>CM071574.1:58125873-58353725 GCA_036426205.1 Ascaphus truei
TGCATATATTCCTCTTGACAGGCACACTTCATGTGGCCAGTCACTCTGTGTGAGTTGTGATTGGATGCACTATTGACTTACTATGTTTAATTAATGGAATATCATTTTTTGTATAGTGATTTATATGTAATCTTTATTTATTACTTTTTCATTTCCATTTATTATTTTTTTTTATTCTTTTACTTTATTTACTTATGTGTTATATCTTTCATATTCTCAACTGATGTTTTTATTCTTCCCTTTTTCCTTTCGCTTCTTCCTTGCTCTGATCTGTTCTTCCTGCAAAACACAATTAATTGATTAAGTTTCACAGCTATTTTGTATGACGGGGAGTGTGTTAAATACCCTGGACCTCCCCCTTCTCTGTACTCCTTGAAAAAGCGCCACAGTAGGCGTGAAACGCGTGGGAGAGATTTGTTGTGCTGTCTGTTACTCTGTATTTATGTAGTTTAATAAATTAGTGTTTTTAACTTCCTTGCTGGTGAGTTCAAACTTTTTTTGGAGCGGCTGGACCATCGATCCTTCCCCTACTCTGCTGTCACGTGACGGGATCAGCGTTCACCACCGGATGCGGATGCAGCCACAGACACTGAGGGAGACGCTTCCGCATTCACAGCGTCTGGACTGGAGTAACAAGCAGGGCGAGCAGAGCGGTGATCTGGTGAGTCGTGTGGACTCTACACCGGGCACAATCCGGCCAGGGCTTGGGACTGAGTAAGTACATTCGTTCCACACAGTTTATAGCCCTCTCTTGCCTGACCCGTTATTTAGTTTATTATCCCTCATCCCGGTGTCAACTCCATTCATCACTCATTATTGATTTTGCCCTGCCTGGCACACAACACACGTGCTCTTAGAGCTGTTACACGATTTGTTGCTATTCTTTTCCTTAAAATAGTCAGCAAAGTCCTGAGCGGTGATGGAGGAAGGAGAGGCAGCTGAGGGTGGTTTGAGTAGAGTATCAAAGACAGAGAACAGTAGGCGTGGGTTAGACTTGTGCATGTTGATTAGTGAAGAAAAGTAGGCTTGTTTAGCTTGCGAGAGGGCAGAGTTGAAACAGGATAGCATAAATTTGTAGTGAAGGAAGTCTGCGAGAGTATGAGATTTCCTCCAGAGGGGTTCAGAGGAGTATACACGCGGTGTAAACATCGGAATACCGATATCATGACGTGGGATGTCTTCCAACCTTTCCGTCGTAAGACGCGAGTGCGTCTATCGAGTGCGCAATCACGATAAGCGCAGGTGCCTGGGGCGATTGGCCGCGTTCATGCCATGTGGAGTATAGCAGAGCACACGAAATTGGCGCTGTGATTTGTTTGAATAGCGGCAGCTGCAGCTGTATACAGTACACAGTAAAAACAAGAAGCATCCAAAAAAGCAAGCTGCGTGCAGAGATCTGCACATGTGCATTTGGCTAACAAACACGAACAACTGAGACATGCAAAAAACGTTTTGGAGACATCAAACTACGCCTCAAAAACAGATGGCAAAGGCGCTGGGCGACATGGATGTGGAACAGGAGGCGGTCCTCCAGCATCTCTCCATTTCTATTCTTACAAACAGAAGATGTACCCATCATGGATCACCAACTGGTTTTTGGGATTGGAGGGGACAGGGATATCGGCCGATTCTTTCACAGCCGTTCCAAGGTGAGTACTATGATATTAAATCAATGTCTAATTAATGCAGAAATAGTGATGAAAAGGCAATCATTTGTACATACAGTACAGAAATTATTCACTGTATTTTCTATGATGCTGTTAAGTAATCGATAAATTACACAGGATTACACAGGTCATTATATTCACTTTTTCTAAATCAGGCTTGTTATGTAACTGATACACTTATACAATTTCTAGCATCTTAATAAATGTGCAGTTACACTGGATGTACACTTGTAGGTATGTGTGTCTCCATCTGTTATTATTAAGTAGCTATACGGTCATGTGTGGCCCATTGTAGGTTTAGCCTAAAAAAAATTGTGGGATATACAGGATATCTCTCATACAAAGAAAACAAGAGTAGTGTATGTATGTATGTGTTGATGGTAAGGTGTGTGTGTGTGTGTGTGTGTGAGACTACACAGAATAGATAACTCAAAGCAAAGATAAGTTATTTGGATCAAAACAGAAGAAGAATAGACATTTTCCGGTTGACCAAGTGATTAAGGATCTGTCTGATACAGATAGAGTTATCATGTCCACGTCCAGACGGCAAATTAAATTTTCCCAGGAGAGATTCAATAAAATGTATCCCCTCGCACAGGAAGAGGTTAAATTCTGCGAGGTTAGAGAGGTTAGTCCATAGGTGGATGCAGCAATCCACAGAATACCAAAGAGGACGACTATACACATCGAATAGTTAGGTAGGTAGGTAGGTAGGTAGGTAGGTAAGCAGCAAATCTGAGGGATGCTATGGACAAAAAGATGGATAGCGTCTTTAAAAAGGACAGCAGGAACAGCTTGTAAACCAGCTATATCAACCACGTCAGTGGCAAGGGCAATGCGTCTATGTATTGATTGCCAATATAGAAGAGGCACTGGAGAAAAGGAGTGAAGAGAGCTTCTATCTTAAAAGCATTATCCGAAGTTAAATGGGCAGCAGACTATATAGTGGAAGCTTCACTAGACGGAGTGAGGTTGGCAGCCAGCCAGCCAAGTCTATGGCTTTTTCAGTCACAACAACAAGAGCACGGCGGCTCAGGCAATGGATGGCGGATGCAGCATCCAAAAATAGTCTGGGCAACTTGCCTTTATTTAGAAGTAAGTAGAATTTCTATTCGGCAATAAATTGCATGCAATAATAACTAAGGCATCAGGGGGGGTGGGGGGGGGGGGGGGAGTTGGTTTAAAAAGTAATTTCTTGCCCCAGCCAGGCAGAGAAGAGGAATAAAAGATATATATATATAAATATTCCAGCAGTGGGCGAGAAGTTCGTATAGAGATGCAAAGTCGTATCGCGCTGGCAGACCATTCTCAAGACAGGCGAGATGGAGAGGCGGTCAAAGCAAGCCGTTTCGTTGCTCCAGAGGAGAGTAATTTTCCAGAGGGAATTTCGCATGAAGGTCAGGGGGCGGGGGTGGGCCCAGCATTTTCCGTTTGGATGAAGACTTACCCAATTCGGCGCAGGCAGCATGGGCCCAAATGATACAGGACAAGTGGGTACTACAAACCATTCATTTCTAGCACATGCCAAGAAAGGAGATATGCTTCTAAAACAACAAAAGTGCGGACAAAGGTACAAAGAAAGCAAATAAGAACTGTCCTGAAGCAGCTATTACAGTCAAAAGCAATAACCGAGGTGCCTCAAGAATGCAGAGGAAAAGGGATTTATTCCAAAATGATCCGGGTAGAGAAATAAAGCGTCAGGGGGCACATTAGCAGTATTAGATCTGAGAACGGTGAATAACTTCTTATGTGTAAGGAAGTGCCAAAATTATTTCTCCCCCACCCCCCCACCTCCCCCCCCACGAGAACCTTCCTAAACATTTTTGTACCCATTGGCCGGTGAGCGAAGAATGTAGCTTCGACACACAACATAAAATTGTTAGGGGTAGAGATCCACATGGCAGAAGGAGACGTGAGGCTGCCATGTGCAGGGAGTCAAGATACTGCATTGCATGCAAGGAGGCTCAGAATAGCGAGCAGAGCTTCAGCAGGAGCCTGCATGAGACTCCTAGGGAAATTTGTGTCAACATGAAACGTTTTAAAGTGATTGTGCAGGTCTGCATATGAGACCATTGCAGCAGAATCTCCTGCAGTTGTTCTGCAGTGGAACAAAGATCCCCAAGATGCTGGACAAAAGATTTATTTATATATACCCACTGTGACGACTCAGGAGATTCCTTGTCCCTCTCTCCCATCTCCTGTTACTCCTTCCCACTCAGATCCCTTACCTTCTACCTCTCTCCCCTTGCCGCTGCGCGTTCCCCACATGCCCCGTATACCCATGCGTTCCCTAAGCCCCTGCTTTGATCCTCCCCGCTCCACTGCTCCTGCGGTCACAGCGTTACCTGCCCCTGTGGTGCCACTCTATCCGTTGCCTCCTCCTGGCGTGGTGCCCGTGGTGCGGCGCTCCGCGCGCCTGGTGACGCGTCCGGTACGTGCACTTTGTGCACTTCCCCAATCCTCGGAGGGCATGCGCACATGCTCCGCCACGGCTCTCCCTGACTCACCTGTCCGCTCTGCCTGCCGCTGTACACCATCGCGCGGTCTGTGGTCGTGCGCATGTTCCCCTTCCCTGAACTCCGTCCACGTCCTGCGGTCTTCCCTTGCTCCATGTGATCCCTCGCTGTGTTGCAACCAGTGCACGCGCACTCCCACCTTACAGAGGGCGCTCGCACAGGTTCCTCTTGTCCTGTTTCCCAGGTCTCCGCCTCCCAATTAATCGCTTCAGGCCTTTCCCCTGTCTGCCCCTTCTGTCTCCTCCTCCTCTTCTCTTCCTGTCCAATCCCTGTCGTCTCCTACTTCTCTCTCTACTCCTCCCCTCTCTTCCATTGGTGACTCCTCCTTTATAATCCCTGTCTGTCCACGTCTTCCCTGCTCTGCATAGTTCCTGTTTCCCTGTGTGTACCTGACCTATGCTTTGCTCTCTCCGTGTACTCCCTGTATCCTGCTCCTGTGTTATCGTGGACCTCCCTGGTTTTGACCCCCCCTGCTCGCCCTGGACTACTCTGCTCTCTGGTATCCCTGTGAACACTGCTATGCCTTCTACTACGTTAACCTCTGGACTCCTGAATCTGGCACATGGACACGACTATTCTCTCGGACATTCACAAGCGTTGCAAGTATACTCTAACAACTCTTTCAACAGGCAGGCCCAGCAACGCTATACCTCACTCCGGGCTTGCTCCCACTGCTGTGGGTGTGTGGGATCATACCGTTCCCACCTCGGTATGGTACTGGGGTCTAGGCAGGTCTGTGGGCATACAGACGTGACACCCACACCCCCCAAAAAAAAGAATTACTTTGGTGGCAAAATACTCAGAATCTGATGAAAGGACATACACTACATCCAGTACAATGGGTGGGTAACAATTACAGGAGATGTAATCAGCGCAAGTTTGGGGTCCAGATGGGAGATTTGCTGTCACAGTGATCCTGGACAAACCAGGAACAGCTTCTTTTCCATCAAACCAACCTACTGTAACTAAAGGCGGTACAAAGTGCGCTGAAGGCGTAGAAGTGTCAAAAAAAAATGGCAGTATACAGGTAGTAAAGTATATTGCCAAACAAGGTGGAATAAGAAGCAGAAAGCTGGTGAATTTTACATCAGAAATCTTGACATGGACAGAAGGCTATGTGCCTGAGATGACAGCCGTACATATGCCAGGGTGAGAGAAGGTCACAACAGATTTTCTAAGCCGCAACCTAATGCATTGAGGGGAATGGACGTTGGACCCACAGTTATTCCTTAGGGTAGAGTGTTGGGGGCAGTCAGAGATAGTTCTTTCTTATGGCTACACATGAAAACCGAAAAGCAGAAGATTATTATTCAAGTCACTTCCATTCAAGCGCAAAACACATTGACGCTTTCATCTGCAAATGTAAATTCAAGTTGGCGTACCTGTATCCAGCAATTCCCCTAATTCCGAGAAGAGTGAGGAAGATCATGGAAGATGAGGGAGGCAGAAGTAATACTGTTAGTGCCATATTAGCCGTGGAGACCTTCGTGACCATGGTTTGTACATCTCGTAAATATGGCAGTAGATTCACCATGGCACATACCAAACAGCAAAGAGCTGATTCAACAGGGGCCAATCTGTGGCAGCCGGATCTCAAGCAGCAATGGGCCTTGACGGCTTGGTGATTGAGTGATCTGGGAAACACTTAGAGGGAGAGGATGCTCAGACAGGACAATGAAGACCCTGGTAGAAGCAAGGGGAAAAGAAAAATCCTCGTCAAAAGTGTATCATTGGATTTGTCTATGTTTCAGGGAGTGTTGTTCCAATGAAAAGTAAAGATATTTGTGTCCTCCAAAGATTGTTACGATAGTGGATCTTGCAAGAAGGCTTTGTGAAAGTTCTCAGTTCCCTAAATTTAGCAGTCTATGGTTTTAGAGAAAAATCTGGCGACAGACTGTCTGTTTTCTACAAGTGGTGAGGAGGCTAAGGCCACAAACTATTAGCAGAGTTCCAGCGTGGGATGTGTCTTTTAGTTCTGGATGTATTGACTGTGCCTCCTTTTTAACCTATAGAAGAAGATAGGATTGAGATGACTATCATAAAAAGTGTCATTCCTAGTAGGAATTACTTCAGCAAGGAGAGTGGGACAACAACAGGCATTACTTGCTAAAGAACCATTCCTAGTAATACACGTGGACAAGGCAGAACTCAGGCAGGTGTACCATTTTTTAACAAAGGTGGTGTGCCTTTTTCATATGAATCAAGAGATTGTGATTCCTTTTGTTCTGTCCAAAACCAAGCTACATCAATCAAGGAAGAGAGGTTACACAACCTGACGTAGGGAAATGTTTGAAGGTCTAATTGAAAGGATGCATGAATGAGAAAGTTAGACAGACTATCCATCAACCCAGAGGGTCTGACAGAGGAGAGGTCAAGGTAAAGTAGCATCCATCCAAGACGCCGATACCTAAATGGATAGCATTGTGTAATCGTGCATTAAAAGAGCATATGAAAGCAAAAGACAAAATACAGCTTTGAATTTGAAGCGCATTCTACAAGGCCCATGGCTACGTCATGGATGGGCATTCAAAGCGCAAGCAAGGTTCAGTTAATGGGACAAAAATGTAAGGCAGTTGTTTGGCCGACGTGCAACACATGTATCCAATACTACAGATTGGACACCCAAGCATCAGCTGATGGAAGCTTTGCTCAGAAAGACCTATAGTCTGTAGTAAAATAAAGTGTAAATTGTGATTAATAAGTTTGAATTTGATAGAGGCATTGACTTGTGGGTGGGTTTTATGTGTCCCTCCCTAAAGTTATGTTCCATGTAGTAGTGAAAGTTATCAGCTTGCGTTGTCACCCTGTTATGGTAGAGAATGTACTTTGGTGTGGAGTCCTAAGGCTGTTATTGGGTGAGTAACCTCTGACTTGAAAGGAAATATTATACCCAAAGCATTTTTTATTTATCTCTACAACCAGCAATACGATCTTTTGTTTTGATTATTAACACATACTTTTTCTGTCATGTCTGGTTTTTGGGGACCAAAATGCATTTTTGGAAAACGCATGAACAGCACCTACAACAAGCGTTGTTCATGTATGTAAAATGATAAATTACAACAAATGATAATTTAAAAATGAAACCATTAAGAGTGCTCTACTGACTGAAATCTTATTAAAGTAACAGCAAGTCATGGTATATGGAATGTAAACCTAGATGTTTTATCTAATGTGTTTATTAGAGAAAGGGTTTAACGTTATAATCGTTATATCATGCGGTATATGATGAAAAGACAAATGTCATAAATTTAGAATGTTTTTTTTAATGTCGAAATGTAAATGTGACTGAAATTTAACTCAATGTGCATATAAAATATCATAAATAAAGGAATGAACAGTCGAATTTATTCAAATTGTAAAAATGTAAATGTGTTGATTATCATTGATTAAGAATTTTGGGGTTTTATTCTCCCTAAGAGAAAAGAGGAGATAAAAAGTACAGAATTTGGGTGCGGCTGCTTTTCTTTACTCCATAGAAAGTCTTTGGCTTTTGCATGCTCCGTCACTGCATCCTCTACTATTCCTGCACTGAACTCGCACACCGCTTTGTCACTGCATCCTCTACTATTCCTGCACTGAACTCGCACACAGCTCCGTCACTGCACACTTTGCTATTCCAGCAATAAAATGTACAAGCTGGACAGTCATTGCACCCCAGCACCTCCCCACCACCCTCAGTACCATTCTCTGCTGTTCCTGTGCTGCTTCCTCCAACACTTTTGTTATATATACACTCCTCAGATATCTATCCCTCTTCTCTGTCTCAGTTGCATCGTCCAATCACAGCCCTCTGAACTTCTCTGCAATCTACGACCTCCAGCACCTGTCATCTGAGCTAGAGAGAAGCTTCGTGTGTCGCTTCCGCTGCTTGCGGGACTGCTCCTCCTCGGGATTCCTGGTGAGAAGCCATGGGAGGTGATATAACCCAAACACCCCTATTACTCTTGCCTATAACCCAAACACCCCTATTACTCTTGCCTATAACCCAAACACCCCTATAACTCCTGCTTATAACCCAAACACTCCTATAACCCACACCCCTATAACTCCTGCCTATAACCCAAACACCCCTATAACTCCTGCCTATAACCCAAACACCCCTATAACTCCTGCCTATAACCCAAACACCCTATAACTCCAGCCTATAACCAAACTCCCCTATAATTCTTGCCTATAACCCAAACACCCCTATAACTCCTGCCTGTAACCCAAGCATCCCTATAACTCCTGCCTATAACCCAAACACCCTATAACTCCTGCCTGTAACCCAAACATCCCTATAACCCCTGCCTATAACCAAACACCCCTATAACTCCTGCCTATAACCCAAACACCCCTATAACTCCTGCCTATAACCCAAACACCCATATAATTCCTGCTTATAACCCAAACACCCTATAACTCCAGCCTATAACCCAACCCTAATCTTCTCAGTGTTCATCAATGATCTTCATACAGGGAGCTTCAATACACATGTATGCAGATGACATATGCACACAGCCCTAACCTCTCCGACCTTGAACACATACTTCAATCTGAATTTTTGAGACTTGAAATTTGGATTTCCCAAAACAAACTGTTTTTAAACACTGACAAGACTGTAACAATGGTATTTGGGACCAAGGCTACATTTCTAAAGCTTCCAGTGACTGAGCTCCAGATCAGAACCAACTCTAATACCATCCTAACCCCTGTTACTAGTTTGAAATAGTTGGGCATATGGTTTGACTCCCATTTAACATTTGAATACATATTTATACCCTGACATCCAAAACCTATGCCAACCTAGGTGTACTTTACAGGAACAAATCCTCCCTAAGTCTGCTGGTCAGGAAGCGTATCGCACAGCAGATGCTAATGCCAATTATCAACTATGGTGACATAGTATATGGCTCGGCACTGCAAACCCTCCTTAGCAAACGTAATACCCTCTACAACTCAATATGCCGTTTTGTTCTCCAATGAAACTACAACACACATCACTGTGACATGCTCAAAGAACTAGATTGGTCATCACTCGAGTCTAGGCGCAAAGTTCATCTCTCCTGTCTTGCCTTCAAATACTTTCTGGGCAAGCTACCCGTCTATCTGCACAAGCTCCTCACCCTTACCACATGCAGCACTTATTATCTGAGACCTGACTCCAAAAGACTGTTCATGGTCCCAAGGCTCAACAAAGTATCCGGCCGCTCCTCCTTCTCTTACCGTGCACCCCAAAACTGGAACAATCTACAGGAGACTCTCACAGCCGTCACCAGTATAAGTTTTCAAAACAAAAGCTGTCTCACATTTGAATCTGGTCTGTAACTGTTACATTAAGTATTATATATATATATATTATATATATATAATATATATTATATATATATATATATATATATTATGATATTAGTATTATTATATATATATCATATAATCTATACGTGCATGCCAATGTCTTGAATAATGTATACCCTGTTCACCTAATGTAACTATGTATTTGTAACCACTTTGTATCTTAACCTGTGCCCGGGACATACTGAAAGAGAGAGTAACTCTCAATGTATTACTTCCTGGAACAAATTCTATAAATAAATAAACACCTAAAAAGCCCTATAACACCTCCTGATAACCCAAACACCCCTATAACTCCTGCCTATAACCCAAACACCCCTATAACTCCTGCCTATAACCCAAACACCCCTATAACTCCTGCCTATAACCCAAACCCCCATCATTCCTCCATATGACTCCCCCATACACACTTCCCTGTGTCTCCCCTCCCGCAGGCACTCAGTATCCAGGGCCGTTTGCAGGTGCTGCACGGTCTGAGCCGGCGTGGGCCGGACGGGTCAGCGCTGCCTCCTCAGCTGGCTCTGTTTGCTGTTGCCTCCCCCCTCCAGCCTCCGGCAATCCTGGAGCTCCGCACAAAGACCTTCCTCTTCCAGACCAAGCACAAGCTGGACTTCACCCCACTGGCCTGTGACTCCCGGTCAGTGCAGGGAGAGGGGGTGCAGACGGGGAAGAGTCAGGGTGATCGTAGGGGAGAGTGTCCGGTACAGGGAGAGGAGGGTGGAATAGCCTGAAAAAGAGAGGGAGGTTAGTGTTTGTAGGGGGGGGGGGGTTCAGTGTAGGGGGGAGGAAGGGGACGCAGTGACAAGTGTCACGATGCAATGACAAACGCTGGGTACCCATTATATGCTGCCCCCACCCTGTGCAGGACCAGTTAGGAACATGGCACTGACTGCTCCCCCTCCCATGTTCCGGCTCTTCTGTGTACCCTCCCTCCTGTGACTCCGCAGGGGCAAGGTGGTCCTGGGATACACAGAGTTGGAGCTGTGCGTGCGAGGGACGGGCTACCAGTTTATCCACACGGCCGACATGATGTACTGTGCGGACAACCACATGAGGAGTAAGTATCATACGGCGTGGGGGAGAGGACAGACAGGGCAGAGGAGCCAGGTGGGTGCCTCTTTGTACCTGTGTGTGTCTCTCCATCACATTCCCTGCAGGTGATGTGTGTCTCTTCATCTGTACCGGACACCCGCGCCTCGCGCTCTCTTTCTGTGGGTGACGCGTCTCTCTCTCTGTGTCAGTGATGAAGACGGGGGAGAGCGGTCTGACAATATTTCGGCTGCTCACCAAGCTGACTGGCTGGATCTGGGTTCAGGCTAATGCCCGACTTGTGTACAAGGGGGGACGCCCAGACTGTATCATCGCCCGACAGAAGGCCATATCGTGAGTACCTGTGCATATCTATACCCACCCATCGTCGCGGTGGTCCCTCTCTCCCCTTCTCCCTCCCCCTCTCCCTCCCCCTCTTCCTCCCCCTCTCCCTCCCCCTCTTCCTCTCTCTTCCCCTCTCTCTCCCCCACCTGACAATATCTCTCTTGTCCTTTACCGTTTCTTGCCTGCAGTGATGAGGAGGGGGAAGAGCACCTAAGGAGTCGTGCTCTGCAGTTGCCATTCAGTTTTGCCACGGGGGAGGCAGTTCTGTATGAGAGCAGCTTCCTGGAACCCCCCAGCATGGGGCCCCGCGATCAGAGGGGGAGGAAGGGTAAGCCTCTAGACCCCAACACCCTGTTTGACGGGATCTTGCAACAGGGGGAGTCTGTGTACGTGTCACAGGCAGCCCCTGTGTTCCCCAACCCCAGTGGGGGAGCTACCAGCGAGCCTGGGGGGGCGCAGGAAGTCGACAGCCTAATTTCCGTCCTGGGGAACCTGCTGGACATTGAAGAGTCAGCGGAGGGGTCAGGACGGCAGGGGTGGGAGGAGCCGCTTAGGATGGGGAGCCCTTTGACATCTAACTTCCAGCTGAGCAGTGAAGTGACCGCCATTGTGAATAAGCTTCTGTTTACTGGTGCAGATGCAGGGATCCTCCTTAACAGGGCAGGAATGGCCTTCAGCCATCAGGACCAATCCCACCATAGCACAACCTCTCACTTGCTGGGGTCACAAGATCCTGAGGTCACACATAGCATCCTCCCAGACCTGGACTCATTGGAGCCCCTCTCGAATCTCTCCAACGTCATGCCACCCCCCAACAAGAGCAATCGCCCTCACCCTGCCTTTTGTCCTTCTGTGTCAGAGGTCACCTGCAGTCAGACTGACCCAGTCATAGACAGAGAGTGGACACAGCAGCACAGACTCCCCCCTACAGACTATGTTCAGCAGCAACAAAACCAGCACCTCCTCTTCCAGAACCAGCACCAACAACCTATCCCATGTCCACCAAACCTGCATATCCTCCCCCCAAATGCTCCATATCAGGTCCCATCCTTACAGAACCACCAGCCCATCTCACAGAAGCAATATCCCACCCCACAGAACGAGTACCATAACCACCAGCCTACCTCACAGAACCAATTCCATAAACACCAGCCCATCTCACAGAACCAGTACTATCAGTCTAGCCTGGACCAATATAAGAACAATCAACCCATCCTACAGAGCCAGTACCATCTGAACCCACAGCTCCAGCCGACCCAGGAGCATTGCACAGCTGTACAGCCTCAGTACTATCCAGATAATATGCATCCAGACCCAGCACTTCAGTACCAGCACACAACCTCACAGCTCCAAAGCTATCCTTCACACCCAACACCGATTTCACAGTTCCAGAGCCAGGAGCTGCCCGCAGGGCTCCAGAACCACCACTCGCCCCATCAGTTCCCCTCGCTGCTCCACTTTCAGTCCACTTCACCTTGCGCAGTGAAGTCATTGACTTCCATGCCTGGTGGTGGCCCCGGATGCCAGCCAGTGCCCATCCTGGACCAGCTCACGACTGAGACATCCTTGTACTCTCCATGCAACTACAGCCAATGTTCCCTTCAAACTTTGACCAGAGCTGAATTCCTCGCTACAGAGTCTCAGGAACAGAAGCTGTGCCTGGGCACTGCCCAACCCCAGCATGTGGAGTGGCATGGACAAAACCTTGTTGTTCCCCCTGTCCTGCTGCCCTCCCTGACGGGCAGCGATGCCCCCGATCCGCAGCTGAGCTTCCCTTATGTGTCCCTGACAGATGGTAGCACTCCGACTGCAACATGTAACTCCAGGTGAGTATAGGAATTTGTGCAGCCATCTCCGTGACTAGAGGGAATGATGGAGCCAGATCAGAGCCGGCCCAACAGAGCCAGGAACAGCACTTGCCCGTCAGGAGACAGATATCTGTAAGATTGTGCACATCCCTTGTGTAAAGGAAAGAGTCCTGTGCCCAACCAAACCTGACCTAAATCTTCTGTTAAAGACACAAGTTACCCGGGGAGTGAAGGCTGCAGATCCTGTGAGACAGTCACAATACTCTCCAGTAAAAGGTCCAAGTTTTGTGTTTGTGTCAGGTAATAAAGGGCCACGCTGAACATATTAAGGTGTGTCGCTTTGTGTGAGTGTGTAACTAACCTCAGGGAGCAGAATGAGGTGGTTCAGAGGACCTCTCATTACATCAGTGACCTAATCACATTGATCATTAACCCCTTCACTGCCGGAGGTTCACCCACGCATTATGTACACTGCTCTACCGGCATCGAAGGGTTTAATGGATTTGATGAGATTTAACCAAGCCAATTCTGTATAAGATGCAGAGAGCATGCGTGCCGGGGCTTCCTGCTCCACATTGGAAGGCTTCTGAGACCCCCACATGTATCGTACAAACGTTATACACACAAATACCAGGACTCTGCCAACCTGAGAAAGATGAGGGGAGACCCTCAAATATACAGCTGTATTTTGGACAAACTGTCTGAATAAAGATGTTGGATACATAACTTGTCAGCCCCCTTCAATACTTGGGCCTCTCTCTTCTCACACAGCCCGGGGGCCCTTACCTTGCAGTCACACAATAACAAATTCATCAGCATAAGGGATGCCATTTTTAACACGACTCCGTCCTGCTCGGGATGTGGGAAAGCGCGGCGCGGCCACAGAGAAGGGGACCAGACATACAGAGGAGCCTGCGGAATTCCATGAATGGAAGGCAGAGGCATCCCGTGCCCTTTATCTGCGTAGCGGGGTGAGGACATCCCTGCTGGGTCATCGGAACTTCATCCAATAGGGGCCTCAGTGCCAGCTGGTCTGATTGATCCCTGTGTGTGGAGGACGTACCGAGGGTGGAAGGATGGAATGTGATTTGTACAGTTATGTACACGTCTCATTGACATGTTCTGTCCAAGAAATCTCAGCATCTCACTAATAACGTGATATCACAAGCGTGTGTGTGTGTGTGTGTGTGTGTGTGTGTGTGTGTGTGTGTGTGTGTGTGTCACCATATATGCCATGTATAAGCTCTGTGGGGCAGGATCTCCCTCTGCCTTATTTTGTCATTTACCTGTTGCACTTTCCCCCATTGTTTGTACTTTACTTACCTTGTAATTGTGGCGAGCGCTGCGTTCACTGCGGGCTCTATATAAATAAAACGGTACATAGATCCAAGCGCTCTGTAAGTTGTGTGCCCGCTTCTTTTGTTAGGAAGGTGGTTGGTAAGATGCCATTAAAAAGAGATGATATAAAGCACATAACTACATAATGTGGGTATTGTGGCATTTAGAAGAGCTGCATCATTTATAGTCTATTACAAGGCACAGTTTCCTGGGAAGGTAGAAGATTCGTGTTAGAAACAAACTGCACTTTCTAAACGTGTTAGGAGCCGTAGAAATAACAGAACCTTGATGAAAGGCTGCACATGACCGGGATTCATGTGCAATATCAGGACGAGTAAGATGTTTGATACTTAAAATACAAGAACCCTGTCTTTAACACACCTATTTTGTAGCACGTAATAATAGAACATTTATTGAAAGGTTGGATAAAATAGCTGGTTACACCATGTGAAGGCTGCAATAAAGAGCCATGACAGACTTGGTGTGTTGATGGCGTTTGGATGCTAATTTCATTATTTTTAGAACAGGTCTCAAGATTATCATAATTGCAAATAGTGACAATTTTTAAACTGTATGAAATACAAGTGACATTTTATTACAGTATGTTTAGCTATCTGACTACACTAGTGTAGCCCTTAGACCCCCCCCCCCCCCCGCTCGCAGATCGGACCCCTCTGGTGTACTAAGGTCTGACTACATGTGTCTAGGTGGTGCATACCTGCTGGCAACAGGAGGGCCTGAGTCTCCCGCGATGGTGTGGGGGACAACAGGGACAGGTTTCTGGGGTTCGTGCCTTCATCTCTTAGTGGTGATACAGCGCCTCCATCTCTGGCAAGCCCTATCAGGGTAGGGCGAAATCCTTCCAGAGAACCCCGGTCACAGGGCGAGAGATTTCAGTCTCACACAGTCTTTGTAAATGTAGCAGCAGCTCTTTATTGTACACAGCAGCACACAGCAGCAGCAATCAGGTACAGCAGGTCTTCTCTCCCCAGACTGCACCCCCTTAGGATGGTCTGTGGGTTCTCACTGTTCCCTGCCACCACCCCAAGTCACAGGCACTCAGGGTGGGGCTTGCTCTTCCCTCACTCCCTAAGCAGGGTGAGGGGCACTTGTCCACCGCAGCTCTATCAGCTCTACTCAGGGCCTGCCTGAGTTCCTCCAAATGTAACACATTACTGCACTCTCCAACTCTGCACTCTGAACATGAACTCCTAACTCAACTAAATAGGCTGTGCACTGCCCTTTATGACTTTGGCAGGCCCCTTCCCCATGTCTCTTGCCTTAGACACAGAGTCAGGGGGTCTACCTCCACCAATCAGGGCAGGGCTTGAAGCGGGGGAAACCCATGATAGCTACTGGCAGCCTGCCCTTAGCAGGGTTTATACCAATAGGAGGACAGACATATAGCCCAATTTCTTACCAGGGATACACTAGATTTACAGCAGCCCAAACCTAGGACAGGGGATCTCAAGCCCCCCCCCACCCCACCAACAGGTCAGGTTTTCAGGATATTGCAGCTTCAGCACAGGTGGCTTAATCAGTTCCAGCTTCAGCACAAGTGGCTCAATCAGTCCCTACTCCAGCACAGATGGCTCAATCAGTGTCCGGAGATGGGTGGATTCATCCCTTTGTTACCCCGTGGCAGAAACACTGCGCCACGTCTATTATTATTACCAACTTTCATTTGTATGTCCCCCCTAACTCCCTGTTTTGTGGGGCTATTGTCATGTGTTTGTTGCTCACTGTTTGCTCCAGCCAAAATAATCTAACAGCTGTGTTCTGCCTGGTAATTGCGATCCCCATGTACCCCGGTCACACAGCCATATTACCGTACTGCATGCGGTCAGCTTGTTACCTGCTTGTGTTTAGCTTATATCCTGATTAACTCCACCCCCCCCCCTTCCTTCTGCTCTCCCCGAGCCAAGCCTCCGCTCTCCCCAGGCCTACACTCTCCCCAAGCCTCTGCTCTCCCCGGGCCTACACTCTCCCCAAGCCTCTGCTCTCCCTGGGCCTACACTCTCCCCAAGCCTCTGCTCTCCCCGGGCCTACACTCTCCCCAAGCCTCTGCTCTCCCCGAGCCGAGCCTCCGCTCTCCCCGGTCCTCCGCTCTCCCCGGGCCTACACTCTCCCCAAGCCTCTGCTCTCCCCGGGCCTACACTCTCCCCAAGCCTCTGCTCTCGCCGAGCCTCCGCTCTCCCCGGTCCTCCGCTCTCCCCGGCTACACTCTCCCCAAGCCTCTGCTCTCTCCCCCGCCGGCCATCCTCCAAACCTCCTCCCCAAGCCTCCTCACTCT
Source organism: Ascaphus truei (assembly GCA_036426205.1). NCBI lineage: Eukaryota > Metazoa > Chordata > Amphibia > Anura > Ascaphidae > Ascaphus > Ascaphus truei. The sequence continues at coordinate 58,142,207 of CM071574.1, forward strand.
CGCCGAGCCTCCACCCACCGTAAACGCGCTCTCCCCGGTCCGCTACCGTCCCATACTCACCGGCTACAAAAAGCACCCCTCTCTCCCCAAGCCCTCCTCTCTCACCCCTCCGACCCATCCCCTTGCCCGATGCCTCTGCTCCTCCTCCGGGCCAGCCTCTGCTATTCCCGGGCCTGCTCCACTCTGCGATCCTCCTGCTTCCCTAAGCCCTCTGCTTTTACCTGAGCCGAGCCTCTGCTAAACTGTATACAACAAAAGGACTGGTCTTATTAAGCCTGCACAGGGCAAGCACTGGACGGTAATCAACTTAGAGGACAATTCAGCTATCGATTCCGACTGAATGTACAAATAGCATTGCCAAATGTGTTGAATGCCGGAGGCAATAAGATGAGCTACATGTACACGGGGTATAGACAGAACAATTAAACCACCATGAAGGTAAAGCATAGAGGGTACATAAATCTACACCTTAATACTCAAAGTTACAGCTTCCGACTGTCTTACCCCTGCCTCAGTCCTTAAGCTTGATGGTGGCTTTTCTCTTCACCGCTATGTACACCCGTGCAACCGGTTACCCAGCCTGGCTTATCCAGAGCAGCTGTTCCGTCTTCGCAGCTTAGAGTGAGTACAATATCCGTGAAACCTCAGCCGGCGTCGCCCAATCAGGAAGAGAATTACAACACGAGGCACAGTGCGATTGTAAGCGACAGAAACGGGAACCCGCCGAAAAAAGAGTTACAAGCAACTCACCAGGGGATACCGGGAAAAATAAAAAAAAATGTTTATTTTCTTACATACTTAAAAAAAAAACCAAACCCACAACACGGAACCAAGCCAGAACAAAAAAATCTCATCCTAACCCTAATACCCGATAACGCTTAACGCTTTCACGCCCGAGGGGGCGCTTCGCTCTCAAGGAGCCAAGGAGTGATGTGAACCAGCATTCTTTTTAAAACCAACCCCTCCTTGTTTAACAGAACAATCTGTGAAAAACAATTAACTACAAAATGACATTCAGGACCAGGTGTAGTTGGATGTCTGCAAAGTGCACCATCAAAGCGGTGGAATTAATCAAGTGGCATATCAAATAATCCTGTTTGCAACTAAATCACAACAAATCTTGTCATACTCATGTATCACTCTATGTTGGTAATATTTATATAGGCATTATATAGGACAAGATAAAAGATTATGTCTCCACATATATGTCCCTAGACCATATGCCATTATCAACAAACAAGCAGGCAGCAAATCGACTCAACGGGACAAACATCCAGATACCACATTTCTACACTGGAGACCAATTACTGACAAATCCTTTTAACAGGCAAGCAACCAAAGGAGAACAAAATATAGACATGTTCCTGTGTGTAAGTTATCAAATTGTATTTAAGTTATTTAATAATTTTATCAATGCTCATATTGTAGTTATGTAGAGCAAATAAACAATTATCATTGTTTTATAGATCAACGATAATCAAAATATGTTTGGCTCGTACTGCACACTTAGTTGCAGCTCCATAGATAACCAACCCAACATGTCATATAGAGCATTGAGTTGTATATATATGGAACCATAAGATCCATCCTTTCAAACACTTGGGGGGGGGAAAGAGACCAAAGGCGACAAAATTCAAACATATCAATCCAAAAGCGTAACATTCACCAACTAGCACGATAAGCACATGTCAAAGATCGTTATTATCGGCCAAACCCCATTCATATGGTTATTTTATAAGCGGAGACATTATGATCAATGAATAATGCATAAGGACAGTATGGTGCTTAGATCTGGATCATTACAAGGAGATATAGCGCAGAACATGTATTCGCAGCCATATCCAGCTCAGTTATCTTAATTTTTACAAAATTAAGTCCCTTCTAATTCAACCCACCTTGTGAATGCAGTGCTCTATATTGGAATAAGTCCAAAGGCACCCCCTCCTATACACACATTGATACCTGTCACCCATCCTCTTAGAATCGAGGCTTTGACATGTTCATGCTAAACATTTAAAATTGATTACAAGCCCCCTGTATTGGACATCACTCTGCGAGAACTAATAACAGGCACAAGTCGGCTCTCGAACCCGAATGTATCGTGGTCTTTTTTGAGAAGAAGTTCATATGCTCCAGGTACAATCTTGAAGCGCGCTCTTAGTAGTGAAGACGTCCAATATCTTTTTAATTACCATCCACATCACAAATCAACTATATATCTACAACTCTGTTTACAAAATGAGTCGAATAAAGGACAGAAATATCTAAATGTCTATCAGTTCCCACCTACCACATATTCTCTACATTTTTCGTTTTCCATTGTAATACGCTACATACACCAACCTGTTTACATACCAGACACATGATGCAAAACCCTAAAAAATTTGGAACATAAATCTCGTGAGTTGGATGGTTGTATGGTTTTTAACAATACTAGAAGAATAGGATACTTACCCCAAGCTGGCTGACATTCTTTTATACAAATTTGGGTGTGAGTTGCGACATGCCTCTCAACAGTGATCCGTTGGTCCAAGGATGTTCCAGTGTTTTTTAATATTGATTTTTATAGCATAAGCTTGATTTGGTTATATGTGGTGATAAAATATGGAGAGTCAGAATCAGACAAATTGTTTTGATGAACCATTCCACTACATCTTGTTTTATTTTTCTGTTTTGAAATGTCATGGTCATGGTCAATCAGAACCTCTCTAGTTTTGGCCAAGGCATTGTCATATGTTTCTAGAAGTGTCTGACTGTTGTCTCCCTCTAGATATGAATCTATGTACAATTCTTCAGATCTGTATTCAAATCCCGTCCATATTTGGAACATTGCAACATAGACGCAAAAAATTGTCCTATTGAATGCCCTTTAAATAGCATATGATTGTGACAAATTTTGTAGCATGCCAAAAGTGTATTCTAGAGGTGGGGTTTCCTAATATGTGGTGTGAACGTTTTGATCAACACCACCGCCCATAATACATCTAAAAAATGAATGTGATGTAATGATCTCTGATTGTAAACTGAGATTAAATGATTGTTGTTGTATAGAATCAATACAATAATGAAGTTCTCTCTAAAAGGGCTCCCCCTCCAAATGAGGAGGAGGTCCTCCAATATCGCGGCGATAAACGAAAAATCGAGTTACGATAGGGATTTTTATCTCCAAACCACTGAGCAGCCCTCCACACGCAACCCATGAATAGGTTGGCATAGGAGGGTGCAAAGCATGTGCCCATAGGCAGTGCCACTTGTCTGATAATGAACCCCCATCGAAAAGAAAATAGTTTGTGCGTCAAAAGAACTGTATACTGTCTAAGAGACAAATAATGTGTGTCTGGTGAGAGATTGGAACTGATTCCAAAAAGTGTCTAGGGGCGGTCAAACCATTTGAGTGCTATAATCGGCCTATGTGAAAGATACGTCTAGTGTAACCCAATAAAATGGGGGACCATTGGAAAATCGTGAACAGTGATAATACATGCAAGTGTCAAATAGTTGTGAGAAGAGTGAAAACTAAAGGTTGTACAAAAGTCGAATCTATGTAAGTAGAAAGGTGCTCGCCCAGTGACTCTATACTTGAAACCTATTGGCGACCAGGTGGTGAGTGAGTGGATTTGTGTATAGTTTGGTAGTGTGAAAAATGGGAATAATGGGATTTGAGCAGTGAAGTAATCATATTCCCTGGTGGAGAGGACCCTGTAGGTCCCCTACCCAAGTCACATTAAACCTACAAAGTTCCTTAAGACAAGGAACTTGTTGGATAATATTTTAACAAGATTTATGAGGATCGGTCCATTACGCTGTCAAAGCGTAACGAAATAAAATCAATGAGTCAAGGGTTCAAAAAGTACACAACATGAGTTTATCTGTACCAAGGCACAATTGAGAGAAAGAAATTCCACAGGAACTCAGGACCTCTGCCAACATATGCTTGATTCACATTTTATACATTTCAAATGAAGTAATACGCCCCTAAGGGCTGGCTTAAGATAATAAATATATGAACACTTACACACAAAATACATATTGATATATAAATAGCTTTACATATGCTATTCTTATCCTCTTATCACCATAATTGTGTGCCGCCCTTAACCTTGTGACCTAAAGGGATTCGTATGTCCAGAACCCTGTGTGTGTACTGTATGTCAGATAAACAGAACCTAAGGTCGCACAATTATCTAAGGCAGGAAAACCTCTTACAATGCCTATTATAAATTCTTGCATGCCTTGTAGGAATTCACAAGGGTGATGTACAATCCAGGAGCGATACTCTGCAGAGTCAAAATATTCACAGAACCAATAAGCTTACATACAGCAACCACTCCAAAATGCAGTTAGGACCAAATGGAGGTTGATGAATATAGCCACACCACTTATCTCAATCTTCATCAAGCTGTCTGTAAGCTTCAAAATTTGAAAAATTCCAGTCGAGTACACACACAAAAACAGCGCCCAACCCACGTTTAACGGCCGTTTACTTATCAACTACATATTATTTCATTATCTTTCAATGATGAATTGCATTGCGTCTCGTGTGCTATACGATTAATTTCTCTGCACTGATTTAATTGATTTGTTATATTTAATGCCTTTAGAGAAAGTAGCAGATCTCGTTTACAGCTTCTTGAACCATCGAGGCACTTCCCTTCATGAAGCTTGGACACAAGTGGATTTATTTTGACACAATAGATCCCTTCCAATCCTTCTATTACCCAAAAGGAGAGCAGAGGATCCTTGTAGTCCACTGTCTTCAATACGTCTTTCATATCTTGGAAGAAGCATGATCTCTAAAGGTCAGATGCCAGTGTGATGTGAAATAAGGTACCATCAGCTCATCTTCTTAACTCTTTTCGGCTACTCGCTGAGTTCTCTAGCGCTTAGTTTTGTGATGTTTTTTCATTTAAATTTTCCTCTTGCTTGGAAAAATCTTTTGAGTGTTAATTTGCCGAATGAATCCTCTCATACACCAAATCCACACCCCAGTCGGGATTCCTCGACCAAAAACCTACTAAGTATGCGAATCTCGGCACAACCAACACACAACCAAGGCCAGACAACAGCCCACAGCTCAGCAGCACTGCCCGCAAAAAGACCGACCACCACTACAGCCCCCTTTGATACTAATGTGAGTACCCACGCCATTAGTCTGTTTGTGTCAAAAGTATACTTACAAATGTGATTAACCTTGGTATTGTCCAATAATTAGCATTTCCTTTTCTGGCTGGTAACATCCACTTGTTTTTTGATCATCCTTCCTCACTTGCTTCGTCGTTTTGACGGATAGCTCGCCTGGCAACGTTGGCATTTTGACTCCCGATGTGATTTTCCAGAAGTTACATTTCTCATCTGCTGAGGAGTTTATGGACGCCTTCTGAAAAAGAAACGCTGGTGCGTTGACCCGACATACATATAACAGATCCGTTCAGGATCACAACTTCTCGCTCCGATGAAGCCAGTCTGGAGACTACATCCTAAAAATTGGATTTGTTGGGTTTCGCTGTGTTTTTGTTTTGATCATATTATGAGATGTGGTAGTCCTATGGATTGGTTTCTGACGAATGATATCTGGTTGCGTTCATAGCACATCCAACTCCCCATTTTCCTCCTTATGTCTAGTCTCACCATTTGTTTTATAGTTTGAGTTTGCATTATTCGTTTCTGCTTCCCTACAAGTTGTAGCGTGCGTGTCACGGACTGCGTCTCACTTGGATACCAAGAGGAAAATGCCAACGTCATCCCGCTTACCATAGGTTCCTCACCCGGTTCCATTTAGTCAACGTCCACTCTACGCGTTTCACCTTCCTCGGTTTCAATCAGGAGTATCGTTGAATTAATTTAGACACATATACTCCTATACAAGCCCTGTATCACCAATACAGCAGTTGAGTATCTAACAATGTCACATGTAAGCAAAACGAACACCTACATTAACTGACAAATACTGGCAACTACAGATATATTGGGGGGCGGATACTATACGTCATACACCAACAAACACACCTTATTGCCCCCAAAATCCACACACCCCCGCACCAAACACCTCCCCCCCCCTACCCCAAAAATACCCCACACCCCCCATCAACACCCCAAAAAACACCCAAACACCACGACCCACAACCAGCCACACACCCACAAAAACTCCCAACCACGACCGGAACCAACCTCACAGCTACGCCACGACCCCGCCCCAACGGACCAACCACCCCAGAACCCCGCGAACAGAAGGAAGGCAACCCACCCCACGGACACGGAGAGGGAAATAGGGTTTGGATGAAAGTGTGGACGCGGACTTTGAAAACCCGCATCCCAGAACGACCTCTACACAACGACACGCAAGCAACCCCGGAAGCAGGGGCAGAATCCCAGCCGCGCCCGCACAGCCGGGGCACGACTTCCGCACTCCCAAAAAAAAACACAACAACCCGGCCGCCCGCGCGCACTCCGCTACTTCGCCCCAGAAGACGAAGCGCCCCCCACTACCAGGGAGCCCGGAGCCCAGACCCGCCGCCAACACCCGCGAAACTCAATAACCGCCGAAGAGGGCAAGAAGTGCCGACGCGCCGACAACGACCGCCGCGTACGCCAGTCGGGAGTATAGTAGCGGGGCGGGCACTCCAGCACGCGAACTAAACACCGGAGCAATACACCCACTCATCACGTCTGGCTGCTGCCACCCCCCCCACCACCCATCGTGGCCACCCCAACATGGAACCTCTAGGATTCCGATACGTCAACGCGGGGCGGGGATGAGGGAAAGACTCAACCGGCCCACGGACCACAACGACAACACCCGACAAAGGACATAGGGGCCCAGGGGGGCCTTCGACCCCAGGACCGCACAACCACAAAACCCAACCGGGCGGCCAATCCGGAGGGAGAACGCACTTCCCCCGCCCCCAAAATGCACCCGGACCATCCGGGAGCCACCTCCCCGCGCCACCCGCGGCGACGGCACACACTCCTTCCACCTACGCGACGGCCGGCAAAAGACCAATCACCACAGCAGCCCATCCCACAAGAGCAACACAACACACAGCGCCACCCCTCGCCAAGCTCCGAAGCTCGTCACCAAGGTGTACCGAGACGCTCCACACTGCCCAACACGACACACCCATGCAAATAAGAAAAAAATCGTGGAGCATAGCCTTCACCCGCTCGAGACCCCACCGCGGCCCCGCGGACCGGGAGGCCACCACCCCTCAACCCCTCAAAAAGAGGCCGGACAGCCCACAGTATGAACACCCGGCAAATGACACAGCCACACCCACAAGGCACAACTAACGCCACCCCACACATGCACCTCAACCCCATCCCCACGCACCGGCCAGCACCACTGGACCCCCACCACCGCTCGCGCCACTCCTATCCGACCTCATACAAAGCAAGGGGACAAAAAAGATGGGTAATATGGGTAGTCGAACGAAACGCCGAACCCGAACCACAAGGGATATGGGGCCGAGTGTTACACACCAGACACCCCCCCCCACCACCCCTACAGCCAGCGCCAGGGGCGCCCAAGCGGCCTCCCTAGCAGGGGGGGCGCCCGCAGAATGCAGGGTAGCGAGCGACATCGCGCGAAAGAACACCAAGGCCGGCATTCACACCACGTACGCACAGCCGGAGCCCCCAACAGTGCCCCCACGAGAGAGCCACCAAACAAAGGAAGGAATAAGAAAACACAGTAAGAATAAATAGTGCTAGGTGAGGGATGCTCACACCTTACTAAGATGTCCGCAGCCCACGCGCCAACAGCCCCAAGCCATTGGAGGAGGCCTTCGAGCCCGTATGGCGACTGCCCGTGACACCACCAAAACACGCGCGACACCGAGCGCGTCCGCAGAGATAGAGGTTAGAGAGAAAAGCGATGATGAAGCCAATAAAAGTAGCGAAACAATCGCGCAGGCGAGCGCGCCCGCGGACCCACTGGCAAACCCCCCCCCCAACAACCCCAAAACACCCATCGCGGCCCGGGCCAAGGCGGTCCCACCCCCCCGGCGGGCACCCCAACCAACTGCTCAAGCCCAACCTCGGGGACCACCGACCAACAACCCTCAACTGCGCTTTGCTTGTTAGTGGGGGCTAGGCCCCCGCAGCCCCCCTGACAAAACCTCAACCAAAAGCACACAACACCTCCTACAAACAACTACCCAACCGCCAAAAAATGCGGACCCCAGTTCAACCGACGGCCTACCCGCGAGCCCACCCCCCCGCCAGAGGGTAAGAACCCCCACCGTCAGTCCGGCCGCACAACTAACCACTCGGCAACAACCAGACCAAAACCCACCACAGCGGCCAGAGACGTTAAGGAGGAAGAAAGCGGAGTACTCCGTCAACGACGCTACGCCCCCTTACAAAACACACCCCCACCAAAACAGCGAAATCCCTGACCGCTAAAACAGGTCCCCGGGACACGCGGCCAAACTACCACCCACCCCCCCAACATATATGCTCGACACGAAAAATTTGCCCCAACACGCCCAAGGGGACGGCACGAGGTACGGGGGAGGGTAAGAGATCAAAACGCAGTTGGTGAGCAAAGCGGGTACCAAAACGCACCCCCACCAAGGAAAGATGGTGTAACCCACTCCACCGCCCCCACCACCCCCAGCTCCCACCCACCCGTGGACGTAAGAGCCCCCGGCACGCACGACAAAGAACTGCGACCCGAACGCGGGCCGGGATCGCCAATGCCGAAGACAAAGAAACTCTCATACAGCAAAAATCATAACAACAATCAGCACATCCTTTATATCCCCCAAATCTCGTAATACTATTCTAAATCCTAAACAGACCCCCCACCATCCTCAACATTAACCAAACTTAAGCCATCTACCTCTTAAGAGACCACTTCTTATATTAAGTTCTTTTTTATACTTTATATCATGTTTGAGTTCATTGGACCTTTTCCTTACACCTTTTTAAAATAACTCTTTATACAGTCTGACCTATGTCCGGTCTCTGTGTTTACATATAAGGTCCACCTGTGAGTGTATCCTTTATGGTGACTACGCTATGCACTATCCACCCTTGCACTGCATTGCCCCAACACCCCACGTATCACTCCCCTCAAAAGATACAATATTACTATGACCCCATTTACATCTCACGTTATGTAAGTATCCTACTGCAACGAGACCCTGATACCTAATTATCTTTCACATACATTGTTTTTACACATTATCGCAAACCAACACTCAAGACCTATTTTATGCCTGTTTTTACATGTATCTCGCACCGCATAAGCTAAATTCATCCGTGATCTACACACACTATTTCCACTTAATCACGAGATTGGAGAGAGCAATCCTACCCTGGGTTACAGCAGCATTCATCAATGTGTTGTATGAGTATCATTTTATTTGAAATAAGTTTTAAGCATCACTGTTAACTTATTTCATCAAGCACGATTTTATATACACATTGGTAGATTTACGAGCGCCACTATTGATACTTGTTTTCTCACGAATACTTGTTAAATGCCTGTAGTTTTCAATCTGGCGTCTTTCACTTGTTTCTCTGCTTGCGGTCCATCAATTACAAGTAACACTGATCTACAGCAAATTCAGGTCATGTCCCCGCTGGCTACTGCAGCGCCTGCTGTGGCGGACGCTGCAGGGACAAGAGCCGCCCCACAATGGGGCCGGGCCCGATGCAAATGGCGGGGGAGCCGCCCCCCCCACACGCGCTGCGCACCGTCAGAACTTCTCCTTCTCTCAGACGAAACACCAATTGACAGATAAAATCCAAAGGACCCCCCCCTACAACGCGATGGAGCGCATAAGACCAAACGCCCCCACCCATCAGTTCACAATCGAGGCGACACCGCATGCAACTGGTGACCGATCCCCACAGCCACGCCTCCAAACACTACCTCGGCACGCCCTCCCAAAACACCCACCCACCACCTCGTACTTCTTACCTCCCCTGACGCCCCTACAACATGCCAGACCAGGATACTCGTCCGTGACAATCCCCCCACACCCCACCGCCCCTGCGCCAGCCTCGCAGCCACACAACACCCGTGCCGCCTCAGCCACGCGCAGGCAGTGCTAGAGCCGTAAGCCATTAGGCATCGCGCCCCAATCCGCCGGGGGGAGCAATGTCTGAACCGCCCCTGAGAGCTGATGCCGATTATCATAGCAAACATGGCAGGCGAGCCAAGCCGCGACGCGCAAATCGGGAAATCGCGGGCCCTAATGACACTCCGCTAAACGGAAGGTCCATCACCCCCAGCACGCCGCAAAACATCCCCCATAACAAACAACCAGTCCCATTCCAAACACACGCACTACCCCCCAAGCGCGCGCTGACGTTGCGCATAGCTAACAAAAAGTCAGCTGCTATTCGGAGGTTTATTCCAGCTCCTACACCACAGCAACCCAAAGTCGCGCTGAAAAAAAAAAACAGCTTGTGCTTTCAGGCTGAAAAAAATCACCACCCACTCCTCTCAGCACGGCCTGCGTACTCCCACAATCATATTCACTCCGACCCCGTAGCCCCACAACATCTAAAGACACATCCCTCAATCTGAGGATGCAAGGTGGCCTCCAGAAGCGCGGAGGACCGATCCGCAATCGAGCGCATGCTCCCTCGTCACTTCTATTGACGCAAGCCATTTTTTACGCTACCCCTGATACTCCCAACACCCTTTACTCCTCAAATCCAAACGATGCGAACATCTTCATATACAGTCATTTCATGAGCCCTCTTGGGGTAATTCTTTGTTTTTATTTGGTAGTTTATTGCTAATGTATTAGCTCCCATCAATTCGAAGGTCTGAGATAGTTTTTTCCAATCAGAAAACACATTTGAGTCCTGCAGCCTCACAAAATAAATCGTATATCCAACTTAATCAAAGACTGGTCCTGCCTTTTGTAGTTACCATTGCATTAAGGTAAAGCAAAATTAAAAAGGCACAATGGTGAATGTGCAGCTACTGTCAAGCATAGGGTGAATGTGCCGTACCTCGCCAGCAGTAGGGTGAATGTCCTGCGGTATACCTCCACTTACTGAACACAACTCGCTTATTCACCACCTGATACTAAGAGAACATTGCAAGCCTCTACTATCCCCCGAGCTAGAGCCATACCCCTAGCTTAATCCCCGAGCTGCGTCCTCCTGCTAATCACCCGAGCTGAGCCTCTGCTATCCCAAGTCTGAGCCTCTGTCGTAATCCCCCGAGCACTGACTCCTCTGCCTCTCCCCCCAGAGCTGAGCCTCTGCTATCCCCACCGAGCTCAGCCCTCTGCTCTCCCCGGCGCTGAGCCTCTGCTAAATCCCCGAGCTTGAGCCTCTGCTATCAATCCCTATCCGAGCCCTCTTGCTATCCCCGACAGCAATGAAGCCTCTGCTATCCACCCGAAGCCTGAAGCCTCTGCTATCCCCCCACCCGAGCCTCAGCCCTGAGCTAATCCCCCCGAGCCGGCCTAACATGCTAACCTCCAACACCCGACCATCCCAGCAGCCTCTGACTATCCCCGAGCCTGAGCCTCATGCTATCCCCCGAGGATAGGACCGATCCCTCTAGCTACTCCCCGAGAACCGACGCCATCTCTATCAAAAACCACGAGCCGAGCCGTCATGCTTCAAACCCAACAACAACCCCCTAGCCGACGCCTCTGCTCATCGCACCCCCGGGCCCTCTCCACGGCCTCTGGCTATGACCCCGAGCCCTCCCCCCGATCCTCGCTATCACCCACCCCCGAGCTCTAGCTATCCCCAAGCTGAAGCCTCTGCTAAAATCCCCAGGGCAACCCTCCCCGAGCCCTCTCGCATCACCCCGGCGTCTCGTCGTGCCCCAGCCTCTGCTCTCACCCCAGAGACCGAGTCCCTACCTTACTTCCCCAGAACAAACAAACAAAGCAGACGAAAACAAGCAAAACAGAACCAACAAACACAAAAAAAAAAACAACCCCCAACACCCACACCCCCAAACCCAACACCCACCACCCCCCCCCCCCACCCCCCCCTCCTACCCACCTCCCCACAACAATACCCTCAACAAACCCACCCGACGAAAAACAAAAAACACACAAAACATCACTATCAACTACATCCCACCCACCAACCAAAACACCCACCCCCCCACCCAACAAAACAACACCCCACAAACACTCCTAATAAAACAAAAGGGCCAAATCCTACCATTAAAAAAAACACCACACACACCACACACCCCAATCAACCAACTATCCCTACACACCAGAAGAATCCTCAGATACACCGCTTACCAAACAAGCCCAACACCCTACACCGCCGCACCCTCCACTCCCCCCCACCTCGCACCACACCCCCCTTACCCCACCCCACCCAAACGCACCCCCCCCCCCCACCCCCCACCCCCCCCGCCACCACCCGTACATTCACCAACCAACAATTCCCCTCCACCAAACCCCAACCAACCCCACCTCCCATTCCAAAACTAAACCCAGAAGCGAAGAACACAAAACACAAGCGCTGAGCCTCTGCTATCCACTCCCCAACGGCAAACCGTCCTACCCCCCGAGCGAGGCCTCGCTGCTATCCCACAGGACCCTCCCGTCTGCTATCCCCAGAGCCTCCCCGAAGCTCTGCTATTCCCCAGAGCCTCCCCGAGCCTCTGCTATCCCGAGCTGATTCCGAAGTGACCTGCATCCGCCCCAGAGCCTCTGTATCCGCGGACCTGAGCCTCTGCTATCCCGAACCGAGCCTTGCTATCCCCCGAGTCGAGCCTTCTGACTATCCCCGAGCCTCACGAGCCGCATGCTATGCCCCGGCCTGAGCCTCTCTATCACGCCCCGAGCGAGCCTTGCTATATCCACCCTTGACGCGCTAGAGCATCCTTGCTATCCCGGCCGGCGTGCTATCCGAGCCGAGCCTCTGCTATCCCGACGCATCTGCTGATCCCGGTATCATGCTATCCCCCGAGCTGAGCCTCTGCTATCCGAGACGACCTCGCTATCCCGAGCTGAGACCTTGCTATCCCCGGGCCGAGACTGCTATCACCCGAGCGGCTCCCTTCTCTGCTATCCCTGACTGAGCCTCTTCTCCCCCCACGACTCGTCTCTCAGATTGGTCTGCTGCATCCCGCACGCAGCCTCTGCTATCCACTGCAGCATCTGCTGCAACCCCCCCCGAACTCTGCCCAACGCATTACTCCCCTGAGCGACCGTTCCCCCCCCCCCCACCCCCCCCACCCCGAGCCTCTGCTTTCTCCCCGAGCCTCTGCCCCGCACCGCCCTCATTCCAAGCCTCGCTCCCCGAATCTCTGCCCCATCCCGACCTACTCTGCTTGAGCCCTCCCCCCTAGAGCTCTCTTCCCCGCCCTGCCCCTACCCACTGCCCCTCCGAGCTCTGCCCCGCCGAGCCTCTCCTCTCCCCGAGCCTCGGTCTATCCCCCCGAGCCTCTGGCTATCCCTAGCTCTGCACCCCCCACGCCTCTCCCCCCCCGGCTCCCCCCCCCCCCCCGAGGCCTCTGCCCCCCCCCCCCGACCTGCCCCCCCACCACCCCTCCTCTGCCCCCAACCCCGGCCTCTGCTCTCCCCCGCCCTTGCCCCCCCCCCCCACCTCTGTCCCCCTCCCCTCCCTCCCCCCCGAGCCTCTTCTCTCCCCGACCTCTTGCCGCCCCCAGCCTCTGCTATCCCCGACCTCTGCCCCCCGAGCCTCTGCATCTCGCGCCTCTGCCCCCCCCCCGCGCCTCTGCCCCCCCCGCCTAGCCTCTGCTATATGCTGACACACTGACACTTCACTGAACACTGACCACTGACACACTGACAACACTGACCACTGACCACTGACACACTGACACCTGACCACACTACAGACCTGACACACTGACACCACACCTCTTGTCTGTCCCGTGCCTCAGTTTAATGGCTTCATTTAGTTTCCATTTATTATAGATAGTTTTACCTGTGAGCATATAATGAGACGATCTGTCCGTTAGTAACCTGACAAGAGGTCCTGGGACGGGGGTGTCACCTGTGTCCAGCTGGAATAATTCACGGGGGTGACAGGTGCTTTGTACAGTCGCTCTCTCTGCCTCTGCTCTTCTCTAAAAGCTCCTGAGTGATTGTATATACAATATCTTTTATTTGACTACAATTTTACAAATTGTGGAGACCCACCGCAATGTTCACGAATATTGGGGAAACAACCCCACATATTGTAATCACAAAACCAAAATTTTTCAGACCAGGACACAGAGGTGCACACACGAGGGACAGACCACGTAAGGACTGCAGAGCAGGTGTATATCATTTACACATCTGTGTGCAGGATAGTTGTATATGTCCGTGTGAATTGCATACCCACTGGCATTGAAAGGGTTAAATTGCAAATGTAAGTGGTACTCAGCCAGTGCCAAATCCCAGGGTCTGCTCCCCAAGGTGACAGTGCCTGCTTAGTCTTACCACATATCAATCAGCCTCTCTCTGTCAGGTTAACTCGCTCGACTTCCTGACCTCCCTCATACAGACTCCCCTCCTCTCACAGCGCTTATTACACTGCAGGAGAGACACAGAGCAGCGCAAGATACTGACCAGGAAGGTAAGTCCCACCGCAGAGCGCAGTGCTATCTATACACACACACACCACACACCCCTGTCGGCGTGCTATCTATACACCCACTCCTGCGCAGTGCTATCTATACACACATCAGACCCCTGTGCGCATGTGCTATCTACAACACAGACACACACACAGCACGCACACAACACCACACACACACTACACACACACACACAGACACACACACACACACCACACACACACCACACACCGTTCACACACAACACACCACACACATCACACCCACACACTGCTATCTATCACAACAGCACACAAACACACACAGACACCCCTGTCGCCAGTGCTATCTATACCACACCCACACACACCCTGTCCGCAGTGCTATCTATACCACCCCCCCCCAGTGGCATGTTGCTGTGTAGAGACCATGCAAGAGACATACAGTGTAACTGACTGTATACAGCTCTTGCACTCTGCATGTATGTATATCTTTATTTATATAGCGCCATTAATGTACATAGCGCATCACACGTAATAACACTTGAGAATCATATAAATAACATTATACAAATACACAATGGGAAGAAGTGCTTTCAGACATAACAGTGACATTTAGGACTTACAGTCTAATTGGTAGGTAGGAGGAACCGTATCAGAGACAGTAGGAGGGAGTTTGGTATGGCGTCTGCAGGGGGCCAATTTATGTATGAGGGTGTAAAATATCAGCCACAGAGCTACTCATATGCTTCGTTAAGCAGGTGTGTTTTAATGGGTCTTAAAGGTGGATAGAGAGGGTGCTAGCTGGATATTGAGGGGGAAGGCATTCCAGAGGTGTGGGGCAGTCAGTTGAGAAGGGTTTAAAGGCGGAGAGGCCATACAACCAAAGTGAGTGAGAGAGACATCCGTGAGCAGAACGCAAGAGCGAGAAATTAGGGGGCAGAACAGTGTAAAGCTTTAAAAGTGGGAGTCGGAGAATGGAGTGCTGATCAGATTTGATAGGGAGCCAGGAGAAGATTTCAGCAGGAGAGTACGGCGGGGCAGATTTAGGAAAGAGTAAAGTGATTCTAGCAGCGCTTGGTAGGACTGTCTGTAGAAACATATATGGGGAGACAAGATGCACAAATGGGGAAGACTGGAGAACAGAGAATGGGTTGAGAGACATGTGTGGAGACGACACACACAGAATGGGGTGAGAGCAGAGACAGAGACAGAATGAGATAAGACAGATACAGAATGGGGTGAGAAAGACACACATAATTTGGGTGAGAGAGACACAAGAATGCATGAGAGACACACAGAATGTGAAGAACAATGACAGAATGAGTGAGAGACACACAGATGGGTGAGAGAGTCCAGAATGTGAAGACAGAGACAAAACAGAATGGGGTGAGACGATACACAGAATGTGAGACAGAGACACAGAATGGGGTGAGAGAGATACACAGAATGTGAAGACAGAGACACAGAATGGGGTGAGAGAGGCACAGAATAGGGTGCGAGAGATACACGCCTTTTTAATACTTTACGGCATCATTTGCTGGGAGGCTGTTGCCCAGATCCACTATCCTTTTAGTGAAGAAGGACTTCCACATGTCTCCTCTCCTGCTTTGGGAGTAGGACCCCTGGTTCAGCGGCTGTCTCTTCCTGTAGGACATGACGCTTCCATCCGTTACCTATGTTGATGTATTGGAAGTTTTTTCCATATCTCTCCATTTCCTTTATCTCTCATCTCCCCGTTTTCTTGTCATGCACATCTTCAATCCTCTAGTCTCTCCTGATAATTTATGATGGAGCCAAAGCGACACCACCCCGTGGGAAGATAACGCAGCTTTCTCACCAGGTGGGAAGATACCGCAGACGTTCTCTCCAGGTTGGAGATAACCAGACTTTTCTCACCAGGGTGGGAAGATAACGCAGACTTCTCATCCATTTGGGAGATAACCACTTTCTCATCCAGGTGGGAGATAACTCAGACTTCTCACCAGTGGTAAGATAACGCAGACGCTTTCATCACCATGTGGGAAGATAACGCAGACTTTCTCACCTAGTGGAGATAAAACGCAGACTTTCCTCACCTAGTTGGGAAGATACGCAGAACTTTCTTTTCCACCCTAGGTGGAGATAACCGCAGACTTCTCACCTAGGTGGGAAGATAACGCAGACTTTCTCATCTGGTGGGAAGATAACGCAACTTTGTCTCACTATGTGGGAAGATAACCGCAGACTTTCTCTCCAGGTGGGGAACATGTAAGCGACTTTCTCACCCAGTGTTGGGAAGATAACGCAGACTTTCCTCACCCAGGTGAAATAACCACTTCTCACCCGTGTGGGAAGATAACGCAGACTTCTCCACCCAGGTGGGAGATACGCAACTTTTCTCACACCAGGTGTAAGATAACGCAGACTTTCTCACCCCGGTGGGAAGATAACGCAGACTTTCTCACCCAGGTGGGAAGATAACGCAGACTTTCTCACCCAGGTGGGAAGATAACGCAGACTTTTCTCACCCAGGTGGGAAGATAACGCACTACTTCTCGCACCCAGGGGAAATAACGCAGACTTTCTCACCCAGGTGGGATAACGCAGAACTTTCTCACCAGGTGGGAAGGATAGAAACGCAGGACTTTTCTCACAGGTGGGAAATAACAAGAGACTCTCATCCAGGTGGAAGATAACGGCAGGGGGACAACTTTCTCACCCAGGTGGGAAGAATAACGCAGACTTTCTCATCCAGGTGGGAAGATAACGCAGACTTTCTCACCCAGGTGGGAAGATAACGCAGACTTCCCCCGGTGAAGATAACATCACTTTCTCACCCGGTGGGAAGATAACGCAGACTTTCTCACCAGGTGGGAAATAACGCGACTTTTCTCATCCAGTGGGAAGATAACGCAGACTTTCTCACCCAGGTGGGAAGATAACGCAGGACTTTCTCACCTAGGTGAAGAAACGCAGACTTTCTCACCAGGTGGGAAGATAGCGCAGACTTTCCATCCACACCAGTGGGAAGATACGCAGACTTTTCCCCGTGGGAGATACGCAGACTTTCTCACCCGGTGGAAGATACGCAGCACTTCTGCACAGCCTCATTTCCATGGGTTTTTACAGCCCCAAAACTGGTTTGTTATCAGCGGCTGCCGAGAGCTTCACAACGGCCCAGGTGCTGCATCTGCCGAGTTCGGAACACAGTGTGGTGTGTCTCTGTGTTGTTGTGTGTGTGTGTGTGTGTGTGGGATGTGTGGGGTGGGATGTGTGTGTGTGTGTGTGTGTGTGTGTGTGTGTGTGTGTGTGTGTGTGTTGTGTGTGTGTGTTGTTTGGGTGTGTGTGTGTGTGTGTTGTTGTGTGGTGTTGGGTGTGTGTGTGATGTGTGGTGTATGATAGTGTGTGTGTGTAGTGTGTGTGTGTGTGTGTGTGTGTGTGTGTGTGTGTGTGTGTGTGTCTGTGTGTGTGTGTGTGGTGTGTTGCGGTGGGTGTGTGTGCTCAGGTGTCCATCTATTGAACCGGACTAATCCTGTATTTGGACACTGGCCAGCAAACATTAGAGAGAATACTGGACATGTTCAGGTATGAACCTCTCGGACTAGTGACCTGACAGCTTGGGGGGCTGCGGAATTTCCCCGAGCAGGAGAGGGGGCTATTGCTAGAGTATTTGGTAAGCCAATCAGGAGGTGTGTGTGTGTGTGTGTGTGTGTGTGTGTGTGTGTGTGTGTGTGGTGTGTGTGTGTTTGTGTGTCGTGTGTGTCAGAAAGGGGACGGCCCGCAATTGCTGATGTCATTTGTTTTAAAAAATATATATATTTAATGTGGCCCGGTTTTTTTACTTTGTAAATCTGGTCACCCTATCTCTCTCTCTCTTTGTCAGGGGTCATAATGCATCTCTCCTACCTCCTGTTCCCCCCTGCTCTCTGCCCTCTTCCCCCCGCTCCTGGTGCCCCTCTCTCTCCCTCCCTCCTGCTCCTCTCCCCCTTCTCTCCTGCTCTTCCTGCCCCGCCCCACTCCCGTGTGCCCCTCTCTCTGCTCCTGTTACTCGGGTGGTCCCTCTTTGTGAATTGCTCGGCACCAACCTGTCCGCCTCCGCTGCCCTCTGCCCTCCCCCTGACACCGACTTCTGTGATCTCTCCGGCTGCTCCCTGCGGGCCTGCCCCCGCTCCGCCTCCTCTGCGTCGGCTTCCGCACGCTGCCTCCTGGCCACACCACCTCTCGGAGCCCAGCTCCTGGCTGGCTGCAGACCGTCAGAGGCCTGGATCTGGAAGCAATGGTGGATCAGTGTGATCAGCTGAGCATCGGTTCTCCAGGCCCTGGACTCCCTCACTCAGCTGCGGCTCGCCCACACACGCGCTGCGCTCCCCTCCCGGACGCTTGCTTCCAGCACCTGCACACCTGGAGCTCCTGGAGCTGCAGGGAACCTGATCTCCGCCTGGAAACCTGGAACCCTGCGAGCGCTCACCCAGCTCCGCCGCCTGCGGCTGCAGGGGACCCTGCGGCAGCGCCTGCGGAGAGACGAGCTTCTCCATGCTGCAGCGGCTGGAGCTGCTGGACCTGTCTGGGTAACCGGATCCGGACGTGGCGCCCGAAGGTGTTCTCCCTGCTGCGCTCCCGGGCCCTCCTGAGCCTGCAGCACAACCTGCTGCGCCACCTCCGCTTCCAGACGCTGCGCAAAACTACCTGCGGCCCCGGGGACCCGCTCCTGCGCGCTGTCCCACAACCCGTGGGGATTGGTGACTGTGGACCTGCAGCGGGTGTTCGGGAGGAAGCATGGGCGGGGGTGCGGAGCTGCGCCTGCAGGACGCGGGGGAGGTGCGCTGCGCAGCCCCGCACTCAGGGGAGGCCGCTGGCCTCGCTGGACACACGGCTCTGCGCGGCGAGACTGTCACTGTGCTGGTCATCACGCTGACCGTGGCCGTTACCGTGGTTGGAGCCGTTTGTGACCACGAGAGCGCCGTAAGAAGGGGCACCAAGATTCACTGGAGTCGAGAACAGTGAGATGTCCCCAGACTGAAGGGAACAGACACCAGGGTCAGGAGTGAGGGGAGAGATTCATGGGGTCAGGAGTGAGGGGTACAGAGTCCAACAAGTCAGGAGTGAGGGTACAGAGTCAAGGTCAGGAGTGAGGGGTGCAGAGTCCAGGGTCAGGAGTGAGGGGTAAGAGTCCAAGGGTCAGGAGTGAGGGGGAAAGAGTCCATGGGTCAGGAGTGAGGGGTACATACAGAGTCCAAGGGGTCAGGAGTGAGGGGTAGAGTCCAAGTCAGGAGTGAGGGGGAAAGAGTCCATGGGTCAGGATGAGGGGTACAGAGCCCAAGGGTCCGGAGTGAGGGGGGGACAGAGTCATGGGTCAGGACTGTGTGGGACAGAGTCCAGGGGTCAGACTGCGGGAGGACGATCCAGGGTCCGGACTGTGGTGGGACAGATCCAGGGGTCAGGACTCGTGGGGGGTGGCAGAGTCCAGGGATCAGACTGCGAGGGGATAGAGTCCAGGGTCAGACTGCGGGGGGATAGAGTCAGGGGTCAGGACGATGGGGGGGTGCGAGTGTCCAGTGGTCAGGACTGACGGGGATAGAGTCCAGGTCAGAACTGCGAGGGGATGAGTCCAGGGGTCAGGACTGTGGGGGGATAGAGTCCATGGGTCAGGACTGTGGTGGGATGAGTCCAGGGGTCAGGACTGTGGGGGATAGTCCAAGGGTCGGACTGCGGGGGGGACACAGAGTCCAGGACTGTGGGGGGAGGGGTCAGGACTGTGGGGGGGGACACAACTCCAAGGGTCAGGACTGTGATTGTGTAGGGGGGGGGACACAGAGTCCAGGGGTCAGGACTGTGGGGTGGGGGGACAGAGTCCAGGGGTCAGGACTGTGGGGTGGGGCGACAGAGTCCAGTGGTCAGGTCTGTGGGGGAGGGGGGACAGAGTCCAGGGGTCAGGAATGAGGAAAGGTTGTAAATGTTAAATCCAGACAAGATTGTTAAATTACCAATGACCAATCTTTATTAAACACATATAAAACTATAAAATTATTCCAAATACGAGTCCATAAACTTCTAACTGGTACCAGTTTGTATGTTTATCGTTATTTATATAATGCCTTTCATGTACATAGCGCTTCACAGCAGCACTACAGGTGACATAA
The DNA here is from genome assembly GCA_036426205.1 of Ascaphus truei. Taxonomy (NCBI): domain Eukaryota; kingdom Metazoa; phylum Chordata; class Amphibia; order Anura; family Ascaphidae; genus Ascaphus; species Ascaphus truei. The sequence continues at coordinate 58,162,840 of CM071574.1, forward strand.
GGTAATAATATCACACACACAATGGGAACAAGTGCTTTTAAGACTCAAAAGTAACACATGGAAAAGGAGTCCCTGCCCCGAAGAGCTGACAATCTCCAGGGTAAGTAGGGAGAGCTTTCAGAGACACTAGGTGGGTGTTCTGGTTAGTGCATCTGCAAGGGGCCAAGGTCAGTGGATCTGAGATGTATAGTACCAGCCAGCGGAGCTAGTATGAGATGTAACCTTAAGTCCACTTCAGACAGTACTGTGTCTTGGCCCAGATGAATGTTCTTGGAGGTATTAGTTGAACTAAAATGTCCCCAGGCTGTGGTGCAGACATGTAGAAACTGAAGGTATTTCCAAAGGAAGAAATTAAATGTGATGTAGGGTTGCCAGGTGTCCAGAATTGAACCGGACTGGCCTGTATTTGGACACTGTCCAGTAAAAAATTAGAGGCAATACTGGACATGTGTGTGTCTGGTATTACTTCTCTGGACCTAGTGACCTGACCGGCTTTGGGGGGCTGTGGAATTTCCCTGAGCAGGCAGACAGAAGGGCTGTTACTAGGGACTGGGCAGCTTCCTCGATCCTGATTGGCTGCATTACCCAGCAGCAGCCAATTAGGAGGAGGTGTCAGAAGCCTGCGGGTGGGGCCAAGGAGAGAAGGAAACAGCATGGAGACGAGAGGTGTGTGTGTGTGTCTCGAGTGCGTCGCACCTTTCACCATTCTGTCCAGTATTTTTGGAGATGCCACCTGGCAACCTAAATATGAGTGATTTCTCAAGTAATTATGGCAAACACAGCTTTGGCAAATTAGGCTCTGAATAAATATAATAATATTAATAATACAATTTACTAACTAATGCACAACTCATGTAAGAAATACTCCGCAGCAAAGGCTCCGGTCTCGGATAAGATTCCACGTAGGGCTAAATCAAGGTACGTTGATCCAGTAACGGCAGTTAATACCCGAAGCAACTACTAGGAACTAATACAAGTAAAATATACAGCCTATAACTTAAAGCAGAAAAGGATCGTAGTCTTCTGGATACCTTCAGCTCTGGTGCTGTGCTTGGCATCTGTACTATTTTGTGGTTAAGGAACCCCAACCCTCTCTAATAGCGCGTCTGAGATCAGATGCATTGTAAGGAACCCGAACCCGAACCCTCTCTAATAGCACGTCTGAGATCAGATGCATTGTAAGGAACCCCAACCCTCTCTAATAGCGCGTCCGAGATCAGATGCATTGTAAGGAACCCCAACCCTCTCTAATAGTGTGTCTGAGATCAGATGCATTGTAAGGAACCCCAACCCTCTCTAATAGCGCGCCTGAGATCAGATGCATTGTAAGGAACCCCAACACTCTCTTATAGCGCGTCTGAGATCAGATGCATTGTAAATTCTTCTGTATTTGGTACCATTTTCAAATTACCTGAAATTTGCAGGGAACCCTTTAGGAATGCACGGGGACCCCAATGACTCTTAGGACCTCCTGTTGAAAAACACTGGGTTAAAGGGATTTTCCTACATCACTGTGGAGAGACCAAAGGTGTGGGGTGGGTCGGAAGAGAGACCAAGGGTGTGGGGTGGGTGGGAAGAGAGACCGTGGGGGTGGGGGGGAGAAGAGACCAAGGTGATGGGGGGAGAAAGAAGAGACAATTGTGAAGGAGAGATCAAGGGTGTGGGTTTGGGGGAGGGGAGAGAAACCACAGTGGGGTGGGAGGAGAGACCAAGGTAAGGGGAGTGGGGGAGAAGAGAGCAAGGTGAGGGGGGGGACACCAATATGAGGGGCCTGAGGGCGTGCAGCAGGGTAGGGAGCTATGACAGCACCAAGGGTGCTCCAGGGATAGCAAGAGCTAACAATACATTTGGGGAGAGCCTCATGTGAGCATTAAATGTGTATCATGGTGATCTGAATGGGAGAGTTAAATATGGCTGCTCAATCACAGAGAAAGGTGAACATCACTGCAGAAACCATAAAAAGGGGTGTAACAGCTGGAATGTGTTTAATAAAACCCTTGACAGATAAACTATATTTTATGTAAACAACACACAGCGGGGTTCAGGGATCTGCAGTCTCTGTGGGTTCTCTCTCTGACCCGCCTTCCGGGGCCGAGGCTGCAGGATCCCGCTGCTCAGAGAGGTGGAAACCTGTCCTAGAGGTGCGTGCGGTGCCCGGGAAGCGGAGCCTGGGGAATACACATATTACTACTGTTCAGCAGGCCGCAGGGTTCCAGTCATTCGGCAGTGTTTATAACCACACAGGAGGACCTCTAATACAAAGAGAGGGGGAGGGAGAAAGACTAGAGTAAGGCGGGGGGAGAGGAGAGACTAGGGAAACGGGGGATGGAAGGAGAAAAGACTAGGGTGAGGGGGGACAGACTAGGGCAAAGGGAGAGACCAAGGTTACATAGTTACATAGTTACATAGTAGATGAGGTTGAAAAAAGACGTACGTCCATCAAGTTCAACCTATGCTAAATTTAGACAACAGATACTTTATTCTATATCTATACTTACTTATTGATCCAGAGGAAGGCAAACAAAATACCCCATTATGGGGAAAAATTAATTCCTTCCTGACTCCAAGAATTGGCAATCGGATTAATCCCTGGATCAACATCCTTCCCATGTATACTTATTTGGTATATCCCTGTATACCTTTCCCATCTAAAAAGATGTCCAACCTTTTTTTGAACAAATCTATTGTATCTGCCATCACAGTCTCCATGGGTAATGAATTCCACATTTTAACTGCCCTTACTGTAAAGAACCCTTTCCTTTGTTGCTGGTGAAATTTCCTTTCCTCCAACCTTAAGGGATGGCCCAGAGTCCTTTATACTACCCGTGGGATGAATAGTTCTGTTGAAAGCTCCTTGTATTGTCCTTGAATATATTTGTATATAGTTATCATATCCCCTCTTAGACGCCTCTTTTCTAATGTAAATAAATCTAATTTAGCTAGGCTCTCCTCATAAGTTAGAATGTCCATCCCCTTTATTAATTTGGTGGCTCTTCTCTGCACTCTCTCTAGTTCCATAATGTCTTTTCTTAGGATTGGTGCCCAAAATTGTACTCCATATTCAAGGTGTGGTCTTACTAATGCTTTGTAAAGGGGCATAATTATGTTTATTTCCCTTCCATCCATTGCCCGTTTGATGCAAGATAAGATCTTGTTTGCCTTTGCAGCTACTGCATGACATTGGGCACTATTGCTAAGCCTGCTATCTACAAGCACTCCTAAATCCTTCTCCATCAAGGATTCCCCCAATATATCTCCATTTAATTTGTAAGTCGCCTTTTTATTCTTGCATCCCAAATGCATAACCTTACATTTATCTGTATTAAACTTCATTTGCCATTTACCTGCCCACGTTTCCAGTCTCTCAAAGTCCTTCTGAAGAGAAATTACATCCTGCTCTGATTCTATTACCTTACACAATGTAGTATCATCATCAAAGATGGAGACTTTGCTCTCGATCCCAACCTCAAGGTCATTAATAAACAAGTTAAAAAGCAGGGGTCCCAGTACCGATCCTTGAGGTACTCCACTCACGACTTTAGCCCAACCTGAAAAAGTTCCATTTATGACAACCCTCTGTTGTCTGTCCTTTAACCAGTTTTCAATCCAGGTGCATATATTATTACTGAGTCCAATTTTCTTTATTTTGTACACCAACCTCTTGTGTGAAACCGTATCAAAAGCCTTTGCAAAATCTAAGTAGACCACATCAACTGCATTACCCTGGTCTAAATTCCTACTTACCTCCTCAAAGAAACAAATAAGGTTAGTTTGGCAAGATCTATCCTTCATAAATCCAAAATCCATGCTGACTATTACTAATAATTTTGTTTTCCATGAGGTATTCCTGAATATTATCCCGTATTAAACTTTCAAGTAGTTGCCCTACTATTGAAGTCAGGCTTACAGGTCTGTAATTCCCCGGGTGTGAGATAGCTCCCTTTTTAAATATAGGCACCACATCTGCTTTACGCCAATCTTCTGGTACTGAGCCTAACACGGAACATGATGTTTTAATAAAGTGTGTAGAAGCTGCAGATTTTAAATGTAAGGCAGGATGTATTTTGTAAGCTCGGGAAGGAATTCCTTGGGCATACAGATATGATATGGGTGAATGAGTTGGGGGTATTTTCATGCCTGAGCTTCAAAGGGGTCTCGCTGATTTAGCACCCCTCAGTCTAAAGGAGTGTCAGGGATGAAAAGACCCAGAGACCCATAATGTATACACGGCCGGCATTCTGATGTATAACAGATGCCAGGCTATTGACACCTCTGGGTTAAAAATCAGACTCAGCGGCGCCAAGGTATGGGTGTATCCCAGGTATGCTAAGTGGCATAGGTGTCAACCTGACCCATGCGCTCGGCACACTGGAAAGCCTTTTTGCCCGGTCTTATGAATTGTGGGCAACATGGCTATTGGTGGATTAAATGGTTCCCACAAGGGGATTGGATCCACATGTTAAAGATAGCCTTGGCCAGTCTATAACCGTGGCTCCCGAGGTATCCCCAGTGGGATTCCTGAAATTTGATCCATGATGTAAAGACGCAAGACTTTGTTCCAGCACAGCGGCAACCGGTCCCGGAGAGAAGGGGTTAATAACAGCGTAACCAAGGATTTGCCCCAAACTTCAGAATTTGTTAGCCCTGGTGACTCTGGAATGAATTCTAACGAATTTTTTTGAAATTCCTTGAGGTGGCTGATATATTAGATCGGCAACTTGCGATCTGGCCACAGGACCTTTAAATCAAGACTGCATTTCTTGCACTTGCAAGCAAAGGACAATTTATTTAATTCCCTTAACCCAGTAAGTGTTGTTTTAAGTGTATTCTGCAGATGTCGTGTGTTTGTCTATCAAGGAAATAAATCACAATTTATTTTGCAACTTGTTCTGTTCAATCGAGTACCCTGTAATATAAATGTGTTGGTAAAAGTTGGTATCCATCGTGACAGAGTGCTATAGCATAGAACAGCTACTGAGCCATTTGCCATCAGTCCTAGAGCAGAGGAGTTCCTGTTACTCCATACATGTACACGCGCGCAGGCGCGCGTCTGTTATTGGAGAGGAAGAGGCTGCTGAACACAGGGGTTCCGCTATACGGCATAGGCCAGCGTGAATACCCCAGCCAGTTAGCTTCCCCCACTGCGACAGGTCACGTGAGCAGCAGGAGCGAGACCCAGATGTGTACAGCAACGGCGCCATAGTGAGAATCTCTGTGTAGTGTCCCTGTAGGCGGATGCTCACAGAGGTATGCAAGGGAGACTGGTTATGGTGAAATTAAATAAGGCTTTTATTGCGCCTGTTTCCTTAACATCAGGAAACCATCCAAACAAGGGGTAAACAAAGCTTCTATTCACTTGGGAGTATTTCTAGGGAAATACTATGCAGTCCACACTCCCTTTAGATAAGCATGTCTCCCAGCCCCAAACATATATTATGTAATGAACAGATATAAAAAGTCTTATAAATGAAAGTCTTATCTGTTAGCTGGGCTGCTGTAGGGGAAGCTTCTCTGCTCTCTTGGAACCGCACCCTTGTGTGCACAGGAAATATCAGGCTCCAGGTTAGAATCTTGTCCCCTTTGTCTTGTGGTCAGCTTGTCGCTCAAGACATCTGTCCTTCCTTGGTTCATCCCAGTTGTGAACTAAGGAATCTCTGCTCTGTCTCCAAGTTCAGCTCAGATGTGAGCTAAGGAGTCTCACTTCCTGTATCAAAAGACAGGCTTTTCTAAGCAATCTAATCAGGCAGGTGGTGTTTGTTAATTGACTACCAGCACTTAACCACACACTGCTGGATTAGAGGCACATTACCTGAACAGGGATAACTCCCCTGTTACATACCTCCCCTATTTGTGGGAAGCTCGGGCTTGCCACGGCCAAAGCCCATCCTTCCACTCTCATTCTAGATATCTCTGTGACTTGAATGAGAGTGGATGGAGGAAGAGAACCCTCAGTCCCACTGGGATTGGAGCCCTTTCTCCAATTTATTTGTGTCTCCTCCCGAAGGTGCTTGAGATCAGCACTCCTCAGTCGCTCGAGGAGGACTTTTTCAAAGTATAGTCTTTTTGCTATGTGCGCGGTCATGAGATTTCCCTTGCGTCGGGTGCTCGTCTTATTGTAGGCAGACTGTATGGCAGTAGTTGCAGAGTGTTTAAAAACAGCCCTTTGAGTTTTCTGCTCTTGAAGCTGTCTCTCTGCCCTTTTCCCACTCAATGGGGTTGCTAGTTCAGCCTCTTTGGGATTAAGTTGTAATTCCACACCCACTTCCAGAGAATGTCCCATCTTTTCAGCTTCATCAGCTAAGGATTCTTCTGGTTTTGATTCAGTACATGTACCTTCTTTTATTGCCTGTTGGGTGGCTGAAGGTTTTGCTAGTGCTTGTTTAGGTGGTTCAAATTTTGCAACCTTGTCTTTCAGACGAACAGTATTCCCAGCTCTCACTGTACCCTTGTCTTCATGTTTTTTTGTGGCTGTGGGACACTGACGCTTAGTCAGGGTCAATACTTGTCCTTGTAGAACTTTCAACTCATCCGCGAGAGATCCCTGTTTTTTGAGTGCGACTTGCAAGTCTCTTCTCAGGGAATTTATCTGCACGCTTTGCTTTCTCTGAGCTTGCTTCCACATTTTTATTGCATTGTGAAACACTATGAATTTCTTTGCTCGGGCCACAGTTACTTGTTTTAGTTTCTGGACCGTCTTGTGCTCCCTTTTGTGCCGGGTCACATGGGTTCTAAGCTTGGCCTCTAGCGATGCTTTGGGGATGCTCAGTGTAGCCTTTAGTTTCTCATGCTGCTTTGCGGGGACATACTGGGTAATCAGACGTTCCTGCAGCACTTGAATTTCTTTAACAGCCTGCAGATTGTCTTCCTGCAGAGTTCGCTGCTTCTCCTCGGCCTTCTCGAGGTGCGTACGCAGACCTTGCAGTTGGTTCTGCAGTCGGTGCTCTGCTTCAAACTTCTCACCTTCCAATAGTCTATTTATTTCTTTAAACTCGTGCAGCTTTTCATTCTTTTCCTTGACGTCGTATGTGAAATGAAAATTTTCTTCTTTGAGTTTTAAGTTTTTTCTTTTTAATCTTAAATTCTCTCCTTTTTCAGTCTCTGTACTATTCAGGGCTTCCATGCAGTCCTCCTTCCATTTACGCACGTCTGCTTTGAGAATGACAAACTCCTGGCGTGAGACTTCATTCTCTAGGTTGAGGGTCTGAAGCTCCTTCTGAGGGACTTTGAGATCTGTCTTAAGATTGACAATCGTTTCTTTAGAAATGTCCAGCTCCTCAGTGAGACTGTGGAGTTCCTTTCTGGAAACTTCCAGGTCTATGCACCAGCTGTTAGTCTCATGATGTGAGGCATCCAGTGCTCTGCGGAGTGTCTGAACCTCTTTCTGAGATACGTCCACCTCTGTCCGGACACTGTTGACCGCCTGTTGTGAGGCATTCAGCTCTATGCGAAGAGTGTGAACCTCTTGCTGGAAGACTTCAGTGCCTCCTCATACTTCCGCTTTAGCGTAGCCATCATTTTATCAGATTGGCTCTGCTTTTCATCCATGGTGGAAATAGTAGCATTTGCAGTATCTAGCTCAGTCTTGAGATCATCCAATTCTGTCCTGGCTGCAGAGTATATTGCGAGCACCGTCTTCTGTAACTCAGCATTATCTTTCAGTAGCTCTGCGTAATCATCTTTCTTTTGTTTCAATTGTTCACGGAGTATATCACAGTCACGCCTGGCATTTTTCAGGGCATCCTCAGGGCTGGTCAAGGGATCGACACTCACTGGTTCCGGCTCTGCTTCCCTGGGATGGTTGGTTGAGGGTTCCTCACTGTTGGCACCGGACAGACACTTCTTTGGGGTACACGACTTCTGCCTTGGGCCCTCTGGATATTCGGTTATCCGCGGGACAAGTTCTCCATTTTCTCTAAGCTGCAGGGCAACTCGGTCCCCCTTTTCCTCCACAGGATCTGCGGACGTGTCTGTTCCTTCCACGGTAAGTGAAGAACCGCTTTTCTTTTTCTTTTTCGGCCTTTTTGTTTTGGATGACTCCATCCCATCAGGAATACTGGGGTCTCCTTCTTTATTTAATACTTCAACAGCTTCATTATATACACCAGGCTTTTCTTGCAGTTGCTTTAGCAGACAGAAATATTGGGTGATCTGCTGCTCCCGCTCTTTCTCTTGTCGACCATATTCGTCATCATGGAGAGCATTCTTTTCTGTTCGTGCCGAGTTCAGGCACCCCCACCATTCTTAGGGTGTTTCGTGGATGTGACTCGGTTCGGGTTCCCCGTAAGAGATGTCTTCCGCCTTATTGGACTGGAAGGGCCACTCTTCCGTGGGGTAGGGTTCATTACAGGAACGCTGCATCTTGTCCTCCATTTTGGGGCTCTCAGGTGTAGTTTACTTCCTGACCTCAGGAGGCGCTATTGGAGCTGTTGCCACTGTATTTGCTAGAACCTCCAATTGTGGTAGTCCTACAGGTGGGCATATTTTGCTTGTAGAGGTCGTAGCTCTCACAGGCATCTCTGTAGACTTTTTCTTTCTTGGGTAAGTTTTACAATATCAGCAGTACTGTGCACGCATTTTCTCTCATCAGGTGTGTGTGTCCTGCCTGTGTGTGTCTCAGTGTGTGTCTGTCTACCTGTCTGTATATGTGTGTGTTTGTCTATCTGTGTGTATGTGTGTGTGTATATGTGTGTCTCAGTGTGTCTGTCTTTCTGTCTGTGTCCTGTGTCCTGCCTGTATATGTGTGTGTGTGTGTATGTGTGTATCTGTCTGTGTGTGTGTGTGTGGTGACAGACAGTACATACAGTACTGGCAACCTTGTTTAATTGCTCACTCATCCTTACTTTTCTTTTACTATACTAACAGTCTTCCCATTTTCAAAATCTATTAAAAATAACCACCATTGTAAATTCTCAGAAAGGCTCCATAACTCAGATCTCATCACAGCAGCATTGCAATCTCTGCAGCACTGTTACTCACAGATCATCCCCAAGAAGGCAGAGCAGGTTACTTATTCACTGGCATGATTCAATATGAAATTTAAAGCTTGATTTTGAAGTCTAAATTTGAAAGCTACTGTGCTGATAATGACAGGGAGGGGAGGGGTGAGAGAGGATGAAGGGATGGGGGGTAACAGGATGAAGGGAGGGGATGGGGGGATGAGAGAAGATGAAGGGAGGGGGTGAGAGGACAAGGGTGGAGTGAGAGGACAAAGGGGGTGGGAGGGTGAGAGGATAAGGGGGGGTGAAAAGACAAGGGGGAGAGAGAGAGAGAGGATGAGGTGGGGGTGCAACAATCTTGGAATGTGTGGGAGGAGCAGTAAGATCAGTATTGCTCGCCATCTACAGTATGACTACAGGTCAGTTATTTATAAATGATCTGACCATTACGTCATTTGTTCTAAATTTCACTCCAAGAGTGCACCAATTTGCACAATTTATTTCTATTTCCTAAAACAACCCCTCGAATAGCGGTCCCTCCCAAGACTCTTCCCAGGTTTTTTTACGAAATAGAATATAAATTGGTGCAAATTGGTGATTACTTGGAGTGAAATTTAGAACAAATGACATAACAGTCAGGTCATTTATAAATAACATTCTTCCCCACCAACGATTCTCACGCGCGTCGCACCTTTCACAATTGTGTCCAGTATTTTTGGACAAGCCACCTGCTAACCCTACTCGCTCTCCCCCCGCCCAGCACCCCAGCTCCGCTCGCTCTCCGGCCGCCTGGCACCCCAGCTCCGCTCGCTCTCCCCCCGCCCGGCACCCCAGCTCCGCTCGCTCTCCGCCCGCCTGGCATCCCGGCTCACGTCACAACTGCTCGCAGCCCAGCAGTGCAGCACTTCCGGTGCCTGCTGCTGCTAGTGCGCGTGTGGGAGCTGGGAGCGACAGTGTAGGCAGGGCCCCGTGAACTGCTTTGCCCGGTGGCCCCTAATGCTGTTAAGATGGCCCTGCGTACGTGACAATGGGTATGTGACAAAACATTAGACATACAATGTATAATTTTCAGGGGTTATACTATACAGGACAATTAGTTCTGTGTATTTGATTCTTTTGTGACTCCTGAAATGCACTGTTTTTCTGTGCAGACTTGTTTCAGCTTGAAAAAAGTAATCCTGACTGCAACACTAGGCACGAAATGCTGCACCAGATTTATAAAAGGATAAAATCACGTTCATTTAAATGAGAAACATTTTTTATTAATACATTTAGTGAAAATTTTCTGCCTCAGCTTTGCAGCCAGAAATAGCCCCTCTGCCAAAAGTTTCTCATTCTGTGAAGAAATATTCCTACCATAGACATCAACTTCAAAGAATTAAAATAAGTGTCATTTGGTGTTTCTAGACCCCCCCCATATTTTAGTGGGAAAGATTTATATAGTGACATATATAGATTGCAATCAATTCCTCAGCAATAAAACACATTCTCTGCCATTCTAACTTGCGGACGATAATTTATTGGCTTTGCAAATTTAGGCCCAGAAAATCTAAAACAAAGCTTCAATAACGAATATCTTTGGATACTCGTAAATATACTAAGGAACGAATGCAAAAAAAGTATTTTGAAAAAAATATATATATATTTTCTGCAATTGATATTAAACAATTGCAAAAAAAATGTAAATGTTGTCAATCCTTAGCTAAAACAACCCTGGGGTTTCAGCGTCCCTGGAGGGGGTTAATATGGGCCGCGCATGCGCGGTGCCGGCGCTCTGACATCAGGCACTGGAGGGGGTTAATATAGGCCGCGCATGCGCGGTGCCGGCGCTCTGTCATCAGGCACTGGAGGGGGTTAATATAGGCCGCGCATGCGCGGTGCCGGCGCTCTGACAACAGGCACTGGAGGGGGCTAATATAGGTCGCGCATGCGCGGTGCCGGCGCTCTGACATCAGGCACTGGAGGCGGAGACTCGGGGCAGCTGCACCGGGGAGTTCAGTTCGGATAACCGGTTGCTGCAGATCTTCGTCCCGGATCTCAAGAACTGGCCTGGATGGGAAGTTAATGGTTTGCCTGATCGGAGAAAGGGTCCCGGGGAAGGTTTCCAAGGTGAGGTGGGACATGGGGCGGAAGCTTGTCGCGGTAATGAGCCCTGTCGCGATAAGCAGTGAGTAATGTATCCTGCAATATGGGGGAGATTGCTGCTTCCTAGAGGGAAGGATCCGGTGAGAGGTCGGCAGGATGTGTCGGGGCTGGGCCTGATTATACCAGCCCACAATTGGGCTCCGATCTGGATTCACTGCCCCACTGGATTTCCAGATTATCGGCAGCTCTACCAGCCCCCTATATATTTCTGGGCTGTAATCCCCCCTCTCTCATTCACTGACCTAAATAAACAGACCCCCAAATACTTCTCATATACTTCTCATAAATCATTATCCCTATCTTGGCTTTGTTCCCCTCCCCCCTCATTCACTGCCCATACCCTAAAGCGACAGCAGAACCCAAATACTTCCCATACATTATTATCCCTATCGTGACTGTCCCTGCAGCCTGACACCCTCTCTCTGTATGCACCCTGCAGCCTGACACCCTCTCTCTGTATGCACCCTGCAGCCTGACACCCTCTCTCTGTATGCACCCTGCAGCCTGACACCCTCTCCTCTCTGCATTTTGCGTTCATGTTAGAATCTGTGCTCCTGATCGCTGGCTGAAGGACAAGGTCATGTGACCAAGCAGCGCAAACCTTCACCCGGTGCCGCTTAGCGTGACCAGAGTACGGCAGCAAAGTCCTGTTCTGGGACTCGCTCTTACACCTGCACTTCAGCCTTTGAGAAGAATGCTAGCCTGGGCACCCATGTGTTCCCTATGCATATAATACATTGTATCACAGAGCACTGCATATAATACATTGTATCACAGAGCACTGCATTGGGAACAGTCTGTTGTAATAAAGATGGACAAAACGGCTGTGTCTTGTCACTGCCACAAAGCTTCTGGCTTAAAGCAGCAGTCCAAGCTGGCGGTTTTTTTTCTTCTCTTTAATATGTGCATCAATACAATCCACACAATGATAAGTAATTCGCTAAGTTGCAGATCGATCAGCTCAGGGGTTCACTAAATGGCTGCATCTTTGGTACTCTTCTGCTGCACTGACAAAGTTCTGTGTGGAAGATCATGTGACCAGGCAGTCACTAGGAACAATTGGTGCACTGCAAGAGAGGGCAGGGCTCAAAAAGGGGTGTGCCAGAGCCTGTCTCAGAAGAGGAAGTGGATGTGACTTTGTAAATGGTTGCTATAGAAAAAAATATGCTTGTTACATTATAATACATTAAAAATGTAATTCAGGGTTGTTTAAAAAAAAAAAAAAAAAACAGTGTAAGTTCTCGCTCTATCTATATCTATATATAGAGAGAGATCTATATATATAGATTTTTTTTTTTAACTTTGTATGTTGGCTGTGCTTATGGGCAATCTGATTGGTCAGTTGGCCTGTCACACAGCCTCTGGCCAATCAGATTGGTCCGTCGGACCACTCGCCCTCCCACGGCTCTCAATGGCCGGTGTCCCGCCCCCCCACAGCTCTCATTGGCCGGTGCGCTCTAACCCAGGGGTCCCCAACCCCCAGGTACACTGCTGCTGCCGCCTGAGGTGAGGAAATGCTCCCTGTGGCTGTTGCGGGGGGTGGGGGGAATTTGAAGACGACGTCTGAGTACTTGCCCCACACCCCCCAGCTCCGTTTTTAGCCCCACACCCCCCAGCTCCGTTTTTAGCCCCACCCCCAACTGACCACACGCAGCCCCCTCCCCCCCCCCCGCCTTCCTTCTCCCCCCCTGCCTTCCTTCTCCCCCCCTGCCTTTTCCTTCTCCCCCCCCCTGCCTTCCTTCCTTCTCCCCCCCCTGCCTTCCTTCCTTCTCCCCCCCCTGCCTTCTCCTTCTCCCCCCCACTGCCTTCCTCCCCGCCTCCTGCCTCCCCCGCCCCCCCCGCTGCCTTCCTTCTTCTCCCCCCCCACCCCTTCCTTCCTTCTCCCCCCCCCCCTGCCTCCTTCTCCCCCCCCACCCCTGCTCTTCCCCCCCCCCCACCCCTGCCTTCCTCCTGCCCCCCTCCCCCCAACCGGGGCGGGGGAGGGGAGGTTATTTGTAGGGAGGACGAGGTCCTACTCCCTCACCCAGCCACGCCCCCACCTTCCTTTCACCCACCCTCCTTCCACTCGCCTTTCCCCCCCACGGCAGGTCGGGGAGAAGTGTTATGGAAGGAAGGGGGTTAACGCCGTCCTGCCGTCCCCTTTCCCCCCCCTCCCTCTCCCCGGTCGCTCATTTGTGTAGTCTGCCATCGGCCCTCCACCCACGGCTTTGCCCGTCTCTCCTTCACCCACCCGACGCCCGCCTCTGCCTTTCACCCTCCCGACGCCCGCCTGTGCCTTTCACCCTCCCGCCGCCCTAACTCCCGCCTCTGCCTTTCACCCTCCCGCCGCCCGCACTCCATCTGCCTTTCACCCACCCGCCGCCTCACACCCGCCGCCTCCCGCCCCTACATCACTGACCAGCCACCGCAACCACTCACCACCCACCCAGCGCCTCCCGCATCACTCACGCACCGACATCACTGACCAGCCGCCGCCCGCACTCACCAAACACCCGCCGCCTCCCAGACGCTCACACCCTAGCGGGAACGCCACCCCCAGCCCGCACTCAACACCCACCCGCAACACACACTCAGCAGCCACAAACCGCCTCACACTCCTTCCCACCGTAGCGTGACAGCCACACCGCACTCACCAGCCACTAGCCGCCTCACACCCTAGCGGGACTCGCACCCACCCGCCACCCGTACTGAACGCCCGCCCGCCGACTCACACCCTAGCGGGACACACACCTCACATTGTACTGTGGTGTGTTTACAATAAACAATTTTTAAACATCGTATTACATTTTCTTCCATTTTTCTTTTCAACATTATTATACAACCTTTACACCAAATACTCAACCTATTCGGGATAAACTAAATATATATATATAATATATAATATATATATATATATATATATCTATATATATATATATTAAACACCCATGTAGGATATTACTTGGACTGCAGCTACCTGGCCGGCTACCGTTAGCATTGACACGTGTATTGCTCCTGTATGTGTTTTGCGCCGTTTCGGCCCGGGTGCAGTATCACATGGCCAGTGCTGCCCTCTCTCACACCTAGGATTGGAGGCCTCTCACAGCGAAGACATTTCTATCCAAACCAAAATGACCACGTGCTGCATCCAACAGTGTCCGAGCCATGTGTCCTGCCGAGTGTGGACAGGGGACCGCTGTCCTTATCAGCCCCACACTACAAGGGGAGGTTTCATGTTACATCATTCAGCTCAAGGGTAAAACATCTGCCTGACAAAATGGACCTGCCTGGGTTTGAAAGCTTACACTCTAACCACACGCCTACCTTACCGTTTTGGATGAATCTGCTCCGTGTTCCCTGTGCACGGAGGATGAGCAGGGATTTTACGTTCCTTATGCTCCCTGCATGGTTTCACCGCCCAATGCCAGAACCTGCAGGATTTTCAGGATATCCCTGCTGAAACAACCTGTGCTGAAGCAGGGATATCCTGAACACCTGACCTGTTGGCCCTTGAGGACCGGAGTTGCCCACCCCTGCTGTAGGGCACAGGTTTGCCTCTTTTGCTGGAAACGGAGCTGGAAGGCATTTCCCATGTGGAGAGGAGGCGACCGCAGCCTAAGAGACTGCGAGGGGGAGCAGGCAGAGGCCAGTTGCATTTGGGCAACCTGAAACCAAACCGTGCTGCCCTCTCTCATCATGACACTCGATCCAGCAACAGAGACGCTGCAGTAAGTGCGCATGTTCTCGCCGGTGGTTGGGAGGAGACGAAACAATGTTCCTGGGATTCAGGTTATGTTTAAGAATACCAAGGCTCCTAAATCTCTACGTTACTCGTGCGTTCTTCTCAAGGATGTCTTCTCTCTACCCCCTTTGTACCTAAAGCCCTCTCCCGCCTTAAACCTTTTTCACTGACTGCCCCACACCTCTGGAATGCCCTTCCCCTCAGTACCCGACTAGCACCCTCTCTATCCACCTTTAAGACCCACCTTAAAACACACCTGCTTAAAGAAGTATATGAATAGAACTGTGGCTAATACTACACGATACATAAAGCTTGGCCCCCTGCAGACGCACTTACCTGAACTCCCTCCTACTGTCTCTGTATGTTCTACCAATTAGATTGTAAGCTCTTCGGAGCAGGGACTCCTCTTCCGAAATGTTACTTTTATGTCTGAAGCGCTTATTCCCATCATGTGTTATTTGTTATTTATGATTGTCACGTGTATTACTACTGTGAAGCGCTATGTACATTAATGGCGCTATATAAATAAAGACATACATACCATACATACACTAAGCCCAGCTCCTTTTTACTTACTTCACCCTGCACCAATCTAGAAAGCTCCCACTTAAACTGGAGAGCACGCTTCCTTAATGATGTATATCCGGGTTAAGCCAATTGTGGGGAATAAACACTGCATTTCCCTGTTACAGGAGACACATACAATGCTCTGCTTTCCGCAGCAAGCGGAGACCTCCCTCCAAACACAGACGCGTCACGTCGGGAAATAGTTTTAAAATGTTTAATGTGCTTTTTTTTTTTTTTTTGTAACTTCACAATGTAACTTGGTCGGCCTCCAGAGCTCCCAATGCTTTCTTGTATTTTCATACTTTTGCTATAAAAACATTGTTAAAATGGAAGGCGCCCTTTTCCCTCTGCCTCAGAACCAGCAGGAATGTCCTTTAAACCGATGCACTTAATAAATTACACAAGTTCTGTACAGAATTACATTCAGCTACCTGCAGAGAGGGGAAGCAGCAGCAGCAGCCCACTCAAGGCTGGTGAACAGTCACACTTTGGAGAAGTTTTAGTCCCACTGGGCTCAGAGAGGGGGGGACATACCCCCTCCCTTCCATATAAAAATAACTATGTGCTCAGATCCATCCGCCCCCCCCTCGGGGACACTGGAGATTCACATTATTGCAAGAGTTTGAGTTTCACAGGGGCGACAAGACAGGAGCCACGGACATAACATACTAAAGGGCGAGTGATAAAAAAAAGGAGCGCAGCAGCTGTGCTGCGTCGGCGGCGCGAGGGAGAGACGCACCCTCCTGGTGGGGAAGGAAATGCTACATCCAGTGTCATAGTAAGAGGTATAAGTTCACCATTTCGGGTGTATTCTGATCCGAGACATGGGGCGATCTTCCAGATACTTGGCAAGAACAAGAGGGTCTTTCCCTGCATGTGTAGCAAGGAGACCCCCTGCAAGACGGGCAATGGCACCGCTGCTGCATGTGCCCCAAATCAGGGGGCGGCGCTCTGCAATCATAACCAACGGGCAAGGAAGACGAACCAACACCACGTGCTCCGGCCACTTGTGTTCAGGACACAGACTGCTGGTTGTAAGTAGTAAGACGGGCTCCTTCCGGACATCGGCTCCCTCACTCCTTTATCCGCGTGAGGCGTTCAGTGGATGAGGCGGCCGCTCGGCGCCGCGGAGGACGTGGCGGGTCACATGTTGTATGCCACGTAGATGGGATCGAGCTGGTCAGCCAGGAAGCCGTCGCGAAGGTGCATGCGCTGCTTCTCCCCGCGGGAGTTGATGGGGATGACGCCGGGATCCACGATGACCACCACGCCCACCACCAGGTAGTGCTCCTCCAGGACCACGTTGGTCACCAGTGCCACCAGGTCAAGCGCCTCCTGCTCTGGCCCGTCCAGCTCTAGCACGACCACCAACAGGTTTGTCCACGTGAAGACGGCGCTGAGGGGGAAAGGATGCAACGTGAAGCCTCAAATGCTGCATAATCTGATGCAAGGTACTCGCCTGCCACAGGCAGACCACCAAAGGCATGTTACCTCTCGGGCTGCGCTAGGAGATACCCCTGTGAGAGGCGCCACTGTGTCATACACAATACAGTGTTGTAGAGCCGTGAAATTGAGCAAATAAGCAGATCTCACCCCATAATCCCCAATTAGCGGAAGGAAGGGACACGGATAACTGCTGTCTGCAGGATATGTTCTGTGCTGGCTCGGTGCCCTTCTCCACACACTTATCCCCCTCCTCCCGCTAACGTGCTGCGCCCCCCTCTCCCCGGTCCCAGGCACTCACCACTCAGCGATGTTCTTGTGGGAGCGAATCACAGAGGTTTCTATGTCGATGGGATGGTACCTCATGCCCCTTAACTCCAAAGTCTCATCTAGGGAACCCACCACATACAGAGCATCGTGTCTCTCTGAAAAAGAAAGGGTTAAAAACTCTGGGGCCTCTCGTCTATCCTCCCGCGGGGGAGCAGTGCTCAGTGTGCCCTGTGCCAGCTTCGATCATGGTGTCCAACATATTAAACTTGCCCCCCTGCCTACTGCAGCCCACCTCCCCTATACTCACAGCGCACATCGCCCCCACCCCTCTTTACTCTCCCACCCACCTCCGCAGGCGTCCGTCAGCTCTGTTCTGCGGAGGAAGCCGAGGTACCCCGTGCGTGACCACACGGTGTGCGTGTCCCCGAAGCTCAGCCGCGCGTTGAAGTGGTCAGCGTGCAGCGTCTCCTCCCCATACACCGTGTAATAACCGTTGGCGTTATGGGGGCTGCTCACCCAAATCTGGAAAAGACAAGGTGCAGGAATGAGAGGGAGAAAGGAGGATGGGGAACCCCCTGCTATAGTCTGTAGTACTCACAGCATTCTTTCCCTGACACATACTACATCACAGAGACATGCTGAACCTCCTCAGACAACTTTAGCGTGTAAGGGCAGAATTCTGCGTCTGAGAACAACCTGCTGATTAAGACGTTACAGGAGGTGGCATTGGAAGCTTCTTCCCTGTGCCACAGGATTCCTACTACGATGTCTGAAATACATCCATCTGCAACATCACTGCAGGGAAAACCTATAACTGACGGGAGCCTGGGGGTGCAGCACTGGTTATTGGGGTCCGGTCGTGCTCACATATACTCACCTCCCCCAGGTGAGAGTCCCCGAGTGGCCCTTTGGTCTCTGTGTGCGCGATGATCACTTTTACACCTGGGAGAATCTGCAGGGACAGAAGCAGAGATCTCAGCTCAACTAGGGATGGGTCAGCTCCTCCAGTCACCTCAAACATCCCCCCTCCCCCGGCCTCCACATGCCCTGATTTCATTTACAGACTCAGCCTGAATACATCCAGGTTAAGTCTGCACAGACCCAGCTAGGAGCTCCCACTGACACCCTGCGACTAACAGACAGACGGAAGTTACCTTCCCAGACTCCATCAGTGGCAGACTGTGCGGGGACCCTCTCTCCACCAAACGCACCCTGCAAGACAGACAGACGCTCAGAGGATGAAAGGTACAAAAGGGGGAGCAGAGAAAGCAGGAGGGTCTGGGTTTTTTACCTGTCGTGCCGCAGGGCTCGCATGTCTACATACACAGTGGTCGGGTCGGGGCCTGCTGTGCCCTGAGAAAAAGGAATCAAGCAGTTACTTCTCACAAACTGTTGCGACAAGGTGCCCACATAATGAGCAGGGAGCTGGCATGCAGGTGACGAGCAAAGCACACAACCTTGCTACAAACACAGTGTGTGGAAGCCTGAACTACAACCCAGCCATACGCTGATACTCCTGCGCTCACACACCTTCCTAGCACTGCCCAGCCCAGAGCAAAGCACGGGTCTGGTAGCATGTCAGGGCACACACATGCAGACACCATACCTGGTCAGCAAGCTTGCCCAGTCTGTTGGGCTGAAAGAGGAACCACAAAGAGAAGTGAGAGAGAGAGAGAGGCCAAAGAGGAGAGCGAGAGAAGGAATGGAGATATAACAGAAAATGGACCAGCTCCAGAGCGACGCCAATCTGACCAATTGGGACCCCACACACCTAGCAGGCGGAAAGGAGAGCACCGCATGAGCTGCAGCCCACGCTCACCTGTAAACAGATGGCCACGTTGACACGGCAGCCGAACGTGGTGCTCACAGCTCTGGTAGACAATCCCATATCCTTGAACAACTTGGAAAAGGACTGAGTGAGAGGGATACGAGGCCGCTCCTCTGCCACCACCATGCATGTTCTCACGCAGGAGAGGTTCACACCTCGCGCCTAGGGCAGGGGAAACGGATCCAGTAAGATGGAGGAGGAGGAGGAGGAGGAGGAGGAGGATGAGTAGTGCTTCTTCTTCTTCTTCTTCTTCTTCTGCTGCTTCTTCTTCGTCTCTCGCTCTCTCTCTCTCTCTCTCTCATCTCTCTCGCTCTCTCTCTACTCTCTCTCTCGCTCGACTAGAGCCTCTATATAATGTCACTCTATTTTGTGCTTCAGATAGTTCCCCTTGTATTTTATCCCGATCTTCCTCTCTTCCGCCCCCCTTTCTTTCCTCTCTCCTCCCCTGACCCTCTCCTTCCTCTTTTCATTTTTTTCCCGACCATTTTTTGACTCTGCGGCCGTGTCTGTTTGCAGCCACATTTCCATGACAGAAGTAGGAGCAAGAAGGTGACGCGCACTTTGTACTGTCTGACAGCGTCTCAAGCCACAGAATTGCATTAGTCTCCCGCTCTAAGGGCTGGGGCACCAGGGAATGGACTAGGTGTTGCCCGGAATCACAGCTGCGGATAGATATACCGCCCCGCCCCGGTTCGCGGGTCTTTGGCCTCATTTCTTTGGTCCATTCCGTCGGTGCCGCCCCTGCGAGAGAGCTTAGCAGAAAAAAAGAATGTTGGTATACCTTACCTCAGGTCCTACGTTCACCGAGCTTTCTCACCATCATTGTTTCCCTTGTTTGGAGGAGTAGGGAGATAAAAAAGGGAGAGAAGGGAAGGGGAGGGGAAAAAATCGTAAGGGGAAGGAGGAGAAAAACCATGTAAAGACCACCAAAAAAATAGGTGTGCTGATCATTCCACTAGACCCCTTCGTTGGCGATTGTTGTACTAGATTACATGCCCGACATAACTATATCTCAGGAGCCGCAAACTTGCTTTCCACCACCTTATTCCATTCTCTACTCTAACCCCTTTACCCTTTTTCAATCAGAAGCACCATCAGGGACGATCGGCTCACGTGGAATCCTCTATCTCTTCAGATTCATCAACTCTTAGGTCTGTGCTGGTTGCTCCGTTGAAGCAAAATGTGATCAATTAGGTTATAGACGGAGGGCTCGGCTCCCTATGACAAACCCCCCTTCTTTCTCCCGTCTCGGTCTACTTCTGGTTGCCTCTCTTCCTCCTTATTTCACCTGCGCGCAAATGAACTCCATCGGATCCTTCTCCCCCTGGAGTCAGTCTCTTTCGTCTTTTTCTCGTTGACCCTCCTGGGATCCCTTTGTTAGCAGTATCGTGAGACATCTTGAGGAGAGGGGACAAGAGAGTGGTGAGACAATCGGAGAGAGGACAGAGGGGGTTGTAGACAAAAAACATCTATTCTGCATACTCTGGCCAAGAGTCTTTTTATTACACTTCTGTTCTTCGCTTTCCCTCCTCTTTTTTGTTCTCTCCCCTCTGTTCGTCTCTCTTGGGGCCCAGCGTCTTTTTTTCTCCCCTCTTTCTCTCGTTTCCCTCCTTTTTCTCCACTCTTTCTTCTGCTCTTACCACTCTAATCTTTATCTGGCCCCATTGAACGAGCCTACGGAGTGTTTATCTTCATTGCATCTCTAATCAGTTTCTGGTTGAGTTACCATTGGAATTGAATGTGGGGGTGGATAGTGAAAGACTCCTGCTGCTTGCTGGTTTATTTCGATATCGGTCCGCCTGTCCTTGTTACTCTTGTAGGGGGTAAGTAGTGTGAGCGGGGATTTTCGTTTTTTTCCTCTCCTTTTTTTTCTCCCCACGGGTCCTTTAGCTTCTGCTTTTGTACCATCGGGCACAGGTGACACTTCTCGGGATAATACCCTTCTGTGCATAATATTGTGTGTTTATAGAATACCCTGTTTTATCTACACAGATCGCCCGCACACCGAGGGGACTTCACTATCCGCCATCCCTATCCTACATGTGGGTGATATATCCAGTGGCCTTCAACGTACCTTCACGTATCCACTCCCGGCTATTCCCTGTGTGGAACCGTGAAATCCAAATACGCCCAGGGTGTCCGTTGAAGGTGGCCGAACATGCTCGTCACCTTCTTCTTGGGCATGTCCTCTCGCAGGAGACAGGAGTTAACCCCCGAACCACCCTTCACCGCTCGGTCCCCTCCTTCCCACCCCGGCGACCCCGCTGAGTTTGTTTTCTTCCTTCCACACTGATCGTTTTTGTTTCAGGGTTGTAGATCAACGAGTGATAGTCTGGAGACTTGATAATCGTTTATATTCACAAAGCGTGATCAAGTGAAAATTATTCCACCTGGACAGGGTTAATCACTACCACCACCGCTCTCCCGCAATGACTTGCGATCATTACTGAAAGGCCGCGAGACAAACTCGGGGTTACAGGCCGGACGTCTAAAGCATATTAAATATCCCCAAATTCCCTCACCTGCGTCCAGAATGTTGGCCACGTTTTGATGTCCACGGCCACCGCAGCGCTTCTTTGGACTTGAGCAGCCGCATTATTGCTTGTGTGGTTGGATACAGGAGGACTTGCTGACCTGCACAACTGGAGGACACGGACACCAGCACCAGTGAACAAACTCGGACAGGGAGAAATACACACAGCCTGCATAGGGGTAGTATATTCAGAACAACACACACACACCACACACACACACACACCACACACAACACCCACCCACACACCACACCCCAACCAACACCACACACAAACACACACCCACACACCACACCACACACACACACACACACACACACACACACACACACGATCTGCAGACCACTTTTCAGAAGCAAAAAAAGTTCTTACAGCGCAGGGCTGTGAGCCAAGAGTGTGTGGTGTGTGTGTGTGTGTGAGTGAGTGTGTCAGTGTGAGTGAGTGTGTGAGTGTGAGTGAGTTTAACAATGCGTTCCACAAAGAAAAATAATAACGTCAGCTTCGAGAACGTCACTCTCCGGTAAATCCCGGACATAACGGAACTTAAAGCACCAACTGGAAAAAAAAGGGTTTGAACCGTTTCTATAATTGGACATAACTTCCCTCCCCTTACCACCAACTACTGGGAAGGGCATGGTCCACACAGATCATTTAACCCATGATTAACTGCCAAGAACGGGGTGGCGCGCACACACACACACACACGTAAGAAAGCATACACGGAATAGACTGGCACCTCTACAATCATCTTGACGGTGGGCAGGGTGGTAGTGAGGTTCTGCGGGTGAGGGGGGCGCACGGTGATGGGGATACAACCAGCATAAAGACAGCCGTAAAATGTAGCAATCAAGTCAATTCCTGGGAAACAGATAAACACATTGAGCGATGCGCACAGAGCAGCTGCTACGTGCAGCACAACACAATACGGTGCCAAGCCTTAGCACGCCTTTACTCCTATTCATATGAAGGGCATGTGAAACACGCTCAAACTTAGCACCCGTTTGTGGATCTGGGCCTTGGCGCACTGACCGGATGCCCCCATGTTCCTCACCTGGGGGATACACCAGGGCTACATGGTCCCCGACGCCCAGGCGAGCTTTCTCCACCAATCCGGCTGCCACACGCTCTGCTCGCTTGTGCAGCTGCAAACAGGACGCCGAGCTGGAGACTGTGCCCTGCAGAGCACACCGCAGTGAGAGGGGGCGCGGAGGGAAGCGCGCACAGAGCACACCGCAGTGAGAGGTGGGCGCGGAGGGAAGCGCGCACGATCACACCGCAGTGAGAGGGGCGCGGAGGGAAGCGCGCACAGCACCCGCAGTGGAGGGGGCGCGGCGGGACGCGCACAGAGCACACCGCATGAGAGGGGGCCGGGAGGGAATGCGCGCACAGAGCACACCCCAGTGATAGGGGGGCCGGAGGGAAGCGCGCACAGAGCACACCGCAGTGAGAAGGGGGCGCGAGGGAGCGCGCACAGGCACACACCGCAGTGAGAGGGGGCGGAGGGAAGCGCCACAGAGCACACGCAGTAGAGGGGGCGCGGAGGGAAGCGCGCACAGATCACAATACCCAGTGAGAGGGGTGTCGCGGAGGGAAGCGCGCACAGAGCACACCGCAGTGAGAGGGGGCGCGGAGGGAAGCGCGCACAGATCACACCGCAGTGAGAGGGGGCGCGGAGGGAAGCGCGCACAGAGCACACCGCAGTGAGAGGGGGCGCGGAGGGAAGCGCGCACAGAACAGAGCACACCGCAGTGAGAGGGGGCGCGGAGGGAAGCGCGCACAGCACACCGCAGTGAGAGGGGGCGCGGAGGGAAGCGCGCAGAGCCACGGTCAGAGCACACCGTGCAAAGAAGATTGTAGAGAGAAGGGAACACAGTGCAGAGAACAGCAAAGATGATGGAATGCAGCAGCGAGAAGAGAGCGCAGAGCAGCGAGAAGAGAGCGCAGAGCAGCGAGAAGAGAGCGCAGAGCAGCGAGAAGAGAGCGCAGAGCAGCGAGAAGAGAGCGCAGAGCAGAGAGAAGAGAGCGCAGAGCAGAGAGAAGAGAGCGCAGAGCAGCGAGAAGAGAGCGCAGAGCAGCGAGACGACTGCAGAAGTCAATGCACAGAACAGGGCCACCAACAGGTCAGGTGTTAAGGATATCTTGAAGCAGGAATATCCTTAAAACCAGACCTGTTTGTGGCCCTTGACGACTGGAGTTGTCCTCCCCTGAAGCGGAGTGACGGCAGGATACAAAGCACCCCATACGCAGAACGCAGAGCAGTCATCACCGTGCAGAGCGACCAGCGCACGTCTCGAAGCGTAGAGAGCAGAGCGAGAGGCCGAATGAAAGCGTCCCAGCACACCGCAGTGAGAGGGGGAGAGGAGGGCGTCCCAGCACACCTGCGTGTCTCACCTTGGCGTTGAGCAGCAGGAAGAGCGGGTGCTCAGGGGTGGTCTGCGCTCTCCACTGTAACACATCCGCCAAGTACAGGAACTGGAGGGAGGAACGTTAGAGATGGGAGAGGTGAGAGGCGCCCGATACAGACCAGAAGAGACCACAGCGACTAAACGGGTCAGGACCAGTATCGCACATCAATTCCAGGACCCCGCAGGGTCACACTTATTTTACCTTTCGCGCCTGGTCATTGTCCTCGAGCTGCGACACGTCCCTCCCGCAGGCCTGCGCGATCCGCTTTCCAGCCACCAAATTCCCAACGATCATGGAGGCCGGGCCCACGTCTGAGAGAGACACGTCAGAGCATGAGATCGCGTGACGGACACACAGGGGAAGTAGGTGACCACACGAGGGGCACGTCTCCAGTTCAGGTGACAGACTCGGTGAATTTCCATAGGGAGCGGCCACGTCCCCAGACCATTTGAAAGGGTGAGGGCCACGTTCTCCTCCTGAGCTCACCTGGCTGCTTCTGCCGTGGCTTGGGCAAGTTGGTGACACAGGTGTGGGGACACATAAGGACGTTGCAGGGGTGCAAGGAGCCCTCCATGAAGCGCTGCTTTGTCTCAGAGATGTGGATTCCCCCTAGAGGGGCCTTGGGCAGAGTGTTGGCGGGTACCAGTGCCAGGCAGTACACACCCACCTGGTGAATGCTGTCTATGGCCTGCGGAAGCAGAGACAGGAGAGGGGTAAGAGGCATGGGGGGCGGTTTGATTTTGCAGGTCGGGTGACACAGCAGGTGTATACGAGGTGCACAGTATGGGGGTCTGGCCTCTGCCATAAGTGACTTCAGTATAGTTGGTCAGAGAAGATCACAGTGATTGGAATGGGCTCCCTGGTCCTCCAGCCCCCTCAGCACACGCCTGGCAGGGTGGGGTGTGCATACCTGCAAGACTCTGCTCATCCACTGGAAGCTGTCCTCTTCAGAGGAGTCTGGACGCTGCTCTGCAACCAGCACGATCCTTTCATCATGTAACACGCTAACCGAAAACACGGCTATCCTGCCGGGGTGAGCGGAGCGTCAGCAGCAGCTAAAGTCACCCCTTCAAAGCCAGAGCATCTCTGGCCCACACGCGCTCTGCACCTACTCTTACGCCAGCCCCCCAGATCCTGACGCTCCTTGGGCCCCACTGCCCCGTTGCACTCTTGCCTTGTTCCCTGCCTCTTTACCTTGTTCCCTCACCTGCCTCTGTAAACAAACTTCATGGGCTCTACAGCCAGGGCTGTCGCCAACACATCATCGGAGCTGTGTCTGCGCCCGCTCACCACCATCTGCCCGTCCACCTTCCCGACCACGAACAACAACCGCTCCTGGAAGAACAGCCAGGTTTAATCTTTCAGACACAGGAAGAGAGAGGGGGGGGGGGAGGGGAAGGGGATGGAAGAACCGGGATGTTCTGGGGTACTCACCGGTCCGATAAAGCCCAGTAGTCCAGTTCTGGTGAAGGGCTGGTCAGAAACAGGATCTCCGCTCGCAGTCACTGGGACAGTCTAAGAGATATGAAGTCATCTCACTCCAACAATTAACCCACTCCTCTCCTGCCCATCATAGGCACGTATGCCGCCAACAAAAACTACTCCCCGATTTCCCACCCCGTGTCTGGGAATCACACGACATACCTCGAAGATGTTCTTGGTAATCCCTTGAAGTCCGTGGAACGCCGTCCCCGTGGAGCTGGAGGCCACACATAGCTCCCCCACCTCGTCCGTCTTACACAGGTACGGGGTGCCCTCCACCTTCACTGCACACACGCTGGCTGGGGGCCACAGACACAGGCTCAGTCATCTTCTCTCACAGAGCAACACATATAGCCCCGTGTGTGTGTTAACACCTTCACTGCCATGGGTGCAGAGCAGCATATAAATCTATACATCTCAGCATCTCCCCTCATGAAATCCCTCTCCTGGCTTCCGATCAAATCCCGCATCTCACACTCCATTCTCCTCCTCACTTTTAAAGCTTTACACTCTTCTGCCCCTCCTTACATCTCAGCCCTAATTTCTCGCTATGCACCATCCAGACTCTTGCGTTCTTCTCAAGGATGTCTTCTTTCTACCCCCTTTGTATCTAAAGCCCTCTCCCGCCTTAAACCCTTTTCACTGACTGCCCCACACCTCTGGAATGCCCTTCCCCTCAATATCCGACTAGCACCCTCTCTATCCACCTTTAAGACCCAACTTAAGACACACTTGCTTAAAGAAGCATATGAATAGCACTGTGAATATTCTGAACACATGATACATAAAGCTTGGCCCCCTGCAGATGCACTTACCAGAACTCCCTCCTACTGTCTCTGTACGTTCTCCCCACCTACCAATTAGACTGTAAGCTCCTCGGGGCAGGGACTCCTCTTCCTTAATGTTACGTTTATGTGTAAAGCACTTATTCCCATGATCTGTTATTTATATATTAGCTGTTAATTATTTGATTACACATGTATTACTGCTGTGAAGCGCTATGTACATTAATGGCGCTATATAAAGACATACAATACAATGTGCAGAGCAGCAACGCGGTGAGGCAGACCCCAACTTCACAGGGCTCTCGTCCAATTGCTTATCCCTGTTCCCCCTTGTTGGCTTCAAGAGTGCAGCTTTAAACTAGTCACTGTTCAAGTAATAAGGCACTCGGACGTTGCTTAATCTTGGACTTAGTGCAACATGTTAACCCAATTTCGGAGTGCCTTATTAGAGCGGCAAGTAGACCGTGGTCTCTCCCGACCCCTGTGGTTGGACCCTCCCTACCTCCAGGCATGATCTGTCCCACGTCCTGCACAGTCAGCACAGATAGCTTTTCCTCCGTGTCCGCTCGGATCACGCCATAACTTAACCCATTCATGGACAGAACCGCCTTCCCAGGAGGCACTCCCCCCAGATCTGGTGGCCTGAAAACGAGAGATGGGGGAGGCAGGAGGAAGAAACATCAACTGCACAGAATATACAAATACACACAGCACTGCGGGTCTTTGTGGCTAGCAGGGCGACTATATGACTGCAGGAATGTTCCGGCGAGGAGATGGTCACACCTCTCGGGACCCCGGACTCACCTGCGCATGGACACAGTCAGCGCCTCCGAAGAGCTGGCGCAGGGAGAGATCACCTCTGGCCGGAGGCCCCGGGACTGGAAGACGTTGAGAAAGGCATCGCAGGAGGAGATTGACCCTGTGAGCACACAGACCCCATTATACCCAGCGTGTCCACTTCCCGTGCGCTCAGCCAGGGGATCCCAGCGAGAGCCTCTCTGTGCTCGGACAGTAAGAATATACATTGCCCCGCACACAGGTTAGGTGGGAGCAGGTGACATGTCCAGGCGGACACGTTCTATGTTCCCCTCACTTACATGGGTTAGCTCCGTCTGCCACAACCAGCATCCGGAGGGAGCTCAAGCTTATATCCCGCTGGTCTCGATGTGCCAAGAGGGACCAGTGCATGTCCCGGGACTTCACCAGGGCCACACGGGCTGCAGAGGGAAGACCAGATATCAGCGCGCGCGGCAGGACAGCGCCGGAGCACCAGCACTGCAATACAGAGACACGCAGCAGGACAGCGCCGGAGCACCAGCACTGCAATACAGAGACACGCTGCAGGACAGCGCCGGAGCACCAGCACTGCAATACAGATACACGCAGCAGGACAGCGCCGGAGCACCAGCACTGCAATACAGATATACACGCAGCAGGACAGCGCCGGTGCACTAGCACTGCAATACAGAGACACGCTGCAGGATAGCGCCGGAGCACCAGCACTGCAATACAGATACACGCAGCAGGACAGCGCCGGTGCACTAGCACTGCAATACAGATACACGCAGCAGGACAGCACCGGTGCACTAGCACTGCAATACAGATATACACGCAGCAGGACAGCACTGGTGCACTAGCACTGCAACACGGGACCCTGGGAATTTACCTTTGTAGGCGCTGACCTTCTGGATCCAGGAGAGAGGATTCACCTTCATCAGAGCGTACGGGATACTGACCACGTGCATCCGGTTCATAACGCTCTGCGGAGGAAGAAATGGCCATCAGGGTCACTGAGGTGCGTATATAACATGGATACGCACAGCACACGGGGTAAGGATGTATGGATAAACACACGTTAAAAAACATGTCTGTATACACACACAGTGCAAAGCAAAGTTACAGGGGGACACTGCCTCTATTGCATCCCCAGTGTTACAATACAGGGGACTAGCAATACGAGGAGCTTTGTGTGCACTATATCAGGGGTACTCAACCCCAATCCTCAAGGCGCCCCGTACCCCACCCAGGTTTAGGATATCCCAGCTTCAGCACAGGTGGCTCAATCAGAAGCTCAGTCTTTGATTGAGCCTCTGATTGACCACCTGTGCTGAAGCAGGGATATCCTGAAAATCTGACCTGTTTGGGGGTGCTTGGGGACTGGACTTGAGCCCCCCTGCACTATAGTATCATTGGAACCCCATAATAAAATGAATGATGGACACATGACCCACGACCCACTCACACCACTCACCGTCAGCACTCCGTGCCACAGACCGGCGTCACGCTTGAAGTCCAGAACATTAGTTAACGTTTCCGCTTGGGGAATAAAAATACATTTTAAATGAATGGAAAAAAATCGCCGACTTCTTCAGGTTTAAGGGATCAGAGTCCGGGAAGTTCAGAGACTTGAAAGTATCTTCCCGGTGATCTGCACTGGATTATTTAGCATACAATGTTAGATAGTTGAATAATCCCTGAATTGTGCCGTCTTCCCCATGCATACATTCTCGCTCAGATTACACCGCTCTGCTTATGTCCCTGTATTTCTTGGGGTAACAAACGTCACAAGGTTCAGACATTCCCATACCCCTTAAACTGGGCACAGCTGGTTTACTACATATTCTGTCTGTTGCTCATATACGCTTTGTGCTTCAATGGTTTTTAAAATAAAAAGCGCAAAGAATTGCAGATTTAACGCAATTCCATTTCCGTACCCCTCGCAAAACGCACCCTAAACAGGGTTCAATTGCACACAGCACACTCCGCTGAGCCGCCGGCCCGCTCACTCACACTCATACCTTCCGAGTAGCCGCATGCCTGTGTCAGGGCGTGGCAGTGCGCCAGCATGGCTGCCTGAGACACGGTGACGCCCATCGTGCTGCCCTCCTTGCTGGTCTTATACTGCAGAGAGAGGTGGGACACAGAGTGGGACTAGCGATGAGCCGGGCAGACAAGGAGGGTGAGGACACGGAAGCAGGGTAGCAAGGTAGCAAGGGCACAGGATCAGAGAGGGGGAAGAGGAGTATTAGCGAGAACGCATGCAGGAAGGTGGCAGGATAGGACAGAGCGGGCACTGTGCCAGGTGTGGGTAGAATTCGTGGGGAATTTCAGAGTCTCACCTCGATATAAGCTACGTCACCGCTGGCGTCTCGAATAAGGGGGTACCAGTCTTTAGGTGGCTTCATTAAATGCTTTCCATCAATCACAAACCACACCAGGCGCGGCCATCCTGCAGACAGAGAAAACCCTCAGGTTCAGCACCGCTTCAGCTGTCCCCTGAAGCAGCCTGACTGCCCCCTGTTTAAGGGGAGGGGGGAGAGGGTTAGTAATTGTCTGCCTGTATGACAGGCTGGGGGTCTCTGCTCACCTTTGAATGTCACCACCTCCCCGGTCTGGGCCTTGGGCAGCCCCTTTTGACAGGCATCTGTGGTGAGCGCCAGCGAAACCCCGCAGCTTCCCAGGAGAAAGCCAATCTGCTGACTCCCAGCATCCTGCGGGAGAGCAGAGGCACAGAGTGTAACTGCAGGAGACCTCAGCGCTGCCCAGCGCTGCGCATGCGGCAGGAGTCCCCGTGCCTGGAATTACCTTCCGAGTCAGGGGCACCTCTATGGGCACAGGGATGAGATCGGACAGCAGGCAGCCATAAAACGCCACCATGAACATGACCGGGTCGCTGTTGGGAAACACCAGAGCCACCTGCAAGAAACCATGAGCCGTGACACAGCGTGTAAGTAACTTGGGCTGTGACAGCCTCATTAGTACCGGTGCCCAGGACCGACACCTGCTTCGTGGCGAAAACAGCGCCAACAGAAAGGCTCAGGAATAGGAGGCGTTTGTACAGAGTAACAACGTGGAACGCAGGCACTAATCTGTGTATCAGCATTGGCGTGTCCCATCACCAGATAAAGGGAAAGAGCAGTGAAATCAGCGCTAATGCTATTAATATAACACAGGGACAATATAAGTGACAGTAGTTAATATAATAAACTTTAAACT
Organism: Ascaphus truei; assembly: GCA_036426205.1. Taxonomy (NCBI): domain Eukaryota; kingdom Metazoa; phylum Chordata; class Amphibia; order Anura; family Ascaphidae; genus Ascaphus; species Ascaphus truei. Next base: position 58,192,953 of record CM071574.1, read on the forward strand.
TAAAGTAGGGGCTGCCTAGGTAAAATAGGGTTAAACCAGACCTATAGAAACAATAAATAGAAAGAACCGGCGCCTCCAAAGTGAAAATAAATAAATCTGACCAAATGTAAAGTCCAATACGAATGGCAGGCAATCCTGAGGGGAATCTTCAATGGAGTCTCATGGAAGGACAAACAGACACATAAAACAAAGACAAAAAAGACAAGAGAGAAAGATCATAGCTTAAAAGTTAAGCCCCCAGGACAGCTGTTCTATGGGCTTTAACTTTTCAGCTTTGCTGTAAGTAGGATTCTAATTTCACTCCTACCGGATGATATAGCTTCATTAGCGTCTTTAGCCCAACGGACATTTGTTTGTTGTTTTATTAATATTTTTATTTAATTGCATTAAATCTGTAATTATCCTTTTGCCAATCTTTTCAGTGTTGTGTTTGTAGTTTTTTGTTTTGTTATTTGAGTTGCACTATGATCTTTCTCTTTTGTCTTTTTTGTTTTTGTTTTATGTGCCTGTTTGTCCTTCCATGAGACTCCATTGAAGATTCCCCTCAGGATTGCTTGCCATTCGTATTGGACTTTACATTTGGTCAGATTTATTTATTTTCACTTTGGAGGCGCCGGTTCTTTCTATTTAGTGTCCCATCACCAGCTGCAGTAGGTGAGGCCCCCCCTTTATTCCCCGCTAACTAAATCCTGCTAACTAAATCCCCGCTAACTAAATCCTGCTAACTAAATCCCCGCTAACTAAATCCTGCTCTCCCCCTTTCACCACACAGCAGACCCACCCCCCGCACAATACCCCCCCCGCCCAATCGCTCGTTCACACAGCTCCCCAACATCCCACCCAGCTCACAGCACCCCCTGCTTTTACACAGACAGCGCTCACCCTGTCTCCTGGTTTGAGCAGCGGCTCGTTCTTGCTGGTTAGCTTGTTCAGGAGAGTGTACGCTAGCTTAATGCTTCGACTCCACAGCTTGCCTGGGATAAGACAGAGTTACAGGCTTCAGAGGCTTAGCCCCCATACATACCCCATGCTCCAAACCTCAGCTCACACTTACTGAAGCCCAATATTGTCGCTTCCCCCCACCCCCCATAATCTTTCCATCACCCCAAAGAGTGACAGGAATTCCCCCATCAAATTGTCCTGTCTGCTCCCCACAACCTGTGCCCCCTTACCATAGGTGAGCGTGTACATGGCTTTCCCAGTGGTATCCAGGGCAGACAGGCACGGGGCTTTGGGCTGGGTTGTCCCCCAGCGGTGCAGAGCGGTCAGCAGTGAGGGGGGCCAGTTAGTCACCACTCCCAGCGGTTCCCCCTTCAGCAGAGCCATCTCTACGCCCTCCAGCTTCGGCTGGTTGGGGTCCGGCTGCTGGACTGCACCGCGTAGGAAGAGAGGAGACTAGTGTGAGACAGACACAGTACCGACACGTTGTAATGGCAGTGAGGAAACCCACTAATGTACGACTCTTACCTTCCAGGAGCTCCTCAAAATCATCCAGGAAGAACTCTCGGAGAGGCGGGCGCTTTGGTCTCTTGAGGGTGTTGAGGAGCTGCTGGATTTTGGAGGACACTCTGCTGTTTACCGGCACTCCTGAGGGGCCAGGAAAGCAGAGGGTCACAGTGGGTCACATTAACCTGAATGCAGCCCCCTCCCCAGCCCCCTTATCCCACTTACCGTCGGCTGTCTCCAGGATGCTGCTGTTAAACCCCCGAGGCACGCCACGCACGGATGCCACCTGCGGGCGCTCATGGTGCGAGTGTCCCAGGAGCCCTGTGGTCACGTCCGGCGGAGCGGGAACACTCTCTGCTCACCGGGAGGAAGAAAAGAAAAAAACATGCGACTCAAATGTACTCCTCAACCCAATTAAGCCTCCTCTGCCCATAGAAGACAGGCGTCAGAGAACCGGTCACGGCGGCCATAACCGCATTTTAATCAGGTTTATAAACCTTTGCAATCCTACCTTTACTAATGCATACAGCTCTTAAGGAAATATTCCACATTACTCTCTATACCTTCCGGTGTGCCGGCTCATGCCGTGGTTCTGACCTATCTGTGCCATAAGTTCTGGCAGCACATGGCCTGGTACTGACCTATCTGGGCATGTGCCATGAGATCTGCCAGCATAGTGGCAGCTGCGGCGACGGGGCAGTTGTTGGGGTTGGTGGCAGCAGACTTGGCTCCGGGGTGAGATGAGGTGGAGGATGCTGATGAGGAGGTGGAGGAGCCCTGGGTTACCCGGCTAATCCAGGGCTCCACGCTGGAATGGCACTGGAGCGGTGTGGATGTGATGTGTCCCTGACGTTGCAATGAGCCCTCATCCTCCGAGGCCGACGAGGTGTCTGTGAGCAAAATAACCGGTGACAGGCGTGTGATGAGCAGGTACAGAAACCAAACCTGGCAAATCCATAAGGAACACGGGGTGGAGAGAGAGCGAACACGGAAATGAGGGGGGAGCAGGAAGAGGTTAGATCAGAGGATCTAGAGCCCTTTAAAAGGGAGAATATAAACTTCAAAAAGCACGGACCATTCCAACACCAGTCGGATACTGTGTCCTGACAGGAGGCTCTGCTCTTTCCCCCCAGCCCTTCTGTAGCAGTGTCGTGAGTAGGAAGGATCCGTCACACAACAGATAGTTACCAGGAGGAGTGTAGGTCTCTACAGAAGGCTGCACGAGTGCAGAGCGTCTCTTGGAAGGCATGGGCATTTTCCTCTCCTTGTATTTGGCCAGGGCTGCTTGTACGGCTTCTGTGTGAACATCTGCACAGGAAGAGGGGGCACACAGCGCTCAGAATGGGACAGTCATCAGAACAGAGGAAAGGGATAAGTGTCCTGTTCAACGAACACCTTCTCCCCTATTCAGGGCTAAACCAACACTCCTAAGGAGGACCTGAAATTACAGCTGCTGATCAGAGCAGTGGACATGTGCCTGAAACAGTGTGTTTAGCTCACAGAGGGGTGCCTCGGACGGGATCCCTTTTGCAAAATGTGTTCTACAATGTGCGGTGTAAGATTGACAAATCCCCTTGCAAACCCACTTAACCTCCTGGACCACACTAAAACCTTTCAACAAGCTGCTACGATTGAGCTTGCACTTTGGCAACTGTGGGGTTAAACGCTGGAAACTTCGCACATAGCAAAAGCAGCCAAGAAGAGGAGCCCTGTATCAGGCCCCAAGAGATATGTGGCACTGCAGATGGAGAATGGTCATGCATGATGATAGCCCTTAGACAGGTACTGAAAAACTACTAGAAGAGTGAAGGGAAGGTGGGTTTGGGATGGAATGAGTATGACTGACACAGTTTGAGTGGTAAACAGCTGCCCTATATAAACTGGCTTGAGATCAGTATAGCCAAAGCTCTCATTTCTTTTGCATTGCTGCGCACCCATCGCATGCTGAAGTGGATCCTATACCCTCTGTACTTTCTATTTGTACATTGGATTCTGTATAAATCAACTCCAATAAAGTTTCCTTCCAATACTGGAGAAGACTCCAGGCTTCCTTCACCGTGGTTCCTTTACAGACGGGGAAAAAACAAAACAAACACAGTGTCCTGCTAATTCCAGGGATGATGTGAAGATTACACCTCCATCTGCTGAAGGAGTGGCACAGTGAGTAAAAGGCCCGAGCCTGGCTCAAATCCCAGTATTAGCTCCTTGTGACCTTGTGCAAGTAACTATCTCCCTCTGCCACCAAAAGATAGATTGTAAGTTCTATGGGTCAGGGACTCCTGTCTGCAAAAAGAGGTCTATGTACCGCTCTGCTTACACAGTTGGTATACAAGGGGAAAAAGAAAACGATTATTAAATTATTAACTTAGAAACTCAATTCACCCCCTATTTTTTTTTCCAGTAGGATGTTGAAGGGATCTTTAAATGGCTGCCTGAATGGGAAACCCCCTCCCCCAGCCAGATGTGACCTCACTCACCCGATCGGAAGCGCTCATCCCGCGAGCTGGTGGAGCGCGACCTGTGCTGCTTATTTCCGGGCGCCGCGATCTGTGTGGAGCCTGCGAGCTTGCTCTCCACTTGCAGGGAAGGATCTACACCTACAGGGAAACGTCCCCGCGTCCGAAAACAGGAGCAGCAGAGAAGGAGATCAGAAACACTCCCACGTCAAGGGTAATCTGTCCTAGAGGCGCAGGAAGCACAGACTAAGCAGCAACAACATGCAGAGCCTAGCAGGGATCAACAGACAAAGGCCCAGGCACAACTAGTATGCAAGCTGACCAAAAATGTACTATTTTTGGAGATAACACCTCCAGTTTTCCTTACCACTGTTTGATGTATCTGGGCTAAAAGTGTCTGCTGTGCAAGAAACAGACAACCCTCGGTGTGCTGGATACATGGGTTTTATATTCTCACTGCTACAGATATCTCGACAAGCCCTGCACTCTGACCCGAGAGGTGCAGGGTCCACTCACTGTACAGCCCAAACAGTGAAGGGCCCCACACTACAGGGTGCTACGAGTAGCACATACATTACTCACTATAAACATGAGCCTCCCAGCTAATAACTGCCCTTCCCACTAGTGATTTTAGCGAGCGCCTCAGAGCAGGGAGGAATGTGCTCTATCCAACTCCCTGGGTTTGTAGCAGGGACAGGGGGTGTGTGGGGCTCAGTATGGTTTGGCTGTCATACGCTGGGTCTGGGATCAGAGCTCAGCTAAAACAGCTCACTCAGCAAGTGAAACGGCCAGAAACGCCAGACACCATGAAAACTGCAAGCAGGGGAGCTACAGGCACCTCCCCACAAGCATGTACCAGCGGCACGTGCTTAACCCGTACGCTGCAGGTGGGTGCTACCTCGTAAAAGCACACATTTAATACTGCTGCATGTATATACATTGCAAACGGAGAGCAAGGATGATCCAAAGGCACAATCGTATATAAAACTTTAAACCAGGGAAGTCCGTGACGTGTGTCAGCATCTCTTGTGTAGTGCTGACAACACCCCTGCAATTATTTGCTGCTTTGTGAATTGTTAAACATTTTGTACTAAATGTGATGGTACTAAACAAGGAGAAGTAAAAACCCGAGTTAGTCTAACTGACCCGGGTGTGGAGAGGGAGAGAGACACCCCCAAACAGAGCAGCCACATCCTGCACAGACAGCACCCCATGTACGCTCTGAAACACTTACCACGTGCTCGCTCTTAAATACAGACGTGTGTTGTGCACAGGTCGTGAAGCATGCATGATCTTACACATTCACACGCATGTGGTTACCTTGGATGAGTGGGATGTAACGTGCAAGCAGCTTGGCCCTTTTCTTCTCATAACCTTTCCGAGTGATGTCCCCTGGAAAACACAATAGGGAGGGGAGAGAATGAGGCTCACGCAGAGTAATTGGGTGTCAGGGTAGATTTATACCCCTGCTTTTATAGGGGTTAGACAGTAGCGCACACATGAATGTACAAGGAATGCTGCAGCAGCCCCCAAAGTTGCAGTGATGAGGGCTGGGTTTAGAGCAGTGTGTCCTTACATTAGTATCCTCCTGAATAACATACATCTACAAACGAATGTCACAATCGCGCATTACTTGAGGTAGAGGGGAAGGAAGGACTATTGACACAATGCTTTTTTTAAATCTTGGTACTGGATAAGAGGGACTGCAACTCTAAACACAACACAAAGGGGCCTGTGACAGACAGCCCTGAGGGTAGGTTTCATTTAATGCACTGAACATATCTCTATTACCAGGCAGCTTATCTCCCGAGACCCTGCAGAGTGGACAGCAGAAAACACACAGCACAAAGCCCCACATTAAGCCCTTTAATAGGATTTCAAGGCTGGGACTCAAACACCAGATAAGCAGCTGTGCCAGAAGTGCTCGGTCCCCGTGCCTGCTCTGCGGTCTGACATCCAAGTGACCGGAGCAGCACAGCCCAGGAACAGCACACAAGTTGGCATCCTTTAAGGGCACTGCCAGCTGCAGACACACCTTATACACCTGTATAGCACTGCGGACTGCTGGGGGCACCCACCTCACAAGCAGGAGAGTTTACTACATTTGTGAGACATGCATATTGCAGACATCTGCAGAGGGAGCTGATGGTCAGCTGTGGCACACCACCATTACATGCACGTGAGACACCCTGGCACACCACAAACACGTGGCTCCGTCCTGTGGGTAAGAAGCCGAGCCAGCTCTGATGATCCCTTATCCTTTTCTGTTCCGCACAGAATAACATATGTACACACTAAGACCAAGGATACCCAGGGATGCCAGGGACGTGGAGTGACCCTACACACAGACACCCTGCAATCTCCCTCTGCACATTACAGCTCACCCACCACTTCCTACATACAGCCTGAGACTCGCACTTCCCTGCCTGATTCCCAGATAACAGAGCCCGGTGTACCCGTATCACACAGGGCTGCGCGCACCTGGCGATGTCACGGAGCCCCACAGGTGCGTTTACATCAGAATCTAGAGCGGTGACCCTCATGCAGTTATTCACAGGTCTGATAATCGTGACGCATCATACAATCTCGGGACATCACACGTGCCCAGGAAGCCACAAGGCTTTGTAGGAAGTGTGCGACAAGCAGCCAACTCAAGAGTCCCAGAGACAGACACTGCCCGCCAGGGCAAAGCTTCCAACATGTCCCGGCACACCCAGTGTCACCGTCACCTCCCGTGCAGCTCCTAAGAGAAAGCGAAATACCTAAAACACAGCATCTTCTTCCTCGCTACGCGCACCAGCCTCCGCACGGAGGTTGCGACTTCAGCAAGGCTGCTGGATGCAGAGGTGTGTGTCACAGCCAGGCCCAGGGGGGCAAATCCTCAAAGTGACCCGCAAGGAAGCAAAAAATGACACATTGACAGTGCCGTGCAGGAGACTTTCAGCTCTGCCGTGTCTATGCTCCAGGTCCCACACTCACTGCGCTCTCTCATCCCTTTGTTCCTCTCTGAATAGCAGCGAGACACAGAAACTCTTCTCCCCACCCCAAATGGAGATTAAACCGTCACTCATGTTACCCTGATCCCTCCCCGCCAGTCCCACAGGCATGGAGGGGCTGCAGGGACACAGCTGCCGTCGCACTGTCCCTTGCTCTCCCTGGTTACAGACAGACAGCATCTCCTGGGGCCGTGGAGAGCAGGAGTTTCAGACAACAAGACTATTATTCTGGTAATGATACCAATCCATGGACAGCCCCCACTTACCAAACTCACCCCCTCATATTAACCCCATTACTGCCACCAGGCATGCAATGAGCTGCAAAGCATGTTCTTTAATATATAACCACATAGGGTTATTTTCCCAGGATGCACTTAAAGTAACCTATGAAGTTTAAAAATCTATGTACACACAGGATAAGCGACAGTGCTGTTCCTTCTGCAAGGAACGGGAGATGTGTCACACGGCCTCGGGAGAAGCTTCACTGACCGTCAGCCAACGGTTCACAAACCTGTGATCACACAAGGACACCGAGTCACATCATATCATCAAGACAGACTCATCCATCCTTCAGCTCTGCATCGACACATCAGAAACCCTCTGGCCACTGTCCTGCAGCACAATTACCACAGCCAGCTTACTCTATTCATCCTAAACCTTCCCCCCATTCATGGGAAGCGGAGAACTGCCAAAGTGACAGCATAACAAGGCATTCCTAGCACACAGCACAAAAGCACCGCCGCTATCAGTCACCCCCAAAACGTATTCATGGAGAGTGAAGAACAGAAGCCGACAATCCGACCGGACATTCAATCAGCCTTCAAATTCAGTGGAAAGCCAGAGCACAGAGGCCCTGGAGTCGTGCAGCCACCCCTTGGGTGCAGTGCAGGTAATCTGATGTAGGCACACAGAGCTGCCGAATGTTAGGAGAGAAGATAAACACAACCTCATGCCACAAGTCAGAATGTTGGTCCAGTGCTCATCACTTAACCCTTCCACTGGGCCCCGCAACAAATCGTAAAGCAAAAATGGCTACCACTAGGAGTCCTGACAGATACCATGATACAGTAATAGAGAGGGGTACATGCACACAATATTATGGTGCTGGAGGGGGGGGGGGGGTGTGCTTATCTGCCGATGCACTGGGTCCTGGGAGGTCCAAACATCCCAGGTTATGTCAGTGAAGAGAAGCAGGCACACGGACTTATGCAAACAATTTAATGTGCCACAAAGAAACCCAACGTGTCGGCAGTATACAGCTGCCTTTATCAAGAAGAGGGCTGATACTACGATACACAACAGGCTTCAGCGAGTCAAGCTTTGGGTAGCAGGCACCGAGCGCTGGAGAGCGCGCGATACATACACACGGGTCACCAGGAAGGTTTAGGAACGGGCCGCTGAGCATGTGCTCAGCTCTAGTGAAAGGAGATTGCAGCTCTGAGATCTTTGTAGAAAACCAGTATAAGTTCCAGCCTAAAAAACTAGTCCATGCAAATGGGAGTCACTCTTAATTATGCAATCTTTTCCTATGCAAATCTTCCCCTAATAACTGTCAGCAGCAAAGCTGCGCTTCCCATGGGAGACAGAGGAATCATCTGGCAGAGAGAGGATACAGGCAACGAGTGTTTACACAGACAGGCAATTACAGACACACAGATCCAACTGTGTACACAGTACTGTATGTATCTACACAGAGCAATGTATACATCAATGTGCAGAGCAAAGGTTTGGTTTCCCTCTGGCAGAAAAGGGTTAATGCACCAAAACCACTGACCAAGATACTTTGCTGAAACCGCAGAGTAAACAGAAACTCCGTGAGCCAGAGCGCACACAGGCGCATCCACATGGGGGTCATTTACCAGGCCCGCTGCAGCCTGTGGGATGAACGGATGTGCACTTTGTGCGTTTACCAAACACACCTGCAGCAGACCTGGAAAGCTCACAAATCAGTCACAAATGTGTGAGACCGGGAAAGCACAAAACTGATAGATAGATAGATAGATAGATAGATAGATAGATAGATATATGTAGAGGTATCAGTACCATGTTAGCCGAGCTTCAATAATCAAAAAATAAATAGATGATACCGTTCTGTGGCTAACGAAATGCTTTTATTTGTGCGAGCTTTCGAGAAACACTGATCTCTTCTTCCGGCGATGTTACAATGAATGAAGCAAGCAAAAGGTATACTTAAAAACAGTGTCTCTTGGAATGTTATCTGTGCTGGTCCTTCCCCCGGTGTGGATGTGTTTTATGGCTAGAGGTGTCAAAAGGTTCCTGAAAGCAAGTGATGTAAGAGTGTGTGTGTACCTTTTGACATCTCTACAGGAGGTACAACCATACTGCAAACAATGTGTCTGATTGTATTGCCCCATCACAGTGAAGGTCAGATTGAGGGTATGGTTTGACGCCCCTAAGCGATGAGCAGGATTGAAGTCTCCAGCCTGCTCCCCTCCCCCAAGGGAGATGCATTAACTGTACCAGCTGATGCTTCTATTAGGATAGGAACCTCAGTAACGAGTAATGCCTCTCACAGACCAAACAAGGGAGTAATCGGATTTACAAAACAGATTAACATCTCGCCCCTTCCTGCAAGTAACAGGACACGCTCCCATCTCCTCCTATAACTGATTAGTAATGACTGGAGGAACGGGCAGATCCAACCTAGGGAGGAAACCGGCTTCAGATTTCCCACCAGGGATGTGGAAAAAAAACAAGAAATTAAAGAACTGTATATTTGCGTTACCAAAAAAAAAAAAAAAGTGTTTTTCGGGCACTTTGATTCCTCTGAGAACACAAACTACTAGATTCCTCATATTAATGCAACCGAGGAGAGACGGATCCCGTCCAATGAGAGGGCAGAGGCTAATTAGCGTAGTCTTGCCTCAGGTCCCCTGTGAGTCAGTGTCTCACACCTGAGCAGGAGTATTACTCATTACAGATGCAGTCCCACCCAGGTTCAAAAAGAATGAATGGCAGTGGAGAAATTCTAGGGCAAATTTGTTTTTCGCAAATTTATAATAGAAAAAAATAAAAAAAGGTACATTTTGCTTTCACCGGCATTTTTTAATTTCTTGAATGCATCTTATTTTGTCCCAGAATTGCAGGACTTCTACACAGGCATCATTAACTGAGTGACGCGCGCAGAGAGGCGACCTGCGAGGCCGGAAAGGCTCACCGCGCGCAGAGAGGCGACCTGCGAGGCCGGAAAGGCTCACCGCGCGCAGAGAGGCGACCTGCGAGGCCTGAAAGGCTCACCGCGCGCAGAGAGGCGACCTGCGAGGCCTGAAAGGCTCACCGCGCGCAGAGAGGCGACCTGCGAGGCCTGAAAGGCCCGACCGTCGCGCTCGACGACACCGCGGCTCGGGAAAGGCTCACCCGCGCAGAGAGCGACCTGCGAAGCTCGGAAAGGCTCACCGCGCGCAAGAGTAGCGACCTGCGAGGCCGGAAAGCTCTCCACCCAGCGCGCAGAAATGCGCACCTGCATGGAGGCACCGCTCGCAGAGAGGCGACCTGCGAGCCTGGAAAGGCTGACCGCAACGCAGAGAGGCGACCTGCGAGCTGAGAAAGGCTACACCCGTCACGCAGAGAAGGCGACCTGCGAGCTGAAAGCTCCACCGCACTGCAGAGAGTTGACCATGCGAGGCGGAAAGTCTCATCCCTCCACAGAGAGGCAGCCTAGCGAGCTCGCGGAAAGCCCACCGCAACCAACGATAGGTCGACTTGCGGATTGCCGGAAAAATGGTCACCATCGCTCAGAGAGTGCGTACCTTGTCGAGGCCGAAAGGCTACACCGCCGCGCGCAGAGAGCGACCTGCGAGGCCTGACAGGGCCTCACCCGCGCGAGAGGGGGAGTGCACCTCGAGGCCGAAAAGTGCCTCACCGCACGCGAGTGCGACCTGCAGGGCGCCGAAAGGCTCACCGCACCAAGGTTACCTGCGAGCCCGAAAGGCTCACCCGCCAGAGGCCGACCTGCGAGCTCAGGAAGCGCCACCACGCGCAGAGAGTCTACCTGCGAGGCCGGAAGAGCTCCAACCGCACGCGCAGAGATGGCGACCTGCGAGCTCGGAAGGCTCACCGGCTCGAAAGAGGCTGACCCTGCGAGCTCGGGAAAGGCTCACCGCGGGCAGAGAGAAGGCGACCTTGCGTAGCTCGAAGTCTCACCACACGCAGAGATGGCGACCTGCGAGGCGAAGCTCACGCGCAAGACGGCGACTCAACCAAAGCTCGACCGCAGGAGAGATGCGCCCGTGCGAGGCCTGAAAGTTCCACCGCACGCAGAGAGGCGACCTGCGGGTGATGGCGAAAGCTCACCGCACGAGAACCAGTAGGCGAACCTGCGAGCGGAAACTCTGCAACATGGCTCTTAATCGTAACCACCGCACGCAGAGAGGGGCGCTGCGAGCTGCGTTAAGTCTCCCAGCCGCAGAAGGCGAGCTGCGAGCCCGGAAAAGGCTCACCGATCAACAGAGAGAGCGACCTCGAGGCCACGCCTGCCCCCCCCGCAAAAGGCTCAACCGCGGGCAGATGGCGACCTTCGAGCTCGAAGGGCTCCCGCGCGGACAGAGAAGGCGGCTGCGAGCTACGAAAGGCTCACCGTCAGCGCAGACTAGTCGACCTGCGAGCATCGGAATTAGGCTCACCTCCGCGCGCAGATGCGACCATGCTAGTGCCGGAAATGCTCACCCGCGCGCTCAGAGAGGCACTTTGGCGAGCTCGGAAAGGCTCCACCCCACGCTCGCAGAAGGCTCACACCGCGCGCATAGAGCTCACACCGCTGCGCAGAGATCTACCTGAAACCACGGGCCGAAAGCTCAACACCGCGCAGAGAGGCGACCTGCTGAGCCGGAAAGAGCTCACCCGCGCGCAGAAAGAGGCTACCTCCTGGCACTGGAAAGGCTCACCGGTCGTCGCATAGAGCGACTGCGAGCTTCGGAAAGGCTCCCCTGCTCGCCATGAGAGCGCACTCGAGCTCGGAAAGGCTCCCTGCCGCAGATAGGCGACCTTGCGTAGCGTCGGAAATGCCGCAACCCCTGCGGCAGAGAGGCGACCTGCGAGGCCTGAAAGGCTTCACCTGCGCGCATGAGAGGCTACCTGCGAGGCCGGATAAGGATCACCGGCGCATATGACGGCGACATGCGACCGAAAGCTCACCACTGCACCAGATACGACTCTCGATGCCGGAAGGCTCACCGCTCGGCGAATGCAAGCCTCGCGATGCGATCAAAGAGCTCACAACAAACGCGCCAGAGAGCACCTGCGAGTTGCCCGGAAAGCTCACGGCGCACAGAGAGGGCACCTGCGGGGCCGAAAGGCTCGACCCGCGCGCAGATAGCGACCTGCGAGCCGGATAAGGCTCAACCAGCGCTCAGAGAGAGGCCGCCTGCGAGGGCCGGAAAGGCTCACCTCGCTCAGGGATAGGCGAGCCTGCTATGTGCCAGAAAGTCTTCAGCCGTCCACAGCGCATATCTTCTACCAACTGCCTAGCCTTGGAAAGGCTCACCGCGTGCAGAGAGTCGACCTGCGATTCCATAAAGACTCACTCATGCAGAAATTCTACCTGCGAGCTCGGGCAGTCGTGCACCATCAAACACCTCACCTTCTGTCGCATAGAGGGCTACCCGTCGAGTTACCTTAAAGGCTCCAACCGTGCAAGCGCAGAGAGGCCGACCTGCGATCCGTAATGCTCAACCCATGCGTGCATAGAGGCGACCTTGCTGCCTTTAAGAATTGCCTCACTACTCTCTATCCATATATTCAACTTTCTATCTTTGAAAGGTCTCACCTCTTTCATAGATTCACCGTTCTATTCCGATACATTCTCACCTCATTCATAAGTCTACCTTCTATTCTCTTAAATCTCCTCAGCTCTCTCTCTCAGAATAGGTCGACCTCGAGCCCTTAAAGGCCCAACCGCTTGTCGAGAGTATGCTCCGGGGGTGGTTTTGCGACATCTGCAAGGTCCCCCAGCTCGTCAAAGATAGGCGCCTTCGAGCTGAGAAAGGCTCCCCGCGCGCAGAGAGGCGGAACCGCCTAGGCCGGAAAGTCTCACCACGCGTCACAAGAGGCGACCTGCTATCCCGGACATGCTCATCCGCTCACATAGAAGCTACCTGCGAGGGGGACCGGAAAGGCTCATCACCCGCTTGCAGAGAGGGTCGACCTGCAGCTCGTAAAGAAATGCTCCCCGCGGCCCGCTCGCAGCGAGGCGACTGCGAGCTGGGGAAGCTCACCGCGCGCAAGAGTCGACGCTGCGAGCCGGAAAGGCTCGACACCCGCGCACAGAGAGGCTACCTGCGAGTCGGAACGGCCTCACCACACCGCGGCGCAGAGATGCGACACCTGCGATGCTTGAAAGAGGCTCACCGGCGGCCAGAGAGGCGACCTGCAAGGGCTCAGAAAGGGCTCCCCCGCATACACCATATAGGCGACCTGCAGATACTCGCAGGCTCACGCGCGCAGGGAGAGTCTAGCCATCGATTGCCTGCAAATGCCCACCGCGTGATGCATAGATGCGACCTAGCTAGGCCGGAAAGGCTCAACCAGCGGCGCAGAGAGGCGAGCTGCGAGGCCGGAAAGGCTCCCGACCTCATAAGTATGCGACTGCGAGGCCGTAAAGCTCACCGCGGCAGAGATGCTACCTGCGCGGACCGTGAAAGAGCCAACCGCTCCTCAGAGATGCGACCTTCGACTCTAAAGTCTCACCGAGGAACGCAGACATATTACATCCATCCTGCTTGCACCGTAAATTCTCACCCTGCGCCATGAGATCGAACCGCATGCCAGGAAAATGGGCCCTACAATGTGCACGCCTAATAATGCGACTGCGGAGTCTCTTAACGGCTCACCGTCAAAACTCAGGAGTGTCTGACCTTCGATCTCTGTAAATTTACTCCAACCGCACTCAGAGAGTCGACCTTCTGCAGTGCCTGAAAGCTCACACCTTGCGCAGGAGTGGGCGACCTGCTATAGCCCGGAAATGCTTCCCCTCGCAGAGATTCGACCTGCGAGCTCGAACAATGCCTCACTCCACCGCGCCATAGGAGGCACCTGTCTAGGGGCGGAAATTCTCACCAACATCTCAGATAGGTGCGCACCTTCGATCCGTGAAGGCTCACCCGCGCGCGCATCTGGGCTACCTTTCGTGTCCTAGTGCTCCCTCCGCGCATCGATGTCGACCTGCAAGTCCTGAAAGCTCCACCGCTCACGATAGGCCGACCCCTGTTCTAGTTTCCGGAAAGAGCCTCAACCGCGCGCAGAGAGAGGCGACCTGTGAGCGAGGGCCGGAACAAGCTCACCGCAGAGCCATCAGAGAGGCGACCATGCGGGAACCGAGAAGTATCAGGGCACCGCCGAAGCAATATAGAAATGCCCCGAAAGCCTTTCAGTCCTGAAGGGGGCACTCACCAATCGCGAATACATCTATAAGGCGACCTAGTCCGAGCCTTGGAAAGGCTCAAACCGCGTGAAAAGCAAGACAGAAGGCGACCAATGCCCTAGTTCCAGAACAATTCCTACCCACCAAAACCCCCCCAATTTCAGCAATACCGCCCCGCCCCCCCCCACCCCCCCCGCACACACACCCCACGCCCCCCCAATCCCCCCCCTAACCCCAATCAAACCACCCCAATACCCCTCACATCGCCTAAATACGCTCGATCTAACCGCCAAACCCTCACCCCCCCCCCCCCCCCCCCCCACCCCCCCCAAATCACCTCTCCTCACTCTTAAAAGCCCCCCAAAAAATAAGCGAAAAGAGCGACCGTTCGAGCAATCTGGTAAAGGCCTACACGCAAAGAACGCAGCTACAAAAATAGAGATCATACAACCTGACGAAGTACCGAAAAGCTCACCAGAAATCAGCTCAGAGAGGCGACCCTTCGAGGCCGTAAAGTCTCACCGTGTGCCTAGAGGCGACCTGCGAGTCCTTGAAAATGTCTCACCCGTGCGCATCTCAGAGATGGCAACTTGCGAGCTTGGAAAGGCTCACCGCCTGCAGAGAGGCGACCTGCGAGGAGGGCCAGAACAGGCCACCGCATGCAGAAGCGGCGACCGTGTCAGCTCGGAAAGGGCTCACCGAGCGCAGAGGAGACCTTCTATCCCGGAAATGTCCCAACCAGCGTGCGATAGAGTCGACCTGCTCATCTCGTAATGTCCCACCACTTCCAGAGATTTCTACCTTCGGCTCATAAATTCTCACGTTCTCAATGCTGCTCAGAAGGAAGCGACCTGTCTAGGCACGGAAAGGCTCACCGCGCCACAGAGAGGTGCGACCAGTTCGAGCCGGAAAGGCTCACCTCCGCGCACATAGAAGCGCCTCGAGCCGTAAAGGCTCACCGCGTGCAAGAGGCGACCTGCGAGCCTCGGAAAAGGCTCACCGCGCGCAGAGAAGTGCGACCTGCGATGCTTGAAAGCTCACCTCGGCGCATATATTCGACCTGCGATGTGCTGGAACGGGCTCACCTCTCACAGAGATGGGACCTGCTAGGCCGGACAAGGCTCACCGCGCCAGAGAGGCGACCTGACGAGCTGAAAGGCTCCGCGGGTCATAGAGGGCTACCTGCAAAGCTCAAAAGCTCACCGCGCAGAGAGATGGGCTACTCGAGGATCCGGAAAGAGTCTCACGCGCGCGCAGAAGAGGCCTACTTCGCATGACCGGACAGGCCCACCCGCGCAGTGCAGAGAGCGACCTGCGAGGCCGGAAAGGCCTCACCGCGCGAGCAGAGGCGAGCTGCGAGGGCCGGAAAGGCTCACCACGCGCAGAGAGGACGACCTGCGAGGCCGGAAAGAGGCATCACCGCGGGCAGAGAGGCGACCTGCTGAGGCCGGGAAAGGCTCACCAGCGCGCAGAGTAGCGCGTACCTGCTGAGCACGGAAAGGCTCACCGCGCCACAGAGGACATAGAGGCCGAAGCCTCAATGCACAGAGCGACCGATGAAGGGCTACGCCGCAGCAGAGGCGACCGGGAGCTCGGAAGAAAGGCTACAATGGCCGACAAGCAGAGGGCGACCTGCGAGCTGAAAGCTCACCGGCAGCACGAGAGGCGACCTGGCGCCGGAAAGGCCTGCACCGGCAGCAGAGAGGACGAGCCCTGCGAGACGAAAAGGCTCACAGGGCAGAGGGCGACCTGCGATCCGGAAAGTCTCACACCGCGTCCAGAGAGGCGACCCTGTCGAGCCGACGGAAATGCTCACGCGCCGCAGAGAGGCGACTGCGAGGCCGGAAAGGTCACACGCGGCGCAAAGGCGAACCTGCCCGAGCGGAAAGGGCCACGGTGGCAAGAGCCCATGCGGGCGAGCGAGCACAGAGAGGCGACCTGCGAGCGGATCCCCGCAAGGAGCACGAGTCTTCGACGGCCAACCACGCATCAGAGAGGCGACACCTGCGAGGCGGAAATGCTCCCGACGGGGCCAGAGAGGCGACCTGCAGGGCGGAAGAAAGGCTCACCCGCGCAGAGAGGGCGACCTGCGAGCTCGGAAAGGCTCACCGAGCAGAGAGAGGTCGACCGCGAGGCTGGAAAGGCTCACCGCGTGACGCAGAGAGCGCGACCTGCGAGGCAGGGCTAAAGCTCCACCTCGCATCGCTAGAGAGGCGACCTGCGAGGCTATGAATAGGCTCACGCGCTGCAGTAGAGCGAACCCTGCCGAGCTCGTAAAGGCTCAACCACGAGCCGCACGATGAGGTCGCCTCGTGTCGCCGGTAGAAAGATCTCACGCGCGGGCCAATCGAGCTCTCACGGAACCCAAACACGCTGCGAGAGAGGCGACCGCGAGGCCGGAGAAGTGTCACCGATGCGCAGTAGAGGGATCACCTGCGGCTCGGAAAGGCTCACCGGCCCAGAGAGGGCGACCGGAGCTCGAAAAGGCTATCACCGCGCCGCAGAGAGGACGCGGGCAAAGAGCGCGAAGAGAGAACCTGGAGGCTTGAAGGCTCACCCCGCGCAGAGAGCGAAGCCTGCGAGCTCGGAAAGTAGCTCACCGCGGCACAAGACGGCGACCTGCGAGCCGGAAAAAGGCCTCACTCAGCGCAGCGCAGAACAGATGGCGAACCTGACGGACTCGGAAGCTCACGCGCGCAGCAGAGAGGCGACCTGCGGGCCCGAAAGGGCTCCCGCGGCAGAGAGGCGAACCTGGCCGAGCCGGAAAGGGCTCACACCGCGCGCGAGTAGGCGACCTGCGAGCTCGGAAAGGCTCAACCGCGGCGCAAGAGGGGACCTGTCGAGATCGGAAAGGCTCACGGCGACAGAGTAGGCGACCTGCGAGCTCGGAAAAGGCTCACCCCCCACTCATCAGAGATAATCACGGCGATCTCGGAAAGCGCTCAACCTACCCACAATCTCTCAGAATAATGCGTACCTTCTATTGCCTTACAGTCTCACCCGCTGCTCGGGATGATAGTCGCGCCGGTTCTATCTAAAACAATCCTTAAATTCTCACCTTTCAGATTCTCCTAGCTAGGTGTCTATCTGACCCTGTCGTGCCTCTGACCCTTGTCCCGCCCCAATGGCTCCCATAAGCGTCACGATGCTGCTCCGGAAATCTCCACCCTCGCCCATAGATCGTGGCGACCTTCGAGCTCGGAAAGGCTCACCACATGTAAAGACACTACCTGTGAGTTCTCTTCTGAAGAATTACCATGTAGATACATTACAATGATACCACAACTTAAGACAAATTCACACTTTCTTAAGACCAATACAGCTTCTATTGGTCTACACTAAAACTGGGGTAAGGGAGAATGTGGGAGTTTGTGGTGTAGAGAAAATAACACAACGGATTGTTGATCTTTGGTGACACACAACTGAATGCATAATAATTACACAGGGCAACAGAGCAATAGTAATGAGACTTCAATGAACCATGAATATTAGATTGTTATTTTAGAAGTGTTCCTATTTATACACATTCCCATCTGGCCTCTGGGTGGGAGCAGTGCTATTTGAAAATCTTCCTGGACTGAAAGGTAGAGAGGACGTGCTGGGAAGAGAGTTTGTTTTAGGAGTGAACACAGCTCTCGTGGGGATAATATGGAGAAGCACAAAAGGGTGGATCCACCAGAGCTGAAGAGAGAATAAAAGATTTGGGAGGTCCCAGAGGCTAATAATTCATACAAAAACTAACCCGCAGAGCAACATCCACTCCCCTCATATCCCCACGAACCCAGAGAACTGGCCCTGCTCCCCACCCAGAGCCAGAACCACGTCATTAATCTTCATGCTGTAAAGGAAGCTTGTGTGTGTGACTGTAGGGTGGGTGACGGATCACCCATCACACACAGTCCTTTGTGTGGCACATACATCGCCCGCCACACAACACTCGAACATTAATAAGAGGCTTGTCAGGGGTGGAGTAACACATAGGAATTGGTTTTTTTTAGGGGGGGGGGGGTGAGGGTGACGGACTGCATGTTAAATTCTTATACTACATGCACACAGATTTTCAGATACGGGAACAGCAGCAGAGACAATGAACCATCCCTCAGTTGCAAAACAGAGCTGAGGATTGTCGGCCTTCAATGCATTTTAGATTACGTGTCGCTTCTTCCCCCGTAATATTGCCAAGATCCAACCTTTCCTCTGTCAATCGACTGCTAAAACTACTGCATGCCCTCATCCTCTCCCATCTGGATTATTGTAACATACTGCTAACAGGCCTCACAACTTTCTCCTTTACAATCTATCCAAAATTCTGCTGCAAGAATAATTTCACTCTCTCAAAACAGTCTCTGCTCATCTCCTCCTTAAATCCCTCCCTGGCTTCCCATCAAATTTAAGATCACCTACAAAGTTCTCTGCCTTACCTTTAAGGCTCTCCCCTCATCTGCTCCTGCCTACATACTGTATCAGCTTTGATCTCTCGCTATGCCTCTACGCTCTACAAATAACGGTCTTAAATGAAGCACTCCAATAGCCTAGACGCATGACTACTGTCCAACACCGAGAGTCACGCCTACCAACCAGTGGCCAAGCACTGCCATTTACTGCACTTATTACCTCACCTGCTCTCTCGAAGTCTTCCAACATATCACTTAGATTGTAAGCTGTCCGGGGCAGGGATTTATTTTCCTATTGTCGGATTTTGTTGTGCTTATTGTATTAGAAATCCCTGTACTGTGTTGTCTTTATAAAGCGCCAAGTACACTGGGCACAATATAAAGATATTCATTCATTCATTATGTGACTAGACTCTGAGTAAAGGAAGTAGCTGAACCAGCTCAGAGCGTCCACACTAACAAGGGCCAGAACAGATCAGCTAAACAGATTCTATTCAGTGCAGCAGCAGTAGGGGAGTGGTCCCGTCCCTGCACGGACCATCACTGTCAGGCTTCCTACATCACCTCTCTCCCCCGCTGACATTCTGAGGCTGCTACTTTACACGGCTGCAAACCCCACAGGAAGAAAACTTAACAGCACCAAATTAAGCAAATTTATTTTCCTTCACGTTGATCAATCCGGAGCGAGGGCTCCTTATTTCGATATAGACCACTTAATGGCTCTAGCACTTTTACACATGCTGATCCCCAGCAATCGGACCTGACAGATGTCAGGACAAGGCTGAAAGTGGCCATTCCTTCTCCAGCTGCTGTCTGGACAAGAGAGCGAGAAGTAAAGAACACACACAAAACAGAGGGGAGTTCAATTAAGGCTTCGGCCACCAATGCCAAGTATTCAGAGTCTGCTTTAAATCAAAGGTCTAATCCTTAACCTTCCCCTTGCTGGAGGGAGCTTCAACACTAGCCATCCGCAGACCCAATGAATGGTTAAAATAACAAGAGTTTTCTTCTATAGCAATGAGTCTATGAAGAACTGGACATAGAAGTGGCAACATAAACAGTCCCTGCATTACAATGCAACGTTGGTGCACGAGAGCGAGAAGGGGGACTTGCCCAAGGTCACAAGAAAAGCAGAGTGTGTTAACCCAATTCAAAAGGAAGTGACAGTGACATTACCACTGACCTGCCCCTTCAGCCCATGAACTAGTTAAGTTTAAGACAATTGATACAGAACCAATTCTGTACTCTCCTGGCTTGGTCATCAGTTATATGCCATATTAGATCTAATGTCTACCTGTGACCAGCAGCTAGGGCTACAGACCGTCCCTCCCGATCACAGAAACAGGTTGGAAAGGACAGGTCAACCATTACAGAGGTCCCTGTAAGTTGTAACCCTCAGGTGACGCGGGCACGGAGAACCCAATGATGAGAGGCAAAGACACCCTCCACCTACACTACTGCCACCCTACAGAGAGAATTCGAACAGGAAATGAATGAGGGATCTCTACTTTCGACCCAGGAGTCTGACTTGTCAATGACTGGAAAGCTGCAATGCACTGAGATTTATTACTAGTTACATTGCTCCAGCTCCTAGAATAGCACAATCCCGTTTCCTCGCCCTGCTACATCTTCCTCACCTGATGCTTCACATGGCAACTGTGAAGAGGAGACAGGATTGTGTCGCTCCATAAAAACAAACAAAATAAGCAGAAGCTAGGGAGATTGGCATGGAACCCTGCTGCTGTTATATGTTGTACACAAGGCAAACTGAAAGTATATTATACACTTAAAGCATCCGTGGACTGCAATCTCTGATACTTTCCAATAACAAGTCCGTTTGGCTCCTATCACCACTGAAAAAACGTTACTGGGAACGTCCCTACGGCTCAGCAACACCTGCTTCTTGTGCAGGGAGTGGTAGGTTTGGACAAGAACCAGCACTCCATTTTTGCAGGAACATGGAGCTGCAAGTAGGACCATACACCGCTTACTTCCTATAAATACTGTATATCTAAAAGCTAAAGGACTCCACTATGTGCTGCAGGTTTCTGCATAGAAGGGGATAAAGCAGGGGTTCTCAACTCCAGTTCTCAAGACCCCCCACCAGGTCAGGTTTTCATGATCCCTGCTTCAGCACAGATGGCTCAAAGATCAAGTCACCTGTGCTGAAGCAGGGATATCCTGATAACCTGACCCACTGGGGGGTTGGGGGGGGTCTTGAGGATTGGAGTTGAGAACCCCTGGGTTAAACTACACTATTCAGAGAGACATGTCAGCCCCTTAACACATTGACTGACAGAGCAGCCTGCAATGTATGGCTACACAGACCCCCCCCCCTGGCAGCCAACAGCTAACTACCTCCCTTTGGACCACATAGGTTCTTTCTGATCTTCCAGGGAGGAGGGAGCAGGAATTGGCTTGATGTCTCCCTGCGGGTGACTTTGCAGCCCTCCTGTGCAGGTCTCTGCACTGCTACAATAACTAGGAAACGGTGAGATTCAGGGCTGAGATAACGAGTCTGCAGGGAGGTATCACCGCTCCCTGAGACAGGAGGGAGCGGAACATTCACTTACAGCATATACACACCTGTAGCTTACTTGGCATTGATTATTATTAATTTGCTATTATATTCCATCTCTCTCTTTCCCCGTCACATACACGGTTGGGATATGACCACAACATTTCCATTCTGCAATAACATTGGCTCTGTGCGCTCAAAAAACAAACACAAAAAAGCCACAACTGGAAAACAAACAAAAAAAACCACTGCTTAACAATTCAGCGTTGATCACCGCAATGCTGCCTCGGTTAGGTATACACCCCTCCAGAACCAGCCGCAGCGACTATGGCATAATCTTTGATACTATTCATGGTTAAGATTCTGGGCTAATTTGTGTCACTATTGACTAGCACTGGTCTTAATAGGCCGGAATGGGATGTTTGGCCCAGCGCCTCGTCACCACTACATCACATCGCCGCTTGACATTTCAAGATGATGCGTCGGGTCGGAGCGCACGCAGCTAAATGTCAAGCGGCGACCTACCTGGCGGTGAGTTGTAGTAGCGGCAGACAGACCCGTTAATGGCCAGTCAGCGCCAAGCTCGTAGCTCGCCCTGGGGGGGCAGTCAGCGCCACGCTCGCGACTCATCCCAATACCGCCGCCTAGCCTAGCCGGCGGTAGAGCGATACGAGAAGCAGCGGCAATGAGCCACTATTCGCTACTGCACCCACATTCCACACTCAAAAAATCACTCAGAGCCCCTAGAAGGTCCAGTAACACGGATGAGGAGATCAGGAAGAGGAAATGTGCTAGAAATTACAGAGAACAGCTCTGGGGACTTCCAGATACAGACCATGAACTGCAACATTCCTTTCATATCAAGTAATGGGTTATACTGCTTTAAGCACAGTGTCTGCGCATCACACGCACAATGATGGCCCCCATATAACACCACCATGGCCTGCGGTCACAGG
This sequence comes from Ascaphus truei, assembly GCA_036426205.1. Lineage (NCBI taxonomy): Eukaryota > Metazoa > Chordata > Amphibia > Anura > Ascaphidae > Ascaphus > Ascaphus truei. The sequence continues at coordinate 58,215,097 of CM071574.1, forward strand.
CAGAGGACGGAAAGTCAGAGGGGACAAAAGAATTCCTGCCAGGCGCTGACCTTGTGCTAACTTGGACACAATGCAGAGTTATCCCAATGCCGCTCGCTCCTACTGTACGATCACATGCAGAGGTTCAAACCACTCACAGAGCCACTGAATGTGCTCCGGTGTGACCCAGATACCAGCCTCTTACATTTGTGTTGGTAAATGATTAAATAAACAAGCCGTCTCTTTACCCATCCCTTGGCATTGCCAGGCATCCACTGCACACGGTTACTCTTTTTAATCACTTCTCACAGACCGTGATTGCTGGGACTTCACCTGCCTCAGGTAAAGGAAATGCCATCACTCCAGGGCATGGGGTATTGTTTGACCCTGCAATAAAAACGACTAATGCAAGAGGTATGAACTAGTGTACATGTTTGTGTGGGCACATGGACATGCATGCCGGCGAGTGGGCGCATGGACAGGTCTGTGTGTGGAAGAGTAGGCGCATGGACCCATGTGCCTGCGTGTTGGCAAGTGGGCACATGTATCTATGTGCATGTGTGTTGGCGAGTGGACACATGTATCTATGTGCATGTGTGTTGGCGAGTGGGCACATGTATCTATGTGCATGTGTGTTGGCGAGTGGGCACATGTATCTATGTGCATGTGTGTTGGCGAGTGGGCACATGTATCTATGTGCATGTGTGTTGGAGAGTATGTGCATGTATTGACGTTCATGTGTTCAGGAGTGTACACTGCACAGACTCCATCCTAGTATTGGAAATGAGGCATGAGGGCTAACAGGGGTCTGACAAACACAGAAAGAAATCAATAGTGCAGTTAGAGGTCACAGCGGCTGCTCCCACAATGAAGCGTTTAACATCTGGGTCCTTTTCCTCCCTCACTTCCTGTAATAACAATGAGCCGCACAAGAACAGAGGGAAATAGCCAGCACAATGTCAAAGAAGCAGCACATTTTCCCATGTGGAAGTGAAGAGTTTCTAGAGCAAACCCCCCAGCGCCATACAATCCCTGCAGAAGGGGCCAGAAGAACAAGCATTTGCACACGCCACTGCTTCAAAGGGTTAACGGACAAGCTGAACAATAGGATAAAGGCCGATTACTGCTGTACGCTGTTATTCTAAAACTGGATTATTGCATATTTAAGGTTTTAAAATGTAGGCCCTGAACCCCAACATTGCAATTTCCATGACAGCCGATGGTTTCCACGTAGCATCAATCGCTTGCTTTGCCCACACCTCCAATCCAGCTTCTTCTTTGGTGACCAAGAGAACATTACATATAGTTAGGACAGCCTAACTTCGTATCGAAGGGAGAAGGGAAAATTGAAATCTGATATGTGACCCAGAGTCAAATTTTATTTGTGATTTTATTTGAACTGAACCGTTTAAGGTTTAGATCTGAATTGATGATACGTGAAAAGCTCACTTGCAAAAGCAGATTACACCCTTCTCAATGGGGGGGGAGAACATTGAACCTCACTTGTTATTTACACGGTACCGTATATCTGTACATGTTAAAAAGATACCTGTGAGGTTTCAGAAGCTTCGTACATTCTTAATTACGTATATGAACAAATGCACCTGTCTAAAATCAAACAGATGCTGCGAAATTAGAGGGCAAACTGCACAGCCCGACCTGGAATATTAGATATTATTTTAATTAATACCCAGTACTCCCGATCCAAATGAGCTGGGAGAGCTATGTGGAGCTCTGTATATAATAACACACATGCGCATTCCTCAGCGACCTGGGAGTTAAACCGCACCATGTGGAAATTCAAGAAATATCACTGTTAAAACAAACAGCGGAGCACGGTTTAAATATGTATGCACTTATCCCGTGGGCAACTCCCGAAGGTTTCACATTAAGAAGATAATTTGATGTGAGGGGAGCAGACTGGGACAAATATCCATGAGCAGAACACATGAATATGGCACCAACACACAACATTGCGAACGGAACATGGACAGCATGCTTTCTAACACAAAAACCCCACTCAGCAGACTATAAACCCTATGCATACACAGCGAGACAAGTCATTGCAAACTTTGTCACTGGAGGAAAAAAAAAAACAAATGACTGATCTCGGGATAGAAAATGTATGATGTTCACCTACCCAAAGACAACACTTATACCACAACCTGTGCAAGTTGGTACAGGTGCCACCGTGGGTGTTTAAATACCAGGCTGTGAAATAAAAAGGCTACATTAAACAAACTTTATGAAGTGGGTTAATTCGTCAGACAGCATCAAAGGAAGACATATGAGTTAACAATAGCGATGTTCATATGCTACAATCCTAAAATTGTGAGCGTCTTAGCAGACACCAAGATTGTAGGGCGCGCCCATCAATTCAGGGACGGTTCCTACTGGGATACTCGAAAAACTGGAGGGCCTGAGCTCTGCACCGTGGGAATCTGTACACTTCACGATACCCAGCCACACATGTTGAGGAATCAAAAATATACACAAAATGCTGCAATTAACAATTCGTTCAATACTCTGAACTCAAGCTCAGTCATTTGTTCCACCTCATTTAGCAGAAAGTAACCCCCCCCCCAAAAAAAATAAAGGGTATACGTGGAAAAGTGTAAAGAGGTCACATAGTTTAGGAAGCTTTGCTGCGATAAGTTGGGTGCGTTTGATTTGCGTCTCTGCAGCACAACACACTCGAAAACTAGATGGTTAATCATTCATTCTGTAACAGAGAAAGATGAGCAGATCCCCCATGTGTAACATGAGCAGGACTTGGGATTAGCTGCAATACGCATGGTGCCAATAACCCCCAACATCAGGCCTGGTGGGGGTAATAAACTATTCGATGCAAGAAAAACCTGCATTGCAAACCTCAGGGATGTGGAAGCCTGGTGACACCTATTGCATGGATCCAGTGCAAGGAAGGGGAGATGCTCAGAGTATTTACGTGTCTGAACGTGACAATCGGTGGTCAATAAGGAGACGTTATAAGCCATGTGACTGACCAATGACGGGTTTTTGAGGGTTGGGGGGAGTACTTTGCAGGGGTCACAGGGAAAGAGTGTTGTGTCACAGGGCCCTTGAGGAAAAGACGGGGTGGGGGAGGAGGTTTGTTACTCTCGCGGTAGCACCATACAGCTCTCTCCAGTGCTGTCACCGCGCTGTTGGGGGGGTGGGGGGGTGGGGGTGGTGGGGGTGGGGGGTTGGGGTGATATTAGGGGCTACCTCGTAGGAACTTTATAAGCACTAAATGATTTATTTTAGAGGAGGGGTTTTTCCTCACATTTTTGCAGGGTTACTGGATGGTTTGCGGCCATCGCCACCCTCTTACCTTCAGACAGCTCCAGTTCCAGCTCGGCCAGGCTCTCCCGGATCTCAGCCGGCAGCGACAACGTCTCCAGGAGTACACAGCCCCCCCTCTCCGCCATCCCACGGCCTCACAGCCTCATACGCCCCAGATACCCTCACAGGCTCCCAATATCTCACACACCCCTGATAGCTCACACATACACCCCAAAAAACACTCATACTACGCCCCCAATCCTCACATACACCCCCCCAGACCACTAGATCACCCCTCATACCCCCCCAAAACCTCACACATACACCCCAAACACTCACACCCTTATATGCCCCCAAAAGCTCACACCACCCTTCAGATACCTTGCACCCTCCCACTCATCACTTAATAGCTGCTGATCCTCTCACTAGTCTTCCTCACCCTGCAGCCTCCTCTCTCAGGGCCTCCCAGCTCCCTCCTTTCACTCTGCAGCCTGCTCTTTTCAGGGCCTCTCCCCCTTCTTCCTGCAGCCTCTCCTCTGTATGTCAGGGCCTCTCCCCCTTCTTCCTGCAGCCTCTCCTCTCTCTATGTCAGGGCCTCTCCCCCTTCTTCCTGCAGCCTCTCCTCTGTATGTCAGGGCCTCTCCCTCCAGCCTCTCCTCTGTATGTCAGGGCCTCTCCCCCTTCTTCCTGCAGCCTCTCCTCTGTATGTCAGGGCCTCTCCCTGCAGGGAGCGGGAGGGAGGAGGCAGCACTGAGACACTGGCAGGGAGCAGGATCACACAATGCCTTTATTTAAGACGGATCCTCTTATCTTTAGAAATAGCACAGTTACATTCAGAATACAGTTCCTTCTCCATATATCCACTCCGGCAGGAATTAGACGTGTGCTTGTCCCACCACCTCAGAACGGACAACACTGCAGACATCCGTAAATATAGTTTTAATTCTGTACAAAACAAATTTCACGTTTACAAAAATAGACACAAAACCCTGTGCCCCTCCCCCACTTACTGACGCCCTGTAAGTGCACGGACGTCTCTTCCCTCTGTGATTGTGCTGCTCAGTTAGACCCTGCATAGAACATAGAAAGCCCTCCTTTACAAGTGCTTTAAAATCTTTAGTGCACAAAGTGTGTTTATTGTTTTAAAATAAAAAAGTACACTGAAATTTTTGGAAATAATACAATCCTAGTAGCGGAGCTGTGGGGGCCGATGCCTGGGACTTTCTGGAGTACTTCACATGGGACTAGCCCGGAGAAGACCCTGCGGACACAGAAAGTGTTCAGATGTAAACTACCTCCCACAAAACACTAGCACTTAAATTCTGTATTACTCACAAAATTCTCCCCCTCACTTTTATGGCCACACACTCTTCTGCCCCTCCCCACATCTCAGCCCTAATTTCTCGCTACGCACCTGCCAGACCTGCGTTCTGCTCAAAAATGTCTTCCATCTACCCCTAGAGACCTCTCCGCCTTATTGACGGTCCCATATCCATGGAATGCCCTTCCCCTCATTCAACTAGCACCCTCGCTCTCCACCTTTCTTAAAAACACACCTCTTTAACAAAGCATATGTCCAATTCTACACATCTCTGATGCACGGACCTAGACCCAGCAGAGACACCAGAACACCCTACTACGGTGTCTAACTTCTCCCCACTTAGATTGTAAGCTCTTCGGGGTAGGGACTCTTTTTCCTAATGTTACTTTTATATCTGAAGCGCTTATTCTCATTATGTGTTATATTATTGTCACGTGTATTACTGCTGTGACACGCTATGTACCTGGATGGCGCTATATACAGATATACATATACACTTTGACCAGTGTCCCTTAAAGAAATGTCACCGACATGACCTTTCTAGCCAAGTGGCAGTGTAAGTAGCACCACCTCTTCCATAATATGAACCCAAACAGAAAGGTGTAGTAGTTTGAGTACACAGCGGAGTTGTAGGGTCACTTCCAGCACTGACTTTACTCCTCACACACAGCCCCTCAGGGCTCATCGAGGCTAGGCAGCGCCACATGCCTTCACCCACCCTCAAAGCACCAAGGCCCGAGCACTGCAGATAACTTGCCCAAGTAAGCACTAGATGGTTAAAAAGGAGTCATCCGCACAGAAACCCTCTTTCAACACCCAAGCATCTTACCCTCCTGCAGACTGCCAAGTCGCTGCTGCACCACCTCCAGGTGCCGGATATACTCGGTGAGTGAGTGCTCGGGGTCCTGAGTGGAGCACCGAGATCGTTCTGGAGTGAGGACGGGAGTGTGAACGAGTCTGAGGAACCAAAAATAAACGTATCACGCTCCCCAGTCACCTTCCTGTGCTATTGCTACGGCCATGGCGATGAACCATCCTGTTACTAACCTGTTGCGAGACCAGTAGGCTGGCTTCGGAGAGAGGTTGCTGACGGCGGCAGGGCTGGAGTGGTGGCATGAGGTGACGTCCCGAGTCGGAGGGGACTTTAGCAGGATGCTGCTCAGCTGCTGCTGACGTAAAACATCTGTCCTGCTCACTGGCCCTGAAAGAGCAAGCAGCGCATCAGAGGGACTATAGGAGGACAGCAGAAATTATCCCAGAAAGACAGTGGAGTTACACAGGAGCAGGCAGGAATCCAGCAGTGACACAGATTAAGAAACAGTGCACTTTAGATGTACATATATAACTACATGAGTGTGTATTAAATACACACCCACCCATTGCCAACAGAGGTCCTAATGTGGATACATTTGCAATGAGTTACTTGGAATAAGCACTTGTAGTGAATCTGAGGAGCTCTCATGGCTGGATGTTTGCAGCAGTCAGCTGGACCAATGCAGCCAAATGAAAAGTGCATACTAAGATTTCACAGGGACATCACAAAGGGTACACAGCCCCCCCCCCCCCCCCCACCTACCTGCAGAGTCCCAGTTCAGATAAATAGATTTACCTTGCAGAAGAGCAGCAGAACTCTGCATTACAGGTTCCCGAACACCTCCTTTCCTGCTTATTTTGTGCCATTTCTTCACTAAAAACTTTAACCTGGGGTGAAGAGACAAGAGGCATAAAATCAGACAGGTGCTTAGCTACTCTTCACGCTTAGGCCATTTACCTGGATTCAGCAATATTGTAAAACAGCCAGGGTGCCTGTGTGAGGCCCAGAGCACACATCACTAGATCTTGCTCCCCCCCCCCCCCCTCCTCCGGCACATGAACCCCCGTGCCCACAAAGTCACTGAATCCCTCTGTGAGCCCCCCTGCACACATCAATGTTAATTTCTCTGTACCTGGAGATGGCTATAATAGCTCTCACAGCTGATCGGAACTTGGTCAGGCCGGGATTGTGTGGGCTTGTGCGAGCCTGTAGGTCTGCGGGCGATGGGTACACGCCCATGTGGGCGATCAGGGACAGCGTGGCCTTCTCACAGGCGTGGAACCCGCCCAGCAAGAGCAGCAGATATTTCTTCTGATACACCAGGGCCTTGCGGAAGCTCTCAGCTTTCAGGTACTTCCTGTAGAGACGCTGCATCTGTGGAGGGGATATTGAGGGAGGATGCGTGAGACAAAAAAGGGACAGATGTGGGGCAGAGGTAAAGATGGGAGAGGCCTCTTCACCTTTGAGTTATTCACGTCGGTCACAGGCCTGTTCTCGATCTCAGAGGTCACCTTGGCCAGCTCCGACTCTGCATGTTTCAGTGCGTGCTGTAAGAGACGCCTCTCCCGGAGCCACGCTGCTCGTTCTACCTCTAACGCGGAGTCCACAGCATTGACAGAGTGCAGCTGAGAGCAGCAGCAAGAGGGCACATGGTTATTCACCTCAGCAAACGTGAAATTCTTTACAACTCAATATGTGGGTTTCTCTTACTATGCAACTTCAACAGCCACTATTGTGATATGCTAACAGCACTAGGTTGGCTATCCCTCGAGTCCAGGTGCAACATACAGCTTTCCTGTCTCACCTTCAAATACTTTCTAGACAAGCTACCCAATTGTGAGAGCAGGCTTCTCACCCCTACCTGTACCCAGCACATCTCATTAAATCCACCTAAAGAAACCAGCTTATAGTCCCACGGTTCAATAAAGAATCCGCTCCCTCTTCCTTCTCGTACCGATCTCTCCCCCCCCCCCCCCCCGCTGGGACCTTTTCCCCGGGTCCCTCAAATCCGCTTCCTGTCCAAGATCTCTCAAGATTTCGTCTGGTTTCCTAGTGTAAACAGGTTTGTAACAAACGAACGTTGTCTACTTTACTTTGTGCCCAGGACATACATGAAAACGCGCGGTAACTTAACGTATCCTTTTACCTGGTAAAATATTTTACAAACAAAACATTTCAAATGCAGACTGCTCTGTACATCCAAAAGCTATCCTCGTTTCTTACCTCATGTATCAGACAGACTGTATCGGGAGGTGGTGACTAGCCTGAGGTCACAAACTGGGTCTCACTTACAGTAACGTGCCCTCACTACAAAGCCCCATTTAGATCCACAAGGTGCGCTTTACCTGCTCCTCGGCCGTGCCTCTGTGAGGGGGCTGCTGCAGGCTCTGGCTCAGTTTGGCCAGTTGGTTCTTCAGCTCCAGTTTCTCCTCAGTCAGTGCAGTGACAGACTTCAGGAGCTCCCCGTTCTCACCAAGCAGCACGTCCATCAGACTGGACGAGGACTGTGCCGGTGGCTATAGGAGAAAGAGAGTGTAGCGGTCAGGTGATGGGGAGACAGACTGCTGAGTCAGAGGGTCAGTTCGACGTAGGACCAGAGTGAATGAACTGCAGTAATGGGCAACAATGAAATGCAGACAATAGATCAAATCGCACAGCACTGCAGTCATCCCCAAGCAAGCATTGCGACCCAGAGACACTCACCTGTACAAACCCTTTATGTATATCAGACCTCAACTCTGACAGAGTGTTAAGCAGGGACGTCACCGCCTCCTCCCCCGGGCAGCCTGCCAGCGTCCTGCAAAAGAGACGGAGTCAGCAGATTCTCGTGGCTATGTGGTAACCTCTCTGCAGCTCGGGTGCTCCTCCTCCTGCTCACCTGTCAGTCCCGTTATGCACCCATTCTTTCACCCGCAGTACAGTGTGCAGCAGCTGCTGCCAAACCTTCTCCAGCCTCTGCACGTGCACCGCAGACGGGCTGACCTCGGACGGGTTTCTGGCAGGACTGAATGAGTCGATCCGGAGACGGCCCTTGCGGGAGGCGAGCGCACGCTCTTGTTCCTCCAGGTCCGCCAGCATGTGCTGCAGCTCCTGGATACGACGCTGATCCTGCAGGTGCTGCATTTCCAGGTCCTGGGTTCAGAGACCAAAATTAGCTCTGGGTACAGGGAGACCCCTTGGCAACTTCTACAAACCCCCCCCTTGTTTACCCAATACAGTCTATACTAAAGAGCAGATATTCCTAGTGAGTTTATAATGGGCAATACAAATCACTCGGTGCTGGGTCCTACTGGCTCTATAAGCTCTGCATGTTTGCAGATTGGTTGGTCCAATAAAAATTATTACAACGCGGGACTCTCCTCGGGGTGGTACATTCTTTAAGAACCTCCAAGGCTGCCCTTCTAATTGCCTGGGTGAAGTTACACTGCTGTACAAACTCAGCATTTCATTTAAGTGGTTTATGTGTAGCCCTCACACTGATCCCATAGGAGATCGGTCTGTGCAGAGGAAAGCCCCTCTGTCAGTTTGAAACCAAAAGAACTCACTTGTATCCGCCGCTCCCTCTCCTGCTCCTTCTCTCTCTTGTTCTCCGCTTGCTGCTCTCTGCTCCTCTCGTTCTCTCTCTGTCCTGCCCAGCTCCTCTCCTGCTCCTGAAGTAACAGCAGCCGTGCTTGATACTGGTCACGTTCTGTCTGCAGGCGGCTCTCACGCTCTCTCTGCTGCTCCAGGGTGCCGTCCATGTGTTGCTTCTGGCTCTGCAGGGACTCCAGCATGGCACGCAGCTTGGTGCAGGACTCCCGCTCTTTTTGGGTCTCCTCACGGCTGGCCAGTACCTCTGCCTCCAGCTGTCGCTTGGCATGGATGGCTTGGTGCTGTGTCTTCTCCATCATGACAGCCAGGTCCCTGGACCGACGCCTCTCCTCCTCCAACTCAGTCTGCAGAGCCAGTAGCAGGTTGTGCAACTGCAGTCGTTCCTGCTCCTTCCTGGACAGCTCCTGGCTGTGCCGATGCCCGAGCTGCTCCTGCATGTCTCGCTCATGGTTTAAAGAGCTGGACAGACTCAGCGAGTGCAGCCTCTCGTTCTCCAGCTGCTGCTCGGCCTCTGACAGTTTGCTGCGCTCCTGGGTGAGCAGAGCCTGGCAGCGAGACTGCTCGATTTGAATCTCTTTCCTGAGGTTACTGCTGCAGGTCTGCTCGTTAGTCAAGGCCACGGAGAGCTGGTTATGCTGTGCACGCTGCTCCTCCAGGGATGTAGACCGCTCCTGACAGGACGGCAAAGCAAGAGTGTCATTATGCAAAGCAGGGAACAGGGGGGCGGCTGCAGACTAGCACCATTACTGCATAAAGAAGCGGTAACTGACCCTTCTTCACTGGATGCATTTGGCAGGCAGCAAAGGGGACCCAGGACAAGCTGGGTTATAAACAAACTCCATCATTGGGACACTAAGGGGTAAATACCTCAGACACAGGTCATATTCCTTCCTAAACAGTCTTACCTGGAGAGTTTGCTCCATCTGTTCCTGTCTCTGCTGTACAAGCATTTTCTCCTCTTCCTCCTTCTCCATCCTGTGCTTTTCCTGCTCCCGCTGGCTTTGCAAGGTCTGCGTACACACAGACACCGCCTGCTCTGTGCTCTCCAGCTCGCCTCTATAAGTGAACAACACTCGTTATGCCTGGACAGCAGAGGACGAGTCTTAACTGAACCCCTCTCCACAAGCCCCAATGATAGAGTGAGCAAGGCAGCCCAGGGCGAGTCAGGACTGCATGGGGAGACAGGGGAGAGGCGCAAGGACAACCAAGGGAGGCAAAAGCAAGAGAGTGAAGTGAGAGGGAGAGCAGCGCAGGGGAAGATCAGCACACACTGCATCACACCTCAGCCTGGATATTTCCATCTGAAGTTCCTTCTGTAGTTTCAGGAGTTTCTCCTGCTCCAACCTGCTCTCCTCCACTTCAGTGCCGAGTTGGCAGACCGCGCTCTGCTCCGCCAGCAGGTGTCTGCGCTGCTCGGATGCTCGTTCCTGCTCTCGCGATAGGGAGGCCTTCAGGTCTGCGCCGATGGAGGCTTCCTGCTGCAGCTTGAACTCCAACAGCTCAACTGCACCAGGTAGGAATACAGACTATAAGTGTTGCATGTCACCCACATGCTCCGAACACACACTGCGGGATATACATATTAAGCACAGGGATAAGGGCACACCTGGCATACAGGAAACATGTCCATGTCTAGGTATGGTGGAAGGTAGGGGTCAGTATAAAGCTAATCGGGGGAAATGAGTGGAGTAGCACTCTGTGCAAGTAGGTTAAGAGAAAGGTGGAGACAGTGTAGTAAAGCCTAATGCAATGCTTTGTAGTTGGAGAAAGAGTTGCAGGCGCAAATAACAATACTTAAACGTGCACAATTAATAAATGAACATAAAGTTCAAAGTGAGTGGTGATATAAACGAAAAACTGATGCTGTCTTTGGTAGAAAGTGCAGCTCCCAAACAGGACTCAAACCCAGCCCAGACAGTAATGGCAGGAAAATAAGGGCGCAAATTTCATCCAGAGAAAGGAAATAAACAATAGTGCAACACAATCTGACGTAGAATCGGATAATTGTGTGAATGTGAAACGCACGCGCTCCCCGTGACAATCAGGCAGTGGGGTTATATAGAGTAACCAACTCAGAACAACATCAAGGTAGAGGTTTCATACATCCAGAAACGGTTTTCCATATGGTCAGGAGAAGAGAGGGAGGAGAATCCCACATAGAGGAGACACAGCAAATATAGTGAAGATTTGCTGTAATAAATATAAAACACAAAATACTACACTTACATAAGTTTCTTTGAGGTAAGCATTCAGACCACCCTGGGTCAAAGCGCTGGAAATGGACAGCAGCGCTCCCAAACCGCAATCCCTGATCCTGCTACACGGCTGATAAGCCCTTTGGGGGGGAGGCACATTCATTTGCTGCTGGTGGACTTCAGCCGAGATTTGGTTCCAGGTATCCAGCCCAGTGACTGCTTGTCGCCGTGTAGCAGGATCAGGGATTGCTGTTTGGGAGCGCTGCTGTCCATTTCCAGCGCTTTGACCCAGGGTGGTCTGAATGCTTACCTCAAAGAAACTTATGTAAGTGTAGTATTTTGTGTTTTATATTTATTACAGCAAATCTTCACTATATTTGCTGTGTCTCCTCTTTGTGGGATTCTCCTCCCTCTCTTCTCCTGACCATATGGAAAACCGTTTCTGGATGTATGAAACCACTACCTTGATGTTGTTCGGAGTTGGTTACTCTATATAACCCCACTGCCTGATTGTCACGGGGAGCGCGTGCGTTTCACATTCACACAATTATCCAATTCTACGTCAGATTGTGAATACGGTGTTGCACGATTGTTGTTACTTATTTCCTTTATGTCTCTGGATGAAATCTGCACCCTGATTTTCCTGCCAATGCTTTGTAGTTACATGCTTCATGGCTTCAAGAAGTCGGCTTTACAAAGATCCAAGTTACGGATCTCAACGTCCATTTTGTTTCAATAAACCTCGTCTATTTTTGGAACACACCCCTGGAGTGCTGCTCTTTGCTCCCCTTATAAGGAGAGTTGCCCCTTATACTGAGTGCGCCTTTGGCGTTGGGTGTACATCCGAGGCAATAACTTTATGCAAGTCAAGGGAGTGCACCTTTTTCTTCAATTTATACGACATTGACAGGAAGCTCCAGAGACGTGTGAATATCTTAAAAAAAAAAGGTGTGAGGGACCTGTAACATTTAACTTCAAGCAGCACGTCATATGAGCGCAATAACCTGCCCTACTGACTCCGTCAGCTGAACAGTTTAGATATGCAAGGAGCACTGAACAGAAGGCTCAGGGTATTAGGGAGTTCGGCCAGACCTGTGGATTAGGGGAGGTGGGGGTGGCTACATACCCTGCCTGCGCAGCTGATGGTCCTTGGTGTTGCCCCTCTCCTCTGTGCTGGTCAGGGTCTCCTGCAGGTGCTGCAGCTTCTCCTGGTTCTGCAGGTGAGCCATGCGCAGCTGGGACCTCAGGTCCTGGATTTCAGACAGCAGGCTGCTGCGGTCAGATGACAAGAGATGCTCCAGGACAAGGCGCTTTTGCTCCTCCTGGGAAGGGTGGCGATTAATGAGACGCTGAACATTACATACCGAGGACAGAGTAGAGGATAGGCTGCCTAGCTTTTAAAAGGGATCTGCAAACACTTTGTAGAGCAATGAAATGGTGCATCACGAAGCAAACTGTTGACTGCTAGAGGAGAGCGCAAGGGGTTAATATGCAACGGGTACTACTATTACGAGAACGCGTGTGGTTTGAGAGTCTCAGACTCACACCCGGGGGGCGGCTTCTCACCTGCTCCTTTACAAGATGCTCCATTCTCGCTGCCAGGGAACCTTTATCCCCAGAGCCGTGGTGACGGAGGTGTGACTGCAGCTCCAGGCGCAGGTATTCCCGCTCCTTCTCAAAGAGGCCCTGCACGGTGTGCAGCAGCTCCCCCCTCCAGTCAGAGCCAACATCGGGGGCATCCTGCGGGAGAGACAGTGAGACCCAGCCCTTCATGCACGCACGCACGCACACACGCACACGGAAACGAAGAGAACAGTCCCTACCTTTTCCCTTCTCCCTGCTGCCTGTGTCATGGCGCCTCTCAATGACTGGATGGCTTCTTGCAGATTTTGCTTCTCTCTTTGCCAGGTGTCTCTCTCCGGCAAAGGCTGAGCATCTATGGGATAAGACCTCTGCAATGCGGGGCGCTCTGAAAGGGCTAGAATCTTGCAGCTCTCCTCGTGCACCATCTGCAACATGCTCTGGACACAGGAAAAACAAATGGTACTTGCAACTATGAACACACACACACACACACACACACACACACAATCAACTGATCAAGGCTTAGACAGAATAGAAAGAGAAACACTCCTTCCCTCTCCAACATCCCCTCAGTGCTATGTGGTTACAGGGTAAGAACCTGAAGTCAGTGCTGCAAGGGTCGAACAGCGACCATGTGTATAATAGCCAGTGGTTGACAAATCACCAAAAAATCTACTCGCCACACAAAAAAATCTACTCGCCACCTAGTACCAAACGTGTGCTGCTTGGGACAATATTTACTCGCCCGGGGGTTAAAACCACTCGCCCGGGGCGAGCAAATGTATAGGTTTGTCGAACACTGATAATAGCAATAGAAGCGCCGCCATCCACACCCATACGTGTTACCTGTAAGTGTGCAGGGAGTCCTCTCTCTCTTCTGGAATCGACCTCCTCCTGTCCTGTGTGCAGCAGGCGCTCAGCCAGCTCCGCTCTGTAATCTGAACACAAAGACTCATTTTAGGAGGTGCCTGAAACAGCTGGGATTGGCCTCCAAAAGCTTTTAGAAAACCCTCCTCAAACCCAGGCCAGTCAGGTGCTAATTACCAGCATTGGTGATCTGAGCCATAGCATATGTGATGAAGACTGCCTCATTAAACCCCCCAGTCACACTTATTAGGTGCATAAAACAAAATCGAGGGGGTAAATAAACTAGAGCTCAGGCACAAGAACAGAGAGGGGAACTTACAGAGTTCCTCGGATAGTTCACTGGCCATTTTGTGGGCTGCGGGGCCCGTTTCGTCCTCATGAAAAGAAGACGACTCCGTTAGGGTGCGCTCTGCATCCCCGACCTGAAAGGGAGGAGAAAAGGTAACTTTCTAGCAGTCCCCACCCAACCTGCACCCCCAGGATGGACGCTAAAGCGGCAGCCACACGTCCCTAGTGATAGCCTGGCAGCAGTCCCATTGTGAGGCATCATTGTTTACATCAACAATGAGGGCAATAGAAGCTCTGATGTCATCAAGCCATTACCTCAGAGGTTTGATCTGTCAGCATTGCTGGGTCAGGAGCAGTGTCTCTTTATAGCAACGTGCCAGCCCTGCCCTGATCTTACAACAAAATACTAGCTGCCTGCGAAGTCCTCCCGGGGCAGAGTTTTGCCTTTGCTGTGATACCGCATATAAGAGACGTGGAAGCCGACCAGCGAGATTCCTCTACACGAGGCTCCCTCTGCAGCTCACGTGAAACAGCTTGCAGAACATCATTCAGTTCACTTTTCAGTGCAGTATAAACAAGAAAAAACATCACTTTTAAATATTATTAAACAAAGTCTTTACCACCTGGTCACATGATGAGACAGAGACATACATATTTTTTTTTAACCCTTCATGATGTAGAATCATAATGTACACCTGTTATTTTTATGGGTGATTAAATCAATCGCACTATAATAAGAGCGCAGGAGTTGCATGTAGTCTAATAAATAGTAAAACAAAAGACAATTGAACAGATCCTGCCCCTGCCTCCTTCAGACAGACCTGTGTGTAGCGTAGGGTTGTCAGGCAGCACGGAGTTACACCGACCATCAGTCGGGAAAAGGGCAGCATTACAAATGGTTTAACAATTGCTGTACAGAAGGGTCCTTTTCAAGGACAAGAACATAAAATGAAAGGAGACTTACCGGGCTGCTCGAGTGCGTTTCATGGGAGTCCTGCATGGAGTAGCTGCTTCCGGTGAGAGACGGGGTGCTGGATCCCAGATCGTGGGGGATGAACTGGACGGGACGTGTCAGGAAGACTGATGACTTTGATTGGATGAGGTCAAGGTCAGCGCTGTACTCCATGCTGAGCTCAAAGAAGGGGGTGAGGGCTTGCAGGCTGTGCATGTTGTCCTCCTGCTTCCTGAGCATCTCCGGCGAGTCCCAGGTGCTCATGTCTGTTAAACTGTCCCTGAAGCTCCTGGGTTTGTCTGCAGCTTTCAGGGGCTCGGAGGGATTATTTCCTCTGCCATCCTGCATTTCATGGCTGTATTGCTGCAGCTCCATCGACAGGCTGGCGATTGTGGTCTCCTGGCACCCCAGAGCCTCCTGGAGCTTCTGCACCTTAACTCTAAGGCTCTGGGAGTGAGTCTGCAACTCAACCATACGGACATCTCGCTCCTGGAAAGAAGAAATCAGACATTTGCACCGAGTAAAAGAAAAATGTGGGCGATACTAGAGGACCTCTTCTAAATGGTATCAAGTTACTGGCAGGCCTCTTATTAACCAGACTTCAAATGCCAGGTACCACCACAACTGGTATGTAATGTATGTAATGTATGTATCCTAAATAATGTGTGGTGAAGACCTACTCATGTCTCAAGTTGCAAAGCCAGTACAACCAACCTCACACTGATGAGACCCACACGGTCGAAACATGTCTGTGAGTGGGTTTATTGGCTTTGCATCTCATCCCAGGCTATGTTTAAAAGCTGTGTTTAAAACAGCGAGCATTGGCTTAAGGGTTTTCCATGTAATGTGGACAAAAGGTGGCACTGTGTGCTCATTTGCATGTCATTTCCCAGAATCCCTTGCTGCAGTGGAAGCACTGTATGCTCGGTGATAATGGTGAAAGACAGGGTTGCAGACCTGTCTAAGACATGTGAATGTGCTCACAAGTAATATTTTTATATGTATGTATCACCATTAATGTACATAGCGCTTCCCAGCAGTAATACACGGGACAATCATAAATAAATAATACAGATAACAGGTCATGGGAATAAGTGCTTCAGACATAAAAGTAAAATGTAGGAAAAGGAGTCCCTGCTCCAAAGAGCTTACAATCTAATTGTTAGGTAGAACGTACAGAGACAGTAGGAGGGCATACTGGTAAGTGCGTCTGTAGGGGGCAAAGGTTAATATATGAGGTGTAAATTATATGCTTCCTTAAGCAGGTGGGTCTTAAGGTGGATAGAGAGGGTGCTAGTCGGGTATTGAGGGGAAGGGCATTCCAGGTGTGGGGCAGTCAGTGAGAAGGGTTTAAGGCGGGAGAGGGCTTTAGATGCAAAGGGTATCTAGATCATATGTGGCCACCTTATAAGTCAATACCCAGTGATCATACCCCCAAGTATACGTGTCACAGTTAAACCCATCCACACATCTCAGTCTAGTAATAACAGGGTCTTATTGCCTCAGCGTTTCCCAGCTCTTGTTACCTTGAGCTGCTGCCGTACTTGTTCAGCTCTTGCGCCTCTGCGCTCACACTCCCCACGCAGCTCTGCTAGCTCACACCTCATGCTAGTGAGGAGGCCCTCTGTGCTCTTCAGCTCGGCTTCTCTTTCCCTCGCCACGTTCTCTGCAGCCCTCAGCTGCTCATTCAGACCAACCTGAGAAAAAGGGAACACAAAATATTCAGACTGGAAAAGTAGCAAAAACATTTGGGTATGTTAAAGCAGCAATACGGGTATCACTTTTATATTTTTTATTACAGGATTGAAGCAGGGGGTCTCCGGAGATTAAATGTGTTCATTTCAGCTGCGGGGGCCCCACTGCTTTCAATGATACTTACCTCCATAGGGGGTGTCAGTATCTCTGCAGTCGGAGAAACGGTGCGCCCCACATACTGGCGGCGTTTAAATGTCCCGCGTCACACGGGCCAATAGAAAGCCGTGACGTCATCTGGTGCGGCTTCCTATTGGCCCGTGTAACCTGGACATTTAAACTTTTAAGAGATACTGGCACCCCCTACGGAGGTAAGTATCTCTGGAAGCAGGTGGTCCCTGGAGCTGAAATGAATAGTTCAGCTCCGGAGACCCCTGCTACAAACCTGTACAAAAAAAAAATGTAAAAAAAATAATAATAATGAAACACGTATTGCTGCTTTAAGACGCTTTAAGTCTTACTTTGTCCGCAAGTATATAGGGGTCCCACATAAGCAGGGTCAGAAGCCTTTTACAGTCTGAAGAAACAAAAATAATTATAATATTCTGTTACAGCACTGCCTGACTGGAAACATGGTTCCCATCTTGCGCCTGTGCACAATACCCCACCCCAGCTAATATTTCACATCTATTGGTACAATAAATAGGACTCACTAAGAGATGGAAGTATTCATTATGAACATGTCTTACCAGACGACGCTCTGTCTCTGGCTCAGAGGGTAGCTGGCTCTGTGCAGTCACCTTTGCGTCCAGCCTCTGTATCTCTTCAGTTAGCAGTCGAGTCTTGGCCTCCCACTCTCTCAGGTGCTGCTTCAGCTTCTGTATCTCTTCCTTATACCTCTCCTCTCTTTTACTTTGCTCCTGCAGTAACTTGGAAACCTTCTCTCTGTGCTCCTGCAGCTCAGAATCCAGAGCAGAGTTCTGTGCATGCAGCTCCTGCAACTCTGTGTCTGTCACTTCAAGGCAGACATCCCTCTGAGACAGCTTATCCTCCAGCTCAGAGAGATCCGCAATCCTCTGCTCCTGCAGTGTCTGTACCAGCAGCTCCTTCTCCATCAGGGAGGCCTCGCTCTCCCGCAGGGAGTCATCCATCTCCTGCACCTGGGAGGAGAGGATGGCGACCTCGGCCTCTCTCTGTGACAAGCGGGTCCTGAGTAGCTCGCCCTCATCCTGAAGGCTGCTGTGCTGCAGACGGAGTGTGTGCAGCTCCCGCAGCTGCTGCCTGCTGGACTCTTGCAGGTTGTGCAGATTTTGCTCCAGGACCTCCACCTCCGCACCACACAGAGCCTCCCTCTCCTCCAGCTGCTGCTCCAGTGCCTCCCTGGCAGTGCTTACTTCCTCCAGCTCTTCCTGCAGCTCCTTTACACTCCACCCTGGCACTTGCCGTGCTCCCTTCCTCAGCTCTCTTTGCAGGTTCTCCACCTCCCCCAGTCCCAGCTCATCCAGGCTCTCCTGGCTGTCGCTGACCTCGTGCCGGACTGGCCCCAGCTGCTCCAGCTCCTGCTGCAGCTTCTCGATCACTTCATGCAGCTGCTCCACCTCCTCCTCCTTGTCCTTGCGCAGCCTATCCTGGTCGCTGCGGAGATGCTCCACCACTGACCTCAAATCCTCCATCTCCGCGCTGCGCGACTCGGCAACCTGCAGGGAAAAGACCGCTAATGTGAGGACCGTGTGCGCGTTGCTACTGTACGCACGTGGGAATATGCATTCATTCAAAAGAAGGTTAACGGCAGCACCGACTCCTGGACAAATATCACTGCACTGATACTTTTACTCGTAGCAGCACAGGATGCTAAGAGGTGTAATCCTTTGTCCGGCATAAAACTATAAGAAGGAAACCAAACACTATCTAGGAGAGAGCGCTAGGTGTTCAAGTGTTTGTTTGCTTGCCAGAGATCTAATCAGTCCCTATATTAGAGAAGGCTGGGAACTAAAAACACACAGCAGTCCTGGCTCATTACAATGGACTGGTTGGACCACAGCAGAAACCCTAGAGGGTCTATGGGACTGTAGCATATTCCCTGGCACTTCCCTGCAGCAGCGACACTCAGCGCTACTAAAAAACATTTTATGGGCAAGAAAGTTCCACGGCTGATTTGCCTTTAGACATTTGGGCTCAGATGATACAATCTACAATGGAAAGCAGCCTTGAGGGTTTACAGTTAAGCGGCTAAAAGGGCGATGCAGTATTTATCCAGCTTTGCTCTTCTCTGGGACAACTAACAGGAATGAGGCAATTCGCCAAATACATTATAATCTAATGAACGAACCTGTGAAATCTTCACGGTAGCAGCTTTCATTTGCTATATTCGGGTGAATACTGCACCCCTCACCTGACTATAGGAGGCCCCCTGCATCTCCTGCTGCAGCCGTAGAAGCTGCTCATTAAGATGATCGATCTCCTGGTTCTTCTCTCGCATCAAGGCCTGAGGGAGCTCCAGGGAAGAGCTGGTTCTTTCCGGATCTCTGTGCAGCTGCAGAGCGCAGGAATATTACAGACCCATTAATACACCGCTGCCTGCCGACTCTCCCCCACTCCCATTACTCTCCCCCACTCCCATTCGCAAGACCTGGATTACCTTTAGCTGCAGGTTCTTTTCCTGGACTTGGTGCACAGCCAGCTCACTCTGCTTACACTGGACCTCCAGCTGCATGTTCAACTGCAGAACTTCCTCAGTCTTGCTTATTAGGTCCTCTCTGAACTGCTCCAGCTGCTCCACCAGACTTTCAACCTATATACAGATGTGAGGAACTTGAGCGAATTGGCTGCTGTGACCGGCTTGCTCATGCAAACCTCTCTTATGTACATTACCTCCTTCTCCTTCCTGAATAGGGCCTCTCGCTCAGCCTGCAACTGTTCCTTCAATGCCTGGTCAGGCTCTCCCGCCACAGGCACCCAGTGCCGGGCCTCATCTACCTTAGACTGGAGGGCAGATAGCTGGAGAACATTGTTGTAGTGCTGCTGTTGCAGAGCGTCCTTATCCTGCAAGAAGCAGATGGTGAGGGATCTGTACCACTGCCATGAGTACCTACTCACCCACTGCGCCCGCTCCAGTTCTAAAACCTGCTGGCGCCTTATTTTTGGGGGTCTGAGGAATTTTGACTTTCCTGAGGTCACACAAGTTGGCTCATTCTGCAAACTAACGAACTAGGGCAGATTGCGCTGTGGTGCTCCTTCCACAAACGGAGTCAAGCCCTGAACCAGTCTCTGCCCTGTCTATAGGCTGCTCTAGTAGAAATGGCACAGTCTAAATGTATATAGGTGAACAATTTCTACCACTTCAAACAAACTAATAGACTGGAAGGTCTCCGAATGGATTTATTGCTGCCAGAAACATATAAATAGAAAATGAATACTGCTACCTAAATCAAGAGGGTCCTTGCGCTAGCACTAAATACAGCTGCACAAGCAAACTGCCTGATGCTTCATCCTGCTCAGGGTAAAAAGTGCTGAGTTTGTGAGCTCTCCAAGAGGAGAGAATTAATGAGCTACTTAAAGCTGTGTCCACCTTCCCCAGCTTGCAAGAAGAGCAACATTTCAAGGCAATTTATACTGCAACGTTTATCAGGGAGTATGATGGATTGAGATGGGTAAACATGGAGTCTGTACCGGACATTCTTCCATGGAGCGAAACGCTTAACATTCTATTATTGCCATGGAAATCCAACGGCTTCACCTGACCAGCAGGATTCCAGCAGCTGATAACAAGGAGCCCTGGGACATCAGGTGACCCCATCTCGATGAGCACGAGAAGATGCGTGGCTTCTGCTCTGCCTCTCTTTACCTGCAGAAGCTCCTGCTCAGTCCTGCGCACTTCCTGCAGCTCCGCTTCCAGCTGGCTGCACTTCTTGGCAGCCTCGGAGTTGCTCAGGGCAGCTTGTTCCAGCTCTTGGATCCTCGCCGACATCTTGTCGATTTCCTCGTTTCTCTCGGCGATCTCCTGCTCGAGGTGATCTTTCCCGAGCCGCAGCAGGTTACAGTCGTCCGCCTTCTCCTTCACTCGAGCCTCCAAAGTCTCCAGCTGTGGAAGGGAGAAACGGAGAGCTGGAGGCACGACAAGCCAATGCATTCTGTGCAAGGGATCAAAGCGTGAAGCACTAAGCAGCATACTCACAGGAGAGGACTGAAGATCAGACAAGTGGGTGGCAGAAGTAGTATTAGACAAAAGCAGTAGGGGGGGGAGAGGAGGAAAGTCGGATTTAAGAAAAAAAATAAAATTCCTAAGCCTTTGCAGAGAGGCGCCATGCAGAGCCAAGAAGTCAAGCAGTGCATTAGATATGACACGTGCTCATACCTGGACACCCCAGTCATGGAGCTGTGTCACCCATCATATGGAAAGAAAAAGGAAAAGCTCAGTTAATGGTGTAGGGCAGGGGTACGCCAATCCTTAGGGACTGGGATATAGTAGGCACACGCGCGCCGGAGCGCACGGCGTTGTGCGCGCCTAATGAAGAGGCGATCCGTTGCCTGGGGAACTGGAGAAGCGACGGGGAGGCGTGCCGTGACATCACGTGAGCAGTTCGCTCTCATTGGCTGAACAGCGCACGTGACCCGGACGTCACGCAACAAAAATAAAATGACGCGCACTCTATGGCCGTTCTCATAGAGGCACATTCTCCCCCCCCCAGGTGCCGAAGCAGGGATACCCCCCCCCCCGGGGCGGGTGGGGGGGAGGCGGGGGAAGCGGGGGGGGGG
This sequence comes from Ascaphus truei, assembly GCA_036426205.1. Lineage (NCBI taxonomy): Eukaryota > Metazoa > Chordata > Amphibia > Anura > Ascaphidae > Ascaphus > Ascaphus truei. The sequence goes on from CM071574.1 coordinate 58,236,417, forward strand.
GGGGGGGGGGGGGGGGGGGGGGGGGGGGGGTTAAGGATTGGAGTTGAGCCCTCCCTGGTGTAAGGTATAATAGAAATGACGCCTTAATCCTCCGCTGTGCGAGACAATGTGGCAGATAAATCTAGCCATTTATACACACCCCAGGACCTGCTGCGAGCTCCTCCACAGCACAATGTCCTACAGCAGGAGTGGCCAGCTCCAGTGTTAAAGGGCCACCAACAGGTCAGGTTTTAAGGATACTCCTGCTTCAGCAGATGGTTCAATCAGTGCCTTAGTCATTGATTGAGCCACCTGTGCTGAAGCAGGGATAGCCTTAAAAGCAGACCTGTTGGTGGCCCTTTAACACTGGAGCTGGCCACTCCTGTCCCAGAGGACCAGCTACAATACACCCAAATCCATCCTTCATGAAGACACAGTGTAGCAAAGAGAACTTAGCAGCAGTTTGTTATCCATTAACCATCAAGTACAACTGGTAACAGGACCAGGAAAGCAGTACAAACGTAGGATTCGGGTACTGGCATCCCGTCGCGCTATTTTGGGTTAACGTATCAGATGTAATCAATACATAATTACAGATTATTATTATTATACCACACTGGCGGGCTGTGTGCTTCACAAAACAGTTTATATTCTGTTGCTGTAATCACAATGCTGGCAGCTTTCCTTGGGAGCGCATAGTGTGAGTGCACATGTATGTTTAACACTGCTGTCCCCACCAGTGAGGCCTATACACGTTACATTATACACGGCTGTATGACCTGCGTGACACATACCCCGTGTGCCCTGGACTCTCCCAGATTTTTCAGAGTCTGTTTCAGCTGCTCCTCCAGTTTCTGGATCTCATGCTGGAAGTCATCTCTCTCATGCTCCCGCTCCACAGCCTGCTCCTGGAAGGAAATAGGAGGTGCGGGGCGTTACCCAATCACTCCCTACTGCAACAAGTGCTTCAAACGCTGGCTACTATAGGACACCTGGAAAGCGTTGTGGGACGCCATATCTAGGTACTGGGGGAGAATCCTGAGCACATTTCTATTACTCCGTCCTGACCTTCACTGGGGCATTATGATGTTTATGTTTTGCAGTGAAACTTTAATAAATATCCCCCACTGTCTGCTCTAGAACAAGGGTGGCCAACTGCAGTCCTCAAGTGCGACCAACAGGTCAGGTTTTCAGGATATCCCTGCTTCAGCACAGGTGGTCAGAGACTGAACCACCTGTGCTCAAGCACAGATATCCTTAAAACCTGACCTGTTGGTGGCCCTTGAGGACTGCAGTTGGCCGCCCCTGCTCTAGAATATGGCAAAGGTCAATGGCCGAGACTGGAATTGAATCCACAGGCATGTGATCTTTAGATTAACATATTAACCCTACAACCTAAACAAATCAATGGCGTTCATAGCCGCTCACATCCATGAAATGCCGCTGGTTCTTCAGCTGCTTCTCCAGCGACTGGATCTGCTGCCTAAGATCGGACACATCAGACATCCTCCTAAGCAGCTCCTGGTTCCGTGACACCTGCTCTTCGAGCTCCACCTCGAGCACCTTCATTTGGGACTGGAGGTTGGAACGGTCCTTCTTCGCCTGGCAGTGCAGCTCCAGCTTCTCTTTGGCCAAGCGCTCGGTCTCCTTCAGCAGCTCTGTAGGGGAGAGGTGAAGCCTTCAGCGTCAACACATGGTAACAACAGCACAAGAGGCACCTCAAAGCTAAACTGTGGTGAGCAGAAATCCATTCCAATCAGGTGCCACTTTAACAGAACCGGGAACACACATTTCAAACCCTTCTTAAAAAGGTTTTTGCGCTGACAAGTGCCTACAATAGACCACAGAGCAACGTGTTGTAGGCTCATCTGGTAGCACAAGGACTGGAAGGCTTGCAATCAAGCGATTTCTGTAAGATCTTGATTAACCAGCTATAGGCCGCAACCCCCAGTATGATAGTCCAGAGTAAGCATCTTTCAGCCATTCACCAAAACGGTTACACATACCGCCACGACAAATTAAACAGACTGGTACCCAAGGGCTGTCCTTCCATGATCACCCTTCTCTTGGCTGCTGGAGGAGTCTGCAGAATAAGGATTATATGCCCTCGCCGGGAGAAAACAGGCTGATCAACATTACACAAAGTTGTTTAGTGCATGGAGATTCCAGGTAAGGATTCTGGTTCTCTTCAAAGATAAGACACATATGTATTCCTCTACTCTAAGTGAGGGTCTTCTCTTTATCTGACTCAGCGGATGCGTGTCACGTTTATTAGCAATACTCCAATAGTGACCATGTCATGCACACGTTTACAACCACGATGACAAAGATTCCTCACCCACTTCCACATCTCTCATGTTGCCAGAAAGGACCTCCTGCAATCTCTGAAGAACCTCTCGTTCTTCCTCAAACACGGGGGGTTCCTGTGTCTGCATCTTCAGTTGCTCCCGGGCCTTCTCCAGCTCCACAACCAAAAGGCGCTCGGCTGTCTCCTTCGCTGACAGAGCTTCTTCCAAGGTCACCTTCTCCACTGTGTAACCATCAATGATGCCTGCAGCAGAGTCCAGAAACAAAAAGGGAAAGGTGACAGGGTGAGAAACTCAAGTTGGACTCCAAGCAAAGGGTTACAGACTATACAAAAACAATGGCAGCTTACTTCGGTAAACCCCCATTTTATAGCCTGTACATTACCCCAATTACCTTCATCTGCTATTTATTTTTGGATAATCTCCTCTTTCATAATATTTAGGGCAAAGGTGGGCAGCCAGTAACCCACGGGTCACACGTGGCACCAGTGTGTCAAACTAGAACCCCAGTCTATTCAATATGTTGGAATAGGACTTTTGATGCCGTTTGCATTTTAAAAACATGTTAAGCAGACTGCACGTGTATAAAGAGAGATTTTGTTTTGGTCCTTGGAGCTATGTGGGGCTGCGGCCCCGCTGGCTACTGCAGCGCCCGCTGTGGCAGACGCTGCAGGGACAAGAGCCGCCCCACAATGAGGCCAGGCCCACTGCGAGGGGCGGCTGCTGCGCTGCGCCGACAAACTCCTGCTCAAGAAAATTGAGAGCAGGACACGCGACGGAGCGCTAGGCCACGCCACCCGGCAGTTCAGCCAATGAGGGCGAACCTGCCGGGTGACATCACGGCCGCGCCCCAGTCACTCCCCCATCACGCCCCCCGTATTTCCCCCTGCAGCTCACTGCAGACCGGGGGACTCGGCTGCAAGCGCCGCCTGGCTTGCAGGTGCGCGTGCAGCGCAGGCACTGGGGCCGAGGCCTTAGGGCCACATAAGGCCGCCTTATTAGGTTAGGCTGCACATCACTGCTTTAGGGTCTTTGTTCCCTTTAAACCTATTCCTCCACCAATTCAATAAATAGGCTGTTCCGTGCATGTGCCGCCTTCTCAGTGAAGAGCACTCGGATCTCCAACGGCCACACCTCAAACTATGAAGGCCGACTTCTTGTCCTAGCACGCTTTAGGCCATGCCTATAGTGCCGTCGATGGCGACACGACGAGTGACGTCACCCGTCGCCACCGGCGAAAGTTATATTTCGTCGGGCGTCGTCGTCGCATGTTTCCGGCAATTTGATTGCTTCAAGGGCCGTCACGTGACGCGACAGCCCTTGAAAAATCAAATGTTGCCAGATACAAGTTTTCGCGACGTCGCCTTGTCGCTGTCGTGCGCACTATAAGCGCACGCGGCGGCGGCAATGCATTTGTTTTCGGGCGACGTGGCATCGCCGGCACTATAAGCACGGCCTTAGAAAGCTGTAGTTGGCCTTCGTATCCTCCTACTCACGACAGTCTTAAGAACAGCTCCAACAAGTAGTGCCCGGCGCAGATTGCCTGTCAGTAACCCCTCCTCCCTTGCCCAGGCCTCTCCTCACCCTGTGCTTTGTGCAGTTCCACTTGCAGCTGATTCTTTGTCTCCGTCTCCTGCTCCAGATGTTTCAGCAGGTCCTGGTTCTGAATCACCACCTGAGCCGTCTCTTGGTTCCTGCGGTTAAACTGCTCCTGGAAGCGCTGCTGCATCTCGTGGGTCTGCTCCAGCTACAAACACATGGGCAGCGCATGAAGCCCCTTCGGGTCAGATATAAGGATTAACTGCCAGAAGGGCTTGTACTGCAAACGTGGTGGCCTCCCTGGCTGCAATGGGTTAAAAGGAAGTAGTGTTTTCACACTGCGGATCTCAAACTATTTAATATCCAATCACTGAAAACGGATCAGTGCTGAAGGCAGATTGTGAGATCCCGATCAGACATTGAATTTTTTTTACTGTACATCAATACATTCCCCAGCGAAATAGTAAGGAAAGGCTTGAGAACCGCCACGATTCTGAATATACCGTTTATATTAACGTGCCCGCTTCTGCCCCTCTGTGAGGTCGGTGCTTCTGCTGCTCACCTGCGTCGCAGACCCTGTAACCATCTCTAGGAGCCGCTCCACGGCAGTGCGCAGGCGCTGGCCGATCCTCAGGATTTTCTCCTCATTCTCCAGGCCCAGCTCCAGGCTCCCAAACATGCTGTCACAGAGATACTCCGACAGCTCGTAGCCCTCGTCCGTCCCACAGGACAGCAGGCTGTGCTCAGTCATGGTCTCACAGTCTGGGCTCTCGCGATGCTGCTCACCTAGCAGGAGAGAGGATTATTTGCATCGTGTTTGTGTGCGGATCTGCATACGAGAACACGACAGGCACATCTACCCCACAGAGAGGACCGTTTTAATGCTTGTCGGCTCCAAAGCAGAAGTACTTTGTCAACTTTTTAAAAAAATATTATTAATTAAAAAATTTAGAATTTGACAATTAAAAAAATCAGGCCACACACACACACACACACACACACACACACTACACACACACACACACACACACACACAACACACACACACACACACCACACACACACACCACACACACACACACACACACACACCACCACACACAACCACACACCCACACACACAACACACACACACACACACACACACACACACACACACTAAAACTGAATATTAAAATTATAGTGTGGTATAAGGCAGCGGTGCGCAAACTGGGGGGCGCGGGGTTTAGTGGCCCCGCACACTTCCCGAAGGCACTTAAATTAAGTGCCGGGGAAGCGGCGAAGGCCTCTGTAAACCTCACTTACCTTGGCTCCGACGGCTTCTTAGATGCGTCGCCATGGCAACGCTCATGTGACATCATGACGCCGGAGCCGAGGTAAGAGGAGGGGGGGGGGGGGGGGGCCGCCTGGGGGGAACCTGCCGGAAGGGGGGCGCAGGGAAATAATTTTGCGCTCCCCTGGTATAAGGAAGAGGGTAGATAGGTGAAAGCATTTAAATCAGGGGTGGCCAACTCCAGCCTTTAATGACCACCAACAGGTCAGGTTTTAAGGATATCCCTGCTTCAGCACAGGTGGCGCAATTAGTGGCTCAGTCATTGTGACTGAGTCACCTGTGCTGAAGCAGGGATATCCTTAAAACCTGACCTGTTGGTGGCCCTTGCGGGCTGGAATTGCCCATCCCTGATTTAAAGTAACAATCCCACCTGGAGATATATATTTTTTTCGCGGATTTGGAACCAGGGGAACACCGCTGCTCTCTGCTAGGCCGCATCCCACCAGGCTAACAGGAACCCAGACATGAGGGCGTATCTTGATTTTTAACATTTTTATCTCTATCTTCAGGCTTTGCCAATTACAATTTCCATTACGTTTTAGCTAGGGCGACTATGCATCATTACATTTAGCAATTCAATTATGTAATGTCAATTTCTCCCTATGGCCCTTATATCAGTGACGTATGGAAGGCGCCGGGGGTTGCTTCTCCAATCTTGCAGCCGTGATTTCAAAACAAAAACCGCCGAAGTTGAGAAACTAATTGTAGGCGTTTTTGTTCCAACAAATAAATCTATTAATAATGGCTTGTACATTTTTTAAGTTTGAAGATGGATATGTTAATAGGTACCATTTGCAAGTAGATACAATTACAATTGTACCCAGGATTAACACGTTATTAAACACCTAGAACGGTAGAAGAATGGTCTTTAATAAAGGAGGATAATTGACAGAGAAAAGGTTTTCCACTCGGGTGGTAATGTTTATTCCTACATATTTATGGGATGCCAATTTAGTTAAACTTCGTGTTCCCTTGGTAAAAGTTGCAGGAGTCTCTACAATCTTCACCTGACCTCAGGCCTCCTCCCTTGTAGGAAATGGATCTAATGGAATATTCCACCACTACAATATTTTTAGGAAGACTTAAGATTCCCCACAAACTGATGTATAGCAGCAGCTTCTTGCTACGCAAAGAACTTCATCACTTGTGACCAACTATAAAAAGATCTATGTATACAGACGTGTAAAATCAGCGTGTTGTTAGCAGTTGTAAGACGGGTCTTACTATTCTCTGGAAGCTCACTAGCTTTCAGGACCACAGAGAGGCCCCACGGCTTTGCCAAAGCATCCATGTCACCCGCTGTGTCGTCCTGGGACAGGCTGTTGTCCAAGCAGAGACCAATTTTCTTGCTTATTAGGTCCTCGGTGGAAAGCGTGCTCTTCAGCACTTCTGTGAAAATCTTGATGAGCCGCTGGCAGGAATGCTGCAGCTTCTTCCTGGAAGTAAAACATGCTATAGGGATGTGGACTGCAACCTGCCCCCTTCCATTTTCAGGAGCCCCTTTCCTTGTGCCAGATACATCCACACAGACCCTGTCTGACCAAGTACGGCATTGCGATCAACTAGCACAGGAGTTGGGGGTTGCATGGAGCAGCCTCAGTGACAAGAATCAGGCAAATTATGCAAAATTAGGCTCCCACATACAGTGCTCCTTCCTCTACTCCTCCCCACTTCAAGGTCATCTATCCCTTGCTCCCCTAATCCACACCAATCGTCCCCTTCACAGTTACTTACTGCTCCTGCTGGGCACTGCCAACATCGGATCTCAGCATTGCTACCAAGTTCTCTCCCTCCTGGTTCTCACGCTCTCGTCTCTGCACAAGCATCTCCAACTGGGAGTTTGAGGCCTCCATCTCCTCGGCCAGGGCAGACACCCTGTCCTGCAGCTGGGGAGATCGGATCAAAGACAAGAGAGTCAGGAAGCTGATCATGACTTGGGCATGGTCCCCCACGCATTAGATGTGCTGCATTTGCACATCGCTATTGCAGGTCTGGGCCCCCAGAAATGCAGCTCCTTGTGTCACTACAAGACCTCTACTGGATATCCCAAAGACAACAGGCAGCTCCTGAACACTCTGCATCCCTCGTCCTCTGGGGCCCTCACACGTCGGGCACAAGGAACTGAAAACCCGAGAAAACAGAAGACCCCTAGCAGAGAGCTGGCACTCAGCCAACACTGCTTCAATCCATTTGTCTTAGCGACACTGCTTGGAGTTGCGTGCACAGGACACTACTTCCAATCTTTACTGCGACAGGCACAGTTACCGTGACAACAACTTGGAGACCTTAACAAGCCAAACAAAAAGGCAAGGATCCACCCCTTCAGCATTCGTGTGTCCACTGCCAGCAGTTTTGCCTCGATATTTAAAACTCAGATCCCTTCAAACATGGGATCCTATTTACAGGGCACTGGGTGACTACTGAAAAAAAATTATGTATTATACATGAAAGACTACAAAACTGGGCCAACGATTCGGTCCTAAGATAGTCCACATCAGGGCCGAAATGTTGGTCCAGTTTTTGTATTTTTCCATGCATAATAAACTATTGTGATCATAAATGTGTCACGCCCTTTTTTATTTTTAAGTTTTTCTATACACACCTTAAACTGGGAGGTGTCTGAAAGACAACAGAACAGCTTTCTTCTGGGCTTAAGAGTGACTTTGGTTTAACTTTAATGTGCCAGGCAGTCAGATTACACATGAATTTTTAGTTCACTGCCGTATTTCGGAAAGGTTTGGGTCACATGGCAAGATAAACCCATAATTTGCCAGGCGTTACTCATCACTAATAAGAGCCGCCGGACAGATTCCACCGGGTATATCAGCTAGTCACTAATAAGAGCCGCCAGACTGATTCATGTAACTCCCCAACACACAGTGCAGCAAGTGCCTGTTGAATACACACGTGCCAAACAACCCCCCCTGCATTCCCTGCACTGTCCGAGCTCACGGGGTCACCCCCGACCTGGTAGGTTACACACCTGCAGTACAAGTCGGCTCTTCTCCTGGAGCTGCTGCATCATGCTCTCTCGCTCAGTCTGGTGAACAGTCTGCTCCGTCTCGGCTTCTCTTGCAGACATCTCTTCTTTCTCCTGTAGCGCCGCCCTTTTCTGTACTTCAAACTCATCCTGAAAGTACAAAAAAGTTGAGACTTCCAATACAAAGGCTCCCAGCTCCTGGCTGCAACACATTAAAAAGTGTTCCCTCTTGGGCTGCTTAGTACAACAGGTAAATAAAAAAGGTGTACGCTGGGTGCGCGACATGAGAAATCCAACAATGCAATGTCTGAAACACAGGAATTGGGGTGTGGGATCCAAGGTAAAGACTCCATGTTTGTACCTTGAGCTGAGTGATCTGCTGCTCCAGTAACATCTCCGACTGACACTTCAGCAACTCGATCTCGTCCTGGAACCGCAGCTGCTGCTCAGACTTGTTCTGTAGCTCTGCAGACAGGGACTGGCGCTGGCTGTTCAACTCTGCCACCCGGAGCTGAGAAGGGACATGGCACAGTCACGCCATGCTAATAAAAACCAGGTGTACAAAAGCACACAGATCGTCGACACAATATAAAAAGCACAGAAATACCAACCATTAGTACTAAGTAGCAGTTGATGAGATTAGGTGTTTACGGAGGGGTGAGATGGTGTGGCGTTGTAACACCTGTGTGCAACATTAAGGGTGCGCAAACTCACAATATGGCCTTGGCGAGGTTCAGATTTATTACTGGGTCAGAGGTCACTGACCTCTTGTCTCTGGAGCTGCTCTTTCAGCTTATCCAGCTCTTCCTGCAGCCTCTGTGTCTGCCTCTGGACCTCGGACCTGTGCAGATCACACAGTTCCTGCAAAGCAGTCTGGTTCTGCTCCTCCATCCGCAGCACCTCCTCCCGCAGAGAGTCCAGGGCTTGGTTCTTCTTCTCCAGCTGGCAGTTCTGCTGCTCTTGCTGTTCCTTCAGCTCTTCCTACCAAAAAGGTTACCAGCGTGAGGGGATAGTTACACACTATCTGCCTGTGTTGTGTGTTGAATGCACATCACAAAATACAGCAAAGAATCAGGTAACCGGGTCTGCTCAAGTTAAAATGCCGACCGAGTTAAACTTTTGGGGTGACCGCTGCAGTTTGAGAAATCTGCACTTCCTTGAAGTACATTTGATTTTTTTCAGTATGTACAGAACAGTAAATTGCAGCTGAATGTAACATGGAAAAGTACTGTAAGCATTTTCTCCATCAGCCTGGAGCAATCCTCTCTTTCCTCCTCCCCCCCCCCCAATGATCTCCAATTAATCATGATTTGAATTAGCAGGTTACGATCATTTAAATTAGAAATGTCCTGTCTGTAATATTGTTTCAATGTCCTATCAAATCACCGCACGCATTCTAGATCCACATACATGCGTGTCATTAACCAGGGGCTCGGATTAGGCTGGAATAAAATGCCTTTGTGATGACATTAACAGGTCTCCATATCTGAAGATACAGGGCTGCGCTTCTGATTTACTTGGCTATTTGGCTCATAGTTGCACCCACCGTCACTCTAGACGTGTAAGGCACAATCATATTACATTCACATTATTATTTCAGTGAGCAGTATATTTTCTTTTTGTTTACCTTCTGATTTACTGCAGCATTGAAGGGGTTAAATAGTACACCAGGTGACTCAAACCACCTGCTGTGAAACTCTACCCTAGCAACACCCCCCTCAGGGAGCGACAGACCCGGAAACCAGGATGTGTGAAGATACCAGTCTGTTCAGGGAGGCGTTTCCTTTTACTAATAACGGAGAGGAACACTGGTTTTAAATTACTACATTCTAAGCAAACACCTCTTAACTGCCTTCTTCCCCTAAAACAAACACCCCTTAACTGCCTTCTTGCCCTAAAACAAACACCTGGCATAAACCACAAGAGAATGTTAACATTTAAATCACTTCCCCAGCTTCTTCTAAATATCATTTTAAGAAGAGAAACATAGGATACAACATGCTCTTTATCTGACCCCGTGCAGCCATTCATTCCTGTGCCTCCAAGTTGGTATTTCTCAATCACTTGCACACAAGCACAGAAAGGGAAGGTGGATGCGATACCCATTATAAGTAGCTCGTGGGTAAAAGGAGTGCAAGCTTTCAGGGCCACAAAAGGGCCCTTCAGGCAGATTTTGGATTAATTGCCCTTTGAGACAGTTTGTGGTCCTGAAAGCTTGCACCTTTTTTTTTGTTAACCACAAGTTACCCATTACAGGTATCCCTCTTTACTTTTGTCTATTCTACAGGCCAACTCTGTGCCATCTGCTGTTTGCCCAACAAGGAAACCATGTACACAGCCAACTGAAAAGGCACCAACATTTGTTCAGCCCTTAAAATCACTGGTCTCTCCAAAATGGGAATTGCTACACAAAAAGGGGAACTCCCGCACAGCTGAGAAGGTGAACCACGGTGAGGTGCTAACTAGGTAAGGGAGATAAAGAGTATACAGGAGAAAAGGGAGACCTAGTATAAAAGCACTCAATCACTGCTAATGTATAATGATAATATTAAAATACTTTATTATCAAGTTGATAATAAAGTATTTTAATATCATTATACATTAGCAGTGATTGAGTGCTTATATACTAGGTCTCCCTTTTCTCCTGTATACTCTCTAAAATGGGATTAGAAACTAAAATTACAGCTAATTTTACACGTACAAGCACGCTTCTAAAACACTGCAGTGGTGTTCTTGTATATTCTGATTATCTGGTACATTAGGAGTGATCCATAATCGTTCCGCAACAATACAATGGTTACGTGAGCCTGAGGCAGCCATAGGTGGCAGCACCGAGGTTGAGTAGCACGGGGCACGCAGCGTGCGGGGACCTCACCATATGAGCCGCTTCCAGCTCCTCCGACATGGCTTTCAATTTCTCCATATGGACTGCGGCCAGTTCCTTCCCGGTGTGCTCCCTGGCCAACTGCAGATCCTGCGCGTGCTGCGTACGCCAGCGCGCCTCGGCCTGTGCCAGTTTGTCCTGCAGATCCTGCTCTTTCTGCAGCAGGCGATCACACAGGCAGATCTCGAGCTCTGCCAAGGCCTGTGTGTGCTCATCCCGGATCGTCTGGATCTCAGTCAGATAGGAAGATTCCAGGGTATCCAGTTTGGACAGGTGTGTGGTTTCCAGGTATTCAACTTGTGCTTCGTGCTGCCGCTGCAGCTCTGACACACGGTTGCTCAGCTCCTCCTCATGCAGTTGTTGCAGCTCCGACACACGGTTGCTCAGATCTTCCTCATCATTGTTGCATCTCCGACACATGCGGTTGCTCAGATCTTCTCATGCAGTTGTTGCAGCTCCGACACACGGTTGCTCAGATCTTCCTCATGCAGTTGTTGCAGCTCCGACACACGGTTGCTCAGATCTTCCTCATGCAGTTGTTGCAGCTCCGACACACGGTTGCTCAGATCATCCTCTGAACCCCTTTGCTGCTGCTCTCTCAGTACTGAAGCTCCGGGTTGGGGAGGTGGCAGCAGATCGTGAGTCTGCTCCTTGTGCTTGTCCTGCGCCCCAGAGAGGTTTCTCTCTTTCAGTTCCCCCAGGAGACTCGGCTGCTTCTCTGTGGATTCCTTGCACTCCTGCTCAAACCTGCAGTAATTACAGAAAAAGAAATTCATGTATGGTCATAAACAGCACAGAAATTTACCTGGGGATCACACCTATAAATCAAAAACAAAGTACGCATAAATATCTTAGTATATTCCATGTTGTGTGGATTTTACAAAAGCACACAGCATTATAATGGGTGCAAAGTTGCCGCTATATGTTGTTCGTTCTGATAATGCAATCGTTGCAGTCTACAGAAGTGTTTTTCAAATGCAAATATTAGGCGTTTTGTTTAGTACAAGAATGGTTTATCAGCTCCGCTCGTCGCACCTGTCCTGTGTGGTCCTCAGTGCATTGTCGCACCTGTCCTGTGTGGTCCTCAGTGCATTGTCGCACCTGTCCTGTGTGGTCCTCAGTGCATTGTCGCACTCTGCCCTCAGCCTGTGGGTGACTTCCTCCAAACCTCTGCCCATCTGTTCCTTGGCGGCTGCCAGTTCCATGTCACACTGACCCTGCAGCGGAGCGCTGCGTGATAGCTGCTCTTTGCTCTGGATTACCACGGATTGCACAGTTGCACAGTCCTGTTTCCCCTTCACATCTGCCTCCTGCAGTGTACAATCCCCCACGCTGAGTAGCGTCTCCAGGTCATGGCCTGTGCACTCTGGGGGCGGATGCAGTACTTTCTGGCATAGCATGTGCTCCTTTTGCTGTGAATGAATTAAAAACAGGGAGCAAAGTAAAGCACAATCTACATAAAGCAATATAAAGCAACCCGAGAATGATCTGTTCTTATACTAAAAAGGTAAAATGTTAATCATTTTATCATTTGTTTTTAAACAAGGAGTGCCAGTCCTGATTTATACTACATTCGGGTCTGGTTGATCTTGAGCTACTTCATAAAACAAACCAGGACTAGATGTAGCTGGGATCAATGACTGGGCATGAAGAGCTTCCATTCAGTAATTAGGAAGAAAGACAACAAAGTTGGCTGTAGAAAACCCCCGAGTAAAAAGGAGGCCTCGATGGGCCTTATGACATTGTTTCACGTTTCTCCATATTCCCAGCACAATGCAGGTCATTCTTCTTAAGGCCAGTGAGCAGTACAAGGCTCCGCCCCGAGATTCACTTGCAGACAGCCCGGACAGGACACATCACTGCTCTGTGTTCTCGCACTTGCCTTGTCCGGCTCCGCTCTCGGCTGCTTTTCATGCTGCCCCAAGACCAACTCCTGATCGGTCGTCAACTGCTCTGGAGCCTTCTCCAGTTCCACAACCTGCTGCTTTTCCGGGAGCAGGAGAGACACGTGATAATTCGCTTCCATCGCTTGTAGCTTCTCCGCAACCTCTGCCTCCACCTGGCGGGCAGCTTCCTGAGCGCTCTGCAGATGCAGCCGCGTGATCTCTGCAAGGAGGCGACGTAGGTGAGACGAGGAGCACATCACCCAACCCAAGAGCACAGGGTGTCAACAGAAAATGAGTATAATCTATGCACTATCTAGAACCTGGGCTGTAAGAAACACATGACTTCCAATATAAAAGGTGGTTGCAATGTTTACCAGAGGTGATGAACATTACTATTGAGAGTTCCCGTCATTACTTACACAGCGCTGGTAAGATTAGTGTGTTCCCAGCAGTGCATGGATCACACATCCCCCTGCAGAGCGCTCACCTTTGATGTGCTCCTCAGACAGTTTGGCTCTCAGATGCTCCAGTGCCAGGCAATGCTTCTTCTTCAGGGCCTCGATCTCGCAGATGTACCGATCAGACAGATCCAGCTTCATGTTCACCAGATCCTCCTTGAACTGGAGTGTTAGAGTCGCCCGCTGGGTGTCAAACTCCTGCTGGTGCTTCTCCTCAGATTGGAGCCGGAGGTAGGAGAGCTCCTCCTGGAGAGGAAGGTGGGGAGGGAAAGTGAATGATCCGTATATGTATCTGCAGAGCCAGGACACCTCAGCACAAGGGGGGCAGCAGTGCACCAACTACTACAATAAAATCAGGAGCACAAACTGCAGTGACCGTATGGAACGTGTCCTTAAGCACAATTAGGTAAAAACTAGAAGTACAACGGGCTGGGACTTGCGATAAAGACCGCGCGGTCTGTTTAAAAAGGTACGATCCTACCCTCCCAGCGGAGTATGAAGCATCCTCACCTTGTGCTGCTCCAGCTGCTCTGTCAGCTGATTATGGAGGTTGATCCGCTCCTGTTTTGATGCCTCATTTACAGCCACAGAGGAACTAGACAGAAAAGGAAGCAAAAACCTTGAATGTTTTAAAAACCACACACAGGAACCCATCACATGCTCGCATGCTGCGCTTCTTACTCCGTTCATTCCCCACATAACAACCCAAGTAAACTGTTACTGGATTGAAGCCCACAGTGTGTGGTGCAAAGTTGTAGTACTGGCCATTGAGAAGTGATTCTGATTGGGACACCATTCATAGAACAATTCTCCTCATACTGGTATCCAGTAACACGAACATGTCACAGTGTCCATCATTAAGTCTTACTGCAGCAAGCACAAACTTGGAAGGTTTCATGCAGACTGAAAGCACAGAGAGATTACCTGGTCTGTGCAGCCAGCTCCTCCCTGTCCTCCTCCTGCATACGCTGATGAAGTATCTCCAAATCCTCCCTGTAATTCTCCTCTGTTGCTCGGGACTTCTGCTCAAAGTATATCCTCAGCTCCTCCATCTCCCTCCCGTGTTCGGCTTTCAGCTGCAGCCGCTGCTGCTCGAAGTCCTGCTTCAGTCGCTCGATCTCCTCCACATGAGCAGAGCGGGCCAGGAGCTGCTCCTTCAGCTCTGAATAGAAAGGAATTTCTACCATCACTTAACTGAATCTTTCCAGAGTAGGTCAGTCACCTCAGAATGAGCACTTCAGCCGCTCGAAGGGCTCAGGGGGGAAGCTCATTTACAGCTGGGAACAAAACATTGCAAATGCACAAGTACCGCTCAGCTCCTGACGACTTGTTCGCGTGCTGTCCAGCTGAGACCACAGGTGCTCTATTTCTTGACTGGATTGGGCTTTCAGCTCATCGTAAGCAGACTGCAGCTTGTTCACCTGGTGGGGTAGGATTGTTCAGAGAATGGGACATGAGCTATGCGGTTCAGTGTTTGCTTTGCCCACACCTGCACAGTCAGACACAATTACATATTGTTGGCCTGTGATCCAATACCTGCAGCTGCTCTTCCTCTTCCCTGCTAATTTTCTGCCTCAGACCTTCAATGTCTTTTTCGTATTGCTCCCGCAGAGCTGTCACCTGGGACTGGTGCGCCTGCTCAGAATCACCTCCCATCACTGGAACAGGAGTAGTAATTCAGTTATGTATTGGGGCCTCATTCTCAAAACGCCCATAGCCATTGCTGCACTGTAACCTCCATTCACTAGAGCAGGGGCGGCCAACTCCAGTCCTCATGGGCTACCAACAGGTCAGGTTTTCAGGATATCCCTGCTTCAGCACAGATTACTCAATCAGTGGCTCAGTTGAAGACTGCACCACCTAAGCTGAAACAGTGATATTCTGAAAACCTGACCTGTTGGTGGCCCATGAGGACTGGAGTTTGTCGCCTCTGCACTAGAATGTACAACCAGATTTGTGAACGAGCGCAAGCTGAGGCCACACATTAAGAGTGACAGAGCCAGAAACAAATTAAACCGGACACACAGACACACAGACACACAGACACACAGACACACAGACACACAGACACACAGACACACAGACACACAGACACACAGACACACAGACACACAGACACACAGACACACCCTTCAGTACCATTTTTTTTACTACCTTTTTATAATTTTAGCTCACAGACAAATTATGAAACACCTCACTAAAACGTGAGCGATTATAAAGATACACACACACAAAATATGCCACGTGTGACCAGGGATCCCACTCTTACCCTGCTCCTGGGCTTTGCTTAGAAACAGACTCCGCATCTCCTCGCTCAGCTTGTCGAGTTCTGCCCGCAGGATGGTCACCTCAGACTGATGCTGCTCAGAAAGCACCTCACACAGGCTCCTCTGCTCCTCCAGCTGCGCTCGGAGCTCCTGAGGAAACAAGTTACAAACCTTTAAATCTGCATCATGAAGCCCCTTAGAGCTGCAGCAGGTGGCATCTCAGGTACTAAAAATGGGGTAAAAGCAACAGCATCCACACCACAGATAAGTGGCCAAGTAAATAGCACTGTACATGGCCAGGTGGCTTCACTTTCTGGCCATCTACCCTCAACCTGATTCCCAAGAAAGTGTCCAGCTAGAAAGCAGCCATTGGGAGTTAGTGCACCAGCATCCAGAGACTTGGATCCCTTTATCTGTAACCAACATACGATCATACCTCCAAAGCCTCTTCATGCTGAGTAGACACTTCTGTAACTTGCGTCTCTCTCATATGAGCTGTAAGAAAATACAAAAAGGGTGAGACACTAAAGCGTGACCCAGGTCTTGTATCACCATTGCATGTAATTCCAGGCACTGCAGAGCGCACCAATATCGTACCCATGTCCTGCTGGGGATTGTGCTCCCACTCTTCCAGCGGTCCTTCCATCTCCTCGCTATGCTGTTTTAGCAGTTGCTCCATCTCCTGGGAACGCTGTTCTCTAAGCTGCTCCACTTCCCGTGACCGCTCTTCTCGTAACTGCTCCATCTCTTGGAAATGCTGTTCTCTTTGCTGCTCCATCTCCCGTGAACCCTCTTCTCGTACCAGCATCATCTCCTGTGCAGCCACTTGACTTAGCAACTCCATCTCCTCCAAATGCTTCTCCCGAAGATGCTTCATGTCAAACTGATGCCGGCCCTGAAGTATGGCCACCTCCTGCGCACGCTTGTCGTTCAGCCGCTCACGCAGCTGTACCAGAGCACCCTCCTTCTCCTTGTGCAGGTTTGCCTGGCTCAGCTCCAGGTGTGCAGCGTGCATGTTGGTGAGACTCAGGCGAAGAGCTTCCAGTTCCACGTGGTGCACAGACTGTGGAACAAACAGGAAGTAAAGCAAGCCGGAGGCGTGTCATGGGAATAGGAGAGGTACCCACTGCTTCTGCCTGGTGCAGGATACTTTCTGGGACTATGTCAGTACATAACAAAGGATCATCAAAACACTGTTTTGTTTTTAGAGCGGCTTATCATCAGTTCCCTGCTGGTCGTGCTGTAGAAGGATTTTGTCTGACAGAACCCAAAAGAAAGGTGCATTACCCAGCTTGTCTGCTGACCTACCTGTGCCTGTAGCAGAGCCTGTTCTTGCTGCTGAAGCTCCTCTAGCAGCCGTTGCTGGTCATTGCTCAGATACGTACGGACCCTGAGGAGTTCCTCACTGTGACTGGCATGAAGCTGGCTCAGCTCCTCACTGTGACAGGCCCGGAGCTGGCTCAGCTCCTCACTGTGACTGGCCCAGAGTTGGCTCAGCTCCCTCTCATGTTCCTGCAGGGAAACAGACGATGTTTACTCTCCCCCTAATTACAACCATAGAGTTGACAAGAGCAATTCAGTCCTGCTGTACTGTACACAGTGATGAACCAGTCACTCACAGGAACTACACAAGACAAAAACACCTCACACCCATCATATGGAGGGGCCCTTGCATTCCTCCTCCTGGTACCTGTTTTAATGAAGCCGTATGCTCCTTCCATTCCACTCCCGAAATCTGAAATCCTGCGTTCAGACGATCAACCTACAGATAGACACAAGTCATGAGATCCTTCCATGCGCTGTGACTCTTACAGGACAGCATTTTACTGAACAGAAAGGCAGTGAGGAGGATCCAGGTATCTGGGGAGGATATTCAAGTCACATCGAATGGCAATCAAAACTAACCCTGTCGCTGCCATAATGCATTACTGGTAGCAAAAAGGTTAACGTAGAGAGTCTAATGTGGGGTGCCTGCCAGGACCAACTAAAAATTGATAGGGTTCCCTCACTTAGGCAATTAGACAGGTGGCACATTAGGATGGCTGGTGCCAAGCAAGTATCTGGGGAAACACATGTTTAATTTAATGACTGAAAGACAAAAAATGATCTTCATCCCAAACCCTAAATCACCCAACCGTAATTAAATGGGCATAGTAGGATTAAAAAAAAAAAAAAAAACACCCAGGTGGGAAACAAGGAGTCCCAGAGTTGAACATCGTTAATTTCAGCTCAGGTACTCTCTGCTTCTCGAGATACATACATCCGAAAGGCGCCCCTGGTACCTCTGAGGTTTAAAAGCACTTGCATCACGCTGGCCAATAGAAAGCTTTAAAGCTCCATATTGTTTATCTTGGGAGGGGACAGCAGCGTTTACGCCTCCGAAAGTATGAATCTCGAGAAGCAGGAGGTCCCCAGAGCGGATATTAAGGTTCAGCTCCGGAAACCACCCTTTTTCCAACCAATGCATTTAAAAAAAAAAAATTACGCCTAGGCAGAACTGCTCCTTTAATCTCACCAGTTAACATCCCCCGGCTTCTGATTGAGCCTCTAACAGATATGAACCTTCTCACCTCCTCCCGCAGCCTGCTCTCCAGTTCTGCCTGTGCCTGCTTCAGAGAGCACACTTCCTCACAAAGGCACCTCTCTTTCTGGTAGAACTCCTCTTCCTTCTCCTTCATCGCCTCCTCCAGAAGCTGCTTCTCAAGGCCTTTGGAGTTCAGTTGATTGTCGAATTCCTGCCGGTCAGACTCTTGGGCCTTCTCACAGTCTTGTAACCTATGGCTGAGCTGGATATTGCTCAACTCCAGGTTCTTACTTTGCTCAAGGGCCTTATCCAGTCTCCGATCCACATCAGACAGTGTCTCTTGTAAGCTATTCTTTTCCTCCAGCAGCTGTGATAAACATTCTTCTTTGGCAGACAGAGCAGATGTAATAAGAGTCTCCATCTCCCTGCAGTGCTCCCCTTCTGACACAGCTTTCTGCTCCTGGGCCTCCTTCACAAGTTGCTCTTGGTCCTTTATTTGTACGCTTAATGCATTTCTCTCACTCTGAAGTTGCTCCACCATTTGCTGCAGTGATGGGGAGTGTTGTCCCTCCCATTCTTCCAGCCCCTCTTCCTTGCTGGCCTTCTCTTTCACCACTTCAGATCGCGCAGCAGACAGCTCGGCTGTCACCTCTCGCCATTTCCTCAGCGCTTCCTCCAGGTCATCGGAGCACTTCTGTAACTGGCACTCTTTATCATGCAGCTGCTCCACGAGCACAGAACACCTGTGCACCAGGCTCTCATCGAAAGCAAGGCCGAGCTCACTCTTCTCTGCAGGAGACAGCACATTCCTGGACAAATAGACCGCAAAGGATTCTGGATCGAGCATTGTCCCCTCTGAAGCTCCACCTGCCAAGACATTGGCAATTGGCATAGGAGAGCAGAACAAGTCAAGGTTCCCCCCTACTGTGGAGTTCAGACTTTGTTCCAATATGATGTCGCTGTCTAACTCAAAACGGCTGTGGTCAGAGGACTCTCCTTGGTTTTCAGACAGATCAAACACCTGCTGCCTGCAGGTGCAGACCAAATATTTATCCATAATGTCTGGTTCCTTAGTGATTGGATTGGGTTCGGTGTCCTCGCCCTCCCTGCACAGCTGAGCCGCCTCGTAATTGTCATGCTCCTTCCTGGCTTTGACTCTGTTCAGGTTTTTCTTCAGATCTTCCAGCTCGTGTTTGAAGCCGTCCAATTTTGAATTGTGCTGGATGCCCAAATCCTGCTGCAGCAGCTTTACCTGGTCCTCATAGTGGACGGACAGCTCCTGATGCATCTTCTCTCGCTCTTCCTCCAAGCTCTGCAGCTTCAGGTTAGAGGCCTGCAGGTCTTGGTTGTGCTGCATCTTCAGGGCCTGGCTACTCTCCACTTCTATCCTCAGTTTCTCTTTCAAATCCCGGAGCTCCTCGTTCAGGTGCTCCTTCTCGTGTTTGTCACGTGCCGC
The DNA here is from genome assembly GCA_036426205.1 of Ascaphus truei. Classification (NCBI taxonomy): domain Eukaryota; kingdom Metazoa; phylum Chordata; class Amphibia; order Anura; family Ascaphidae; genus Ascaphus; species Ascaphus truei. The sequence goes on from CM071574.1 coordinate 58,256,029, forward strand.
AGCCATCTCAGCTTCCTCTTGTGACCGTTGCAGCTGTAGAGACAGACCTGCGACCGTATCATTGTGCTTTTGCTCCCAGGCCAATCTCTCCGACTGAAATTCCATCATTTGTTCTTCGAGCTTCTTGCACAAACTTTCCCGCAGAGCCTCGGACGCCACAAGCTTCTCTTTTAAATCCGCAATTAGATTAGTGAGAGACTGAACATTGTCCCCAGTGATGGCAGCTATGACTTCTCCTTCATGCACTTCCTCACTGCCTCCCAGCCTCTGGGACACTTGCTTAGTCTGCTTGGATACAGAGACTTCATGTCCGAGTTTCAGGACCACCTGGTCTCTCTCTGAGAGCTCCTGCTGCAGAAGGGAAACTGAACTTTCCGACATTTCCAGCTTCTCCTGCAGGATTGTCATCCTCTCCTCTTGGCCTCGTATTAAATCTTCCAGCTTCGCCATCTGATTTTCCTTATCTTTAGTTGTCTGAAAAAAATATCATCATGTAAAAACACAACAAATAAAACATTTTATTAGACAGAAGATTATACAGAAAGAGAATATTTTGTTGTGGGCAGGGACTTAACCCAAAGAGCAGACTTGGAGCAGTGTGATGGGACTTGTCTCTGGGATGCGCCCTGTTGCTGCTGCTGCTGCTGCTCCCCTGCTCACCTTGTGGGAGGTTTCCAGCTCCTTTTCCAGATCTTGTGCCCTCTTGTTCAGCTGACTCATGTGAAGCGTCTGTTCCCTGAGGTTGCTCTGGATTACAGAGATCTGCTGCTGAGTTTGGCACAGATCTGTCCTCCCTGGACTCTTACTTCTCAGAACCTCACTGGCCTAAAAGAGGAAATCAGTCAGAAATACATCCACGGAGATCAACCTGGACCCCACCCCAGCAGTTGATCCAGTTTGGTCAACTGAGTAAATGGCATCAGCAGAAGAAACACAGGTTTCTCCTTGTTAATACATAGTCCTAAAGCAGTCCGCCAGTCATACCTCTGCAGCTGCACCTCTAATCTACGCGGGATGAGTGAGCAGCCGCTTCTCAGAGGAATACTGAAGGAATCATATAAAAACAATACTGTATGTTGGTATTGTATCTGTCTGACCCGGGAGTCATTACTTGTTCCCAACTGGTCCTGTGAGCGCCTTTAGTTTCATAATCTGTGGCTCTAGAAGCAGCACTGTGTGTGGGTTACATCCCTCTCACTCACACATATACACTCACCTCCTGGAGCTGAAGCTGCAGAGCCTGTATCTGATTGGCCAGAATCAGGGCCTCCTCCTGCATCTCCTCACGGCTCCGCAGCGCTTGTTGCAGGTTACTGGATAACTGGGTTATGATGTCATCTCGTTCGTGGACGGCAGTTTGTAACTCCTACGGAGACAACGGCATGGATTAATACTGTATCCCCCTATTCCCAACACAAAAATACCACAGCAAAGGCTGTACTTATCAACAGTTACTGTAAACGTAATTGCTTGAAAAAAAAAAATATATGAGTTCTATAGAACATTTAAGTTCAGCGCCACTGTGGGGAAGAAACTTCCGTTTACACAAATACATCTTTCTATTGGTTATTATGGAAAGAAGAGTTGAGACTGCAGGGAGCAGTCCATTTAGATGCTCTCAAAGGGAGACCACGTCTCACTGAATACCCTTTGGTGGTATAGGGAAATGTAACATTTAGGAATAATGGCTGAAGGGTTTCCTGCAGTGAACAGGTCTATGGAACGCTGTTTCACAAAAGCCACATAGAGGGACATTCTGTAGCTCATTAATGTAGAAGTAATAGAGGAGAACCTGCTGGAGCTCTCGGGATGCAGACTCCTGCTCGAGACGCTCTTGAAGCTCCGCGACGCCCTCCGTGAGGCTGTTAATTGCTTCCTGTTTCATGTGAAGCCTGGTTTCCAAATCAGACATTCTCTCTTGACACTCTGGCATGTTCAGCTCCCTGGACTCCAAACACACCTAACAAATAAGCAAGAAGGATACAGTCAGTGTGGGGGAAATGGAAGGTCATTTGACTGCTAAGTCTGTTAGCAGAACTCTGAGGCCCAGACCTAAAAAAAAGGCACCAAAACTTCAGCACGCCTTTACTCCCATTCAAATGCGGATCTGGGTCAGAGTGGATAACTGTATCTGGTGCAAAGGTCAGGGGGACATTTACTTATTAAGTTACATAGATTTAGGATATTTTAAAGAGATTACACCAATACTGATCTGGTTGTTTCACAGACTTGTATAGTTGCAAGGGCATAGAGTGATACATCCAACTATGTCATGCACGCCCTTCCATTGCTTTGTACAAATCTCTGCCAGCATCTACTGCTGACGATGGTAAAGTAGTTTAATACTCTATGCAAGTTAAAAAGTAAAACAGGAAAATAGATGTTTTTAAAGCTTGATACACAGATCCTGAAAGGTTTATAATGTGCGACAACTCGTCATGCTCTAGTAGGGAAGAGTTTGAGGAAGCTTTAAGGTTATGTGAAGTCACACTGACCCAATATCCGTATGAATAACACGTTATCAAAACGTAATTGGCCTACACAACACGTCCATCGCACATTTACCTCTATGGAGGTGTTCTCAGCATCAGACTTCGGTTCCCCCAGCACACCCTCGGCTGTCACTAGCGAGTTCTCCTCCGCCGCCATGTCATGCGTGTGAACAGACGCACCCTTCCTCTTCGACGCCTTTTTCTGCGGATTCGCACCTTCCCCTTTACTTTTACGCTGTCTGAAGTGAGCAAGCTGCACACGAAGGTGAAGGAGAGATAGAGGGAGAGGTAGGTCAGGAACAAATAACAGGACCATAAAACATAAGCAGACATTGCAGGCCGGACAACTGGGGGGCATTAAGAGAACAATCAGCGGCCCAAGAGTCAGACTAAAGCATCAGACAAATCCGTGTGGAAGATGTTCTCAAACAGGACGAAAAGTTAGTGTCTGTGTAATCCATCATAAAAACCAAGACAGGGTCTGCCTGACAGACATGTCCTACCAAGAATTTGATAGCCTGACATTACACTAAGGACAGCTTAATCAAAATGTGCCAGACGCTAAAATAATGGGAAGATTAGAAAGAGCTTCAGAAACACTAATAAAACCGTGGAGAAATGCAGGAGGCTATCAGGCAAGCCGTACAGGAGTCAACACATACTGTAACCTATTTAAACAGCTCCCTGCCTCTGAGTCCGATAAGCAGCTTGGAGGTGGATTAGTTTCAAAAGGACACCTGCTTTAAAAGGCATTCAATAAAAACAACGTTTGTGCCAGCAGAGGCCATAAGAGAACCATCAAAAAGATGGCCAGCACTGAAGGGGCCAAAGTATCACCAATAGCCCTTTTAACAGCTACAGGGGGATCAATTGAAAGATCCCGCACGCAACCATCAACGCATATTAACATAACGCCAAATTCAGCGAAGGAGAAGCAAATCAGGTTTAAAATAAAAATAGTTTTATTATGGGACTCATTCAAACTAAAGCAACACAAGTACAACTTGTGAGCAAGGTTCCTATCACCTTCCATCACAGAACGGAGGACACAATGGGCAGGATCCACTAAACACCGATGCGGGATGTCCCACCTTGATCCGGCGGTGGCTGCCATTCAAGTCGATGGCAGTTAACACCAGATCAGGCTGCGATACCCAGCTTTGGCACTTAATGAATCTTCCCAATGTGCTGCTACACACTTTACTTATGGACAGCAGGTAAGCATATCGTGCAGGTCATGCCCACTATATTTTCTCCCCATGCTTCCACAAGGAAATGCAGGGAGTTACTCTCGTTGGACAGCACTTGTGTCCCACTAACATTTATCCAGAAAATGATAACGCATCTAACTGATGAAAGTCAGTCAACTAGGCAAACATTTTAATTCCAGTGCACAACAAATGAAATATCCATATTTGATACATAAAGAATTATAGATTTCTAGAGAGGAAAGACACTTAAAGTATTTCTTCAGCCCTTGTGATATATTCCGAGAAGTATTACTATTACCCTCCATCACAGCAACAAATGCAAGAGGTCAACCAATACAATAAAACAAAATATGTATTTATAAAATGTTTTACCAGGAAGAATACATTACAATATGTGATGAGAACCATGCTGCAGATCATTACAAGAAAAGCAGAGACTAGGAAAACACACTATTCATAACAGATCTGTATACTCATACTAGTGCAGTGAGAAGTATCGGTATACACAGTGTGAACAGTATACACAGTGTACGGGTAGATATGTTTTTACAAGAACTGTATACGAAGTGTTACATTTATATCAGAGCTGTATATGAGGGGTCAGTATACACATTACAGGGGGGTTGATATATTTATAGCAGAGCAGTATACGAGGGGTCTGTATACACACTTTACAAATTACAGAGGGGTTGATATATTTGCACTCTGCACTCTCTCTAGTTCCATAACGTGTTTTTTATGGAGTGGTTTGCAGCTACTGCAAGACATTTGGCACTATTGCTAAGCCTTTATATCATTGCAGTATATGAGGGGTCAGTATACACACTGTGTGCACATGACAGGGGTCAGTATACAGTGTGTACATGACAGGGGTTGATCAGAGCAGTATATGAGAGGTCAGTATAAACACAGTGTGCACATGACAGGGGGTTGACCAGAGCAATATATGAGGGGTTGACCAGAGCAGTATATGAGGGGTCAGTATATACACAGCGTGCACATGACAGGGGGCTGATCAGAGCAATATATGAGGGGTTGATCAGAGCAGTATGAGGGGTTGATCAGAGCAGTATATGAGGGGTCAGTATACACACAGTGTGCACATGACAGGGGGTTGATCAGAGCAGTATATGAGGGGTTGATCAGAGCAGTATATGAGGGGCTGATCAGAGCAGTATATGAGGGGTTGATCAGAGCAGTATATGAGGGGTCAGTATACACACAGTGTGCACATGACAGGGGGTTGATCAGAGCAGTATATGAGGGGTTGATCAGAGCAGTATATGAGGGGTCGGCTCACTGTCCGATCACCTCGGGGGTCTGGTACCCTTCCTTATCCCACATCTCTCACCTTAACCCTCCCGGCCTGCACCTTCATCCTCCGCTGCTCCTGCTCGTCCCCGGGACCCTCCATATCTCAACTCATTAACTGTCACCTCACAACACCAACATGGCGGCACACAGCCCGCCTCAAGTCCCCCACCACAGGCAGCCAATCACCACCAGGCTGCACTATGCCGCATTCAATCAACGGCAAGCGCCTACAACATAGACACGCCCATTTAGCACCCTGCGTGGATTGGGCAGGTAGTTTGACCAATGCGGCTCATACTCTGAGCTCATAGCCGTTGAATTTGTCCCCGCCCTCGTTGCTGTGGTAACTGGATACATGACTGACACTCCCCGGCGCCGCTCCGGTGCAAGCTCCTGTTCCCTTGGGCTCCACCCATCCTACCACGTTGACCAATCATATACTGCAACTGCCAGGTTTCAAAACTTTTTTCTTTCAGACCCCGCCCACCAAAGTAATTTCAGCCAATCAGAAGAGCGTAAATTGCACCCCCGGGAAGGCGGTACTTGAGGCGCGTAGGAACATATTAAAGGGGCAGTGTCATTAAAAAACCAACAACAGACAATTACAGTGACAGTATCATGTAACCACAGAGATACTTAAAGGGGCAGTGTCATGTACCAACAAAGATAACTTAAAGGGGCAAGATGATCATGTCCAACAACAGATAACTTAAAGGTTCAGGTCCATGTAAACCAAACAAAGATAACTTAAGGGGCATGTCCATGTCTACCAACAAAGATAACTTAAAGGGGCAGTGTCATGTGAATAGACAGAAATACTTCAAGGCTGCGCTTATAGTGCCGGCGACAGCGATGTCGCGTCAAAACAAATGCATTGCTTGGTCGCGATCGCTGGAAGTCATCTCTATGGCCGCGAAAGTTACATTTCAGATTTAGGCGACAGCGTTGGCTACAACGCCAGTGACGTCAGAAAAGGGGGAGGGCAGAGGGACGGAGAAGCTCCTGATTGGCCGCAAGGAGACTATCGCCAAAAAAATCAAATAACAGTGACTACCAGATTTTTGGTAGCACCGTCGCGCCGTCGCGTGCACTATAAGCGCCGACAACGGCGACAATGCATTTCTTTTGACGCGACGGTCGTGTTGCCGTCACTGACACTATAAGTGCGGCCTTATTGATTTTTCCAGCGACCGCAGCCTGACATCACCGTCGCGTCGCCGGCACTATAAGCGTAGCCTAAGGGTCAGTGTCATGTAACCAAACATACAAAGCATAATATGTTGCACTACTGAAAAGTTAAATACATTTTTGCCAATGGAAAATGTAGGTAGGTGCATGCAGTACCCTTAAGGTGGTCCCTCGAAACAAAATAGAGGGAGTCTTCAGAATGCCAGAAACAATCATTATCAAAACAGCAATGTGTAAACATATACAATGTTGTCGAGTTAAGAATACACAAAGATGTCTAAAAATGTTAATAAAGGTCTGTCGCCCTGGGGAAACCGTCGACGTTTTGGGCAGGCAATCCTTGTCCGTTTTACCTGTAGCCCTGTTTCCTAGTGAACACAGACCGCTACCATATGCTGTATAACCTGTAGGCTCACAGGGCCTAAGCTCTCAGCAGCGGAGAGCCTGGGGCACGCGTAATAATAGATAATACCTTATACTTGGTGCAGCGCCTCCACCTGCGATGGCTCCCACCAGAGGGGGAGTGGTTCCTCGCAGGACACTTATATATCAATACACACACACACAGCATATAAACAACCGAATTACTTTACTTGTCTGCAATGCTTATGCATATATATCTATATCAACAGGTGTCCCTCCCTAGAGGAGACACTATCTAATGCGTCTCGCAGGACACTGATTTCCCCTCCTTCACCGGGTGATCCCACCCCGTGTCCAATACCCCAAACCAATATGTCCCCCGCCCTCAAGTGAGATAACGAATATGTATGGGTGACTGCGCAGCCACTGTGTCCTGAATAAATGGTGATATAGTTGGTGCACTTGTTGGTTATCTGCCGGGCACTCCAGTACCCGGGCCTGCCAAGGATCTTCACAAAGGGTCAGATGCGAGGTGGCTCGCAGCACAATCATAGTGAAGCACAGACTTTTTTTTGGAACGCGCTGCTTACCGAGAAACTCGGAAGTAGAGCGCGTGTAGAAACGTAGGGAGGACACCCATCCCCGCCGGACAATTATTCAGGCCGTTCAACCTGATGCAGGTAATGTAGATTATGTATATAGAAACGGAGCACAACCGAAAAACGAAAAAAACGGACAATCAAGAGGCGACCCCCATAAAAAAATGACCTTTTTAATGTCGTCACATGGACAGAGTAAAAAATGCACCACTTACACGTTTCACGGTTGTATGCGCTTTATCAAGGTGTAGGTGTTACTAGGATGCAAGTTTCCTCTGGGCATTTATTCCTCCCTAGTGCATATTGAGGATTATGCAAGTTATACATTATTGAAGGCATTCCGGACTTTATGTCACTTATTCTTTGAGCTCCATTTCATTTTGGACTCTGATATACGTTCAACCTGATAACAGGATCGTTGGAGATGTCCAACATCAACAGGCTATGATCTGCGTACTGATAGAACTGAATTTGGTCTCGATGAATAATGTACCCAAGGGCTTTAACATATATATTGAATAGAACCAGGGAGATGGCAGATCCCTTCGGGGATATCGGGGATACAACAAATCAGCGGGATTGTGTTTGAAGAATTCTCTTTGAGGGTGACTTCGTGACTAGGTTGCAGAGTGGGGGAGTAGTCAGTGCCAGTCCAGTGCCTCCTATCCAATCACCTCCCCTGCCTGAGAGCTGCTCCCCGTCACTGGAAATTAAACTTGGCAAGGTGCCCAAAATTCCGGCCAATTACTGAATGAATAATCCCTTGAATGCGGCCAATCAATTTTGAGAAGTGAAGGGTTTTTCAGTTTAACCAACAATACATCCCCAATTGGGAACACTATTAGACAAACACCATTATAATCTTTATTTTTAAGTGATGTCATTTGTTCTATAAATATTTTTTTTTAATGTGTCCCGGTTTTTACTTGAAAAAATCTAGTCGCCCTAGTGATAAGGCGCTCGTCCATAGTGATAGATTGGAAGGTGCTCCACTTAGTTTTAGTCGGTTCGACTGAAAATATCAGATTTGTCAGTTGATCATTGTGGCTTTGAGTAGTTCAGCCAAATTATTTACCTGTTTATGTATCAAAGATTTATTGTTGTTTGTTCACCATGGAAAATTAGAGCACTTTTTTGATCATCACTTGTGAGTGCCAGATTTTTTCTATAGATTGCAGTGGGTATTCCTTCTATTATCTATTGAAGGGAGAAGGAGTGGCTCAGTGAGTAAAGACACTGACTGTGTAAATAATGATACCATACAATTCCTATGCGCTGCGTACCACACACTATAATGACGTCATTGTGAAGCACTTTGAGTCCCATTGGGAGAAAAGCGTCATATGAAATAAAGTTGTTTGTTTGTTACTAAATACAAATATCATATTACCAACACAATTTTTTTTATTTATTTGTATAAGCAGTAGAAATGTGTGTGTTATGTGGGTGTTAAACCCCCCCAAATCAGATAAGCTGCATTAATTAGCTGAAGGTTATAACCAATGGCCTCCTATCAGCTGTCACTATGTATCTGTGTACAGTGTGTGATAAATACAATGTGTCAGTGAGTCTGACTGTGCACGTCATGTGCAGGGACATTCCGGTCTCCCCTCAGCAGGATCAGCAGCTCAGGTGTGCAGGGGGCAGGGCCTGACAGGTCACACGTCCTAGATACAAAGCTGTTTACTGTATATGGGACCTAGCAACCAAAGCAGCAGCAGCAGCACCTCACCAGGAGAGAGGAGGGGGATGGACAGAGACAGTCACTGAGCAGGCAGGACCCTGCAAGATCAGGGCTTATATTTATAACACTCCCTCTGTCCGGTGTTTCCGTTTGCCTGTGTCTGGGACCCCACCGCAGTCACCAAAAGGTCCCCCCGTATATGGTGTCGGGGTCCGGCCTAAGGATGACAGACCCCTCGTTGGTGGATCACATGACCCGGCTGAAACTGAAATTGCTGGAGAAGGTGAGAGGGTTGGGGCGAACCTCTGAGATCCAGACCCTCTGCTGTCTAGGAACACCCCCCTTCCTTCTCCCCCCTTTAAAGAACATCGCCTAACAGCGCCAATGTGCCTCTTCCTATGGGAGGATCCCCTGTTCTATGAACAGCCCCCCTTATAAGAACATCTCCATGCAGCCCTAATATGCCCCCTTCCTTTATTACTCTCTTTTATGTTTGTGGCGCCAACATATTCCTCAGCACAGTACAATGTGGGAGGGTGGACAATAACAATTTGGAACACAAAAAGAGTACATATATACGGTAAAGCAAACTGAGACAATAGGAAATAGGTCCCTGCCCCAAGGAGCTTACAATCTAGAACCTCCCTAAATGGAACGGCTGGTGTGAGAACGTCCCGTTATCTGATCAAACAATCCAGGACACCCACTGTTATCAGATCACTCCCTGTTATGAGGACATTCCCTGTTATCCGATTACCCTGAAACAAGGACACCCTGTTATAAGGAAACTCCCTGTTATAGAGGACACCCTGTTATCAGATCACCACCTGTAATAAGGACACTGTTATCAGGACACCCCTTGTTACCAGATCACCCCCTGCTTAAGGACACCACCTATTATCAGATCAGCCCCTATTATGAGCACACCCCCTATTATTATTATCGTTTACTTGTAAAGCGCCAATATATTCCACGGTGGGGGGGGGGGGGGGGGGAGGGAGGTGGTGGAGGGGCTTGTCAGGGGTATGCCAGATAGGCGTCCTTAAAAAAAGTGAGTTTTCAGAGAGTTTGTGAGTGTCCGAAAGCTGGGAGAGAGTCTGATGGTGCGTGGTAGGGAATCTCAGAGAGAGGGGGCAGCAGGTGAGAAGTCTTGTAGGCGGAAGTGAGAGGAGTTAATAAGTCAGGAGGAGAGGTGGATATCGTGGGCAGATCGGAGGGGGCATTCAGGGATATATTTGGGGATACGATGTAAGGGGGGGCAGTGTTGTTGAGAGCTTTGTAGGTCAGAACTACGGTTTTACATTTAATTCTAGAGGATAAGGGAGGTCAGTGTATGGATTTGGGTAGTAGACAGGGACTGGCTGACGAGGGGAATACCAGCTGGGAGACGATCACTGTAGATAAGGTGAGGAGGGAAAAGTGAGTGAATTAGGATTTTAGTTGCATCATTGAATGTGAGGAATGAAGGAGAGGATGACTTGGTGTTGATGAGATTGTGGTATTATTGACAGTGAGCGAGAGTTTGGGAATAGGAGTGACAGTGGAAGTGGGAAAAATTATTCATTCTTTTTTGGACATGTTAAGCTTCAGGTAAGACATCCAGAAGGAGATTTGAGAGGGATAGTTGGTGACACGGGACAGGATAGAGGGGGAGAGGTCAGGGGAGGAGAGATAGATTCGGGTGTCATCTGGATTGAGATGATACTGAAAGCCGACAGATTGTATAAGCTCACCTAGAGACGAGGTATAGAGTGAGAAGAGCAGAGAGAAAATGACAGAGCCTTGTGGACCCCCTGACCGAAAGAGGGGGTGATGAGGAGGGGGCCCCATGAGAAGGAAACACTAAAATAGCGATTAGATAGCTAGGACTTGAACCAGGAGATGGCTGTATCACACAGGCCAATGGAGTGTTGGGTGTGCAGGAGAAGGGCGTGATCACCAGTGTCGAAGGAAGCAGAGAGATCCAGGAGAATTAGTAAGGAGAAATGTATGTATTTATGTATATCTTTATTTATATAGCGCCCACAGCTGTACTTAGAGCTTTACAAGAGAGAGTATACAGTGGGAACGGGCCTCAAACGTTGCCCCTCTTCCCCATTCTTTTCCCACCCCAGTTTGGTTTTCCTTTCCCCCCTATTTTCCCTTGTTGCTTATACGGTTTTTGCAATTTGACCTATACCCCCTGGGGGTGTGTGTTCTTTTCTTCATTAAATCAATTTGGCTTATACTTTTTTCCATTTGTCTTTTATGAGTGCTGGGAGCATTGTTTTGTACCTATTGTTGTGGAGGAAGTAGGGTTCCTCCTCGTTCCACGGTGCACCATTTAATACACACGCTTGCTATTTTCAGTGCGGTCTACTTTTGTTTTGTTACAGTTTTTATCTAGTTTGCTTCCCTGTATATAACAATTCAATGTCAAGCTCACGTTTAATAATTTTACTTTATATTAAACTTGTGTATTAAAAGTTCATTTTTATATTCTCATCACTAATCCTACATTATAACCGAGTGCAACTTACAGAGACTTTCCCTTCTTGTGACTATCTCCAAGACGAGAGAGAGCAGCAGAGGTGAAAGGGGCGGAAAGGAGGCAGTTATGGGTAGAACGGAATTTGTAGTGGAGGAAATCGGCTTTAGAGAGTGGTTTCCTGCAGTAGCAGGTATAGTGTGTGTGCCAGGGTTGTGGCTTTAGTTGTCGGTGGTGTGCTGTGGTGGCAGTCTTGTCTAAGGCTGATGAGAGTGTGCTGTTGTATAGAGAGGTTGACAGGTCTGGGCAGGAAAGGTTACAGATGGGAGAGTTTGAAAAGATTTTTGAAAATTGGAGGGTGTCTAGAGCATGGAGGTTTCTTTATGTGTGTGTGGAAGTAGGTGTTGGGGAGGGTGCAGATCACTCCATGATAAAGACACCCCGTTACAAGATCACCCCCTGTTATAAGGACACCCTCTGTTATCAGATCAACCCATTAGAAGTACACTTCCCTCTTGCTGTTTCTCATGACTTACATCGAATTTTCCGCAGAGATTAGAGAACGAGCGAGAGACCGCAGAGGATTCAGCAGAAACACCACTTACCACTGCACGTGAGAGAACCCAGGGGTGGGGGAGGGGGCGGCATGGTATGTGGTAAAATGGGGGGGGGGAGGTGTGGAGAGGTGCAGTGCAGGACACTGGGGTGGAGAGGTGCAGGACATGGAGGGGACAGGTGCAAGACACTTGGGGGGAGGGAGAGGTACAGGGCACTGGGGGAGAGTGCAGGATACTGGGTGGGGACAGGTGCAATACACTGGGGGGGGGAGAGTACAGGCACTGGGGGGAGAGGTGCAGGATACTGGGGGGGGGGTGAAAGACACTCAGAGGGGGTGGGAGATGCAGGACACAGGAAGGGGAGATGTGCAGACACTGGGGGAGGTATATGGGTAAGGACCACATTGGGGCAGAGGTGCAGGGTACTAATGGACAAGCAAGGAACTGAGGGGGGGAAGGGGTCGATGAGCAGGACACCGGGGGAGTCAAGGGGCAGGACACTGGGGGGCAGGAATAGAGGTGCAAGACACTAAGTGGAGCAGATAGGTGCAGGACACGGGGACGACGACAAGACACTGGTGGAGAAGGGGTGCAGGACAAATGGCGGGATCAGACACTAGAAATAATGACAGAATTATCTCAGATAGTCTGAATTTGTAGGAAATATAGAAAAGGAGTGTGTTGGGTTCTAGGGTTAGGGATGTGCTGGGCTAGAGTTAAGGGCCTCTTACTCATCACTATGATTTTGTCCTGTGTTTGTGTCAGGGAGCTATGACGGGCAGGAGGATGCTCTGCAGAGTGCCCTGTACAGGCGGAAGGAGCTGCTGCACAAACTGCGGGTAAGGCTGCGTCCCCGCTGGCGCTGTGCGTGCTGTGCGTTCGACGCTTGCCGCTTTTACTTATTGCAGTCTTTATGTGGAAGTCCCCGCTCACGTGGCACGCGCGCTCACCCAGGCTTGGCCCTTGAGCAGACAAAAAAACTGACTTTGAAGCGCGCTCAACTTGCCCGCAATGTCCCCCCCCCCGCTTGCAAAATAGGCAGGACACCCGGCGCTCATGCTTAGAAAGTTGGTGACATCAGCGCTCTCAAGCATGAGCGCGGTCAGCGCCAGCAGGGACGCAGCCTGAGGCGGCACAAGTCTGTCACGCCAGGCGCTGCATCTAGCGTCCGCTAAGCGATACATTGTCATAGGGATAATGTGGGGATGTGTTGGTGCTGTCACACGTGGTATTAATAGGTTCCCCTCCTGATGGTGCTGCACTGTCCCAACTCATGTCACCCCCCCGTCTTCCCCCAACAGGAGCAGCGTCTCCTCGAAGAGCTTGCTCGACCGCACACATGGGAGGGCGCCCGCCGCAAAAATGTTCGTCTGGAGCCCCTTCATCAGGCACCCCCCATACACTTCTACCACCCCCCACCTCCTCCAGAGCCCCCCAGGATAATCCAGCAGCAGGTGAGACCCCCTATCAGCATGTATGCATGAGAGCTTATCCAGAGGTGTATGTATATACCAGTGTGTATAGGAGCTTATCTAGAGGGTGTGTGTGTGTGCATACCAGCGGTTGAGCCTATCTGTATGTGTATATATATATACAGTGGTTGACAAATCACCAAAAAATCTACTCGCCACACAAAAAAATCTACTCGCCACCTAGTACCAAACGTGTGCTGCTTGGGCCAATATTTACTCGCCCGGGGGTTAAATCCACTCGCCCAGGGCGAGCAAATGTATAGGTTTGTCGAACACTGTATATATATATATATATATATATACATGTGTGTGAATACATATCTACTGTATATGTATATACTAGCTTATCTATAGGTGTATATGATTACTTATCTATAGCTGTATGTATAGCTGTGCTTGTTATATCTATTCCCTTGAGATGTATTTGTTGGTGTCTCCTGGGTGCGGTTATATATGTGTAAATATATGTATAGAACAGTGTGTCTGTGCTATTATATGCGTATGAATGCATGGTGTTACATGGCTGTGTGTACATATATGTGTCACTGTGTGCAGCATATGCATTATGTACAGTATATGTGTTTATCAGTGTGTATGTGCTGGTATATATGTGCAGAAGTATTTGCATGTTACCATCGGTCTATGCCGTTATAGGTCTATACATCTCTGCTTATTTCTCAAGTGATTTTTGTTTGCAGATCCCGCAGCAACCGACTACCATCATTCAGCAGTTACCGGCCCAGCAGCCGCTTATCACGCAGATCCCACCCCCACAGGCCCTCCCGCCCATCCGCTCTGGCAGCATTAAAGAAGGTGAGGCCTATGCTTCGGGCCCGTGATGAGTGTGGCAGAACACAGCCCTGTGCTTGTCACAGTACATTGTATTCCCTTTGCGCACATGGACCTGTTCGGGCCTCCTGAGCTTATTACATTGTATCGTTGTTTCCTCTCTTGACCGTTAAGTCTGTGTCTCTTCTCTTGCCCACGTGGTGCACTTGGTGTATCCGGTACTTGTTACCTGTTATCGGTGCCGCTCCTCTCTTGCAGACATGGTGGAGATGATGCTCATGCAGAATGCTCAGATGCATCAGATTATTATGCAGAACATGATGCTCAAAGCTTTGCCCCCTATGGGCTTCACACAGCCTGCGGGAGGCGCCGCCCCGGCACACACCCCAACACACCAGGTACTACTGAGCAGACACTGATCTCACTCACAGTCTTCCACAGGGTCTGTGTGCCCCTCTTTAATTCTTCTGATTCTCCCTCTCCCGCCCACTCTCTCATTATCATTGTCGCTCTCTCCATCTTCCACCTTTTAATCCCACTAACTCTTCTCTCTTCTCCACCCCCATCTCTTCTCTCTATCTCACCCCCCTTTGCTCTTCTTTCTTACTTTCCTCCCCCTTACTCCTCTGTCTATCACACTGCCCCTTTCTCTCGCACCTCTCTATGTCTCCCTGTCCCGCCCCATCTTAGTATTTCGGTCCCTTCCTTGTCTCCTCTCTTCTACAGGACGCTCACTTTGCTTCCCCTATCATGCTGAGAGCCGAGAAGATTCGCCCCTCATCAGTGCACCATCACCACCACTACACCCCCCCGGGACTCTCTCATGCACCACCCCCACTGCAGCAAGGTCCGCACAGTTACCCTATGTGGCCCCAAATGATGTCTTCCAACCCCATGGGACACATGGGTGGATTCCCCCAAACTATCTCCCACATGACCGGTCCGACCACCATGATGCCGCCCATGCACACGTAAGTGGCACGTGTATTCAGGAGCTCCCCCATAATATCTAATGCGGAGGATAATACATCAGTGAGTATGGGGAGTGAACCCACCTCCTATAAACACTCTCCTCCTGTTGGTAACCCCCCCACCTCCTTCTCCTGATCTGTCCTCTCAAAACTTCTCCTCTCTTAAGTGTAGTAATGGATGGATTCTCCCCCAGAGTCCCGAACGGTCTGTGAGACACTGAGGAGCTCGGAAAGGTGAGAACCTGACATATGCGCCCCTGCAACTGTCCCCCGGCCTCCCACTCCTCTACACAACGAGATGTCACTGCGCCTCCATCCCGTCCTGCAGTCACCCCTGCTACCTCAGTGCTAAAGCCATCACAACACTTGAGACACAAACACACACACCTCTCTTGCACTCAGAGCAACCAGACTGATGTGAGCACTGCAGTAAGCAGAGCACAAACTGTGTGTGTGTATACATACATACATATATATACACACACCTGACGAGTATGTGACAATGACAGTACGCACCATGACAGAAAGGGGGCTAAAAGTAACACACACAATGTATTGCTCCCTGCAGTGACGCCGTGTGTGACAAACAAGCTCAGGCCAGGGCAGCCGGAGTGTTCTGTCTTCAATGCTCTATTTCCCCAGGAGGGAATTGCCACTTTCTCACCCATTATAACCATGCTCTGCCCTCAGGGAATCCTGCACCCGTCTGGTCAGCACGGGAGGCTCAGAGCTCCCTCCTCACTATGAGTTCTGATGACACCTTACATACTGTGCGATGACATCTTTCCATCCTCCAGATGCAAGGGGAGGAGGGGTGGAGGGAGAAGAAAGAGTTCCTGGTGCAGAATTGTCACTGTACTGTCCCAGGAGACCCTCCTGAAAAGAAGAGGTTTTCAGCAAAGGAGCGATGGCTGCTCGGAAGGGGCCTGAGCTTCTGCTGCTCCCGTGTGCCGCACACTGCAGTCTCCCCCAGGAAACCAGCGGTGCTGTATATCACTTCCCGCGTTTATTGTACGATCCCAACTGCTCTTATTTGGAAATTAAATAAAAACTGAGTATTATTTCCTGTGGACTGTGCGGGGAGAGGTGGAAGCGGAGGGTATGTGGAGATTGGAAGGGGGCATTGGTAGAGATATGTGGCCGGAGGGGGGAATCCGAAGAGATTTGTGATCATGAGGTGAGGGGGTTATTGGCAGCAGCTCATGGCCAGTGGGAGGGGGGGGGGGGGGGGCCACTTCTGGGCAATCTGCACCCGGATTTGGGCAGGCCACTTCTGGGCAATCTGCACCCGGATTTGGGCAGGCCACCTCTGGGCAATCTGCACCCGGATTTGGGCAGGCCACATCTGGGCATTCTACTGTGTTTGGACAGTCTTCAGGACAGTCATCTGTGCAGGGTTCTGTGTTTGGACAAGGAGCCTCTGCTCAGACTCCTCTGTTTGGTCAGGGAGCATCGAGCCAGTCTGTGTTTGGACAGGCCACGGTTGGGCAGGTCCTTCCGTTTGGGCAGATAGCCTCTGCTCAGACTCCTCTGTTTGGACAGCGAGCATCAAGTCAGTCGTCTGGTTTTGGACAGACCTCTTCCGTGCAGAGTACTCTATTTGGTCAAGTATCTGGGAACCCACCTACCTTTGGGAAAACGGCATCTGCGCATGGCCCAGGGGTGGCGCCTACATTTGGCCAGGGGACCTCTGGGCAGCCACCTTCTTATCAGCAGGCCACAGCTGGACAGAACTCTGTGTATGGAATTGCAGCACCTGGGCAGACTAATGCACGGATGCACTTTGGCCAGGTCACTGAAGGCTCTGTTTTTGGACAAAGTGTTGGGATTTCAGGAAAGGTTCCGCTCTTTGGAGAAACATCTGGGAAGAGCTCAGTGTTTGGGCAGCCTCTGACACCGGCTCCTGTCTCTTCTGGGGCAACCACACTAATGAACACTGGAAATGAGGCAGCTGATACCTCTGTGTCTCTCAGACAGACCTTTCAGATTCCAGGCCACAAGCTGCCCACCAGCTTGGCAGCACCAGCCTCTTCTGTGACTTTTGAACAGAAGTCTGGCACAGCAGCAGCAGGGTCAGAGCACAACTTCAAACCTCTTGAAAATACCACCTTCAAGCCAATCTTTGGAGGGGTGTCTGCTGCAGACAGATCCCAGAATCAGGGACCTACAGCTTTTACCTTTTCACATCCTGCTAAGAGCGAGCCGGGGGGCCAGGCCCCGTTAGGCAGTAGTGCTGGCTCCGGGATGCCGGGGGTGGCACAGAGCGGCGTCAACTTCTTCTCTTCGGCGGACAGGAAACGCCAAGAAGAAGCTGCATCTCCCAGGTCGCTCTTCGGAAGCGCTGGCAGCAGCTTTTCCAGCTTTGTAAGCCCCTCCTCTAGCGCGGGACCCTCGCACATTGGGGAATCCCCTGGGAGAGAAGAATCTCTGAAGGGAATGAAGAGGAAGGAAGACTTGGGCCGCCCCCCCCACAAACACGAGCTTCCCGCCTATGATGAGGTGTCTCCAGCTGCGCCCAGCGACCACCCCCCAGAAAAGAGACCCAGCAGGCCACTACGGCCACACGGAGGCGCCAATCTCCTGATCAGGGGTCTGTACGATGCGATGAAAAGTCAGCTGGTGTCTAAACAGAGAAAAGAATCCAACAGGGCAGGGGCCGTGCAGCACGTGGATCCCGAGTCTGATGCCCCGGGACCTAGCCAACTGGTTCCCAGCAAAGCCTATCCTGCAGCTGGGCTCAGCCAACAGGTGCCTGCCAGAGCCCATCCTGCAGCCATGCCCAACCAACAGGTGCCTGGCAGAGGCCATTCTTCAGCCATACCCAGCCAACTGGTGTCCGGCAGAGCCCATCCGGCAGCCGGACCCAGCCAACAAGTGCCTGGTAGAGCCCATCCTGCAGCTGGATCAAGCCAACAGGTGCCCGCTAGAGCCCATCCTACAGCTGGGCCCAGCCAACAAGTGCCCATCAGATCCCATCCTGCAGCCGGGCCTAGCCAACAAGTGTCCGGCAGAGTTCGGCCTGCACCAGAGGAAGCATCTGCAGACATCGCAGGTACGTGGACAGCTGGGGTTATACATTGACCCTACTACTCTACAGGCCCCCTGTTTAGTTGCCATAGCAACCACACAAAATACCTTGGCTATTATATTTCATATAAATCTGTGGGGGAAGGGGGAGGGATTTTAACCCCTGCTCTGCCTAGTACCATATATTCAAGATAGTGATGTTGATACAGTGCTATACCTGGGATAGTTTATAACTATGCACAAAATAGAAGAAATCTACATTATAGGTAAGCACTCTCTAGTACCTTGTATTATCGAATATGTAATGTGAAATTATAGGTCAAACTTATTTTTTAATTAAATCATTTTAAAATAGAATGCATGAGGTAAACACTCAACGGCGATAGTTAGTTTGACTAATTGTTAATATGTTGCTAGTGTCTAGGGGGTGTCAATTTTGGTATAGACACCTTGCTTGAAAGTTTAATACTTCCATATAATTAATAGGGGGCCGTGTATCACAGAGATGTAGTTTGTTGCAGAGCACAGCCAAATTACATCCAACCTCGGTAAAAATGAAAAAAGTTCCCAAGCAAACTCCAAATAGACAGATCAATTTATTGTAGGCTCAACAGCAATAGGACTAAATGAACGCACCTTCCGCGTTTCATGCCTAGGCACTTTATCAAGGTGTATATCACACTTCACATGGCCGTATATCACAGTCTTTTGGATGGACTGCACTCATACTCAGAGGGATATTGTTTTCATGTAAACTCTCCGAAAATGCTCATGAAAAAGTGTAGTGAAGTTATACATTCATGAGCACAGCTGATGTTCTTAGAGTCACCTGTAAGCGTGTCTGTGTGAGTGAACTTCTGGTGGTAATATAAGTGATTTTCACTCTCGCAGGTATGACACCTTGGTAGTTGGAACCTTAGCAGTAAGTATATATTTTCAAGACTCACTGTGCCTGTGGATCGGTTGTGGTTGCTTACCCATGTGTGGTCTTGTTACATATGGATTGCAATTATCTGAATACTGTGAGGATTAACAGGAATCCCTTTGAGTGTTTCTTAGGATTCAGCGACCAAAAATATATGCATATTTATGTATTCTTTCAGCAAGCAGTTGTGCTCATGTAGCCTTATGAATAATACATATGTATCTATTTTAGACACTTAACGTGGTCTTGTCTGGATAGCAGTAAGTTGCAAACGGCTACTATAAGTAAATATAGTAAGCTAACCTCCCTGTGTATGTAGCCCCCTTAATGAGTCTTCCTTAGACACTGTGGGCAACAGACTCCCATATTAAAAAAACCATGAAGGTAATCTTTTATCTGAGCAGTGCTATTGCAGGATGCAGGTACATTAATAATGCAGTCTATATAGTGGTGATACGAACCACTTCTACTCGCAAATCGCAGCCTTATTGTTAGGCTTCGATTTATGAGTAGAAGTGGTTTGTTTAACCAATATCTACCCTATATACACTATATATTGGTTGCTTACCACATGGGTAAGCAACCAATCCACCACAGGCACAGTGAGTCTTGAAAATATATACTGTACATACTTAGGTTCCAACTACCAAGGTGTCATATCTCTGAGAGTGAAAATCACTTATATTACCACAAGAAGTTCATTCACACTTAGACACCCTTACAGGTGAATCTAAGAACACTAAGGATATCATTATATCCTTATAATATATATATATATATATTATACCATTATGTCCTATATTATATAAATGAAAACTGGAACTCGACTAAAACCCCCATCATAGAAACACTGAAGGAAATATGCCCCCTAAAGAGAAGAAAAATCAAACCATGGATTTGAAACAAGTCTTTAAACTTAGTTGAAGAACTCGCTAAGATAAAGATCACTAATGACAAACATTATCTCTACCTCAACCGACAAATTAAACGCCAGCTTAAAGCGGACAAAGAAATATGGTGGAACTCAAAGGCCCAAGAAATGGAATCGGCCAGCAGGAAGCATGACGTGCTGATACTACGTGCAGACTACCATACCAGCGCCTCAACACCACACGACCCATAGGCTGGAAAGTGAACCAAAATGCTTCAACGAAAACGTGGTCGAACCAGGTGGCGCAAGATCTCCAACCGCTCCACTTCACAGTAGCTGAAGACCAAAAAGCCGCCCTAAATCGAAACCAATGGCGCAGGAAGCACAGAAAACGTAGTGGAACATACGAGCGGCCT
The DNA here is from genome assembly GCA_036426205.1 of Ascaphus truei. Lineage (NCBI taxonomy): Eukaryota > Metazoa > Chordata > Amphibia > Anura > Ascaphidae > Ascaphus > Ascaphus truei. Next base: position 58,276,375 of record CM071574.1, read on the forward strand.
CCACAACAAAATATGATTATATATGATATATATATATATATATTACATCCACACAACACACAAACACCACACACATACACAACACACAACGATACAGTATGCTCATGAAAATATAACTTCTCTATACTTTTTCATGAGCATTTTCGGAGAGTTTACGTGAAAACAATGTCCCTCTGAGCATTTCAGTGCAGTCCATCCAAAAGACTGTGATACACGGCCCCCTATTAATTATATGGAAGTATCAAACTTTCAAGCATGGTGTCTATACCAAAATGTACACCCCCTAGACACTGGCAACATTTCAACAATTACTCAAGCTATTGCTGTTGAGTGTTTATTTAAATTCATTCTATTTTAAAATTATTTAATTAAAAATAAATTTGACCTATAATTTCAAATGACATGATCTATAATACACGGTACTAGAGAGTGCTTACCTGTATGTGGATTATTTATTATTATTATATTTCATATGAATATTTAATAAATAATAGGTATGTTATAATAGGGAATACGTTGAAATACCTTTTAAAGGTCCCTATAATTAGTAGCACACTGAGATACTGGTAGTAGTGCCGGCTTCTGGGTTTATTAGGATGCATGACTGCAGTCTGCGTCAATGTCGAGAGCAAATCTGAAAATAACACTGGTAGGATGTGACAGGAAATGATTACATGGACAGACACATATGCCCAGGTGTCAACACTGGTCTCGATAAGAAAGTGTGTGTGTCTGTGATCCTGACTACAGGGGAGGGGTGTAATGGGGGTGCCACGTTGTGTGCCCACCTTGTGATGTTTCCTTCTCTTGTTCTCTCTCCAGGTCCCTTCAGTAAGTCCCCCCTCCGCAGGGCGCGGCGCTCAGACAGCGCAGAGAGCCCGGTGCCACTCTCCCCCAACGATGCCACTGCCATCCAGGTGAAGAACCTGCCCAAGCAACTGAACCAGAAGCACATCCTGGAGAAGCACTTCAACCGCTTTGGGACGGTGCAGCGTGTGTACTGCCGGCCGGGGCGCAAGCTGGCGATCATCCACTTCAGCAACCACGTGAGTAACCAGTGGGGGAGGGGAAGAGATGGCGAGGTGGGGGGTGCAGCTGGGAATACGGCCAGGGGGACCGGAAAGTATTGACGGGATCTGTGCTCTTCCAGTCCGTGATATCTGTGGGTTTCGGGAGGGGCGCGGCAGAGCGCCGCGCGTGAGGGGGGGCTCGGGGGGGGGGCGGAGCGCGAGAGGTGGGGCTCGTGTGTGTATATACTCAACATCACACTGCCCCGCAGTGTTACAGCAAGTACATGCAGAGGTGGGGGTGTCGTGTGTGTATATACTACATCAACCACACTGCCGCAGTGTTACAGCGAGTACATGCAGAGGTGGGGCTCGTGTGTGTAATATACTAACTCACACTGCCGCAGTTTACAGCGAGTACATGCAGAGGTGGGGCTCGTGTGTGTATATACTAACATCACACTGCCGCAGGTTTACAGCAGTACATGCAGAGGTGGGGCGTGTGTGTATAACTCACTCACACTGCCGCAGTGTTAACAGCAAGTACATGCAGAGGTGGGGCTCGTGTGTGTATATACACTCACACACACTGCCGCAGTGTTACAGCAAGTACATGCAGAGGTGGGGCTCGTGTGTGTATATACTCACATCACACTGCCGCAGTGTTACAGCAAGTACATGCAGAGCTAAGACGTTTGTGTATTTATACACACCTGTAATACTGCACATGCAGAGGTGAAACGTGCGTGTGCGTGTAGCGTGACTGCTCAGTACACGTGTGCCATATCTCTATTGTCAGGTGGAGGGAGGTTTTGGCGGGGCGGAAGAAGCTGAGGCGTCAGATGCGAGGGTTCCCAGCCGCCCCTGGCTGCGTGGGCCCGGATGACAAACTGAAGGCGTTAATTCCCAGCGCCGCTCTTACTACTGATCCCCAGAGCCTTGCCATGGGTTTCCTGGACTTGGGGCATGCTGGGACATTGGGCGTATCCTTCACCAGGTGAGCTGAGAATCCCTGCTACATGCTTGGAAACTGGGTATGTCCTTCAGGTGCAATCACACTTGTCTCCCTTCCCCTGACGCTCTCGCCCGCTTTCCCCCTGATGCTATATGCCCCCTTCCTGATGCTTGTTGCCCCTCGCGACCCCATATGCTCTGTCTTTTTCCCACCCCCTTGATGATCTCTCCTGCTTGTGTATTCCTGTCCCAGGTTCCAGCAGCTGAGGGACAAGTTGATCCATGAGATGAAAGTTCAGCATTTTTACCAGCAGTTACTCTGGTTGGTAGTAACGACTTCCCGTGTAACTTCTAATATCCAGGAGGTTTTTTCTCTGGTCTTGCCTTCTCTCCTGAGGCCATATAGTCCGGTGATTCTCAACCAGGGTGCCAGGGTAACCCTGGTGTGCTGCATCCCTCTGCCAAGGGTGCCTCGGCCTTAGCGGAAGAGCTGTCTGCTCAGCGGGCACCTCCCCTGCAGCCTGGGGATGTAGAGGGTGCGATCCTCCTCTGTGCTCTCAGCACAGCGGTGAGAGAGAAGCCTCTTCCTCTCCAGGCAGCGCAGGCAAGTGCCCACTGACAGGTGTGTGAGAGGGGAGGCGTGAGGGCTTTGTGTGGGGAGGAGAGTGTGATGGCTTTGGGTGGGGGGTGGCTGTGTGTGAGGAGGGTGAGGTAGGCTTGTGCTTTTTGGGGGGTGGAGGAAGGTGTGTGATGTAAGTAAGAGAATGTGAATGTGGTTTTTATGATTAAAGGGTCAGTGTGTTGTGTGAGAAGGTGGGATAAATGTGGAGTGTGAGTAGAAGGGTGAGTATGATCTGTGAGAGTGAATGGAGTGAGTAGAAGGGTGAGTATGATCTGTGAGGGTGAATGGAGTGTGAGTAGAAGGGTGAGTATGATCTGTGAGGGTGAATGGAGTGTGAGTAGAAGGGTGAGTATGATCTGTGAGGATGAATGGAGTGTGAGTAGAAGGGTGAGTATGATCTGTGAGGGTGAATGGAGTGTGAGTAGAAGGGTGAGGGTGAATGTGGGGCGTGTGCTTTTGAAACGGAGTGCGAGAGTGTAAGCGAGGAGTAAGTGATTGATGTGTGCAGAGCAGGGGTACTCTGAGATTTCAAAAAATTCTTCTAGGGTGCCCCAGTGAAAAAAAGGTTGGGAACCCCTGCATCTGTCACACCAGACTCCTCTGTGCGCTCTCTAATACCAGTGCTTGTGTCCCTGCAGTGACTCTGCTCTCTCTATAACACCAGTGCTTGTGTCCCTGCATTGACTCTGCTCTCTCTATTACACCAGTGCTTGTGTCCCTGCAGTGACTCTGCTCTCTCTATAACACCAGTACTTGTGTCCCTGCAGTGACTCTGCTCTCTCTATAACACCAGTACTTGTGTCCCTGCAGTGACGCTGCTTGGACCCCTATGGAGCTGCCGTACCTGATCGCTCAGAATCTGCGCTCTTGGAGGGAGTGCGTGTTCTGGAAGGTGGTTCTAGTTCTGCCGGAGAACAGTGAGTCCGATGACTTGAACGGGTGAGTGAGACTGGGAGCTGGGCGGGTCTGAGTGAGCAGTTATCCTCTCACTGAGTGCCTCCAGCAGGCAGGGATGTGAGTGGAGTACTAGGCTCCCCATGCAGTCTCCTCCTCCGTGACAGGGAACTGCTGACTTTGCTTTTATCGTGACATGTTTGGATATCGGCTGCCTCCAGCGGGTGTGTAACCAGCTCACTGCCAGGGGCACGAGCAGTGCAAAATGCGTTCAGCGAACTTGTTATGAGGGAGTCGGTGTGAACCTCTCACCTGGCTCTGGGGTTAGTGTAACGGTGTAACGGTGTGACCTCCGGGTTACTCACACTTGTCACTCTGTCACAGTGTCCTGTCTGAATGGTTGAAGGCAAAGTTCTGTTGGGCAGGTGCCCATGCGGTGCGAGGTGCCACGGAGCAGCGGGTGCAGACGCTGGCGCTGTACAGCTCTTTGGAGTCCCAGGAGGGCCGAGCTGTGCGTGTTAATGTGTGTGTGAAGGTGAGACTCTGCTTCTCCTTACACTGCTAGCGTGCAAATTCTAGCACTATTTTCCTTCCCTGCTACACAAGGGCTGGACACCCCTGCTGATTACCGTCTCCTTTGCCCCCTCTGTCTCTCGTATAGGCTGCTTTCTGACTGCTCTCTTCTCCCTCACCTCTCCCTTATTACCTTTGTTTCTCATGTAAGCTGCCCCCCTCCCCCTCACCTCTTGTCTTCCCACGACTCCCCTCTCCTATTTCCACTGGCCCCTTTCCTTCTCCCTTATTACCTTTTTGTCACTCCTGTAAGCTCCACCGTGGCTCCTCGACTCTTCTCTCCCTTCCCTTTCTCTCCTTCTTGCCCCTGCGGCAGGTCTCTCACGGCCCCCTGACGCCCACCGAGATGGACCGAGCTGAGGCTCAAAAAGAACTGTTGGGGACCAGCGGCCTCGTGCTCCTGGTGTCGGCCCAAGCGAGGGGTTCAGATGGGACGGAGGAGGACGTGCGTTGGCTCTCTGCCTTACTGCAACTCAAGCAGCTGCTCCAGGCCAAGCCTTTCCGCCCCCCGCTGCCCCTCGCCGTACTGGTGCCCGGGCACTGCCGGGAATCTGTGAGCGAGGTGGAGGAAGGTCAGTGTGAAGCTCCCCTTGCGAACCCCAATAAGCGAACATTATTATACTAATGGGAGCGCACTGGGGAATCGGGGTGTCACTGTGGCAGGGTGTCTGTGGGAAACTCGTTGCCTTCATATGTTCCAGGGCTGATGCTGCCAGACCTGATGTCGTCTGGGCTCATCTCGGAATATGTCATTGTTCCCCTCCCGGACTCTGTGAATGACATGCAGGGGACCGACATGGTATGTGACACATTGCCACCATGCACAGTAAGTGACGGACGCGGTGTCACCTGATCATGCGCAGTATGTGACACGTATGACATTGCTTCAGTGTCTCCTCTCGGGTCTCTTGCTCAGTGTCTTCTCTCTCGCGTAGGGTCACCCTGTAGGAACGGGACAATTCGCCGCGGCCGTGTCGCTGCAGGGTTTAGTTCTTTTAGGTTTTAAGGTTAGAAATATTGGGATTAGGGGTTTAGCGATTAGGGTTGTTCGGGTTTAGGGGTTCAGATCCTAGGTTGCAGTTATCACCCCCAGACTCCCTTGGTCATCTGCTGGTGGCCAAATGGCAGCAGCGAAATGGCTGCAGCTAACTGTTCTGGATCCCTCCCTGTCACTCAGTCGGCGCTCTCTCCTGCAGGTCTCCGATGCTGTGCAGTTCCTGCTCTCCCACTGCCCTCGCTCCCTAGAGCTGTGCTCCCTCCCTCTGCGCCAGTACATTGAGGACGGTGTGTGCCGTGCATTCAGCGAACCCTTTCACCATGACGCCTGGGAGCGCAGGAAGGCCGGCCTTCCCCCGCAGGATCCTGCAGCCGTCATCGATCTGTATAACTGCGCTCTGCGATTCCTGGCAGAGGCCGCCTCCTCGGAGCAGCTCTCTGACTTCTCGTGGCCCGTGGCAGAGTTTACATGCTCCGGGGGCAGTTCTGCAATTCCCCACCTCGGCTGGAACTGCCCTAAGCACCTGGCCTGGCTGAAGCAGGCGTTGCTGTCCTTCCAGATCCCGCAGATGGACCAGCCTCCTCCAGGGGGTGAGAGAGAGATGGGGGGGGGGGAGGAGGGGGGGGGGGAGGGGGAGGGGGGGGGAAGGGGGGAGGGGAGGAGGGGAGGGGATAGGAGAGAGGGGGGGAGCAAAGAAAGGGTGGTATAGGAAGGGCAGAAAGGATGAGAGGCAGAGGAGAAAAGTGGACAAGAGTGGAAATATGAGGAGGGGGGGAAGGTGGTTGAAGATTGGGCTAAGGAGTAGGGAGGGAGGGAGTGATGTGAGGAATGGAGAGGGGTTGGAGAGGAGGATTGGAATGGCAGAGAGGAGGGAAGGGACAAGGGTACAAGAGCAGAAATAAGAGATGGAGGAAAGATCTGGGTAGCTGGTGGAAGGAATTGGAGAGGTTCTTGAGATGGTCACCATGTCTGATTACTCGCTGGGGTGATGGGGGCTTGAGGGTGACCTTTCCCTGACCTCTGACCCTGCAGCTCCTTGGCTCCCCGTCTGCTCCATGATCCTGGAGTACATTTCTCAGATCTGCCGGTGCCCGCGGTCTCTGCCCGTCCTGCTGTCTGAGGTGCAACTCCTCCTGTGCCGGGCCTACGAGCGCTGGAGTGAGCTTGAGGGCGCGGATACCGAGGGGCAGGGACCCCCTGTACAGGACATTCCCTGGGACGACCTACTCACCCTCTGCATCAACCACAGACTGCGGGACTGGGAGCCCCCCCTGAAACCACATACCCCAGGTGAGACCTTGGGTCCCCCCACCGGAGATCTCGGGTTCCCTCGCCAGAAACCTCCGATGCCACTTCTATCTGTTCCATGCGCTGCTCTGTCTGCAGGTTCGCGGGACGGGGAGGTGCGCGTGTACTTCCTGCAGGAGGATTTGAGGAGTTTCACACCTCCCAAAACATGGGACAGCGCTCGACTCGGCACACACGGGGACGTGCAGGGAGCAGAGGACGGGTGAGGGACGGAACGGTGTGACCTATGCATGAAGTTTCTATCCTGTCGCCCGGGTGCATGTTCAGGGGATGTAGCACGTGTGACTCTGCAGATGTGGAGCTTTGTGTGTCCCCTGTTGCTCTGTGGGTTCTGTTTTTCTTGTGGCGTGTTTGTGTGCTGCTGTGTTAAACCGGTGCTCTCCCTGCAGCCCCCCTGTTGGATGGCGCCGCTCCCTGCGGACATCGCGGGTTGTTGGGTCCCATGTGGCCCCCGAGGAAACTTTGGAGGAGAACCGGATGCTGAGCACTGAGTTCATTTGCACAGAGACTCTCACCCAGCGACTGAACAACTCTCTGCAGGCGGAGAGGGAGGAGAGCAAGAGGTGAGATAGTGGGGCGCATGCCGTAGGAGTGGGTGCAGGAGAGGGCGCGTGCCGGGGAAATTGCTGCAGGAGAGGGCGTGTGCCGGGGGAGTATGGGCACATGTTGGGGTAGTGGGTGCAGGACAGCGCGGGTGCTGGGGGAGTATGGGCACATGCTGGGGGAGTATGGGCACATGCTGGGGGAGTGGGTGCAGGTGAGCGCGCGTGCTGGGGGAGTATGGGCACAAGCTGGGGTAGTGGGTGCAGGAGAGCGCGCGGGTGCTGGAGGAGTATGGGCACATGCTGGGGGAGTGGGTGCAGGAGAGCGCGCGTGCTGGGAGAGTATGGCACAGTGCTTCTGGGGTAGTGGGTGCAGGGAGCGCGCGCTGTGCTGGGGAGTGTGGGCACATGCTGGGGTAGTGGGTGCAGGAGACGCGCGCGTGGCTGGGGAGTATGGTCACATGCTGGGGTGTGGGTGTAGGAGACGGCCGTATGGGCCCATGCTGGGTAGTGGGTGCAGGAGAGCCGCGTTGTTTGTGCTGGGGGAGTATGGCACTGCTGGGGTAGTGGGTGCAGGAGATCGTGCTTGCATGTGGGGGAGTACTGAGGCACATGCTGGGGTAGTGTGGGTGCTGAGAATCGCGGGCTTGGCTGGGGGGAGTATGGGGCACATGCTGGGGTAGTGGGTGCAGGAGATCGCGCGGTGCTGGGGGAGTATGGCACATGCTGGTGGTAGGTGTGGAGGATCGGCGCGTGCTGGTGAGTATGGGCACTGTCTGGGGTAGTGGGTGCAGGAGAGCTGCGCCTGGGGGAGTATGGCAAATGCTGGGGGTAGTTGCAGTAGATCGCGGCGTGCTGGGGTGTATGGGTCACATTCTGGGTAGTTGGGGGTGCAGAGAAGCGCGGCGGTATGGGCACATGCTGGGGTAGTGGGTGCAGAGAGCGCGCGTGTCTGGGGAGTTGTGGCACATGCTGGGGTAGTGGGTGCAGGAGAGCGTGCGTGCTGGGGGAGTATGGGCACATGCTGTATGGGTGCAGGAGCAGCGCGCGTGGCTGGGGGAGTATGGCACATGCTGGGTAGTGGGTGCAGGAGAGCGCGCGGCTGGGGAGTATGGGCACATGCTGGGGTAGTGGGTGCAGGAGAGCGGCCGGGCGCGTATGGGCACATGCTGGGTGTAGTGGTGGGCATGAGGAGGCGTGCCTGGCTGGGGAGTATGGGCACATGCTGGGGTAGTGGGTGCAGGAGAGCGTGCGTGCTGGGGGAGTATGGGCACATGCTGGGGTAGTGGGTGCAGGAGAGCGCGCGTGCTGGGGAGTATGGGCACATGCTGGGTAGTGGGTGCTGAGAAGCGCGCGTGCTGGGGGAGTATGGGCACATGCTGGGGTAGTGGGTGCAGGAGATCGCGCGTGCTGGGGGAGTATGGGCACATGCTGGGGTAGTGGGTGCAGGAGAGCGCGCGTGCTGGGGAGTATGGGCACATTGCTGGGTAGTGGTGCAGGAGAGCGCGCGTGTTGGGGAGTATGGGCACATGCTGGGGTAGTGGGTGCAGGAGAGCGCGCGTGCTGGATGGTATGGGCACGGTGTGGGGAGGTGCAGGAGAGCGCGTGCTGTAGGTATGACGGGAGCTTTGTGACAGGCTATGAATAATACAAACCACAATATAACTGGGTTGAACTGAACGAGACTTAGATATGTAAAATATAATTTATTCCTTGAAAAGGTGAACACACGAGATTATACAAATAACAGACAAAATATAGACACTCACTTAAGATGGAAATGATGAAGCAATCATAATTCTGGACTGGCAGTTCATACAGCAATCTTCATAATCATCAAGACACGAAAAGACATGAAGGACAATAGCCGTAGGCTGAGCCTGGTTCTTATACAATTATTTCCCATTGAACACAACCTAAACCCAGCCCCTCTCATAAATCAGTGGTGAGGTTGACAGTTTTCCTCAGAGTAAAACTCCTCCCACCCAAGGACGTTTGAAAACTGCTTTTCCTATCTAAATAACTTCAGTTCAGTAGTACTTACTGGCACGCGTAACATATTAATACATTCCGGCACGCATGACGCTCCCAATAAGACTAAATATTACCGTGTAATATTAAAATTAAGAGAGATATTAATATCTGTCTCTTAGTACCTGCCAGACGTCAGGTGTCTGTAATCCTTATGTACGATTCAGTCCCACGAATACACATTGAGCTTTTAGCACGTTCAGCCGAGGACATCTCATATATTCTTATATTTAATAAGGTCACTCATTCTGATATCTCCTTGCGTAACCGCACCCCTGGCCTCCATCAATAAATCCTTTGAAGCAGGGACTCCTGTATAGTGAACATTTGTCACCGGTGCTATATTTCACACCCAATGGCCCAGCCTGGGTGCTAGCTGCCTTCTACCAGCCACATGTGTTAACATACACCAACCCCCCCTGTGCTTTTCACACACCCAACTTCAATCAAGCCTTTTGAAGCCCAGATATTTCTGAAAAGACACCACCATCCTAATGCATTTTCCTAAACTGCAAGCTCATTAACCCCTAACCCCAGTGTGTGTGTGGTGCAGACACTGGCAAGAAACATGCATTTATACACAGGAATAAACATTTGGATGGCTGAAGCAAGGCAAAACCACATTACTGGACCCCAGTCCAGTTAACCTCTTGCTTCCCAGGTGAGAGTAGAGGGTGGCCAAATGGGGTGTAACCCCTTTAATCCCGGGCCAAACCCTCCCTATCTTGACAGGGAGTATGGGCACATGCTGGGGTAGTATGGGCACATGCTGGGGTAGTGGGTGCAGGAGAGCGCGCGTGCTGGGGTAGTATGGGCACATGCTGGGGTAGTGGGTGCAGGAGAGCGCGGGTGCTGGGGGAGTATGGGCACATGCTGGGGTAGTGGGTGCAGGAGAGCGCGCGTGCTGGGGGAGTATGGGCACATGCTGGGGTAGTGGGTGCAGGAGAGCGCGGGTGCTGGGGGAGTGGGTGAAGGAGGAGAATGCTGCGGGGAGTGAGAGTAGCTGGTGCTATTAACCCTTCTGTGTCTGGTTTCAGGTTCGAGGAGAAGCTGCAGCAATTGGTTATGGAGGAGCCTGCGTATCAGTCAGAATCTCTGTGCTTCCCCCTGTACCTTCCTGAGGCCATGTTCGGACACCCAGAGACGCTGCCTAATGTGTCAGACGGTGCCTCCTGCCTGCAGGCGTTCCTGTCAGATGGTGCTGGGGGTGTCCCCTCCCTGCAGGGGTTCCTGTCAGATGGTGCTGGGGGCGCCTCCTTCCTGCGGCGTCCTCTGTCAGAATGTGCTGCGGGCGCCCCCTCCCCGCGCCGGCCTCTGTCAGACGATGTTGTGTGCTCCCCCTTTCTGCAGGGCTCTCTGACGGAGCGTCTGCACGAGCTGTGCACACTCCTGAAAGCGAGTAAGGAGGAGGACATAGCCTGCGAGTTGCACCTGAGCACATTGCTGGATGTGGGGGACCCCTGAGCTGTCAGCTCTCCTATGACAGGAGATGACCCTTGAACTGTCAGTGTCACCTCCCTACTTACCTGTTACTGCTGGACCTCGGGGGACCTTTTTAAGCTATCATTACCTTGCAGATGACCTCATGTACAGGCCTGATGACATTGTGACGTCACACAGTATCACCCATTAGAACACGTGGAGCTGTGTCACTGGACTTGCTGTGCCCCCCATGGTTTCTCGGTGTGTACATACTGTGCCCCCCATGGTTTCCCAGTGTGTACATACTGTGCCCCCCATGGTTTCCCAGTGTGTACATACTGTGCCCCCGATGGTTTCCTCCCGGTTTGTACATACTGTGCCCCCGATGTTTCCTGGTTTGTACATACTGTGCCCCCGATGGGTTTCCCGGTGTGTACCATACTGTGGGCCCCCTGGTTCCCGGTGTGTACATACTTGCCCCCGCTGGCTCCTTCTGTGTACATACTGTGCCCCCGATGGTTTCCCGGTGTGTACATACTGTGCCCCCGCTGGGCTCCTGCTGTGTACATACTGCCAGCACTTGCATAGGGGAGACATTATTTTTTATTGGAATAAAATATTTAGAAATGAATGGTGTGTGGGACTCTTATGTGTTCTGGGGAGTGCACACTACCGAGCTGCTGCTGCTGCTCAGCGCGGCTGCAGGCGCATAGCTGTAGCGGGCATTGCATCCCTCGCCTCTGCTAGGTCGCATGTTCAATGCAGCCCGGCTGCTGCTGCTAGGCGCGCATTCATTGCAGCCCGGCTGCTGCTGCTAGGCGCGCATTCATTGCAGCCCGGCTGCTGCTGCTAGGCGCGCATTCATTGCAGCCCGGCTGCTGCTGCTAGGCGCGCATTCATTGCAGCCCGGCTGCTGCTGCTAGGCGCGCATTCATTGCAGCCCGGCTGCGCTGCTAGTCTCGCCTCATCCCGCCAGTGCCGATAAGTAAATGGTCAAATTGCGCCTGCTGCTGCTGCTAGGCGCGCATTCATTGCAAGCCCGGGCTGCTGCTGCTTTTGTGCATATATGCACCTCACTTGGCAACCGTCAAACAGTCCGGCGAACGCGACAAAAGCAACATTAGAATAGCACACCAGTCTTTCCAATGAAAGTACAAAAATGTATTGCAGAACCGACGCTTCGGTGTAAGATTACATCTTCATCAGGACTAACATACAACTGTGTCAGTGTGGATAGTGTATAGTAATACAAAAATGACAAGGTACACAACTTATCAAAAATCAATTAAGGGTTAATGGTTTGTGCTTTGGAGATGTTTATTTAAAGGCACCCGTGTCTTTACAGTTAATCATGGCGACAGCCGCTCTCCGAATGAAGGATCTGTGGGCTGTGAACACTGCCGCTGACAGCGTGCAGGCATGGCACGGAAACAGTGGCTGCTACAAAGATTGACCTCCTGTAAATGTCTCTCGTTCGACTACTCATAGTATCTTCCACTTTCCGACAGCCACATTTCTCTGTGCTCCCGTTGTTACAAGGGCGCTACCCAGTCCTCAAGCCCCCCCCAACAGGTAAGGTTTTCAGCATGTCCCAGCATCAGCACAGGTGGTTCAATCAGTGGCTCAGTCATTGACTGCACTGTCTGAGCAAGACCTGAAAACTGAACTGTTGTACCCTTAGACCTGGAGTTGAGCCCCCTGGCCTACTCACTGTTCTTAACGTCTGTATACTTTAAGCTTCCATTGCAATGCTCTGCCAGCACCACATGCCTAGGAGTACATGTAGTGTTAATCTCGCAGCCTGGAACTTTAGCGCAGCAACACTCTGCAGACCCTAGCATTAATAAGGTGGCGGTGCAATGCTCTGCAGACCCTAGCATTAATAAGGTGGCGGTGCAATGCTCTGCAGACCCTAGCATTAATAAGGTGGCGGTGCAATGCTCTGCCGAGACCTAGCATTAATAAGGTGGCGGTGCAATGCTCTGCAGACCCTAGCATTAATAAGGTGGCGGTGCAATGCTCTGCAGAGTAGGATTGATAAGGTAGCGGTGCAATGGTCTGCAATTCAAGCATTGATATGGTAACGGTGCAATGCTCTGCAGAGAAGTAGTGATAAGGCAGCGCTGCAACACACTGTAGTTTCCGTTCCACGGGTTGTTGAGCAGGAGATGCACTGCATGTGATGGGCAGATGCAATGCTCTGCAGCACTGACACAATCCTGGCTCCCCAGACGTTTCTGGCTTCTGATTGGCTGTCTCCCTCGCGGTCCCTATTGCCTTCTCGTTAGCTGGGAGTACACGGCGCTTCCAATTGGATACCCTGCCCTCGGCTCATGTCTGCTTAGCGTGACGCAGGATCGGGCGGCGCGCTGCATTCTGGGAGGTGTGGTCTCTACAGCGGTCAACGTATGTGACTGCAGAACGTCATCGGACTACAAATCCCAGAGATCCGCGCTGCAGCGGGGGCGGGGCTTCCGTGTTGTCTGAAGGGATGGAAGTGCACATGACAGGGACACTGAGCAGAGAAACATGACCGAGGGGACGTGAGTACAGAGCTGCTGTGATTTATATGTCTGTATGTGTCTCTATCCAGTCCTGAGATACTGTGACATGCACAAAGTGTCCTATACAGGCCGGTGCAAGGTATCACTGCCTGATACCCATAGGGAATATACCCTGCTATATACACAGTGACTGCAGGGTGTTCCTGCCTGATACCCATAGGGAATATACCCTGCTATATGCACAGTGACTGCAGGGTGTCCCTGCCCGATACCCATAGGGAATATACCCTGCTATATACACAGTGACTGCAGGGTATCACTGCCTGCTACCCATAGGGAATATACCCTGCTATATACACAGTGACTGCAGGGTGTCACTGCCTGATACCCATAGGGAATATGCCCTGCTATATACACAGTGACTGCAGGGTGTCCCTGCCCGATACCCATAGGGAATATACCCTGCTATATACACAGTGACTGCAGGGTGTCCCTGCCTGATACCCCATAGGGACATACCCTGCTATATAGACACAGTGACTGCAGGGTGTCCCTGCCTGATACCCATAGGGAACATACCCTGCTATATACACAGTGACTGCAGGGTGTCCCTGCCTGATACCCATAGGGAATATACCCTGCTATATACACAGTGACTGCAGGGTGTCCCTGCCTGATACCCATAGGGAATATACCCTGCTATATACACAGTGACTGCAGGGTGTCCCTGCCCGATACCCATAGGGAATATACCCTGCTATATACACAGTGACTGCAGGGTGTCACTGCCCGATACCCATAGGGAATATACCCTGCTATATACACAGTGACTGCAGGGTGTCTGCCTGATACCCATAGGGAATATACCCTGCTATATACACAGTGACTGCAGTGTGTCCCTGCCTGATACCCATAGGGAATGTACCCTGCTATATCCCAGTGACTGCATGGTTCCCCTGCCCGATACCCATAGGGATATGCCCTCTATATACACAGTGACTGCAGGGTGCCCCTGCCTGATACCCCTGGGAATATACCCTGCGTATATACACAGTGACTGCGGGTGTCACTGGCCTGATACCCAGTAGGGAATGTACCCTGCTATATACACAGTGACTCAGGGTTCCCTGCCTGATACCCATAGGGAATATACCCTCGTATATACAACAGTGTGACTGCAGGGGTGTCTCCTGCTCCTGATACCCATAGGGAATATCCCTGCTATATACACAGTGACTGCAGGGTGTCACTGCCCATAACCCATGGGAATAACCCTGCATATACACAGTGACTGCGGTGTCTTGCTGATACCCATAAGGAGAGTATACCCTGCTATATACACAGTGACTGCAAGGTATCACTGCCTGTACCCATAGGATATCCCTGCATATACACAGTGACTGCAGGGTGTCACTGCTAATACCCTAGAAATACCCTGCTATATACACAGTGACTGCAGGTGTCACTGCCTGATACCAATAGGGAATATACCCTGCTATATACACAGTGACTGCAGGGGTCACTGGCCTGATACCCATAGGTTGGTAACCCTGCTATATACACATGTGACGTAGTGGGCCCAGTGTGTCACGTGAGCCCTATACCCATAGGGAATACCCTGCTATATACACAGTGACTGCAGGGTGTCACTGCCTGATACCCATAGGAATATACCCTGCTATATACCACTGCTGCAGGGTGTCCTGCCTGATACCCATAGGGAATATAATCGTCCTGCTATAGATCATCACGTGACTGCATGGTGTGTCACTGCCTGAATACCCTAGGGATATGTACCCTGCTATATACACAGTGACTGCAGGGTGTCACTGCCTGCTACCCATAGGGAATATACCCTGCTATATACACTGTGACTGCAAGGTATCACTGCCTGATACCCATAGGGAATATACCCTGCTATATACACAGTGACTGCAGGGTGTCTGCCTGATACCCATAGGGAATATACCCTGCTATATACACAGTGACTGCAAGGTATCACTGCCTGCTACCCATAGGGAATATACCCTGCTATATACACAGTGACTGCAGGGTGTCACTGCCTGATACCCATAGGGAATGTACCCTGCTATATACACAGTGACTGCAGGGTGTCACTGCCTGCTACCCATAGGGAATATACCCTGCTATATACACAGTGACTGCAGGGTCTCCCTGCCCGATACCCATAGGGAATATACCTTCTTATACACATACTGCGGGTGTCTCTCTGCCTGGATCCCCATAGGGAATATACCCTGCTATATACACAGTGACTGCAGGGTGTCACTGCCCGATACCCATAGGGAATATACCCTGCTATATACACAGTGACTGCAGGGTGTCTGCCTGATACCCATAGGGAATATACCCTGCTATAACCACAGTGACTGCAAGGTATCACTGCCTGATACCCATAGGGAATATACCCTGCTATATACACAGTGACTGCAGGGTGTCACTGCCTGATACCCATAGGGAATATACCCTGCTATATACACAGTGACTGCAGGGTGTCACTGCCTGATACCCATAGGGATATACCCTGCTATTAACCATGACTGCAGGGTTATCACTGCCTTATACCCATAGGGTAATATACCCCTGTCATTACACAGTGACTGCAGGGTGTCACTGCCTGATACCCATAGGGGAATGTACCCTGCTATATACACAGTGACCGCAAGGTATCACATGCTGATACCATAGGAATATACCCTGCTATATACACAGTGACTGCGTGGTGTCACTGCCCGATACCCATAGAATTACCTGCTATATACACAGTGACTGCAGGTGTCTGCCTGATACCCATAGGGAATATACCCTGTCTATTACACTAGTGACTGCAAGGTAATCACTGCCTGCTACCCATAGGGAATATACCCTGCTATATACACAGTGACTGAGGGTGTCACTAGCCTATGCCTAATACCCATGAGGGAATGTGACCCTGCTATATACACATTGACTGCAGGGTGTCACTGCCTGCTAACCCATAGGGAATATCCCTGCTATATCCCAGTAACTGCAGTGTTTCCACTGCCTTATACCCATAGGGAATATACCCTGCTATATACACAGTGACTGCAGGGTGTCCCTGCCTGATACCCATAGGGAATATACCCTGCTATATACACAGTGACTGCAGGGTGTCCTGCCTGATACCCATAGGGAATATACCCTGCTATATACACAGTGACCTGCAGGTTGTCCGGCCCTGATACCCATAGGGAATATACCCTGCTATATACACAGTGACTGCAGGGTGTCCCTGCCTGATACCCATAGGGAATATACCCTGCTATATACACAGTGACTGCAGGGTGTCCCTGCCTGATACCCATAGGAATATACCCTGCTATATCACAGGACTGCAGGTTGTCACTGTGCCTGATACCCATAGGAATGTAAACCCTGCATAAATACACAGTGACTGCAGGTGTCACTGCCTTATGTCCCATAGGGAATTACCCTTCTATATAACAGGACTGCGGGTGCCCTGCCTGATACCCATAGGGAATATACCCTGCTATATACACAGTGACTGCAGGTGTCCCTGTCCTGATACCCTAGGGAATATCCACCCTGCTATATACAGACTGACTGCAGTGTCCCTGCCTGATCCCATAGGGAATTCCGCTATTACACGTGACCGCAGGTGTCACTGCATCAGTGGAGACTGACAGCCCTGCCGATGACAAAGATAAAAGAAGGTCAGATAATAATATATATATAATCACACGTTGATTCTGTGATCTAGTACACAGGACAGTATGCAGCACTTGGATAAAGCATTACACATAACTGTAACACAATAGAAGTTGGACAGTTTCTGTCCCCAGAACAGTCGCATGATTCCTGCTTTTTGTGACCCCCTGCCCTCTCCGACCTGCGCGAGGGGGGGCCCCTACAGCTCCGCCTGCCACAGTCTCACCCCGCTTCATCTCACGTGCTCGTGTAGGTGAGCGGGGGGTCAACCCTGGTGCTACGTGGAGGGTGAGGAGCGAGGGCAGAGTTGTGCTGAGGCTCATTCCTTGGGGCTGGACCCGGTGTGTGGGCTTTATACCGGGAGGGTGGGTTCCTATCAGAACCTTACACCACAATATACCCAGATATACCTTCTATAATCCATAACCACATACCTACTGCTATATGCACAACAGTGACTGCATGGTGTCACTGTCGATACCCATAGGAAATATATACCATGCTACATACACACAGTGACCACAGTCCACTGCCTATACCTATAAGCTGGGTGGTGGGCCAACTCCAGTCCTCAAGGCCACCAAAAGGTCAGCTTTTCAGATATCCCTGCTTCAGCACAGATGGCTCAGGCAATCTGACCGGGCCAATGCTGAGCCACCTGTGCTGAAGCCAATGATACATATAACAAGGTCCGGATATTACATAGTAACACCCGGGAAAGAATCCCTGATAAAGCACTCTTGGGGGGCACAGATGGGTGGGACAATGTTAATCCAAGCAGATATCCCATTCATATGCAGAGAATGAAAATAATAACATGTTTAAACAAGTACTGTAAATACAGGGGCGTAAAATATATATAGTTAAAATACTGGTGGTAGGTAGGCCTATATCACATTGTCTGGCTCCTCCTAAGCCAAACAACTAAATGTTATGACACCAAAGGGGTTAAATCCCTACAGATGGTCGTAATGGACATAGGAATACCTATTATTAATACAAATATATTCCCTATCAACACGGGTATAACATAATATACATATCACATGCTAGTAATAAATACTATTCCCCAAGGTGATTTCCCTGCAAGGGTGTGCCAAATAGTCATATGCCATTGTGAGGATTCAGTATGTGACTTTAGACAAAACACAGCGTATAGCAAAAATGTATCTCAGTTTCTTCCCCTACACAAGGACCAGTTTCTGAGTTACATGCCAGTCCTCGGTTATCCGACACCAATGCGTTCCTCAAATGGCGTTGTAGAGCTACACGTTGTACATCGAAACCGTTTTCCCATAGGAACACTGTTTAAATGAAGGTTCCGTTCCTGAAGGCATTTTTTAACACTAAAAATACAACCAAATATTTTTGCAAGGCAACAAGATATGCGCACACACATAAATGATAAGTGTATATCCTGTATTATATGTATAAATAACATAATAAATAATATATTACTATCGTATATTGAACTTAATATATAGATATAATATATTATATATATATACGCCTGTTTGACTTACGCTTTTGCACGTTTTTCTGTACTGTTTTCGTCTGCTCTATATATACACATACACAACGTTGCAAAGCGTCGTAAGAGCGTTGGATAAGCCATTTTGGCGTTGTAAAAATGAATATAGGTATGCATTGCATAGCGTTGGATAAGCCATTCGCTGTAAAGCGAAGCGTTGTAAAACGAGGACTGCCTGTATTTAGATACTTTTTTAACTCAGAAACTGGTTCCCTTGGGAAGGGGAAGAACTGAGATACATTGTTGCTATACGCTGTGTTTTTGTCTGTAGTCACCTATTGAATCCTCACACTGGCATATGACTATTAGACACACCCTTGCAGGGATAAATCACCTTGGGGAATAGTATTTTATTACTAGCATGTGAAATGTATCTTATGTTATACCCGTGTTTTATAGGGGAATATTTGTATTAATAGGTATATCCTATGTCCATTACGACCATCTGTAGGGACTTTAACCCATTTGGTGTAGAACATTTAGTTGTTTGGCTTAGGAGGAGCCAGGCAATGTGTATGTAGCCATACCTACCACCAGTGTTTTAAATAATAAAATAATAATAATAACGCCCTGTATTTACAGTTATTTGATTAAAATGTTATTATTTTTCATTCTCTGCATATGAATGAGATATCTGCTTGGATTATACATTGTCCCACCCATCTGTGCCCCCCAAGAGTGCTTTATCAGAGATTCTTTCCCGGGTGTTACTATGTAATATCCGGACCTTGTATATATGTATACCTACTTCCCTATGCATTATGGGGGTTTTCTCTAAGAATATACTGTATTCTACTTATAATTGGTGAGCGACAGGCTACAGTGTGTCTGAAGCAAGGATATCCTGAAAACCTGACCTGTTGGTGACCACTCCCGGCAGGGAATATACCCTGCAATGTACACACAGTGACCACAAGGTGTCACTGTCTTATACCCATAGAAAATATATACCACATGCAACAAACACAGTGACCACAAGGTGTCACCGTCAGCACATGATACTGTACCTATATTGAATATACCCTGCAATTTACACGCAGTGACCCCCAGTGTGTCACTACCAAAGGGGAATATACCCTGCTATATACACACAGACCAGCGGGAGGCGCTCTCTCTCTTACCCTGGCTTTTTTTCCACAGAGTGAGTTCCTGAAGGAGCTGCCGCAGGCGTGCACAGCACAAGAAGGTGCGGAGAACGGGATGAAGTTTTACGCCGCCTTGCAGGCTGAGGACGGACACTGGGCTGGAGATTACGGGGGGCCCCTGTTCTTACTGCCGGGTGAGGGGGGTCCCCATGATAATGAATCGCATGCTGGCGGGCAGAAAACTGACGTTTTATGGCTGTCGTTCTCTCTCTCTCTCATTTCCTGACCCCACATGCTCCATGCGCCCCATGGCAGGGCAGTTATTACTGCGAGGGGGGTAGATCAGCTGCTAGTTACAAACAGAGGTGCAATCTCATGTAGCCTGCCAGAAAACAACCTTCTGTACGGGCTTTAGCAGTCTCATTGGCTTCCCTGAACCACGAGCCCCTCCCACAGTGACTGCAAAGGATTTATAAATACTTACAGGTGTCAGACTGGGGTATAAAGGGCCTCAGTCACCTGGCTGTATAATAACCCCTTAAACATATCACTGACGTTAGTTCACTTTGGCCCTTGGAGGCATTGCCCCCTTTAACACTTCGCGTGTCCCCAGGGCTTCTGATCGCGTGTCACGTGACGCAGACCCCGCTGCCCGAGGCCAGTAGGAAGGAGATGGTGAGATACCTGCGGTCTGTGCAGCTGCCGGACGGAGGATGGGGTCTGTGAGTATCACTCCCCCCCCCTCCCCCAATCATTAACATAGGGCTGAGTATCTCTTCCCCCCCTACGCCCACTATGATTAAGTATCCCCTCAATCATTAAGTTGGGGCTGTGATTATCCCCCACCCAAAAAAAGTATCATAGTGCTGACCTGTGACCCCCATCTCCTGTTACCCCCTTCACCCCTCCAGGCACGTTGAGGATAAGAGTACGGTTTTCGGCACTGCTCTCAGTTACACCTCCCTGCGCCTCCTGGGGGTATCACAGGATGACCCTGATCTGACCCGAGCTCGGAACAACCTACACAGCAAGGGTGAGATATTACCCCCCCCCCCCCCAATATAACCTGCTGTACTCTCCAAATATAATCTTATAATCTCTCTTTGCCCCTCTCACTCTCCTCTATCTCTCCCCTTTTCCTCCCCCCTCTCTTTCTCTCTGCGTTTCTTTGCCCCTCTCTCTCTCTCTCTATCTCTCTGCCCCTCTCTCTGTTTGCCCCACTCCCGCTCTCTCTCTCCCCCTCTCCCTCCCTCTCCCTCCCTCTCCCTCCCTCTCTCTCTTTGCCCCTCTCCCTCCCTCTCTCTCTCTTTCCCCTCTCTCTCTCTTCCGTTGCCCCTCCTCTCACACTCACCCTGTCTCTCTCTCTTCCTTTGCCCCTCCCCGTCTCACACTCACCCTGTCTCTCTCTCATCCTCTCTCTCTCATCCTCTCTTTGCCCTTCTCACTCTCTCCCCCCTCTCAGGCGGTGCTCTGGGTATTCCCTCCTGGGGGAAGTTCTGGCTGTCCGTACTTAACGTATACAGTTGGGAGGGGATGAACACGCTATTCCCAGAGATGTGGTGCGTTCTTTGTATCCGTGTCCTGTGCGTGTTACATGTGCTTGGTGTGTATGCTCCTGTGTCTTTCTCCTTCCACTACTCTGCCTGTCACTGTCTGTATCTTCTACATTCTGTGCTTCAAACTCTGTCTCTCTCCCCTGTGTCTCCCTCACTCTCTCTCTCTCACTCTCTCAGGCTTCTCCCTAGCTGGTTCCCAGCTCACCCCAGTACCCTCTGGTGTCACTGCCGCCAGGTCTACCTGCCCATGAGTTATTGCTATGCCACCCGTCTTAGCGCCCAGGAGGACGCACTGATCCGCAGCCTGAGACAGGTGAGGGGGCGGGGCCTGGCGTTGCAATGTTATGGGCGGTGGGCAGGTGATGTGCCAAGCTGTGCACTGTGATTGGCTGTTGGGCGGTCATATCATTCATACCTGTGCCTCTGGCAGGAGCTGTACCTGCAGGACTACAGCAGCATTAATTGGCCAGCTCAGAGAAACAACGTGGCTCCCAGTGACCTGTACACGCCACACAGCACGCTGCTCAACATCGCCTACGGTGAGCGCTCTCACTGTGTGCGGAGCTGTCTCTGTCCTTTTTATCGCTCTATACTCGGGCCTCTCTCTGTCTCCGTCGCTCACCTGTAAAACTGGTTTATTTTCTGCGAGGGCTCTTCGAGCCAGTGAAGAACTACAGGCTGTTCAAAGCCTATTACCGGATGCCACATAATGTGAATAAAACCCCAGCTCATCATATACAACAATATACGGGAAGCGCAAAAGGAAAAATAACATACTACTCAAGGACAGTCACTTAAAAACCTGCCCATCAGTGACAGGTTTCTAGTTGGAGATTACAACTGGCGTGAGCAAAGAGACTCTGGGGGAGTGTCTCATCACTGTCTCGCCGTCGCTGTCACGCCGCTCTCTCTCCCCCCCCCTGACTCGAGGCAAGGGGGGGGGAGACCGAGAGAGGGGGGCAGGCGAGCCGGGGAGAACGGGAAGTAGAGAGGGCGGGGGGGGGGGGGAAACCGAGAGGACGGGACAGGGGGGAGCCAGGCCGGGTGATAGCAAGGACACAGCGACAAAGACACACTTCCTCATTGGTATCGTGTGAGCAGTGCAACGTACAAACATAACGGAGAATCAATAGGGTCTTCCACAAAGCAGACGAGGGAGAGAAACTGCACATCTGTCCGTCACCCCATCTGCCAGTTCTGGGTCTCTTCCTCCTTGTGAACTGTGACAAGTATATTAAACACAGTACAAAAGCGCGGAGGCAGGGGGGGGAGGAGAGGAAGTCGCATGGCACCCCCCCCTCTCTGTCCCACTCACTCGCTCTCACCCTATCTTTCTCTGCAGTTGTCCTGAATGTATATGAATCATGTCACATCTCCGCCCTCCGGCGCCGCGCGGTGCACGAGTTGTACGACCACATTACGGCTGATGACCGATTTACCAAATGTATCAGCATCGGGCCGGTGAGCGCCACACAAGGGGTCCTGGCACACGGGCGCATTAAGGGTGGCGGCATCACATAAGGGTTCCTGATACACATGGGTACCACAGGGGATCCTGGTACACCTGGCTCCATGGCTGACACTTGTGTGTCCTCACAGATCTCCAAGGTGATTAACATGCTGGTCCGGTGGCACGTGGACGGCCCAGAATCCTCTATCTTCCAGGAGCACGTGGACAGGATACCTGATTTCTTGTGGTGAGAGAGAGGACACACATTGTGCACAGAACTCGTACTCTCTCCCCCTCTCACTCTCTCCCCCTCTCCCACTCTCTCACACTCACTCTCTCCCCCTCTCCCACTCTCCCCCTCTCCCACTCTCTCCCCCTCTCCCACTCTCACACTCTCTTTGTTTTTCTTCCAGGTTGGGTTTGGATGGAATGAAGATGCAGGTAATGTATTAATCTTCATATTGCGCTCTCTCACCGCCTGCCTCCCCCTCCCCACCTCACTTGTATCTGCGTTTGGTTTCAGGGCACTAACGGGTCGCAGGTGTGGGACACGGCGTTTGCTGTTCAGGCGTTCCTGGAGGTATGGCATGGCGACTGCGTTATCACTCAAATAACTTCTCCTGTATCTGGTAGGGTAATAACAGCCCAACCAGAAGACCAAACCATGAGACTATAACACTGGGAGAGATTGGGGCCAGACACTGGTAGGGTCCGATTCTGCTGAGTTACTGTATGCGGCGCTGCTCCCCAGGGAACATCAGAATAAGAGCTGGCACGGTGTGCGTTTAAATTACTTGCTGCGTGTGTATGTGTTTAAATGACTTGCTTCGGGTGTGTGTGTGTGATGCCTTCTTCCATATGGGTTACAGTCAGAATTAAATCTGATAGCAAATCAATAGAAAGACTAAAGTTCATTATCTGATACTCAGGATTTTTCTTTTATTGTTTCCACACAGAGGCGCATTAGTCGGTGACGTGGTTCTGAGGACTCGTCCCATGTGTCGCCTAGTGACGTGGTTCTGAGGACTCGTCCCATGTGTCGTCTTGTGACGTGGTTCTGAGGACTCGTCCCATGTGTCGCCTTGTGACGTGGTTCTGAGGACTCGTCCCATGTGTCGCCTTGTGACGTGGTTCTGAGGACTCGTCCCACGTGTCACCATGTGACGTGGTTCTGAGGACTCGTCCCATGTGGCGTGGTTCTGTGTCCTTGTGCCCTGTGACTCAGCCTGAGATGTCATATTGAGATTTACACACACTTCCTCGGTAACACGTTGCTCTGTAGTGCAGGGCTTCATCAGGGGGTTCTGCTGATGACTGGGGCTGCTGCTCCATAGCATTCTGTCCCCTGCGATCCCCTCGTGATACCCCCTGAGTTACCCCCTCTGTCGCTGCAGGCCGGAGCTCAGCACAGCGAGCAGTTCCAGTACAGTCTGAAGAAAGCACATGAATTTTTGCGCATCTCGCAGGTGAGACGAGAGGGGAGGGGAGAGCAAAGGGAGAGAGCTTAACGGGAGGGCAGGAGGGAGGGGGGAGGGCAGGAGGGAGGGGGGAGGGGAGAGCAAAGGGAGAGAGCTTAACGGGAGGGCAGGGCAAGAGGGAGAGTTGAGATCACTAACTGCCCCGTGTGTTTCAGATACCGGATAATCCCCCTGATTACCAGAAGTATTACAGACAGATGAACAAGGTAAAGTGTGTGACTGTGTATACTCCGCCTGCTTCTATATACTGTATATACATAGTGTGTGTATGCATTGTGTGCGTATGCATTGTGTGCGTGTACACACTGCGCACAGGATTGTGGGAGATGCTGCACACACGGGTTTATCTTGGCATGCGGACCACAGGCAGGTGAAGGATTCCAAGAAGGGTGGAGGGGAGATAAGTCCCCAAGCATTGCGTGTCGCTGCGTGTCACTGCGTAATGCTGTGTGTCACTGCGTAATGCTGCGTGTCACTGCGTAATGCTGCGTGTCACTGCGTAATGCTGCGTGTCACTGTGTATTACTGCACGGTGCTGCGCGGCGCTGCAGGTCACTGCGTAATGCTGCGTGTCACTGCGTAATGCTGCGTGTCACTGTGTATTACTGCACGGTGCTGCGCGGCGCTGCAGGTCACTGCGTAATGCTGCGTGTCACTGCGTAATGCTGCGTGTCACTGCGTAATGCTGCGTGTCACTGCGTAATGCTGCGTGTCACTGCGTGTCGCTGCGTGTCACTGCGTAATGCTGCGTGTCACTGCGTAATGCTGCGTGTCACTGCGTAATGCTGCGTGTCACTGCGTAATGCTGCGTGTCACTGCGTAATGCTGCGTGTCACTGCGTAATGCTGCGTGTCACTGCGTAATGCTGCGTGTCACTGCGTCAATCTCGCTGTTGAACAATGATCTAAAACTATACAGTAAAATACTGGCGAACAGACTTAATCCAATTCTTCCGAGACTAGTACACATGGACCAGGTCGGGTTTGTCCTGGGCCGCCAGGCCTCAGACAATACCCGTAAAATCATTAACTTAGTTGACCATGCCCACCTTACAGATTCACAAGCTATGTTACTAAGCTTAGACGCAGAGAAGGCATTTGACAGAATTGACTGGCTGTTCCTAGACCAAACATTAAAAAAATTCGGATTCAGGGATTCCTTTCTTAAGGGTGTCCAGGCGCTCTACCAAACTCCATCCGCCTCAGTTAGACTATCGGGTGGAGGAGCGGAACAAATTCACATTAGAAATGGCACCCGACAGGGTTGCCCCCTCTCCCCTCTCCTTTTCGCACTCACGATTGAACCACTGGCGGCCAAAATAAGACAAAACCCAAACATCCAGGGTATTCCCATGGCCACTGAACAATACAAAATTTCCCTATTCGCTGACGATATTATCCTGACCTTGACCAGGCCCCTAACTTCCCTCCCCAACCTCCAGATGGAACTGACGGAGTTTGGAAAGGTATCAGGGTATAAAATAAACAGCGACAAATCTGAGGCCCTAAATCTTAGTCTTCCCGACCCCACAGTCAAACTCCTTAAGCTAAATTTCAGCTACCGATGGTGCCCCTCATGCATTAAGTATCTGGGAATTAATGTATCTAGGCACTATCGGGACCTATATAGGGATAACTACCCGAAACTATGGGATCAGATCAAAAGGGACCTAGATCGGTGGGAAGGTTATCAGATCTCATGGATTGGGAGGATGATCTCTACCAAAATGAATATACTCCCAAGAATGTTGTACCTATTCCAGACGCTCCCAATCCAGGTCCCGGCCGCCGATCTAAAATATATACAGAATAGACTACTCCACTTCATTTGGCAGGGTAAGAGGCCCAGGGTCGCCAGATCAGTCCTGATGACCACGAGATCCAGAGGAGGGATGGGGGTGCCTGACCTATACAAATACTATCTAGCCGCTCAGCTCAGGCAGGTAGTAATGTGGAACTCAGACCCGACCCGATGTTGCTGGGTGGGAATGGAAACTCGGTGTGCCAAATTGCCTTCTCTGCAAGCCTCCCTCTGGAGCCTGAACAGAGGAGATGGCCACTTACACAATCTTAAACTACAGGCCTCACGATTCACGTGGGACACCTGGTCCAGATGCAAACTTAAATTTAATCTCTCATCCACAAACTCACAACTCACCCCCTTCGTTAATAACCCTAAATTCCCTCCAGGATGCGGATCTAAGCTGTTCGCCCACTTTCACACACGGGGTATAGAGGCGATTGCCGACGTACTGAGCCTAGGGAAGCTCCTGACCTACCAAGAACTGAGGAACAAATTTAAAATTACAGAATTGGACACCTTTAAATATCTACAAATTAGAAATTTTGTTAGAGCTACGTGCCCTCATCCAGAATACCCCGCTCTCACTACGTTTGAACATCTATGTGAGGACCAGTCTTACCAGAAGGGACTTATCTCGGACATATACAATATCCTAATGCGCTCAACGTCCCCGACACAGCACGACTATATGCTGCGATGGTCAGCTGATCTAAACGTTAACATAGAAAGAGAGACATGGGAGGAAATCTGGCAGGCAGCCTCAGAAACTTCCCTTTGCACCACAATTAAGGAAAACATCTACAAAATTATGTTTGGCTGGTATCTTACCCCAGCACGATTAAACCAGATCTACCCTCTGGCATCAGACCAATGTTGGAGAGGCTGTGGTAATAGAGGGGACATGGCCCACATCTGGTGGACCTGTCCAGAAATTGTGAAATACTGGGCCAAGGTCCAAATTCTTATAAAAGAGGTCACCGACCTAGAACTTCCTATTGAACCATTGACCTTCCTGTTGGCTGCACCCATGCCGAATATAATTCGGCCCACCAGGAAATTAATATCCTTCATTCTCACTGCGGCGAGATGCTGTATTGCGGCCTCCTGGAGGAAAACGACTACGCCGGCGCTCAACACGATAAAGAAAAGGATTGGGGATGTAATGACTATGGAAAGGCTCACAGCCAACATCAGACAAAAAAACCCCGGCCTTTGAGGATATCTGGGAACCCTGGTTCCACTTTACCAGAGCGCCCCGACCATCCCAGGTGAGAGGGAGACCAACTCCCCCTCCATAAGAAAAAACTCACACGAATCTCACCAGAAACACCCTAACAGCCAAGTGGGTCGACAATAACCCTCCCCAGCCCCCTCCCCTCCCTCACACCCCCTCATCTACCCCATCACCCTCCCTCTTACCTTCTCTCTATGAAGGCTCCCCCTCTCTTTCCTGGACAACTTAGGTTGCCTTTCTTTTCCCCCCTTAAAAAAATATATATGTTTTGGAAAATATTAGGCTACGATATATGTTAGAAATGTTGTATTTTCTAAAAATGCCTAATAAAAACATTGGAAAAAAAAAAAAAAAGGGCTAATGTCCTGTTCACAGGTGGCTCTGCCACTCTCCGAAGGAGTATGTCCTGGCAACTGGTATTTATATTGAATAGTCTGCTGGCACACTAGTGCCCCCAATTAGTTAGTGGGAGGCCGGATCAGCGCCTGGTGACCGGTGTAGGTGCACTTGATGATTAACAATACCTCCTGGTCACTGCGGTGACCACACCTCTTCAAAAAGGGTCCGTAGTGTCGTTCCAGACCTTTCGCTGATACTCTGCTCTGCGGTCTGTCTCCAGACCAAGATGGCGTCCGCAACTCCTGCAGCTGAACCAGCACTAATGGGATGCTTCCCTAAGTGCTACGGCCGTCCCTACAAAAGCAGCACCCTACGATGACAGGGGTATTACTCCTGGGGGCTAGGGAAAGTATCTGTCCTAAGCGGAAGGGTCACTGACCCTCCGCTCGCACGCACGAGGTTCCGCCACCTTCCTCCTTCCACTCTCTCACTCGTGTGACCGCCCACACGCTTCCTGTCTCTCTCCTCTCCAGAACCTAGCACCCTATTGGTCCCCAGCCTCAGCTGACTTTTCCACAGTTCACAGTTCAAAGTTCAACCCCAAAGTCCCGCCGGATAGGTTGCCGTTCGCGCGCTTTCCTCGCGCATGCGCAACCTTGCTATTCACACAGTGACCTTACTTGCAAAAGAACAGTATGGCGCTTCCTGCATTAGTAACAGCGCGGAACCCACATATATATGTACACATTCTTAACACATCCTTACATATATTATCTGTTATTTATTTGATTACCACGTGTATTACTGCTGTGAAGCGATATGTACATTAATGGCGCTATATAAATAAAGACATACAATACAATACAATACAACAGCGCCATCTGTTGGTTATATATACAAGTATAGACATTTCACAGCGCCATCTATTGGTTATACATAGAAGTATAGAGATTTCACAGCGCCATCTATTGGTTATACATAGACGTATAGACATTTCCCAGCGCCATCTGTTGGTTATATATAGATGTAAAGACATTTCACAGCGCCATCTATTGGTTATACATAGAAGTATAGACATTTCACAGCGCCATCTGTTGGTTATATTTACAAGGAATAGGGTAGATGAAGAACCCAAGTGTAGCACTCGAGCTCACCCTCTGGTGATTTATGTAATAATTAAAACGTAATCTTTATTGATCAGCAACCAAATTAAAATATTGGGTATTAAAAATGAGGAACTGAAGGTATACGTGGGATCCAAATACTGATAGCCGTGTAGGCTCAGGATCCTAAATAATAGTGTGTAGTTAGGGTAATACTAATACCACACTTAACGACAGTCCTTGTAAAGAATGTGTAGGTGAATGGAATCGTACAGGGAATTCCCGTGAATAAGATTACATCAACTGTAAATCACTAAAGCGAATAGCTGCATGAACCAAAATGTAAAGGAGAAATGGTTGGATTTACAGTAGCCGGTACATACTTATGGTGTCCATTAAAAAGTATAGTAATTTATGGGTATACCATAATAGAACCAGCAACTACATGTGATCAGATCTCAGCTAAACCCTCTCAGCGTGACTATGAGTAGTGGTGCATATAAATCTGCGCCCTTACTATGGCTAACTTGACCTAAGTCAAGGTCGCTTCTCGGCCTTTTGGCTAAGATCAAGTGTAGGGTCTGTCCTGTGAAGGATGGCCCTAGTTGCATCACTTGGTCCTCTGGTCATGGCCGGGAAAGCGGATATGTAGCCCGGGCTATTTTATCACGGCACCCCAGGAGTGGTCAACCTGGTGGAGTCATTTGCTGCACTCTGCACAGCACTTGACATTGCACGGATAATTTGCACACCCCTACATTTTCTGCACTGGCACCCCTTATTGCCTTCCGCTGAGGGTTCGCCACTATTTTTTTACCCGCCAGGCTTCCGGGTCTGGCGTGCACTTGTGCACACTTATTTTTGTTGTTTCGTCTGAGCACTTCCTGCACTGCATCACACAGCGCACTGGAGCACTCGCACCATCAATTTGTTTTCCTTTTTTTTTTGGGTTATCGGTCACCTAATTTTCTTCGGAGAATGCAAGACTGTGTGCTGGTCGGTGGTCGCCATCCCTCGGGAGAAGACTGCGGTGGGCGAGTAGGCGTCAGCCGAAAGCCCTAAAGACTTGGACCCTCCTGCGGCGTCTGCTGCACTAGGAGGGAACAGGATGGACGTCGGATTCTTCGGATGACGACGTCGGTGTAACATCAGAACTTTTCCTGGCCCTCGTGGCTGAAGAGGACTGACTATGTCATGGACTTGCAGCTCTCCGGAGCCTATAGTCACAAGTGGAGCGCACCTGATCTCACAGCGTGGATCACGAGAACGGTTTTTGAGGTGGAATCACTTTTTCACCACCCGGGCTACAAAAAAAAAAAAAAAAACTTGACCTAAGATGACCTCATGAAGGTCTGCAGCGGGGATCAGAGTGGGTATGTATATACACAAGATCAGCTATGCTAAATAAGTCTGCTAAAGTGAGTATTTAGTGGACCAATTGTAGTGTATAAGGTCCTTATTGATATAGAACCCTGTAGTGCATGGCAAGTATATGGCTGGCTATACAGCCGGCGTCAATGCTGTTTGCCCTCAGCCTCAGGTAACCTTGGGGTTTAAACTAGTATCAGAGAAAGTGTGCTCTGTATAACCCGAGTGGCCTGAGGTTAGCACTCGTGGGTTCTAAATATCAACTTGTAAAAACATTGGAGGTAAGTCACATAAAGGATGTGTCACAAAGGAGGGAGCTGCTAATGATCCCTTAGATCGTACAGATAAGTAACCCGTAGACTGTTGGAGGAATCTCTAGTAACAGCAGCGCTAATCAGCGCAACGGGATAGTGTGGTGCAGTGTCTAAGAAACTTATCGTGGGTACACAGAATCTTACTGAGAATAATGTCCCTGTAACTGATACTGAGGAGGAGGTTTGTGTGTCCGTCGGGGCACTTAGAAAAACCTATGTGTGTTAGGCCTTGACCCCGCTGCCTACTACAGCGTCCGCTGTGGCGGACGCTGCGCGCACGAGAGCCCTCCCCTCAATGGCGCCGGGCCCGCTGCGAGGGGGGGCCGCAGCGCTGGGGCGAGAGCGGCTCCTGCTCTCAATAGAATTGAGAGCAGGACTCGCGTCGAGCGGCTAGGCACGCCCCCCGGCGGTTCAGCCAATGAGGGCGAACCTGCCGGGTGACGTCATGGCCGCGCCCCCGTCACTCCTCCGCCACGCCCCCCCCCGGTCTCTCTTCCTGCAGCTCCCTGCAGACCAGGTAATCGGCTGCCCGCGCCGCCAATCTCGCTGGCGCGCGTTACAGCGGAGAGACCGGGGCCTTAGCCTTACACGAACAGAGAGCCGCACCAGCTCGCAGTGCGAGGAAGTCAGGTGCGGTGGCAACCAGACTCTGCGCGTGCATGTCTGAAGACGGAGCCGACGCGCGCGTTTCGCGAGAGACGCTTTCTCAAGGCGAATAGGTAAGTAATCAAAGGGGAACCCTGCAGGCTAGCAGGTATATATAGGTCCTCCAGGGAGATGACGTCAGAGTTAACCCTTGCTGTGCCGATGCATGTAGGGAATACTGTGCTTGTATGCACAGTTGGTTAACCCTATTGTGTATATACATGCCTGCACAGAGAAGGTGATAAGAGTCTGGCTAAACATTATGTGGAGCAAGTTTATGCTGAAACATGGGTCAGACTTCACAAAGTAGAATGAGCTGATTCAGTCCCTTTGCTCTTCAAGGGTAGTGTAAGTAAGGTTGCAAGACAATACTAATGGTTCCATTGCATAAGTATGGATACAGGCAGTCCTCGGTTATCCAACACAATGCGTTACTCAAAATGGCGTTGGATAGCGAAACGTCTTAAAGCGAAACACGTTTTCCCATAGGAACACTGTTTAAATGAAAGGTTCCGTTCCTGAAGGCATTTTTAATGCTAAAATACACAAAATATTTTACTCAGGCAATAAGATATGCAGCACACACATAAATTATATAGTGTATATACTGTATTATATATATAATATAACATAATATATCATGTAATTTAATAATATAATATATTATATAATATTATATTATATGATATATATATTATATACACATAAACAACTTTGCAAAGCGTCGTAAGAGCGTTGGATAAGCCGTTTTGGCGTTCTAAAAATGAATATAGGTATGCATTGCATAGCGTTGGATAAGCCATTCGTTGTAAAGCGAAGCGTTGTAAAACGAGGACTGCCTGTACAAGGTAAATTCTCATTGAACTAGGGTCCAGAGATGCCCTTAAATATATAGCTTCCAAACTGGAATAGAAATGTAGAATGTCAAGGGGTGTGGTGAATACCTGAATCGCATATGGCAGAGGTTATGGGGAAGAAAATGAAGAATATATATATATAGGGAATGTATGATGATAATAACACGTCCCAATGATATAGTGGAGATAGCTCTATTTGAAGTTGAGGGGGTTATATAAATGGGGTAAACATGTATCCCTCATTCGGTCCCCTTGTTGCTAGCATTCCGAGTGTGTAAATCCATTTGGATTCTTTCTGAAGGAGGACTTTGTCCCAGTCCCCCTTCCTTTGTCCTCTGATGAAATGGTCAATCCCACAGAATTTGACAGCTTTAATATCTCCTTCATGACATAAATTGATATGTCTGGACAGAGGTTTGTCAGCTTTGTTTCTAATTGTGCCGATATGTTCCAGCACTCTCTGTTTCAGACACCGTCTGGTTTTCCCGACGTAGATTTTTCCACAGGTACAGATGCCTTGGTAGATAACACCTGTGCTCAGGCAGTTTATGAAGCTACGAATCTGGTATGTCTTGGTGTAATTCCAGTTAGTGAACTGTTTCGTAGTCTTCATATATTGGCATGCTTTGTATTTCTGGCAGGTGTATGATCCTGTGGGTTTGGGTGGAAGCCAGGTCCTTGGTGTCTTTTCAGTGAAATGACTATGAACCAGTAGGTCTCGTAGATTTCGTGCTCGTCTACTGGTCATAGATGGGTATTCCTTGGTGACCCCTGTTAGTAGTTCGTCGGCCCTTAGGATATGCCAGTGCTCTTGGAGAATGGCTCGTGCCTGGGGCCACTCTCTGTTGAAAGTGCCTATAAAGCGTATCACTTTATCTTGATGGTTGGATGGTTTGTCCATTATAAGTGATCTACGGGTAGTGTGTTTTTCCTCTTTTGTAGGCCTTCTTAATGCTCCTTTTACTATACCCTCTGTTCAGAAATCGTTGGGTCAAGTTCTGGGATTGTACTTCAAATTCATGGTCAGTATTACAATTCCTCCGTATCCGCAGGAATTGACCAGTTGGTATACCATTCACCTGTGCTCTTGGGTGATGGCTGCTGGCTTCCAGGAGGTTGTTCGTGGCCGTGGCTTTCCTGTATATAGTGGTATTAAGAATGCCATCAGTGCCCCTTGAAATCCGTAGATCTAGGAAACACATAACATTTCTGTTGTGTTCCAAGGTTAGATGGAGGTTATACACATTGGTGTTCAGTATTCCAATGAACTCTTTAAGAGTCCCCTCCGAGCCTCGCCACAGCACAAGCACATCATCGATGTAGCGGACCAAGAGGTCAATGTGCTCAGTATGTTCCTCCATCTCTTCTGTGAAGACTACCTGGGATTCCCACCATGCCAGGTAAAGGTTCGCATATGTAGGAGCACACTTTGTTCCCATTGCAGTGCCCCTAAGCTGATGGTATAGCTTATTATTGAAGAGGAAGTAATTCCTTGTTAGAACAAATTTGAGCAGATCCGTAATGAAGATGTTATGTGTCGCATGCCATCTGCCCCTTGTGTTCAGGAAATGGGAGATTGCTTTTAAACCATATTCATGGTCTATACTTGTGTATAGTCCTTCCACGTCCAGACTCACAAGGATAGTATCTTCACTGATGAAGACGTCCTCCAACCTTTTGAGGACGTCCTTTGTATCTTTAAGATACGAGGGTAGGGTCGTGACGAAGGGTCTGAGTACCTTGTCAATGTAGGAGCTTGCCCGTTCAGTAAGGTTCCCTATCCCCGACACAGTAGGTCTGCCGGGGGGGGGGGGGGGGTCTTGTTCTTGTGTAGCTTTGGCAGGCTATAAATTGCTGCAATTTGGGGAGTTTTTACCCAAATGTAATGATATTCATTTTTGTTGATAACCTTCTCTGAAAGTCCTCTCTGAAGGAAGATGTTAAGTTCATTGTTGTAAGCCATGGTTGGATCCCCTTCCAGTATTTCATAGCAGTTGGGGTCCGCCAATAACCTCAGATTTTCTTTTTTGTAATCACAGCTGTGTAGAATCACTAGGTTTCCACCTTTGTCTGAGGGTTTGATGACTATATCTTCATTTGTTTCCAGTTCTTTAAGAGCTTTCCTTTCAAGAATAGTTAAATTGTCTGGTATTCAGCCAAAAGTTAAGTGTTCCAGGTCTTTTGTGACCAAGTCCATGAACACGTCAATATTGGCAAATTGTTCACTGAATGGTATGAATTTTGAATTAGGACGTAGGTCAGTATATGGGCCCTCACCCGGTGTTCTGTTGCTCTCTTCTAGTAGAGCTTCTAAATTTTGGTATACCTCCATGTCTTGGGTATCCATAGGTGGGACTTCCAAAGAGTTGGCAATTCTTATTTCCCTCATATGGAAGAACTTATGAAGTTTGAGTTTTCTGCTAAATAAATTGGTATCTTTTACCCATTCAAATAAATCCATACTTGCTGTGGATGAGTATGATAGGCCTTTACTGAGATGATGTTCATTCATAACCATATCGGACAAATTTACTATTTGCACTTTAGCATCATCTAATATCTCGGGGGCTTCCCCCTCTTCTTGGGGTATTGTTGCCCCGTGGCTCGACTTCTTAGCACCCAGACCTTTCCCTCTTCTGGTTTTCCTCTTCCTCTTTGGCCTGATGCCGTCCAGTGTTGGTCTAAAAAAGGAACCTGTGGAGGGAGGTGAGAGGTAGAGGCTATCTGGTTGGTCATGCCCTCTGTCAGGAGTGAGTTTGGTCTTTCTTCCTCACTATCTGACTTTTCCCATTCTGTGGATGAGGTATCAGTATTTGGATCCAACGTATACCGTCAGTTCGTCATTTTTAATACCCAATATTTTCATTTGGTTGCTGATCAATAAAGATTACGTTTTAATTATTACATAAATCACCAGAGGGTGAGCTCGAGTGCTACACTTGGGTTCTTCTTCTACCCTATTCCTACCTACCATTACCCAAAAGAACCGTTCACCGACACTGACACTGTGGCAGCAGCAGCAGGGGCTCCCCTATTGTCTCATCGGTTATATATACTGTACAAGTATAGACATTTCACAGCGCCATCTGTTGGTTATATATACAAGTATTGAAATTTCACAGCGCCATCTATTGGTTATACATAGAAGTATAGACATTTCACAGCGCCATCTGTTGGTTATATATACACAAGTATAGACATTTCACAGCGCCATCTATTGGTTATACATAGAAGTATAGACATATCACAGCGCCATCTGTTGGTTATATATTCAAGTATAGACATTTCACAGCGCCATCTGTTGGCGTTACATGAAAAGCATAATGATGTCTCAGTGCCATCTATAGGTTGCGTGTCATAGTTAAGATGTTTCACAGCGCCATCTATTGGTTTTACATGTACAGAACAAGGAATGCCATCAGTTCTTTATATGTAATAGAATAGAGGAAACATAGCCCTTCGCTCTTAACCAAAAAAGTTTCATACCAAGTTCTATTTGTCTTATTGAACTTTTTTTTTTTTTGTAAGACCGCAGTGCATTGCTTGCTGCACTTATTCCCCGATAGAGGACTATTCCGTGTCCCTCCTCTCCACTCCCCCTGTATGTTTCTCCGCTCCCCCCTCTCTCTCCGCTCCTGCCCCCCCGGGGGGGGGCTCTGTTATTGGTGTGCGCGCACGAGGGGGGGCGGTTATTGATTCACGCACGAGGGGGGCTCTGTTATTGGTGCGTGCGCACGAGGGGGGGCTCTGTTATTGGTGCGTGCGCACGAGGGGGGGCGGTTATTGATTCACGCACGAGGGGGGGCTCAGTTAATGGTGCATGCATGAGATGGGGAGGGGGCGCTCTTAAATGTGCATAGTGCAGGAGGGATCTCATCTCTTTCCCTCTGCTCTCAGGTATGGTGCAGATGTGGATGTCGATCACCAGCTCTTGTTTCGTGACCCTGACGCCTCACCACGACCCCTGACCTCCCTGGCCATCTGCCCGCTGTATATCAGTGCGGCGTATCACAGCCTGTCCTGCTTCCGCCTCCTGCTCCTGGCCGGGGCGAATCCTGACTATAACAGCTGGGTGGCGGTGTGTGTGGGGGGCTTCCCGCGCGGGGCGGCGTCCTGCCTGCTGGAGGCGGTTTTGCAGCACGGCTGTGACCAGCAGTTTGTGCAGCTTCTCGTCGACTTCGGGGCAAATGTGAGGCTGGTGCGAGGGGAGCCTGGGAGAGTCAGAGTGAACCCCGAAGCCTTGCAGCTCTTCAGAGAGGCAAAAAGTGTGTGCGACCAAAAAGTGTGTGCGTCCTCCCTCTTTTCTCGCTTTCCCTCTGTGCAAGTTCCCCCCTTTTCTATAGCGTTAGTAATTCCTCTCTGAATCCCTTTTTGTATTATCATTCATCTATAACAAGTTCTGCAGCACAGTGCAATGTGGGGAGGGATAATGATAGGACTACAGTATTAACACACTGGTACAGTGCTATGGAGGTCCTGCACTTTGTAGCTGACACTCTAAGAGGAAAGGAAGGGAGACTGGAGAAGGGGATAACCCTGAGAGGAGGTGGTTGGTGTGTAGGGGGTTATTGCAGAGGCAGGAGAGAGGATTGAGGATATCCCGGTGATGACGCTTCCGTCTCTCACCATTCTTTGCTGTTGTTAACACCGCTTCCCACACTCCCTCTATATTCTCCCCCATGTGTCCACTCTCCCCCTCTCCTTCTGTTGCCCTCCTTTCTTTGTTGTTAGTAACACCTCTTTCTCCTTCACAGGCTCTCCCCGGCCACTCTCCTGCCTGTGCCGTGTCACGCTGAGGAGGGCTCTTGGCAAACACAGATTGTCCTGTGCGTGCAGCCTTCCCGTCCCCTCCCGCGTCTTGCGCTTCCTGCTGCATGAGGAGTCCTGATTCCTCCCACAATGCACTGCCTGCCATCACCACTGGGCCCCGGAGACATGGGCAATAAGGCATCGCTGGGCTCCGCTGAATGGGCCCTACATAGAGATGTGACTCCAACTGATCCATGTTGTTTCGTTTGCTCTGGGAGGGATTTTCCGCCACAACGCGAGTGCCTTATTGCTGCACAGTGGTGAAGAGAAGCCGTGTAGCAACCACTATTAACAAGTTCTTTATTTTGGCTAATGAGTCCAAGTTTCGTCATGATGTGAGGAGGGGTCGTTACATCGCCCTTCTGTGTGAGGGACTCGCTAGGTGTGTTGTGATGTCAGGAGGGGTCTACAGCAGAGCCTATGCATTAAGCATAACAAACGGCTTTTATTTAGCGCATTGAAATCTCATTTTAAATTGCGCTTCTGTGTGTCTGTTCTAACCTGACGTTTCTCCATCTGCACCAAAAATGTTTATTTGAATATTTGGGGGGCGCAAAGAATTGGACTGCGCTTGTCGTACAGTTAATGGCACGTACTAAAAAGAATCTGAATGCCCTAAAAGGAGAAAATCCGCTGAGTTCAACTTGGCATTGACCCTAAAAAGTCTGTTACGAGTGTTAGTGCAAAATAAAGTTGCTATGTGTATCAACCAAAAAATGTATTTGACGCAGCACAGGTGTTTAATTATACAGCTTAGCAAGATGTATTTTCCCAGTATGGCTAGTAAAATAACATTATACTTAATACGCAGCTCTCTAGCTGTCCCACTTTTCACCTTCGCAAAGGTCCCTCAAATGAACAATATCTCCTCTCAATCCGTCCCCATATAGCGCCTGTCACGAACAGCACACTTGTGAGCACGTGGCTTTGATATACAACCAGGGTTAATACACACGGCTAAACTAGCCCACTCACCTTTCTCCTCCGCAAGGTACTGTCAATTAGTTAATATTAACCCCTTACTCAATTGCAATCAGATCTATCCGCTTCCGCCACCCGAGAAGTATGTAATTAATATATATCTGCCAAGGTCTCCGGTCCCTGTTTATTATAGAAAAAAACTATGCACTTAACACACGCACACACACCTGTTGTAGCAAAATGTGTCCGAAAATGTAAATGACTCTACATAGCGTTCAACAGTTCATTCAGAGCCCCAAAGCATTACTTATTAAATATATAAAAATACAGTGCTTAAATTACAGAAAAAGGGTTACAAGAACATACAGTTATAATAAATGCAGAACAGTTTCTTAAAATAGCAGCATAAAACAGAAATCCCTATACAGTACGTTACCATATGTAATTTTTTCAGTTTCTCCGGTTTCCCCTGAGGAGAGGTCACTGGTATGAAAATGAATGTGTTAGAATTCAACAGAGGTGTGTTTGGGATCAGATTTCATACCTCCAGGGCAAGCCCTATATACCATTCTTCTCCCATTGAAAACCACATAAGCCCACCCCTGTCATACTTCAGCTGCTAGGTTGACGGTTTTACAACTTAGAAAAAACCCTGTTCTAAAAAGTGGTTTAAAATCTTGAATATATATATATATATATATATATATATATTATTATTATTTTTTTCTCACTCGCTCTCCATGTAATTTCCCCAATACTTAGACAGGCCCCATCTCTTCACGGCAGCATCCATGTTCTCCACACGCATGCTTTCTGACAGGCTAACGTCTATTTTTGCAGGAGAAACAGTTATCTGCCTTTGGCACCTCTTACCAACGCAGTGTGTGTTTTATGATTTGATTTGTCTTATTGCCACAATGCCATATATGTACCTGTTATTATGCAGAATTGATGACTTCACGTGATATTCTCATTTTCAATAATGTCCTTCAATTAAGAGTGACCTGTGTGTCGCCTCTGTCTGTTATCATTCGAGAATCTAGTTTTCTTTGAGGCTGACAGACTACTATCTGCTTATCGTTTATAGCCTTTTAAACAACACATGTCCCTTTTAGTGAGCCATCAGTGATCGAATTAAGCCTTCTTTGAAGATCTGCACAGACCCAGGAAGGATCTTGGTCTGTCATAAACTCAATATATTGTATTGTAAGACAAACGGTAACTACATGAACCCCTGAAGCAGCAGAATGATTAAAGTAGCTAAAATCTCATGATGTTATCACGACAATATTAATATTTTATACTTACTCAAACTAGTTATAAATGAGGGGGAAAAATACAAATTGAATGAAAACAGAATGATGCGCGTCAATCGGGTATTCAACATGATGCAATGCGTCAAACTTAATTTTCAGGAGATGGGGTGCCTGAGTATCCGGGCACAGTGCGGTTGTGTGACCGCGAGGGGGGGTGCGATTATTTTGCAGGGAACGGAAGAAGAGGACTCCTTTGCCTCCCCACAGGGAAGACGGCTTGTAGTGTTCCATGGGAACGCAGAACGCAATCTAAGCTGCAACAACAACAAAAAACCTCTGCTGGGCTTGTCAGTCACTAAGTCCTGGGGCCCCCAAGGGGTTGAACAACAGAATAATTGAGCACTAAAAGAGACGCACAATAAAAATTCAAAGATCATCTTGATACAGTGGCCCCGCTGTGTCCTTACGTTGCCATAACCTTGCGGCATCGCGTCATGTTATCTGTTCTTAGCGCAACACAAAAGGACACTTTATGACGCTCAGAATTAAAGGAAACTTCAGACAACTGCAACCAAAAAAAAATATTCAGGGTTCGTGTTTTTATTTTAATTGTTTATTATTATTGTTTATTACAAGGGAAAATAGTTTCAGATTTCAAACTGGAAATATACAAACAGGACAGGGCCACGATAACGTGTGTGTAAACAATTCTCTGATTAAATATAAATACAGCAGCTGCCTGACTCAGAAACCATGAAAGGGTCTTTTACCAGAGTCCAGGCTGCAAAATTGGGGCCAAAAAACACCAGATTTATCAAAGAAAAACAATAGATTTTTTTTCTCTGATATTTAACCCCCCCCATGTGCTGTCACAGATAAATGTTTCACTTTTGCCCCTTCTGGGGAGTGGGTAATTTTGGACCCTCAGAGCCTGCTCTCGGAGGTAACATCACCTGGCAGGTGCCTGTAACCGCTTAATCCCCGGGAACTAGAAATGGGAGCTTAATACGGATATTGTGATTCACGTCCGCGTATTCTCAAAGTATCACAATTACTGCAAGATCCCAGATCGTCCATCTGTCCCGTTCCTGCCGTCAGATTTGTTGTTGAGATTCCCTTACTATTCTTTCTAATTCTTTTGTCACTTTAAGGATATTGATATTTTGAAATTATTTCATGTTACATTAATAGTTAGGTGCTTCTTCCTCCTTTCTAAATCTCGGGCCAATAGGAAGCTGCCACATCATCGGTTCCCGCTTCCTATTGGATGACTATTTAAATCCCTTTCAAAACCAGGAAGTAATGCAGGTAACTTCACCAGTATCTCGGGAACTGGGGAGTCCCCAGAGCTGGAAAGTGGGCGGTTTAGCTCTAGAGGACTCCCATCCTGACTTGTTATGTTCTTCTGGGTATGAGTCACTGGTTTGAACCTGGACAGCTGGAGAGAATGTATAAATCAGTGATCAAGGTGCGAGATGTGCCCCTAGTTTTTTATTTATAAAGTTTCACAATCCGATAAATAAAAATGGATTTAGTTTAATTAAACTTATTTCCTATTCAGTTTTAAGACCACAACTATTGCACAATCCTTTATAATAAAAAAAAATAACAGGTGTGAAAAGTGTAACCCAGACCCGGGGCTTCTGCAGGTTTCAAGGAAATCAGGCAGACACCGCTGGATAAAATACATCTCTGGGGCATACAATCCCACTTGCTCTCTCTCACTTTATTTTTTACTATCTCATCCTCTTCATCTATCATGCTGCTGTAGTGCAACTGCCCCTTCCTTGCTCCCCCCTGTCCCCCAGTACAACGTGAATACAGTACTTGTATAAACTCAGCTCCCCAAACATCCCATGGTGAGGTGAGTGTTACTCCTCAGAACCTGACACACACAGGCCTGCCAGTGACAGCTGATCCCCAGGGCTCTGTCAGCTGCTCCTGACATCAGGTAGATGTATACTGAGCTCTCAGCAGAGATCAGAAGAACCTGAAGTGGAGGAATCAGTACAGACTACACCATACTCTGCGGGGCACTTTAACCCCTTCTCTGCCAGAGGAGACACGTGTTTGTGTGTTTTTTTTTTTTGATCATATCATAATTCACACTATCGCCATAAAAATCTGCACAATTGTAGGTTTGTTATTTGGATTACAATATATAAGAAGCACAACTGATGTTAACTAAATTGATGTCACTGTATTGGCAACAAGTGCCTGATACATTGCAGTAGGTTCAAGTTCATTAAACGATAAATAGGAGTTTTCCCTGTGTTAAACTGTTATAATGTAATCTGAAATACACTTTGAACCATACTTTGAAACCAAACCTTATATTACTCTTAGTGTGTTCAAAATGTCCCACTCCTGGTGAAACACACACAACTGAAGACGAGAACCCCACCGTCCCATTGTATGATCGGTAACACGTTGATCCAGCTGCTCTCACACCCGTAAGATATACCTTGTTTGACAAATTATAGCATTCAGTCCTCCTGGCAACCATCCTTTATCAGGAAACCTTGTATATATGCATTTTGGACCATAATTGTTGCTCTTCCTCCAGCACTTGTGTTCATCTTCTTTGCAAAACACCATTTGGTAACGATGCACTTGATGAGTGCATCACTTATTAGATTATAATCATTCTTAAATGTAATAATCTACTGTGACAGACCTCTAACTGCTAAAATCCTAATGAAAATGTTGTGATTTTGCTGCAATATGACAAAAAAATTAAAAGTCCTGATTTTTTCTGAACACGCACACCTTATTAAATGAATCCCAACCACAGTTCATCTCCCTATTCCACGAATCGAAATATTCAACACTTGATCCTACCAATATATGTATCGTGAATCACATGGTCACCTGTGTGAATGTTTCATGGCGGTGGGAAATGTTAAATAATATAAGATATAACTCGCACACGTTCTGTCGAAGTTTGCATAGGACTCAGCTGGTAT
Source organism: Ascaphus truei (assembly GCA_036426205.1). Taxonomy (NCBI): domain Eukaryota; kingdom Metazoa; phylum Chordata; class Amphibia; order Anura; family Ascaphidae; genus Ascaphus; species Ascaphus truei. The sequence continues at coordinate 58,317,655 of CM071574.1, forward strand.
TCCCACAAGAAGCAGAGATAGTAGAAATTGTTTAAAGATGCCAGACTTGTTTTTGAGCAGAGGTTGTGATCCCAATTACTGCGTGAGAGACACAAGGAGCTTCATATGTTCCTGACAGACTCCTGACATTTAAATCAGCCCCCCCCCCCCCACACACCCACCCACCTCCTCTTTGCTGCTACCCCAAACACTCCAGGTTATCTGACACCCCCTGCCCATGTCTTTGAGGACACTGATCACTATTTCAATGAGTCTACGAGTCCATAGAAAAGCAATGAGTTCTCAATGAGGAGCCTCTGAAAACAAGGAGCATCTTATAATTAGGTCAGAAAGGACACGAATAAAGACAAGTGCTCTGTGAGAGCATGGAGGGTATTTAAAGCCAAACAGACAGGAGTTTTCCGCCACAGTTGTCTCCTTAGCTCTGGGTCCCCACTTCGGATTAAACTTTCTGTGTGGACAGCTCATGTTTATAGCAGAAATACAATGGAGGAAACTTTGTGGGATCAGGAATCTTCAGGTGAAAGTCAGTTCTGGGCTCAGCTGGACAGCACTTTCCAGCTCCAGTCTGTGCTGGACAGCTGCCCCTTGGACTGTCCTCCCTCAGATGGACACTTGTCCCCTTGGTCACCCCTCTCTCAGCTTCCCCCATTTCTTGATGCCCCCCTCTCCTTGACTGACCTTGATGCCTCCTGCCTTCAGCCTTTGGAAGGTGCTGAAGTGGACAGCTCCCTGCCCGAGCATTGCCAGCTGGGTCCCACGGGGAAGGTGCATAGACAGGCGGCCAATGTCAGAGAGAGGAGGCGGATGCTGAGTATTAATTCTGCCTTCCAGGAGCTGCGGGGCCGAGTGCCGACCTTCCCCTATGAGAAGCGTCTGTCCAAGATAGACACCCTGCGCCTGGCTATCGCCTACATAGCGCTGCTGAGTGACATCCTGAGCTCGGGGACTGACCCCAAGTCCTACGTGGATGAGTGTGTGAGGAACGGGGCCAGGGGACCCCACAGCAGAATCTGGAACACGAGTGGTGAGTCACATACCCCACGGGGAACTGAGATGCACTTATCACATGTATAGAAATGCACAGGACCAGACATGCGGAACAATACACACTTACTGTGATTGTCCAACACATGACAGTGACAGACTGTGCATGTATGTCCGACAGAGACACTAGGACAGTGTGTGTGTGTTACACACCACATGAAAGTGACACTAGGACAGTGTGTGTGATTGTCCTACACATGACAGTGACACTAGGACAGTGTGATTGTCCTACACATGACAGTGACACTAGGACAGTGTGTGTGATTGTCCTACGCATGACAGTGACACTAGGACAGTGTGTGTGTGTGTGTGTGTGTGTGTGTGTGTGTGTGTGTGTGTATGTGATTGTCCTACACATGACAGTGACACTAGGACAGTGTGTGTGTGATTGTCCTACGCATGACAGTGACACTAGGACAGTGTGTGTGATTGTCCTACACATGACAGTGACACTAGGACAGTGTGTGTGATTGTCCTACGCATGACAGTGACACTAGGACAGTGTGTGTGTGTGTGTATGTGATTGTCCTACACATGACAGTGACACTAGGATATTTACCCTTCTGGATACTGAGCACAGGAAGAGATCCCTTAAAGTGGCAAATCCTCCCAAAAGGCTCTGCAGAAATAACGAAAAATAGAACCAGGAGCCTGTTTGTGTTAAAAGTGTCTTACTCCGTATTACTATTGGGCAGCCAACTATTATATAGTTACATAGGAAACGAATGGAAATGATTGTTATATTCTGGGCTTAAGTGTTTAATGTGCCAGGTTTTGAGTTGAGCAGAAATGCAGAGTTTGTGTATCTGCTACTCACTCCCTTGTTGTATAAGGAGATACTCCGCACTCATTGTCTCTGCTGTCCATAAGTGGCTGGTTTCTTGTCTGGGGTCTGGGATCCTCTCCCCCCCCCCCCTCTAATCACAGTATTAACACTTCTCCATTGGCTTCTGATTGGTTCACAGCTCCCTGGTGAATTAACTGCCTTTAAAGTGAACACGAGAGCGTTTCATGTCTCTCTCTTCAGCTGAGCGGATTTTGCTTGGAAGCGATTCATGGCGGAATGCCCTTTGTATCAGGCTGCCAGGATCACGCCCTGTTTGTTCCTCTCCCTCAGATCTGACCGCCCGTCTCTCCTGGATCAAGTGGGACTGATGCTGCAGTCACTGAATGAGGATCCTTTGTAAGCAGTTTCTGGATCCAGGTGGGAGATTCTCACCATCAACAACCTTCCTGGGATTCCCTTCTCCTGCTATTCCCAGGCTGCCGGCCGGGCCCCTGAGAGAACCTGCAGGAGCACTGATACTTTGGGACACGGGGTGGCAGGGGAATGCTCTCAGGACAGGGAAGGAAAAGTGAACCCCTCAAAGCAAAACTGTCACTGTATTAAACGGTCTGCTTTCAATATAAGATGTCACAAAGTACAGCCCCCATCATCATGTGAGAACATCTCCTGCATGCTGCCCACCCTCCCTAGAGGGGTATCTGTTATGACTGCGCTCTTCTCAAAATACAAAAGCCCCACTTTAAAGAAGACCACATCCTGTCCTAAAACCACTCACTCATAAGGCGACCGACCTCTCTTTCCCCTCCTCGCCGCCCCTCCCCCCCATCAACCCGGGTGAGTCTCTTACTATGGGGTAAGTGTCCCAGCACTAGACATTGATGGGCGCAGTTATGGGGACATTTCTGTACTGAGCTTTGCTATGATGGGGGCTTGAAATTGTCACCGGGAATTATCAGTGTTGGGAGGGTCTTGCAATAAAATATATTTTGGAGAGAAATGTTCAGGAAACAGTACAAACAGAATGTGTTTGGTTTAGAAAACGTGTGAGCCCCAGTTTGAGAGGAGAGCTTAAACAAATATTGCTTCAGTTGGTCTTCTGTTTAACACTTAAGCTCATCCTTCCTGTCTGCAAAACTCCAGGTACCCCATTTGTGGAATTGCCTCTTCAATAGGTCCCGAACACATCACATGCACAGGTGAAGCAGACTGAAGTCACCCAATGTGACAATTCAGGTCTGGAAATATTTTTCACGGATATTGTGCTAGATGTCAGTATCCATGACAACATAAACCTGAGTCACACACACAAAGGGAAATGATGCAGACCTCACAGCTCAGAACTATTTATAACCAGACACAGGAGGTAAGCAAATGATACATTCATATCTCACAGCTGTGGGCCAGGCCAGGAGATTGAAGTATTTTGGTATTATCATCTGGTACAGATATGAAACAACGCCCCTTATACAGGATCTAAAAACTTAGATTCTAAGATTAGCTCCATACTCACAGAGAGAGAAGGGTGGGTAGCATACAGTATTGGTCCCTTTGCCATTCAATAAAATAACAAAAGACTTGTCCTCCCTAGAGTAGTGTGAAACCTTGCATCCTTAATCCTGTATAGCAGAAGTACAATATTATTGAGAGATGGTATGGAGAGGCAGTGCGATGTTAGGACAGGGTGGATGCTAGGAGGCTAGTCACTTAATCAAGAAACCTACAAGGTTTGAAACATTGGTGTTCTTCATAGAGGAAATAGTGTACACAATGTTGTTCCCATAAAAAGTATCACAAACCTATAGCCACAAGACCGAACATGGCATGAGAAGTACAGTACACAGATTTGCTGGAGGTTGTGATGGCTTTTAAAAAAAAATTAGTGGGTCAACAAGAAATCTCAGTGTGGAGGAGCTTGGAGGTGGGTGAGCGGGCCCAACCTAGAGACATGTCCCCAGAGAACATTTTAGAAGCGAGCAATGAATTAACAAGCACATGTAACATCAATGCTCATACATGTGCAGGTGAGTGGTTATTCCCAAGGCGTGAAAAGGATGTATAAAGCAGATCGCACACTCGCCGAGAGATTCATTGCAAAGATCAGCCTTACATGGGCCTGATATATTCTATTTTCTCCATGTGGCTCAAGTTAACAAAAAAATAAAAAACACGTTTCAGGAGCACCTTGTACTTTTTTTGCTTCTGAATCCCATGGAGAAAATAAAATACATCAAGCGCACGTAGGACCGATCTTTGCAATGAATCTCTGCGAGTATGCAACTTGCTTTATCATTTGTTTCCCAAGTATCCTGTTAACCTAGGGGGAAGGTTTACTATACAGCCTCATCAGCACCTCCAAGAAATTAGGCAAGATTGAAACATCACAAGTTTAAATGTGCCTGATAATTTGACTTAATATTGATATATTCCTTTCCCAAGGACTAGGCTGAACTTGCAGCTATTACTGTTGCAAGCAGAGACTGCTCACCAAAGAGACGCAGACACAGGATATGTAACATTTTCTGTTTATTTACACCACGAGAGTAACAAGCTGTCATCATGTGGTAGAAAATACTGCCTTGCTAAGAAATTTCAAATCAGTCATTCATGTCGCAGAAAACAAAAAATAAAGACACTGATGGCCAGTGGGCAAAAAATGGAGATTTAAAAAAAAAAAAAAAAAGGGCAAACAATATATCTTATACTATATTAGTGAAAGCACTGTATGTTTGCCTGCCTGCCTGCCTGCATGCATGCCTGCCTGCTGGATGTCCGGTGTCCCTAGCGGCAATCTCATTGGTCCCTTGGCCCGCCCGCCCCCGCACACCTCTCATTGGCCTCACACACTCACACCACCCCCTTGGCCCGCCCCCCACACCTCTCATTGGCCTGAGGCGGAGTGACGGGCCATAAGGTTCCAAAAAAATAAATACACACCCACACACACACAACACCCACCACACACACACCACACACACACCTCACACACACACCACATACACACACACACACACACACACACACAACCACAACACCCACACATACACACCACAACAACACACACACACACATACCTCCTCTCACGCTTCTCTTCCCTCTCCAAAATCACCTTTTTCCCCCTCCCCATCGTTCATGTCACTCTTCCCCCTCCCCAGCGTCAAATCAACCCTCTTCCCCTTCCCCCGTCCCCAGTCGGCATCACCCTCTTTCCCCCTCCCCCATCGCATCAAACCCGTCTTCCCCCTCCCAGCGGCAATCACCTCTCCCCCTCCCAGCGGCATCACCGTCTTCCTCCCCTCCCCAGCTGGCATCAACCCCTCTTTCCCCCTCCCCAGCGCATCACCTCTTCCCTCCCCCCACCGCGGTCAATCACCTCTTCCCCCCTCCCCAAGCGGCATCACCCTCTTATTTCCCCCCTCCCCAGCGCATCACCTCTCCTCCTCCCCACCCTCTCTTCCCCCTCCCAGCGCTCAACCGCTCTCCCCCTCCCCGCACCGCACTGGCCACCTCACCCGTTCTCCCCCTTGCCCCCACCACCGGTGGTCTCTCTCCCCCCTATAAACCTGCCTCCCCGACTTGCACACCCCCTCACCCTATTCACCCCCTCCCCGCGGCTGCCGCCGCTACCGTGCGGAACTCTCCCCCCGCTCCCCATCTCTCCCACTCCTCCTCTCTCCCTCTCCTCCGCCTTGCCTCCCCCCTGCTACCCCAATCGCACCCCAAGGTTCATCCGCCGCGCCGGAGCAAGACAGGGACCCCCCTCCTGGCCCCGTTCGTCCCCCGTCCCCGGGGTTACCGCCCTCCCCTCCCCTGCTCGCATCTCCTCCATCTCCACCTCGTTCCCCCTCCCCTGTCGGAAAGATCGCCACGTCTCCGCCCTCGCCCCTCCTCCCCAAGATCCCACTCTCCCCCTCCACGCTTCCCCCCTCCACCCTCCTCCACCCCTCGACGAACCTCATCCCTCTCCCCCACAAGACGGTTCTTGCTCAAAGCCCAAGCAGGAACCCCCAATCCCTGCCCAATCGATGGGGACTCGGGAAACAGAGAGGAGGAGAAGTGAGCGAGCCTCCGCCCCTCGGGTCCCCCTCCCAACGATACTCCCCCATCCACGCCAGGTCGGTCAGATGACCCCGAAGTGGCTACCAACGCACCACTCCACCCCCCGGAAGCTATGTCAGAGGAGGAAATAAAGGACGAAGGCTCCCGGTTACAGCACTTCTCACCACCTCAGCCCCACGCGTTACCCCCTCCACACGCCCTTGACAGGACCCCCGGCCGAGCAATGTCTGCTTCCCTCCCTACCACCTCGCCTTCCCCGCAGCTGCCATCCCGCCACCGCGCGTAAGATGGCGGACCCCCCCTTGTACCCCCTTCCTTCCCTCGCCGGTCGGCGCGACTCATACGTTGGCCGGCGCCCGGAAGTACGTAGGTGCCGCTGCCCACCGTCTGCGCCAACAGGAGACTGTAGAAGGGCGCATCAAGCTGAGGTTTGTGTGTGTGTATGTGTGTGTGTGTGTGTGTGTGTGTGTGTGGTGTGTGTGTCCACTCCGTCCACTCCTGTCCCCCCCCCTCCCCCTCCTGTCCACTGGGCCCACCCCAATCCCTTCCACTGCGCCCCCCTCCTGCTCGGCACGCCCACCTGTCCCCCCCCCCACTCCTTCCACTGCCCCCTCCCCATGCCCCCCCCCTAACCTGAGCCCCCTCCTGTCCACTGCCCTTCCTTGCCGCCCCTAGCCCCCCCGCTCCCTTTTCCCACTGCGCTCCACCCACCTCTCCTGTCCCCTTTTTCTGCCCCCTAAAAACGCAGCGACAGAAGGCTTCGCCGACTCCCCCGACGGATTTCGAGACAAGGCCAGCAAAGAATCCCCGCACCGGAAACAGCCCTGCTCCCCTTCCCCAGAGGGAGAGGCACGACGCATAGACCGCGCGAGCCCCCTCCTTTTCCCCGCAAAGAGTTCCGTGCTCTTCCCCGGCCCCCCTCCTTTCCCACTCTCCATTCGGCAAGAAGAAACATCCGAGCGAATTCCGGTGAGGCTCCAAGGGTTATTCCCGCTTCCACCCCCCACCCTCCTTTCCATCCTCTCCACGCCCCACCTCGTCCTTTCCGCCTTCCCCCCCCCTCCGTTTCCCCGTCTACTGGTCCACCCTTCAAATCCAAGGAGCAACTCATGAGAGGGAACGCGAAGAGAATAGCACTATCCCCTTGCTCCCCGCCCCCAGTCACTTGTCCCCTCTCCAAAATCCACACCCCCTGAACTCCTTTCCCTTGCCCTTCGCACTCCACTTGAAGCGCCGCTCCTTGACTTTCCGCCTAGTCCAGACCCCTTCCCCCCCCCTCTGTCCCCCCCCTCCTGTCCACTGCCGCGCCGTCCCCTCCTGTCCACTGCCCCTGCCCCCCCCCTCCCTTTGAAATTTTGTTTTGACGGGCCCCCGCCTCCATTTGACGCCCCCCCCCCTCCCTTTGACGGCCCGCCCCCCCCCCCTCCTTCGGACGCCCCCCACCGTTCCCTGACCCCCCCTCCTCCTACGCTTCCCCCTACCCAGCCTCCCTCCCTCCTCCCCCTTCCCGCCCCCCCCCTCCCTTTGACGCCCCCCCCCTCCCTTACGCCCTACGTGGACGCCCATCCCGGCGCCCCCCCCTCCCTTTGACGCCCGCCACTCCCTTTGAAAAAACGCCCCCCCCCTCCTTTTGAGCGCCCCCCTCCCCCCTGACCCCCCCACCCACTGACCCCCCCTGACCATTTGAAGCACCCCCTTCCTTTGACGGCCCCACCCTGACTTTGACCCCCGCGCGCACACACATGACTGACTGCCGCACGCCGCCACAACACTGTACTGCGACGCCGCACCCAAAGAAACTGACGACGACTGCACACACACTGATCTGAGAGGGACAACCCACACTGTACTGTGTGTGCTCAGTCAGTTCTGTGTGTGTTTGTGTTTGCCTCAGACCTGACGGCGCGAAGCAAAACACAGAGCAGTGACTGTACGCACAACACGCTACTGAAGCTGAAGGAGGAGGGAGGGGGGGGGACTGGATTGATGTGAATGGGGGACAAACAGAGAGAGGGGGGAGGAGAGAGAGGAACGGGAACATTACATCCCGGGCAACGCCGGGTCTCTCAGCTAGTATATATATATTTAAAAAAATCTCCATCCAGCTCCCGCAGAGGAACAGAAAAGGAGCCCAGGTCCCTTCCAAACGCCAGCAGACAGGGCTGACACCGGACAAAAGAAACCAAGGTGAATGCTAACTGTCCAGAAGGAATTCATACTTTCACTGCAGATCTGCTGTAAGATCAGGTGAATGATGCATTAAATTCCCATTGTGTATGTGTGTGTGTGTATGTATGTGTATGTGTGTATGTATGTGTGTGTGTATGTGTGTATGTATGTATGTGTGTATGTGTGTGTATGTGTGTGTGTATGTATGCGTGTGTGTATGTGTACACACACTTCTTATACTCAGAAAATGGAAAAGTAGAGTCTCTACTCTAAACTCTGGAGCAAATCATGAGAGTGATGTGCAATTGATACTTACAATCTGTGTATCAGAAAGCTGGGCCCTGCACTCCACGACAATGTACAAAAGGATTCCAGGTGGTGTTCTCTATTTATTTTTTTGCTGATTTTTTTGTTTTCTTAATTAAAACACAGTGCGTTGGCAGCGCGAGGTGAACACGTCCATCGAAATGTAAAAAGGCAGGAGCGGCGGCACTTAAAACTTGCTGCTCGCGCCTGCGATGTGTGAATCAACTCGCTGAAGTAAACTTACAATCGTACACACAAAAAAAAAAAAGAAAGAACAAAAATAAAAAAAAAGAGGCAGGTTTCTGCCAAGAAACAATATGTATCAGAACAGGCGAGACTGTCAGGCTGACGTAACGTCTCATGAGATTCCAACAGTTCAGAAGTGCTATAAATGTATACAAGTGGGGTGGACGTTGGGAATGATCAAAGAAGGGGGGGGGGGGTTCCCTTTACAAAAAAAAAAAAAAAAAAACAAGTTATAAAAAGAAAAAAGGTGCCTTTACCCCTTATCCCATATTCACTGCTGGGTTGACGTGTCTAACACGGAGGAGACCGTCTCACTGTCATCCTGCAGGCATACAGGTGACCTACATGCTCAGCGTCCGAGCTCCATCTGGTATGACAGAGTGAGACACAGGTCAGTGCCAAGCAGTGCCCTTCAGTGAACCTCACGCCCATCACTCCAGAATAACATGGGATACATAAACACACGGTAATGGTCATTTAGTGCAGGGGTGCTCAAGTCCAGTCCTCAACAAGCCCCCCCCTCCTCCCTAAACAGGTCAGGTTTTCAGGATATCCCTGCTTTAGCACAGGTGGCTCAATCAGTCCCTGCTTCAGCACAGGTGGCTCAATCAGATGCTCAGTCTTCAATTGAGCCACCTGTGCGGAAGCTGTAATACTCTGAAAACCTGACCTGTTGGGAGGGGGTGAAGGGGGTGGGGGAGAGGGCTGAGGATTGGAGTTGAGCACCCCTGATTTAGTGCATGAAGTGTGAGGTCTCAGAATCCTGACACAGTAACAACTTCATCTTCCCCCAGACTGAAAATAACCCTCCGCTGCCTGACTGGCATGCAACACTGCTCTGAAAGGGAGAAATGTATCAGACAAATTGGCTCCAAAGTAGATGAAACTGTATAAGAAGAGACTGATACAGTGTATATTAAGCCGGCAGATAGAAGACATGCGGACCTGAAAGTGACAGGTATGTGACATGCGCACTGACTGCAGAGAGCTGCCGAGATACATTACGCAGTGTTTGCAGGGGGCTGCAGTATGTGTCTTACTGCAGGGCTTGATCAATAGTGTTTACCAGTTTAAAAAAAACATTATATATATATATACACACACACACACACACACACACACACACACACACCTCGTGAGAGGCTTGTGCACAGTCTCTCACGCACACACATACACACACCGCACCCTTCCTGGCAGTCACAGGCACTTCTGCAAATTGCAAGTAGTCCTTGTTGAATAATTGGGGGTTTCAACAACCAAAAAGAGCACACACCCCAATATAACAAATCGGACAGCGTCTGGTCCACCAAAAGGAAAGAAAACCAAACCAAGTGCCCCTTTCTTTACGAGGGTCAGAGAATGAGCCCCCTCCCCACAGCACAGCAGCTTCCTGGGGTACAGAATATAACACTGCTCACTGTGCTTGGTACATGCAACCCCAGGGTATATAGCAAAAACCTATAAAAATAGATTCATATATATTTTTTATATATAATTATCTTTATATATATATATATATATATTTATATTTATTTATATCGAGATACAATGCCCGGAAACAGGAGTGCGCCCCTCACTTGCGCGCACACAAAATTATCTACGGTGTCAATTTTTCTTTTCTTTAAAACGTGGAATGAATAAAAAGTGGTGTGATGCAGGGGAAACCCTAAACGAGCGAGGAACGCGAGTAGTGTCACTGGGTACAGAGCCCCCCAAATCCTCACAGCCCCCCCGCCCCCCATATGCAGGTCTGGAACAAGCAGATAAGCACCTAGCTTTGCCAACAGACTGCAAGTGCAGAACCTTCCACAGAAACCACGCAGTTTGTTCCGACAGCACAGATACTTGTTACTCATGTACTAAGAGCAGTGTGTCACCTGCACCTAACATGGGTGTCTGTGACAGCAGTAACACTTCAGGGGTGAGGTTACCATCTTTATAATCTTTGAATTTGAAAGGTGCACTCATACTTCATTGTGGACCAAATTAATCTTTCCACCATAACTCACAGAACTGTTCATCCTCTTTTGTTGAATCGCTGTAAAAACAAAGCCACACGGAATACAAACACCTGCAGCAAGTACTTTCTGCGGTCACATCAAGAGCTCTGCCCTTCGTTCTTTTCTTCTGCGTCACAACCAGCAGTCACCAGGCACAGCGGGAGGTGGGGGGTGTGAGCACAGTGACACTGTTGGCATTCAGGCCGGGTGGCCTTGTTTTTAAAACGTCACATATTGTAAAAGCACAACATTTATACCACAATTTGCAAAAGGTCATATAAAGCAGGGGCAGCCAACTCCAGGCTTCAAGGGCCAACAACAGGCCGGGTTTTGGGGACATCCCGCATCAGCACAGGTGACTCAATCAGTGGTTCAGTCAAAGACTGAGCGACTGAGACACAAGCGCTGAAGTCTGAATATCCTGAAAACCTGGCCTGTTGCTGACCCTTGAGGACTGGAGTTGGCCACTCCTGATATAAATAATTTCTGAGTTTTTTTTGCCTGTAAAGCTGATTGCACCTTTAAACTCGTGTATACATGTGAGAACTCTTAGCATACACCTCACAGCCACATAAATAATTATCTTCACCTCCTTGTGCATCGCAAAAAATGCAGCGTTCGACTATGTAGCGAAGGATTCCCACAGAAAGTCTCAGATTAAACTATGGACCCTTAAACCTCATGGGAATCATTATTACTTCCTGGAGAAATATAAACCAGTAAAGAGTGATCAAAACTCTTGCAGCAAATGAGCTGCAAGAGGCGGTGAAGTCAATGCTGACACAAGGGTAAGAACAGCAGGTACCAGGTGACGCACTGCTCTTAGTAAAGGGGTAGAGTAAGCATGCGGCAGAGTCTGCGCTTGCATGCGAAAGGAGAGGGAGGCAGCAGAGTCTGCGCTTGCATGCGAGAGGAGGGGGAGGCAGTAGTTTACGTTTGCATGAAAGAGGGGGAGGCAGCAGAGTCTGCGCTTGCATGCGAAAGGAGGGGGAGGCAGTAGTCTGCGCTTGCATGAAAGGAGGAGGCAGCAGAGTCTGCGCTTGCAAGCGAGAGGAGGGGGAGGCAGCAGAGTTTGCACTTGCAAGAAAGAGGAGAAGGAGGCAGCAGAGTCTGCGCTTGCATGCGAGAGGAGGGGGAGGCAGCAGAGTCTGCGCTTGCAAGCGAGTCGAAGGGGAGCCAGCAGAGTTTTCACTTGCATGAAAGAGGAGGGGGAGGCAGCAGTCTGCACGTTGCAATACTGAGGAGGGGAGGGCAGCAGGGTTTGCGCTTGCATGCAGAGGGGGGAGGCAGCAAGGTTTTGCGCTTGCATGGAGGGAGGGGGAGGCACAGAGTCTGCACTTGCATGAAAGAGGGGAAGGGCACAGAGTCTGCGCTTGCAAGCGAGTCGAAGGGGAGCCAGCAGAGTTTTCACTTGCATACGAGAGAGGGGGAGGCAGCAGAGTTTTGCGCTTGCATGAAAGAGGATGGGATGCAGGCAGTCTGCCACTTGGTCATACGAGGGAGGGGAGGCAGCAGGGTTTGCGCTTGCATGCGAGAGGAGGGGGAGGCAGCAAGGTTTGCGCTTGCATGCGAGAGGAGGGGGAGGCAGCAGAGTCTGCACTTGCATGAAAGAGAAGGAGGCAGCAGAGTCTGCGCTTGCAAGCGAGTCGAAGGGGAGCCAGCAGAGTTTTCACTTGCATACGAGAGGAGGGGGAGGCAGCAGAGTTTGCGCTTGCATGAAAGAGGAGGGGGAGGCAGCAGTCTGCACTTGCATACGAGAGGAGGGGGAGGCAGCAGGGTTTGCGCTTGCATGCGAGAGGAGGGGGAGGCAGCAGGGTTTTGCGCTTGCATGCGAGAGGAGGGGGAGGCAGCAGGGTTTGCGCTTGCCCATGAAAGAGAGGAGGCAGCAGAGTCTGCGCTTGCAGCGAGTCGAAGGGGAGCCAAGAGTTTTCACTTGCATACGAGAGGAGGGGGAGGCGCAGAGTTTGCGCTGCATGAAAGAGGAGGGGGAGGCAGCAGTCTGCCTTGCATACGAAGGAGGGGGAGGCAGCAGGGTTTGCGCTTGCATGCGAGAGGAGGGGGAGGCAGCAGAGTTTGCACTTACATGCGAGACTGGGGGGAGGCAGCAGAGTATGTGGAAGGAGGGGGAGGCATTAGAGCATGTGAGAAGAGGACGAGGGGGGCTGATCGCCCGTTAACACGCTGAGCATGAGGGGGGCAGTGGGTACCCACCTGTAAATAAAGGGCTCTGCTTCCTGTGCTGTGTGACACACTCACAGGCTGTAGTGTATTTTGCAGAACGGCCATACAATGTAATAATAAAAAAACACACACAAAAAAGGTCCATAGTGAGGGTTCCAATAGAGGGGCTTCCAAGACCCCCAGGCTATAGCTCCTACACACCCCACGTGCTGCCAGGACAAGAAGTAAAGACTAATGTCACGGTGCAGGTCCCAGCACTTCTCCCCAGAATACATTCCCTCCCCAAAAACATCCAGGGGAGGGGCTGCTGAGAAATCGATTTACCCCTCACTACTGCAGAGCAACAACATGCTGTCCCCTACAGCTGCAATGAGGTTACCCCCAGGAGTCCGTCTAGTGTCCGGCAGGAGATGAGTGATGCTGCAAATTAGACAGGTTTGGAAAGACCCCAGCATGAAGATGAAGTGCCTTACGGAGGTTAAATCCAATGCCCGCCGTGCTCCCTCCATGCAAAACCCAGGAGCACGGCTCAGATACAGTAGATTGTTGGTCTCATTAAAAAAATCAAAAAGGTTTCAGCAACTCCTTTCTCTGATCTGATACCTAGTGAGGTGGGTGAGTCCGTCTCATTCCAACATCCCAGAACTGCCAACATCTGGAACAGCAATCGAACCAATCCCGTTCAACTATTACACGCTCTACAGCACCCACCAGGCTCACTGACCAATCCACAGGTCCGCACAGCTACCGCAAACCAGAGCATCCTACGGGAGCCTCCAGGAAAGAGACGCAAAGATCAGAGGGAGAAAATCGGAACCTGAAAACATCCGAAGAGTGAAACACAACAAAAGAAAAAAAGGACCGCTCAATATAAAAACAGGAAATACGGAAAGTTGTCACACGAAAAAAATATCACTTACAAAGAGATATATACACATATATATATACATATATATATATATATATATATATATATATATATATATACACACATACATATACACACACACACATACATATACACATCATCTGAAATGGGAACTGGAAATGTTCTGTTTGCCCGTTTTGCATTCGCTTCAAAAATTGTACAAAAAAAACAAAAACAAAAAAAACCACCTCCTCACCGGAGACGCGCAGGTCAGTTCATGCTCCCCGCGCGGTGAGAAGTGGGAGCCGCCCAGCTCCACGTGTGTAGAAATGTACTTACAAGGCGTCACTTGTAGGAAATATCTCTGCTTGGGAGGATGGGTTACGAGTGGAGTAGACTGTCTGGTCATCATAAGAATAGGCCATGCAACTTGTTTTTAGAAAAGTGAAATAAAAAGAATAGGAAAACACAGCACAGAGCGAGGTCACTGCATCTAGGTCATTAACACTCGGCGTCACAGCACACAGTGTCTGTGGGCAAGTGGCCTCAAAGTGGGCAAGCACACCTGTCTCCCAGCAACACTCGAGGTCACACGCAGGGTGCTGTAGCGCCACGTGACTCCTCTTAGGTGTGTTAGGTGTTCAGGTTTTAAGGCAAGTCCATCCATTTTCAGAAAAAATAAAAAGAACAAACCATCTAAGTGGAGAGAGAGAAAAAAAAAAAAAAAGGGGGTTCCATCCATGAACAAGGCACAATCCCTTCCTCCTGCTTCTCTCCAGGTTAAGAAAGTCCCCCACCATTCCCTCGCTCTGATAAAAAGGTTCCCGAGCATCTGTCCCCCCCCCCCCCCCCCCCCCCCCAAACTGTCCCTTCATCCCGCGCACACTGGAAACGCACCAGAAGTGTCGTCTCCGGGTGATGCTCCCCGTCACTAGACGGAAGCGAAAAAGTGAAAGAGGAGAAATGTCCAAGGGACAGGATGCACAGAGTGGTTAACACAAGTTTCTGCAGCGTGCGCTCTGGCCCCGCGTATCCCTTCAGCACAAAGAGTGTTCAGAGTCCTCGCGAGCTGTGAATCTGTAGAACTTTAAAGCACCGAGCTGTTTGTGAGCTTCGTTTCCCTCCCCCTCCCCCCATAGTTTTTCTTTGATTTAGTATTTGTTAAAAAACACAAAAGTAAAATAAAAAAAAATTTTTTTTTTTTTTTGGCAAAAGCTGCCAGAAGGCTCCTGCGGAGGAGCGGCACGTCCCAGAGTGGGGGCGGCAGAGTGCGGCTGTGCCCCCCCGCTGTGCGTGGCACCATGTGCCGCGGTGATTGTGGTTCTGTGGATGCGGTATACAGAGTGTTTCTTTTCTCTCTGCATCCAGGTCGCTGCTCATGTTACTGCGGACAGAGCGCGGGCGGAGAAATCTGAGGGGGTGGCCCCCCCCCCCCCCCAAAGACACGGAATTACAAACTGGACGATCCCCAGCCGCTGGCGTCTGCTACAGAGGAGGCTCCTCATCCATTGGCTCATCCTCTGTCCTGAGAGGGGAAGACAGGTACAGTGTGTCACTCTAAAGCTAGGTGTGGACATCAAAATTAGTCAAAATGCTCCATTCTGCAAACCCCCCTTTGTTTCCCAGTGCCCCACGCATAAAACTAATCATTCTGATTGGCCCAGACAGTTGCCATGGATACAATGACACCACCTCCCACTCTTTAGAATGTTCCACTTCTTGGAAGTAAGAATTGCTCAGCTTTACCTCCCACACCCATGGATCCTGTGCATTATAGACCAACCTCAATAACTTACTGAGCGTTCTTCACATGCAGACCCCTCCCCCTCAGACCAGTGACTCCCTCACCTTCTCTCCGGCCGGACCCCTACAGAGAGGGACGCCATCGCCGTCACAGTCTCGGCCTCCTCGTTCTCACACTTTTGCGCCTCGATGAGCGAGTAGGAGACAGTAGAGGAGATGCGATGTAGACAGGACCAGTACTCACCTGCAGGGGAGGAGAGGCCAGTGGCTCAGACACCGACTGCAGGCAAACTGCAACAACCGCTGTATGCCTATATTTGTCATCAACTTTCAAAGTCCAGGAGAACCCACAAAAAAACAAAGTTCTCAACACTGCACTGATTCATTGGAAGTTCCGACTTTGTCAGGTGCGCGTGTGTGTGTGTGTGTGTGTGTGTGTGTGTGTGCAGGTGCCGGTGTGTCTAGGTTTGCTGCACGGCCCACGTAATACGTACTGTGGATCTGGATGACTTTCTCCATGGAGCTCACTGCGTTGCTGTTCGGACTCTGCTGCAGCACAGATTCAGAGAGCGGCTCGAGCTGGTGAACAGAACGCGAAGAGATGAACTCTGATCTAGTCCAAACCTCAGGAGCTGGCCAGGCTTAGAGGGAGCCCGCCGCCCTGCCCCTGCCAAATCCCCGAGCCCTGTGTAATTATCTCGCCTCGGTGCTCAAGAGCCCCATCACAGCCGACCCAAAACTTGGTTCTTACCTCATTACCCAGCAGGGTGGACACGCAGGATTCAGAAGCGTCGCAAATGGCGGTGAGGTCGTGACCTCCCTCCAAGGCCAGGATGATGCGGCCTTCAGCCAATCCCATGAGCTGCTTTGTCAGGTACCCGAAGCCTGCAGAGAGAAGTGAGGTTAAAGGTTACGGGGTGAGCAAAAGCCGCCAAAGGTCAGCAAACAGGACGGAGTGATGGAATAAGTTTTAAATAAGACAGAACACCCTCAGCCCTTCAACAAGTCTGCTACACGCCGCTGTGTAACTTCCCACGCCGCTGTGTGACTGCCCACGCCGCTGTGTGACTGCCCACGCCGCTGTGTAACTGCCCACGCCGCTGTGTAACTGCCCACGCCGCTGTGCAACTGCCCACGCCGCTGTTTAATGCCCACCCGTGTGTAACCAGAAACTGTGTACTGCCCCACGCGCTGGTGCAACTGCCCACGCCGCTGTGGCAACGCCCACGCCGCTGGTGGACTGCCCACGCCGCTGTGGCCGCTGCCCACGCCCGCTGTGTGACTGCCCCACGCCGCTGTGTGACTGCCCACGCCGCTGTTTACTGCCCACGAGCTGCCGCTGTGTTGAACTGCCCACGCCGCTGTGGTGACTGCCCACGCCGCTGTGTACTGCCCACGCCGCTGTGTACTGGCCTCACGCCGCTGTGTGATGCCCACGCCGCTGTGTTGACTGGCGCCCACGCCACGTGCTGTGTGACTGCCCACGCCGCTGTGGTGAACTTGCCCACCGTGGACCCCCGCCGCTGTGTGCACTGCCCACGCCGTGCTGTTAACTGCCCACGCGCTGTGTGACTGCCCACGCGCGGTGCTGCCCCGCCGCTGTGTAGACGCCCACGCCGCTGTGTGACTGCCCGACGCCGCTGTGTGACTGCCCACTGGCCCTGGTTACTGCCCACAGGCCGGCTGTTACATGCCTCGAAGCCTCTTTTTGATTGCCCACGGCCGCTGTGTGACTTTCCCACGCCGCTGTGTGACTGCCCACCGGCCGCTGTGTGACTTGCCCCCTCCGGCAGCTGTGTTACTGGGGGGGCCCAGGCCCGCTGTGTTACTTGTGCCCACTCCGCTGTGTGACTGCCCACGCCGCTGTGTAACTGCCCACGCCGCTGTGTGACTGCCCACGCCGCTGTGTGACTGCCCACGCCGCTGTGTGACTGCCCACGCCGCTGTGTGACTGCCCACGCCGCTGTGTGACTGCCCACGCCGCTGTGTGACTGCCCACGCCGCTGTGTGACTGCCCACGCCGCTATGCGAGCAGAGCGCAGGCTTCTGGTGTCACATTATCAGGTATACTGGTGATCAGCAGGTAAAACAAACGTTTCAGCAAAAACAATAAGAAACCGTTTTGGAGGACACAGCAATTTTTTTATTCCTACCAAAAATGTGTTCACTTTCATTCTGCACAAGTGTCTTCTTCTATTAGTCCTGCAGACATCTAGGTATTTGCGTTACCTTTCAGGCCTTTCCGTGCCAGAGGCGCTTGCAACGCTTTGTGAAGCAAAACATGCATAAAACCTGTGAAGCAACACCCTGCAGGCCCTGCGGCAGGGAAGCGGTTACCAGACATACACCCTGACACACGTGTGGAATCATGCAGTGCTTTGGAGTCTCTGAACTCCTCCCACTTTGTAAAGTTTGTAGGACCGCTAGTCCCCCATAGAACCTCAGCACGAGGCTCTGTGCGCTCGGCGGCTGCACTTACACTTCGCTGAGACTCTGTACCCTCCGAGCGGAGCTGGGTGGCCTTCCACGGCATCGAACCCGGCAGATACCAGAACCACCTCCGGGGAGAACTCATTGGCTATCGGCATCACCACCGTCCTGCAAGGGCAGAGAAGTGTCACCGCCTGCTCTTGGGCTGAGCACAGCTTAAAGCTACAGGGCCTTGAAAAGCATATTAAGAGCCAAGCACTTGGTACACAATTAGGGGGTCTATTTAAGGGCAAAAATAACCGCAAACAGAGACAGAACACACGACTCAGGAGAGAGGAGGACCAGCAGGTAGTATAAAAAGTTAATCTAATTTTGGGGGTTCACAGCTCAGATAACAAGGAGCTGTCATCACCATCAAAAATCAGGTTCAACCCCCTTCTTAGGATGCAACCCTTGGTGACAGGGGAGGAAAGAAAAAATGTTTATTGGAAACTATCTGTACCAACACCAGCCATGTGCTCATGACAACCCCGTATCTTTGTTTATATACTTCCAATAAAAAAAGATTGAAATTAAAAAAAAAAAAAATCAGGTTCAAATAGAGAGAAGCTGTGTGAGGTGTGAGCTTAAGGGAGTGGATGATTGCAAGCTCTTGGGACTACATGCCGGTATGTGCCATCCCCTGGTGGTCTGCTGTAAAACCCATAGGAACATTCCAACATGAACATTTATTAACCCTGTCCTGGCTGCGCAGCTCTCAATGTACAGCGTGTTGCCCTCTGTTACCTGAATGCTGCCAAGTACTCGGCGTCACCCATGGGCGGGTCCAGGCCTCCGGTAAAAGCTATGTTCACGTTGAAACCCACGCCAGCCCCTGAGCCAACCTGAGGGGGAGGGGAGGGTTACTCAGGTACCCAGAACGTAAGCATACAGCTGGCATTATACACTGGAGAGGAGACCCCTGAAACTGTATACGTGATAGGAGTTTGTGATGTTTTCAGAGAAGGAACGACAAGGAACAGAGGAGGAGTGAGGGGAAAGACACATAAGGACAATGAGCACAAGATGGTACAGGATGTGTGTGATGGAGCAATGAGAAGAGCAACAGGGAACCCGGTAACTCAGCAGCGCAATCCGGAATATTTTATGGCATTGGTGTGAAAACGTCTGAGTGCCAGAGAGAACACCTCATTTTAACCTGGCTGCTGTACGGGTGACCTTTGCTATCCCTTGGGGTTAAAGCAGCAGTTCAAGCAATATCCTACGTGTGTGTGTTTTTTTTTATAAATAAATCAGTTCGGCACTATGAGAAAATACTTGTAGCATTTATAAAAAAAACAAAAAACAAATAAACATTTGAAGACATTGTTACTGTTTCTAATGTAGGAAGCCTTTCCAAAGTGACAGCCCCTTCCCCTTCTGATAGGCTCTGGCTCTTGAGCCCCGCCCTCTCTCTAGCAGTGAACCAATTGTATCTAGTAACTGCCCAGTCAATCATATTCCAGGACTACATTTCCCATAATGCTGTGCAAGAACTGAATTAAATAACCCTGAGCAAGCGATTGATCACAGGAGAACGGATCGATCTGCAGCTTAGCTAATCACTGGTCAGTGTGCAGATTGTATTAATGCGCATATTGAACGGGAGAAGAAAAACAAGATACTGTGCTTTCCTTTCCTGCACCAGCAGAGGGCGGCACAAACTCATGTGATAAATAGATCCCGTGTACACTGTATAAAGCAGTCTGTCGCTCTGCTGAGCGCTGCACGTATCTCTGGGTCGCTCACCTCGTCTGGCGCTCCGCTGCCTGGGAAGAAGTTGCCGTCATCGTACCGGTGCAGCGATATGTACAGGACGTTGGGGTCACTGTAGAAGGCCTGCTGGGTGCCATTCCCATGGTGCACGTCCTAGAACACAACAGACGAGCTTGTGTTATGCATACCAAAATGTTCCTGCAGAGAGCGTCGCTCATTAGAAGGCACATATGATTTTTACACTGGGGGAGTGGAGAACTAATCGCTGTACTGACACGGCATTGTATATGATGCTTTGCTGTATCAGCGCTGAAGAACATCACAATAACCGTGAGATGAAACTCACCCAGTCAACGATCAGTGTCTTCCCCACATTCAGCCGCTGCTGGAGGATCTTGGCTGCTATAGCCACGGAATTGAAGTAACAGAAGCCCCTGGAAACAGAGGATACAGATACGTTAACGAGGGGAGAAGGATTCACAAGACACTCCCCCACAGAGACCGAAGTAAAACCACAGCCACCCCAGAGCCACTTCAGGAGCAAAATCACCACCAGTGCGCTGTGCAGGTTGCCCTCCCATAAAGTGCCTCACCATCTCTATAAAACCCCAGACCGTGACCAGTGTCCATTAAGATCTCAACATGAAGCAGGGAGGCTCAGTACGTCCAACGCTCATGTATCCCAATGCCAGGAGGGCCAGTCTCCTTCCCTATGATGTACCCCACAGACCCAACCCTGCCGTGTGGGTTCCACTTACATGGGCGTGCTCTCTTCTGCATGGTGCCCAGGGGGACGGACCACAGCAAAGCCATTCTAGGTAGAGAGACAGAAACATCGTGACCAAGATCTGTGCCAGGGAGAGAGATACTGACAGCGGAGAGATCGAAGTACACACAAAGAACCGGCAGAAAACACCCACGGGCTAAAATCTAGAAATACTCAGTAATGCATATCCCCGACCGCTATGCCACCTTGGCCACTATCCTGTTGATGTCTCAATTACCCCCTCACCCCCTGCAGGGGGAGATGCTCAGATCCCAACGCATTTCATGTTTTCCATAACTTTCAGTCCAATAAGGCAGGGGTGCACAAACTTTGTCTGCGCCCCCCTGCCTGCTCTCCACCCCCCCCTCGCTTGCGCCTCCCTTACCTTTTCTCTGGAGTTTGCTGACGTCACAACGTGATGTGACCCCGCGGCGCCATGGCAACGCAACATCACTTGACACCGCGTTGCCATGGCGCCGCATCACCAGATGCCGTTGGAGACAAAATAAGGTATTTCCAGAGGCCTCGCGTGCTCCCCCGGCAGTTAATTTAAATGTTGTGGGGAAGAACGCGGGGCCTCTAAACGCCGAGCCGCCCCCCTCCCCCCCCCCCCCCCAACACGCCGCCCCCCCCACTTCCACCCCCCTGCCATAAGGTATGGAGTTTAAAAAAAAGAGACCAAAAACTGTTTTTTGGGTGACGGGGAAGGTGTTTTAACGGATGTTGAGGGATTGGGTTGACCCCTGGCTTTTTAAACAGTGGAATATTTTAATATCCGTTTAATTGTTGGATATAGGGAGTTATATAGTTACATAGCTACATAGTTGATAAGGTTGAAAGACATATGTCCATCAACTTCAACTCATGTTAAATTTAGACGACAGATCCTTCCTTACCCTATATTTGTATTTACACTATTTTGATCCACGGGGCCATTTATACGAGTTCAACAACCAACATGGTTTGGAGTTTTGTCAAAATACATTTTAAAAAAAACAACATATTGCTCCAGAACATGAAATCTGCTGCAGGATCTCACAGAAAAAAAGGAAAGGGAATTTATACAAAATAATATTTTCTTGGTTCTAATAAGAGGAACGAGATGGGAAACAACCGAGAAACAGGCGCTTTAAATTCCGTGATGAGGAATATAAAAGCATGACGTGTTCTCCCTGTATATGATGCGGTCAGGGCATTTAACTCCTCCCTGGGGTGCCTGGTTCTGTATATTATGGGTATATTTGGGATGCAGCACAAACCTTCAGCTCTTCTGACACCACCTTGGAAGCCAGTTCCACAACACACCCCACTGCCAGGCGGGCGGCCCCGGAGGAGTGCACTTCATTCCAGATAGTGTCACTATCAACCTGGGCACAGGAGAGAGAACAACTATTTACAGACCAGCAGAGAGAGGCAGAGCCAGGCCGGGCGTAGCAGAGAGAGGCAGAGCCAGGCCGGGCGTAGCAGAGAAAGGCAGAGCCAGGCTGTGCGTAGCAGAGAGAGAGAGGCAGAGCAGGCTGTGGTAGGCAGAGGGAAAGGCAGAGCAGGCACGGGGGCGTAGCAGAGAGAGGCAGAGCCAGGCCGGGCGTAGCAGAGAAAGGCAGAGCCAGGCCGGGCGTAGCAGAGAAAGGCAGAGCCAGGCTGTGCGTAGCAGAGAAAGGCAGAGCCAGGCCGGGCGTAGCGAGAGCTGTAGCAGATTGTAGCAGAGAGAGGCAGAGCCAGGCGTGTGATAGACGAGAGAGGCAGAGCCAGGCTGTGCTTAGAAGAGAAGAGCAGAGCCAGGCTGTGCGTAGCAGAGAAAGGCAGAGCCAGGCCGGGCGTAGCAGAGAAAGGCAGAGCCAGGCTGTGCGTAGCAGAGAGAAAGGCAGAGCCAGGCTGTGCGTAGCAGAGAAAGGCAGAGCCAGGTCGGGCAAGCAGAGAAAGGCAGAGCCAGGTCGGGCATAGCAGAGAAAGGCAGAGCCAGGTTGCGTAGCAGAGAAAGGCAGAGCCAGGCTGTGCGTAGCAGAGAAAGGCAGACGCCAGGTGTGCGTAGCAGAAGACGGCCAGAGACAGGTCGGGCGATCCGTAGCAGAGAAAGGCAGCAGCCAGGCTACGTGTAGCAAGAAAGAAGGCAGCGCCAGCTTGGTAGCAGAGACAGCAGAGCCCGAGCCAGGAAGGTGTGCGTAGCAGAGAAAGGCAGAGCCAGGCTGTGCGTAGCAGAGAAAGGCAGAGCCAGGCTGTGCGTAGCAGAGAAAGGCAGAGCCAGGCTGTGCGTAGCAGAGAAAGGCAGAGCCAGGCTGTGCGTAGCAGAGAAAGTAGACAGCCAGGCCGGGTTTTGTAGGCAGAGAGACGCATAGCAGGCCTGGGTGAGCAGAGCGAACTCAGAGCCAGGCTGCGTAGCAAGAGAGGCAGAGGCCCGGCCGGGTGTAGCAGAGAGACGCAGATCAGGCTTGGGGTGCAGATGACGCAGAGCCAGCTGTGCGTAGCAGAGAAAGGCAGACGCCGGCTCGTACAGAGAAGGCAGAGCCAGGCTGTGCGTAGCAGAGAAGAGACGCAGAGACCAGGCCGGGCCCGTAGCATAGAAAGGCAGAGAGCCAGCCGGGTGTAGCAAGAGACGCAGAGACCAGGGGCGGGCGTAGCAAGAGACTCAGATCAGGCCGGGCGTAGCAGAGAGAGGCAGAGCCAGGCCGGGCGTAAGAGCAGAAAGGCAGAGCCGGCGGCGTATAGAGTGGCAGAGCCAGCCGGGCGTAGAAGAAAGGCAAGCCAGGCCGGGCGTAGCAGAGAGAGACGCAGAGCCAGGCTGGCCGTAGCGAGAGAAGGTAGAGCAGGCCGGGGTAGAGAGAAAGGCAAGCCAGGCCGGGCGTAGCAGAGAAAGCCAGAGCCAGGCCGGGCGCTATCGAGAGGGGCAGAGCAGGGCGGCGTAGCAAGGAGGCAGGCCGTGTGCGTAAGCAGATAAAGGCAGAGCCAGCCGGGCCGTACAGAGAGAGGCAGAGCCAGGCGGGTCGTAGCAGAGAAGGCAGAGCCAGGCCGGGCGGTAGCAGAGAGAGATGCAGAGCCAGGCCGGCGTAGTCACGAGGGACCGGCTTGGTAGCAGAGAAGGCAGAGCCGCCGGCGTAGCAGAGAGAGACAGAGGCCAGGCGGGCTAGCAGAGAAAGGCAGGCCAGGCGTCGTAGCAGAGAGAGGCAGAGCCAGGCTGTGGCGTAGCAGAGAAGGCAGAGCCAGGCCGGGCGTAGCAGAGGAGGCAGAGCGGCCAGGGGGGCTTAGGCAGAGGATGGCAGAGCCAGCGGGCTAGTGCAGGAAAGGCAGAGCCGGCCGGGCGTCAGAGAGAGGCAGAGCCAGGCCGGGCGTCCAGAGAGAGCAGAGCAGGCCGGGCGTAGCAAGAGAGGCAGAGCCAGGCCGGGCGTTAGCAGAGAAAGAGCAGAGCCCGGAACCGCTGCGTAGCATAAGGAGGCAGAGCCAGGCCGGGCGTAGCAGAGAGAGGCAGAGCAGGGGCCGGGCGTAGCAGAGAGAGGCTCGAGCCAGGCCGTGCGTAGCAGAGAAGCAGAGCCAGGCCGGGCGTACAGAGAAGGCAGACCAGGCCGGCGTAAGCAGAGAAAGGCAGAGCCGGCGGCGTAGCAGAGAGGGGCAGAGCCAGGCCGGGGCGTAGCAGAGAGAGCAGAACCAGGCTGTGGGCGTAGCAGAGAAGAGGCAGAGCCAGGCCGTGGCGGTAGCAGAGAAAGCAGAGCCAGGCGGGCGTAGCAGAGAAGGCAGAGCCCAGGCCGGGCGTAGCAGAGAGAGGCAGCCAGGCGGGCGTAGCAGAGAAGGCAGACCAGGCGGGCGTAGCAGAGAAAGGCAGAGCCAGGCCGGGCGTAGCAGAGAGAGGCAGAGCCAGGCTGTGCGTAGCAGAGAAAGGCAGAGCCAGGCCGGGCGTAGCAGAGAGAGGCAGAGCCAGGCGGGCGTAGCAAGAGATGCAGAGCCAGGCGGGCGTTAGCAGAGAGAGCAGAGCCAGGCTGTGCGTAGCAGAGAGAGGCAGAGCCAGGCCGGGCGTAGCAGAGAGAGGCAGAGCCAGGCCGGGCGTAGCAGAGAAAGGCAGAGCCAGGCCGGGCGTAGCAGAGAAGGCGAGCCAGGCTGTGCGTAGCAGAGAAAGGCAGAGCCAAGGCCGGGCGTAGCAGAGAGAGGCAGAGCAGGCCGGGCGTGCAGAAAAAAGGCAGAGCCAGCCGGCGTAGCGAGAAAGGCAGAGCCAGGCTGTGCGTAGCAGAGAAGGCAGAGCCAGGCCTGGGTGTAGCAGAGAGAGGCAGAGCCAGGCTGGTGCATAGCAGAAGAGGGCAGAGCCAGGCTGGCGTAAAGAGAAGGCAGAGCCATGCGTGCGTAGCAGAGAAAGGCAGCAGGCTGTGCGTAGCAAGAAAGGCAGAGCCAGGCTGTGCGTAGCAAGAAAGCAGAGCCAGGCTGTGCGTAGCAGAGAAAGGCAAGCCAGTCGGGCATAGCAGAGAAAGGCGAGCCAGGTCGGGCATAGCAGAGAAAGGCCGAGCGGCAGCTGTGCGTGCAGAGAAAGGCAGAGCCAGCTCGTGCGTAGCAGAGAAAGGCAGAGCCAGAGGCTTGGTAGCAGAGAAGCAGAGCAGGTCCCGGGGGCGTAGCAGAGAAAGGCAGAGCCAGGCTGTGCGTTAGCAGAGAAAGGCAGAGCAGGCTGTGCGTAGACCAGAGAAAGGGCAGAGCCAGGTGGTGTGCAGAATAGCCGAGCAGCCCGGCTTTAGCAGAAAGGCAGAGCCAGCTGGACCGGTGTTCCGTCGCAGAGAAAGGCATAGCCAGGCTGTGCGTAGCATAGAAAGGCAAGAGCCGGCAGGCTTAGCAAAGAAAGGCAGAGCCAGGTGGGGCGTAGCAGAGAAAGGCAGAGCAAGGCCGGGCTTAGCAAAGAAAGGCAGAGCCAGGCTGGGTGTAGCAGAGAAAGGCAGAGCCAGGCTGGGTGTAGCAGAGAAAGGCAGAGCCAGGCCAGGCTTAGCAAAGAAAGGCAGAGCCAGGCTGTGCGTAGCAGAGAAAGGCAGAGCCAGGCTGTGCGTAGCAGAGAAAGGCAGAGCCAGGCTGTGCGTAGCTCTGCGCCTTTGAGAAATAAAGAGCATGACTTTCTGGCACTGAAGGGGGAAAAATAAATAAATAAAAAAGCAAAACCTCCAGTTAACAAAAGCATCAGTGCAAATACATTATGTTTCATTTGTATACCACCATCAGCAGCATACAACGCAGCGCAACACAGGAGAGAGGACAATAACATTGTATAACAAAGAGTACATATAAGTTGAAAAGCTGAGATAACAGGAACATGAGCCCCCCCCCCCCCTCCTCCCCCAATTTTATCAAGACCTCTCGGAGGAGGCACAGGACGGGCACGTTTCCCCAAACATCGCGTGAGAAGCTGAACTTAGCTCTGCCGCCCCCTACACAGCTCACTCCCCCCACCCACCACCCGATAGCATCTGTCAGCAATTATATGCCGGAGCCAATGTGGAGACACAAACTGCGTTAGAGCAGAGAAATATAAGGCAGCATGCAGCACAGGAAGAAATACTCACCCCAACCCCGCCACATGGGAGACGGACAAACATGGAGGTCAAAGAACCTGCCGGGGGAGAGGGGCAGGGTTAGGAGAGGGCGGAGTGCCACAGCACACACACTCGGGGCTTATTATAGGAAGCACAAAGCAGCTGGCAAATAATACCACTAATGTACAAGTGTAACTACACTAACACTCCCTCACTGCTCCTAAAATATTGTCAGAGACTATGGATATGAGCGCACAAGGTAAGGTGGCATGTGGGCAAAGCCGTGGTGGAGGGCGGGTAAGACCACGCTATATCTGTGCCAGCCCTGAGGACACTGAAAGCTCAAAGAGCAACTCACGCGGAGACCAAAGGTGTATTAGAATCCCATCCACATAACCATGTGTGAGGCCTGAAGGCCCCTTAATCAGGACAGCAACACACAAGTCATCACCCTACAGCCAGCCGATCTGAGACTAATGACTGCGTGTCCAAGCCCTGCTACAGAGCCCAGGCACACGGGAGCAGCGCAGACATGAAGAGATCAGGGCAGGATCTTACTATCCAGTTTTTGTCGGTTCAGTGGGTTGGTGCCGTAGAGTAAAGTATGAGCCTCCGAGTGGACGGTTTGCAGCTCCTCCAGCGTAGCTTTCCTGCCACGGATACACTACGGGGACAGAGGGGACAGAGGGGACAGAGGTCAGGGTGGTTTGACCGAAGTTAGAACCCATTCTCATTACATGCGTTCTCTCCAAACATATCCCGGAATAATCACATAAGAACTTAACACGTATGCAACGCAACCTGCTCCTGCAGGGTTTGTCAGCTGCGTATTTAGAGTATAGCCTTGTGGGTTAAACAAGGGGGGGGCGGCCACTCTAGTCCTCAAAGGCCACCAACAGGTCAGGTTTTAAGAACATCCCTGCTTCAGCACAGGTGGCTCAATCAGTGGCTCAGTCAACAACTGAGCCATCTGTGCAGAAGCAGGGATATCCTTAAAACCTGACCTGTTCGTGGCCCATGAGGACAGGAGTTGGCCTCCCCTGGGTTAAATCAAGGAACCCCCAACGCAGTGAGCACCTCCAGCGAGAGGGGAAGTGACACGAGGCGCTGGCTACACTGGATGCCTGCACCCTGACAGACATTGCTCGGCTTTGCGACTGAGCGACATCGTATCCAGCAGGGACGGCCGTAGGAAGAGAGGAGAGAATGGGAAGCAAGGGGGCCTTTTTAGGGTGCGGGTGAGTCCCACTTTCTCACCTCACACATGCTGCGCAGACCAGTCTCTTGCAGCCTTGACCAGATGCTCTGGATCCTGCCCGCGTGCTCGGGGTGGCTATTCGTGTTGCCACAGCTGCACTGGTGCTTCAGCATCAAGGTGTCATACACGAGGCCTGCGGGAGGTTAAAGTCACTCTCTGTAGCTTCCAGCAGGCCAGCGTCCCCTCTGATATCCCCGACTCCCCCTCCCACACTTTCTATCAAGTACTGCACCTGTGGTGAACCTGGGCTTGTTGGGGGTCTCCTGCACAGACATAGGGAAGGAGGCGGAAGCGGGTGAGGACTGCGCCCGGGAGAGAGGCCGGTGCCCACTAAATGAGATAGCCAGGCCCGCTGCCTCCATGGAAGCCTGGTAGTTTCTCAGTTGGTGTATGCGCTGCTGCTCCAGTAACAGGGTTTGCTGCAATGACAGAGAGGTGTATACAGACCCCTGTACACAGGATGCAAGGCTCAGGTTCTCATCCAATCCTCCACTCCCACAGACACAGGCTGAATCATAGCACACAGTAGGAATGCAGGGTCAGCCCCCCTCCCGCCGTTCTGCCCTCATGGTCTGTACAACGGGTTCCAAATGAATCTGCCTCCCTGTGGCCTGCAGAATTATGTGGGGGGTTCCCTCAGTACCAGCAGAATTGATGGATGCGGGGTATCATGGAACCTGCATTCTTTGGGGTCCCCTGGTGCCTTAAGAATTATAGGGTGCGGGTTCCCTGGTACCTGTCTGAACATCAGATCCTGCTCTGCGTGCCTCTTGCTGTGCTCCAGATCCTGTGCGTCTTCCTCTTCCTCACTCTCCTCTCGCTCCTGCTTCACGTGCACCAGGCCCTGCTCTTTCTGTCCGGCTAGACGCTCCGTGTACGGTTCCTCGTGCAGTGCCTGGTGCTCACGCAGCTCCTCCTCCGTCTCCTCCGGGTGGCTCTCATGCTGCCGTGAAGCCTCGTTCACTTTAGGAATCATCTGGAAGGGGGACACGGGGCAGGGATGAAGGAGAGTAGGAGCGATGTAAGGAAGGGGTTAGGAGCGAGCAGGAGTGGTCTCCACACATGGCAAGGAGGGGGGGGATCAGGGGCCATGAGAGGAGGGAGAGCATAAACATGCTCAGGGAGAAAGCGTGAGGGGACAAGCAGGATGTCACAGGTTGCACTCTGATAGAGGGGTCTCCCCTCACATGTGACTGTAGGAGCTGCAAGATCTGAGTACTGTATTCATAAGACATGAAGGTGACCGCACAGCGTGAAACCCTGTAGCTACCACCCTCCACTTCCTCCCCGCTTTGTCATTTAGGGGGAGTGAGAAGCTCGAAGACCTGCAACTGGAAACATCTCCTTCCCCATTGTCTTCCAGTGGGTGAGACCTCTATATACAAAGCACTTTTTTGAGGTAGTCCGATCTCCATGGAAATGAACCCCCCCACCCCCCCCCCCGTCGCAGCATGAAGACTGAATAGACATGGTTCCTGGAGGATTGCCAGGGGAGAAGAGTTGACGTCAGGCGGTCAGTGTGATGAGGGGGCTCCGCTTCAGGGCGAGGGCTTTGTGCACTGTTCCCAAGCTGTTAACTCCTTGACTGCTGGTGGCACCACCAGCCAGAGCTTCCTAGAGCGGTTTCACCGTGACCGTCGCCCTCAGTCCTGCACTGATGTATTGGAAGCTCAGATGACTCCCTCACTGTACGTTATTCAGACACATACTCACAGGTGGGGAGGTGAGAGAGGGACCTTGTGGGCTGCACACACCTTGTTGAGGTGCAACTGCTGCTGCTGGAACTGCTGCTTGTGCTTCTCCAAGAACTGCTGGTGCTGCTGCTGGATGACCAGGTGCTGCAGGGCGTGGGAGTTCTGGGGGAGCGGAGCAGACTGGGTGCGGCCCAGGGGGCGGTGCTGCCGTAGTTTGTGCATGGCGGGGGAGACCCGATCCGGGGACACCAGTGACTGGGCATGGAGAGGGAGGGAGCCCAAACCTGCAACAGGAATGAAGACTGTAAGCTCTGTGTGCGACTGGTACTGCTTCCAGCCCACTGCACAATGTCAGCATCGCCATGCATCAGACACTGCACCCTGGCTCACCTGACACCAGGGGGCTCTGTGTGCTGGGCTGTTCCAACAGGACCATGTGCTGCAGGAGGGAGTTATGGGAGCCTCCGGCTTCCGAGCCGAGGTAAGGAGTGAGGTGCGCGGCCGGGAACAGGGAGAGGCGCTGCTGGAGCGTGGGCAGAGAGAGGCGTTCAGCGTCCTGCCCTGAGCTGCCCTGAGAAGAGAGAGATATGAGCATATCAGTGGGCAAATTTACAAACACACACATATGTATACACACACACACACACACACACACACTATACCCAATCATCTTTCTGCCGTGACACGTTTAGCACTGAGGGCACAGCACACGCCCGACTGAACACTTGGCTAAGTACTCTCTCACACCTCCACTCTTCCGCTTTCATTCTCCCCCGAGGGCCCCATCCAGTGGAGCCGCTTCCAGCAGCACTTACGTTGGCAGAGGCGCTAGCGGGCAGTCCCAGGGTGATGTTGGGTAAGGAGGGCGAAGTGTACAGAGGAAGCTGAGTCACGGAGCCCTCCCTGCTCACCAGCCTGTGAGCCAGTGCAGCCTGAAACAGAGAACACACAGTGAGCAAGGACGCCGCACCTCAGCACACACATGCTGGGCTTGTCTCCAGCCGAGGATGGGACAGGGACGATACACTCACAGTGGCGTGTTTGGGTAAAACAACAGTGAATCCCGCTCAAGCAAAACCCGGGACTCACGGTTCTGCTCTGTGCACATTCATACGGTCACTTCTGTGATCCCAGGTTTCCTGCATGTTTACAAGCCGCTCAGTCTGTGCTGCACACGCGCGCACCTCATGTGTTACCCCAGTGATTCCCAACCAGGGCTCCGTGAAGCAGTCTCAGGGGTTCCTCCTATGGACCACAGACCCCCCCCAATCCCCTCCTGGGGGTAGGGTTTTTTGGTATGTATTTTGTAGGGTGGATTGAGAGAGAGTGGGGTAATTAACGGAAGGTAGGGGCGAGTGAGAGAAGAGAGGGGGGCGGGAGGGAGTGAGTGAGGAAAAGAGGGAGTAAGAGTGAGACGCAAGGGATAAATACATGCGAGGCGGGAGGGGGGAGAGTTAGTGAGACGGATGGGAGAGAAATACATGGGTAGAGGGTGGGAAATAGAGGTGGCTCGTGGGGTGTGAAATGTTGTGACTGACCCCTGTCAAACCTAATATGTGTCAGCCAGATAGGGGTTCCCCGAGATTTGTCTAAATACTTCAAGGGTTCCTCCAAACAAAAAAGGTTGGAAATCACTGTGTTACACACGGCAAGGCGTTCTGTTGTAGACACGCAAGGCGTTCTGTTGTAGACACGCAAGGCGTTCTGTTGTAGACACGCAAGGCGTTCTGTTGTAGACACGCAAGGCGTTCTGTTGTAGACACGCACGGTTGTTCGTACCTCTGTGTGAATGCTGCCCATGGGGCCGCAGATGCCATTCTCTGTGCTGATGTTGCTGGAGCTGTTGTTGGGAGAGCTGGGGCCAGAGCCGGGAGCGCTGTTACACACGGAGTCTACAGGAACACATATGGACAGTCAGTGACCACACATTACTGCGTGGGGATGTGTGTGACCACGTGTCACTGCGTCGTATGTGTGTGACCACTGTCTAGCTGTGCCTGTGCCTGTGCCTTTCCATGCAAGCAGGAGTGCGCACCGATGCACAACATCCTCTAGGTGGAGCTGTTTAGTACGAGTTTGACTCAGCAGAGGCAATGGGTGTGGCCCTCACATACACACAAGGGCCATGTGTCACCCGCCAGGGTTGCCAGGTGACAATCTGTCCAGTAAAAAAATGAGAGGTAATACTGCACATGTATGTGTCCGGTATTATCTCTCTGGACATAGTGACCTGACCGGCTCGGGGGGCCGCGGGATTTCCCTGAGCAGGGAGAGAGCAGGGCAGCTTCCTCCTTCCTGATTGGCTGCTGTTTGGTAATGTTGCCAATCAGGAGGGGAGGTAATGAGCCTGGGGGTGGGGCCAAGGAGAGGAGGAAACAGCATGGAGCAGTGAGGTGTGTGTGTGTCTTGAGTGCGTCACCCCTTTCACCATTGTGTCCAGTATGTTTGGAGACTCCACCTGGCGACCCTATCAGAGTCCCAACTCCCAAGTGCCCTAGATGGGAGTAACAGGGACCCCAACGCTCCCCTGAGGTGCACATGTGAACTTTAGGCATTGAGTGCGCTCTCACTGCCTGCCAGGTTCTGCATGAAGTGTCTCTTTGAGCTTGCTCCTTACAACAGCCGTCACCTACCTGCCATATCAAGAGGACGCTTCTTCAGGGTGCCGACCCCGGGGCCATCCTTCCTGCGCAGGAGAGGGCTGCTCCTCCGCTCTGCCACCTTCTGCTTCAGCCGAGAGCGCAGCTTCAGATTGGGTTCCGACGCTGGTGAGCACAAAGCACAATAAACGTGGGTTTCTGCACGGGCAACTCGAAGCAAGAGATCTCATTCATAGATTATTTTTTTTTATCCTGCGATATTCAATGACCGTCAACTCTGTCGTTCCTAAGAGAGGCGCAAACACATTTACACGTTCAATTTGACTTTTCGCTTAAATCCTCATAGTATACAATTATACACAGCTAAATAATTCCATATAATGTGCGTACACCCCAAAATATCACAAGTAAACGGATACCGCCTCCGGGTGCTACTTGACAAAAGAAAGAAAGGCCAGACTAGAGGTATGGCATAAAAATGATATAAATACGTAGGTGGAAAGGTGACATGAATATAATCGAAGTGTGGGAGAAATGTATATTCATTGTACTGCAGGTTGTAATACCTCTTAGAGGGGAAGTTAGGGTTCTTTAGAGATGAGCACTGTCTGTACACCTGAAGGAACCTGTGACGTTTGGAAAGCACCATACACCATCATTTCATCTATGAAGAACTCCAATGTTGATATTACAACCTGCAATGAATCTCTGTGCCTGATCCAAGCTGTTTTAAGTAGCTTGTCCCCCAACATCAGTTATTTTAAGCACTTTCAAGAGCTGCACACATGCAGTGGACAGACACAGAAAGCCTGAGCATCTCTCTGGGTGCCGCCTCTGAGCAATTGTAACCAGAGCTGGAATCTGAACATCCACATTAGCTTCAAAAATCGATATCCATAAGACTGGTGAAAGCTTCCGATAGCACCTGGCTTACCCCATAGAGCCAGCACAGCCCCACTCCCTGCGAAGGACCACATCAAATAAATATACTTCTGATGCATTAATAATTCACAACCATTCCTGTAACTACTCATACAGCAGCGACAGGGAAGGGAGGGGGAGGGGAAGAAAGGAGGAGAGGCCGGGCGGAGGAAAAAGTGAATGGAGAAAGCAAAACAAGGGAATGGGTGGGAGGGAAAAGAATGAATGAGAGATGCAGTGAGAAGGGGAGCAAACGGTCACGGACAGATCCTGTGCGATAAGGCCTTGTAACTATCACTGATCACACAGGAAGAAACGGGAAGCAGGTACGGATCACGTCTCCCCCGCTTACTGCGAGATCTTACGTCTCTCGGCTTCCCTGTCCCCAACCCCGCCAGGTTTCACCCTGATCATCTCAGGCGGTTCTGAATTATTTGGCAAAATCCTCTCCTCTGAATGCGGTTTCATGCACCCACTACTCTAAACGGACTGATATATAAATACATGGTTATCAAACCCCCCACCAGAGATCTGAAGATGCAGTGATGGGAGAGAGGTGCGTCAGAACAGTCTGACCGCTGACCCACCCTACAGGTTACTCAGCAGCTCCCCCTGCAGGAGGTGAAGGAGCACAGCGCTCACCTGTCTTTCTCAGCGGGAAGTCATCCTTGGAGTCATACATTCCCAGCATGGGGTTGTGGTACGAGGCGGACACTCCTCCCTGAGGGGGTGGGCTCTGGTCCAGGGAGCTGTGTTGGGTCTTCCTGTGGGGCAGGAAGGGAGCAGCGTCGGGGGACAGCATAAGAAAGGGGGGGGGTTAAAACTCCGGCATCAGGGTAACGCAGGTTACTGGTCACCAGGAGACGAGAAAACTGGGGCCCTGTCTCTCCCCAAGAGTCACAGCAGTTTCAACCCTCCCCATCTTCAGTCATAGGGGACTATTCCCTAAGCCGTAAAACCATTAACACTTAACCAGATCCATTAGAATTGGAGTTAGCCATGCTTACCGATGTGTTAAATGATTCTGTTACCGAGTGCACCGTTTATCAGGTATCATGGGGTCTGGTCAGTTACACTATGCTGCCAAAACCCATTAACTGCCTTGTCCTGTTCCACCCTGATCATGCACCACCTGAGACCATCCATTGGGTTACAGTTCAAGAAAAAGGTTTAATGGTGGGGATTTTAAAAATGGCTCTCACCAGAAGCGAGGGTCACTGGACATGCAGTGATTCAGGCTCCGGTGAGCGAGCGCTTTCTTCTTATTCAGCACAAACTCCTGCAACTTCATTTTCACTTCTGTGCTTGCCACGGCACCTGCAATATGACGTGATCTATGACATCACCCCAGTGTATCGCACGCAATCTTCTGACTTCATAACCACAACTCCGTATCGCACAAAATTTACGACCTCATAAGGACTGTTCTGTACATCCCACGCAATCTGTGATGTCATAACCAGACTGACTCTCGCAACTCTCCCCGTGTAACGCCTCACAGAATCCTCCTCACTCACAGGAGGGACGTGGCAAGAGGCTCACACTCTTCCACTCACACCGCACACTATTACCTCGTCTCCTCTTTTTCCCCCCTCTCCCACTAGCTACTGCATGGTTTCTCTGTCCCCATCGCGCTTCCTTTGCACCCCTTTCCATGCCCCACCCCTCTCCCCCTATGCACCCCTCTCCATGGCCACATCTCTCCCTCTACACCCCTAAGCATATCCCCTTGTGACTATGCTGCACACACAGTCACTCACTCTCTTTGCCCTTCTCCTTGTTCTTCAGCTGTAGCAGCTTCTGTTCTCGCTGCTGTTTCTCCATCTCCTGCTCCTGACGGTGCTGCTCCAGCTTCCTCTGATGTTCCAGCAGCTCCTGCTGATGCTTCATAGCCAGGAGCTCCTGCTGTTGCTGCGAGGGACACACACCCAGCTCAGCGCAGCTAGGGGACCACTGGAATACTTCTACAAATGTTTCTTCGCGTTTCCCCTCCCCATCCCCTGGGTACGTGGGTCAGTCTCAACTCGTCATGTACCTGCAAATCCCCTTAGCATGCTCCCCTGTACCTACCTCTCATCTTAACGTGCAGCACCCCACTCGTGTAGTAGTAGCACCCAGCTCGTGTAGCAGTGCCCGCATGTCCCACCCGCTCGTGTAGCTGTGCCCGCATGTCCCACCCGCTCGTGTAGCTGTGCCCGCGTGTCCCACCCGCTCGTGTAGCTGTGCCCGCGTGTCCCACCCGCTCGTGTAGCTGTGCCCGCGTGTCCCACCCGCTCGTGTAGCTGTGCCCGCGTGTCCCACCCACTCGTGTAGCTGTGCCCGCGTGTCCCACCCGCTCGTGTAGCTGTGCCTGCCCGATGAGTCCCACCGCTGTCGTGTAAGTGTGCCCGCGGTGTCCAACCCAGCTCGTTGAAGCTGTGCCCGCGTGTCACACCCGATAGTGTTGAGCTGTGCCAGCGTGTCACCACCACGCTCGTGTAGCGTGTGCCCGCGTGTCCCAACCGCTCGTTGTAGTGTGCCCGGTGTCCCACCATGCGTGTAGCTGTGCCCGGGCCCGGTGTCCCACCGCGTCGTCCGTCTGTAGTGTCACGCGTGTCCCACCCGCTGTGTAGCTGTGCCCGAGTGTCCCACGATCGTGTGAGCTGTGCCAGCGGTACCAACCCGCTGTGTAGCTGTGCCCGCGTGTTCATCGTCACCCGATCGTGTAGCTGTGCCCGCGTGTCCCACCCGCTTGTGTAGCCTGTGCCCGCGTTGTCCCACCGCTCTGTACTTGCGTGTGGCTGTCGTCCAGCGTGTCCCCACCGCTTCGTGTTGTAGCTCGTTGCCAGGTGTCCCACCCGCTCGTGTAGCTGTGCCCGGTGTCCCCACCACGCTCGCTGTAGCTGTGCCCGCGTGTTCCCACCCGTCGTGTAGTGTGCCCGGTGTCCACCCGCTCGTGTCTGTAGCGTGCCACGTGTACCACCCGCTCATGTAGCTGTGCCCGTGTGTTCCACCCGCTCGTGTAGCTGTCGCCAGTCCGTGTGTCCACCCGACTCGTGTAGCTGTGCCGCCGTGTCCCCAGCTCGGTGTAGCTGTGCCCGCGTGTCCAACTCCGCTGTAGCTGTCGCCGTGACGTTCTGTCCCACAACGCTGGTGTAGCATGTGCCCGCGTGTCCCACCCGCTCGTGTAGCTGTGCCCAGTTGTCCCAACCGCTCGTGTAGCTGTGCCGTGTGTTCCCCCGCCGTGTTAGCTGTGCCACGGGTCCCACCGCTCGTGTAGTTGGCCACACGTGTCACACCCGTCGTGTAGCTGTGCCCAAGTGGTCCCACCCGCTCGTGTAGCTGTGCCACGGTCCCACCGCTGTGTGTAGCTGTGCCCGTGTGTTCCACCACGCTCGTGTAGCTGTGCCCACGTGTCCCACCCGCTCGTGTAGCTGTGCCCACGTGTCCACCCCTCGTGTAGTGTGCTCTCACATGCTCGTGTAGCTGTGCGCGACGTGTCCCACTGCTGGTAGCTGTGCCGTGGGTCTCACCTTCACATACTCGTGTAGCTGTGCGCGGTGTCCCCTGCTCGGTTAGCTGTGCCCGTGTGTTCCACCCGCTCGTGTAGCTGTGCCCGTGTGTTCCACCCGCTCGTGTAGCTGTGCGTCTCACATGCTCGTGTAGCTGTGCGCGCGTGTCCCACCTGCTCGTGTAGCTGTGCCGTGTGTCTCACCTTACATACTCGTGTAGCTGTGCGCGCGTGTACCACACCGCGCGTGTAGCTGTGCGTG
>CM071574.1:58353802-58464095 GCA_036426205.1 Ascaphus truei
TGAGCTGTGCCCACGTTGTCCCACACGCTCGTTGTCAGGCTGTGCCCGTGTGTTCCCACCCACGCTCGTGTAGCTGTGCCACGTGTTGTCCCACCCGCTCGTGTAGCTGTGCCCGTGTCCACCGCTGTGTTGCTGTGCGTCCACAGCTCGTGTAGCTGTGCCCGTGTCCACCCTGCTCGTGTGCTGTGCCAGTTGCACCTTCCATACTCGTGTAGCTGTGCGACGCGTGTCCCACTGCTCGTGTAGCTGTGCCCGTGGTTCACAGCTCGTGTAGCTGTGCCCGTGTGTTCCACCCCCGCTCTTGTAGCGTGCGTCTTACATGCTCGTGTAGCTGTGCGCGCGTGTCCCACCTGCTCGTGTAGCTGTGCCGTGTGTCTCACCTTCACATACTCGTGTAGCTGTGCGCGCGTGTCCCACCTGCTCGTGTAGCTGTGCCGTGTCTCATCTTCACATGCTCGTGTAGTTGTAGTGCGCGGTCTCACCCGCTAGTTGTCGCTGTGCACGTGTTTGTGTCTCACCTTCACATGCTTGTAGCTGTGCGCGTGTCTCACCGCTCGTGTAAGCTGGAGTGTGTCTCACACCTACTGCTGTGTAGCTGGCCGTGTGTCTCACCTTCACATGCTCGTGTAGCTGTGACGTGTATGAGCCTTATCAGCTCGTGTAGCTGTGGTGTCTCACCTTCACATCTCGTGTAGCTGTGCAGTGGCTACTAAGCGTGTTGTAGCGTCGTGTCTCACCTTCCAGCTCGTTGTAGCTGTGCGTGTGTCTCACTTCACATGCTCGTGTAGATGTGCCGTGGTCTCACCTTCACATGTCTGGTAGCTGTTGCGTGTTCACCTTCACATGCAGTGTAGCTGTGCTGTGCTCACCTTCACATGCTAGTGTAGCTGGTGTGTGTGTCTCACCTTCAACATGCTGTGTAGAGCTGTGCGTGTGTCTCACCTTCAACCATGTCGTGTAGCTGGTGCGTGTGTCTCACCTCACATGCATCGTGTAGCTGTGCCGTGTCCACCTTCACATGCTCTGTGTAGCTGTGCCGTTTGTCTCACCTTACATGTCTGGTAGCTGTGACGTGTGTCTCACCTTCACATGCTGTGTAGCTGTTGCCGAATGTGTGTCTCACACCTTCACATGCTCGTGTAGTAGTGTGGTGTCTCCACCTTCCAGCTCGGAGCTGGGTGTCTCACTTCACATGCTCGTGTAGCTGTGCGTGTGTCTCACCTTCACATGCAATGTGTAGCTTTGCGTGTGTCTCACCTTCACTGTCGTGTGTAGCTGGCGTGTGTCTCACCTTCACATGACTGGGGGGGTGGTCGGTAGCTGTGCGTGTGTCTCACCTTCACATGCTCGTGTAGCTGTGCCGTGTGTCTCACCTTCACATGCTCGTGTAGCTGTGCCGTGTGTTCTTCACCTTCACATCTGTGTTAGCTGTGCGTGGTGTCTACCTCACATGCTCGTGTAGCTGTAGCGCGTTGTCCACTCCGCTCGTGTAGATGTGCGTGGTCTACATCTCAAGTGTTTGTACTGTGCGTTGTTGTATCACCTTCACGCGTGTAGTGTAGCTGTGCGTGTCTCACCTTCACATGCTCGTGAAGCTGTGCGCGTGTCTCACCTTCACATGCTCGTGTAGCTGTGCGTGTGTCTCACCTTCACATGCTCGTGTAGCTGTGCGTGGTCTCACCTTCACATGCTCGTGTAGCTGTGCCGTGTGTCTCACCTTCACATGCTCGTGTAGCTGTGCCGTGTGTCTCACCTTCACATGCTGTAGAGCTGTGCGTGTTGTCTACACTTCACATGCTCGTGTAGCTGTGCGTGTGTCTCACCTTCACATGCTCGTGTAGCTGTGCCGTGTGTCTCACCTTCACATGCTCGTGTAGCTGTGCGTGTGTCTCACCTTCACATGCTCGTGTAGCTGTAGAGTGGTCTCACCTTCCAGCTGATCGTGTAGATGTGCTGTGTCTCACCTTCACATGGTCGTGTAGCTGTGGGTTCACCTTCACACTGCTGTGTAGCTGTGCATGTGTCTCACCTTCAACATGCTGTCTGTAGATGTGCGTGGGTTCACCTTCACATGCTAGTGTAGCTGGTGCCACGTTTGTTGCTGTATCACCTTCAAAGCTCGTGTGTAGCTGTGATGTGTCTCACCTTCACATGCCTCGTGTAGCATGTGCCGTGTGTAATCACCTTCACATGCTCGTTTAGCTGTGCGTGTGTCTCACTTCAAAGTCGTGTAGCTGTGCGTTGTTCTCATACTTCCACATGCGTGGTAGCTGTGCGTGTGTCTCACCCTTCACATGCAGGTGTAGCTTGTGCAGTGTGTCTCACCATTCAAATGAATCGTGTAGTTAGCGTGCGTTGGTCTCACCTCACAGCTCGTGTTGTAGATGTGCCGTTGTGTTCACTTCACATGCTCGTGTAGCTGTGCGTGTGTCTCACCTTCACATGCTCGTGTAGCTGTGCCGTGTGTCTCACTTCACATGCTCGTGTAGCTGTGGTTGTGTCTTCACCCTTCTGCATGCGTGTTGTGTGTAGGCTGTGCCTCGTGCTGACGGGACAGCTGTTCGTGCTGCCGCTGAAACTCGGCGATAAGAAGCTGCCGCTGAATCTGCTGCTTCTGCTTTAGGGCCAGGAGCTCCTGCTGCAGCTGCTGCTCCCGCATGCTGGGCTCGGGCCCAGGGAGTGGGTATTGGGGGTCTAGCCGCAGGTCCATGGGCAGAGCGCTGGGGGCCACTTGCAGCGGCAGCGCAGCACTCACGTCAACTACAGTAGGGAAGGAGACATTGATATACTGACACTGCAGACACCATTAAGACAAGAGCTCACATAATACTGCAGAATCCCCTCTATACTGAGTACAAGAGACCCTCAGCACACAGCTCCCGTACGGTACAG
This sequence comes from Ascaphus truei, assembly GCA_036426205.1. Lineage (NCBI taxonomy): Eukaryota > Metazoa > Chordata > Amphibia > Anura > Ascaphidae > Ascaphus > Ascaphus truei. The sequence continues at coordinate 58,356,695 of CM071574.1, forward strand.
TGCAAGTAGCCTGTAGGAAGCCTCCTCTGAAGCTGTCCCATTTGTGAGCTTCTGTTGTGATCATGGGCACATCACTATCCCATGAGGCAACAAATGAAAGATAGTCTTACTTTAGCCCTTGCTTTGCAGAAGAGCCAGCGATGCAATGCTCGGTGCCCAAATATTACCTATCGAATCTTCATGCTCAGTGCTATTGAGATGCTGGTGACACAGCGTTTGCAGATGTGGGTCACTCAAGCGTGTAACGGGAACAGACCCCCGGATTGATACCCAGACCTGGACATGATCTATGGTGGCAGCTGTTGGAAAGTTGTGTTGATCGGAAGAGAGAAAGCGAAGCCAGCATGTGGAGATTGAGAGATCCGAGCTGGCAGCCGAGCCATGCTAGGGGGGGAATTTGCAACAATTGTGCCCCTGACGTCTGGTGACCCAGCTGCCGGGATGGGACGTACAAACGGCGGTCATCGTGTTCAGTGGCTAGTGCATCACTTGTGACGCTCGCCCATTCAGGACCCCCAATAAGCGCAAGTTGTTAGGGCGAGTTGAAAGGAAGGCGGAGGAGAGTGGGGTGAGTCAGGGAGGGGATCCGACACACTAAGCCCTCCTGAAAACAAAGCAGGCTTCTCTTTTTCCCAGAAGCATACCCCCCATCCCTGGTCTCAGAGCTGCTCGTTTGGGTTCATCTCCAAGAGCTTACGAAGGCAGCCAGGGCAGTGACGTTAGCAGAGGCACAAAGGCTGTATTCAGGGTACCCACCAAAGCTTGGGATTACAATACAGAACTCCCAGGAAAGGCACATCTTCCCCTGCCCCCAACTCCCCCCCCCCTCTCTAACCCTCCCTTACTCAAGCCAGAGTCTCTGAAGAGTGGAGGGGTGATGTGTGGGGATTGATTGAGACCAATGCAATGAAGGAGGTGAAACTCGGCACTGAAATAGCAAGAGCAGAGATCCAGCCACAGCTGGATGCGCAACTAATGAGGTCTTAAATAAGGAGCTGGGGGTTTTAAACCCCATTTGTTACAGATGAGGAAGGGACAAGATAACCAGGACACAGCTCCTGTGGTGACATTCACCGTAGGAGATGTCAGATGTCATATAAACCAGGGGACGTATCACGCCCATCTACAGCTTGGTTTACAGAACCAAGGCAAGGAATTGGAAATCTTTACATACAGGTGCATGAGGGGGTCTGTTCTCCAGCACTGAAGAGGTTAACTGCTATGCAACCACGCGGCAAGTAGGTAAAATCTCTGCTCTTGGGAGTGGGAGATCTCATCATCCGTGCGACTCTCTCCTTGTACCTTAGCCCCCCCCCTCCCCTCCCCCCCCCCAGTGCAGCCTTGTACAGCTTGCACTTCAGATCACAGGTCTGGCACTGGCTGTGTCGGAGCCTCAGGTAGTACCCAGAATAACCCAGACACAATGGTAAACGTGGCCAGACTGAGGCAGCCGGGACAGTAACTGTACAGTCAGACACAGCAGGACTCTATGTGCAGGAGAGGCAGGTACTGAGGCTTGGTTATTGGATGTATAGGAGATATATTAACATGATCGCTCAGTGCTCCTCCACTACTAGCGCAGGCTACCTACCACTATCCTGGCTGGGAAAGCCACAAGTAAGAGGCAGGGCATGGAGAGAGGCCACCATACAACGCATAAGAGGAGCAGTGAGAGAGGGGCCATCATACACCGCATAAGTGGAGCAGAGAGAGAGGGGCCACCATACGAGGAGCAGAGAGGGGCCACCAGACACTATACGAGGAGCAGAGAGAGAGGGGCCACCAGACACTATACGAGGAGCAGAGAGAGGGGCCAACATACACATCATAAGAGGACCAGAGAGAGAGGGGCCGCCATACGAGGACCAGAGAGAGAGGGGCCACCATACGAGGAGCAGAGAGAGGGGCCACAGCACTTACAGGAGAGAGAGAGGGGCCACCAGACACTATACGAGGAGCAGAGAGAGGGGCCAACATACACATCATAAGAGGACCAGAGAGAGAGGGGCCGCCATACGAGGACCAGAGAGAGAGGGGCCACTATACGAGGACCAGAGAGAGAGGGGCCGCCATACGAGGAGCAGAGAGAGAGGGGACGCCATACACCGCATAAGAGGAGCAGTGAGAGAGGGGGGCCACCAGACACTATACGAGGAGCAGAGAGAGAGGGGCCACCAGACACTATACGAGGAGCAGAGAGAGGGGCCAACATACACATCATAAGAGGACCAGAAGAAGAGGGGCCGCCAACGAGGACCAGAGGAGAAGGGGCACACCATACGAGGACAAGGAGATGAGAGGGGCGCCCCATACGAGGACCAGAGAGAGAGGGGCCCCTTCAAGGACCAGAGAGAGAGGGGCCACCTTACAAGACAGGAGCAGGGGACGCCATACGAGTACCAGAGAGCGAGGGGCCGCCTAGAGGACCAGAGAGAGGGGCCACCATACGAGGACAGAGAGAGAGGGGCCGCATACGAGGACCAGAGAGAGGAGAGGGGCCGCCATACGAGGACCAGAGAGAGAGGGGCCATAACGAGGAGCAAGAGAGAGGGGCCACCATACGAGGAGCCAGAGAGAGAGGGGCCGCCTACGAAGCAGGAGAGAGGGGCCGCCATACGAGGACCAGAGAGAGAGGGGCCGCCATAAGAGGGGTGGAGCAGAGAGAGAGGGGCGCCCACGCAGAAGGGAGCAGGAAGAGAGGGGGGCCACCAGACCTATACGAGGAGCAGAGAGAGAGGGGCCACCGAACTATACGAGGAGCAAGAGAGAGGGGCCACATCTAGAACATTCAGAAGAGTACGAGGAGAGAGAGGGGCCGCCATACGAGGACCAGAGAGAGAGGGGCCACCATACGAGGACAGAGAGAGAGGGGCCGCCTACGGGACACGAGAGAGAGGGCACACCTTTACAAGGACCAGAGAGAGAGGGCCACCTACAAGGACCAGAGGCGAGAGGGGCGCCATACGAGGACCAGAGAGGAGGGCCGCCATACGAGGACCAGAGAGAGGGGCACCATACGAGGACCAAGAGAGAGGGGCCCATACGAGGAGAACAGAGAGAGGGGCCGACATACGAGGACCAGAGAGAGAGGGGCCGCCATACGAGGAGCAAAGACAGAGAGGGGCCACCATACGAGACAGAGAGAGAGGGGCCGACCATACGAAGACCAGGAGAGAGGGGCCGCCATACGAGGACCAGAGAGAGAGGGCCGCCTCCATATGGGAGAGAGAGAGAGGAGCGCCATACGAGGAGCAGAGAGAGAGGGGCCACCATACGTGGAGCAGAGAGAGGGGCCACCATACGTGGAGCAGAGAGAGAGGGGCCGCCATACGAGGAGCAGAGAGAGAGGGGCCACCATACGAGGAGCAGAGAGAGAGGGGCCACCATACGTGGAGCAGAGAGAGAGGGGCCGCCATACGAGGAGCAGAGAGAGGGGCCGCCATACGAGGACCAAAGAGAGAGGGGCCGCCATACGAGGAGCAGAGAGAGAGGGGCCGCCATACGAGGAGCAGAGAGAGAGGGGCCACCATACGTGGAGCAGAGAGAGAGGGGCCGCCATACGAGGAGCAGAGAGAGAGAGGGGCCACCATACGAGGAGCAGAGAGAGAGGGGCCACCATACGTGGAGCAGAGAAGAGAGAGAGGGGCCACCATACGAGGAGCAGAGAGAGGGGCCACCATACGAGGAGCATAGAGAGGGACCACCATACGAGTAGCAGAGAGAGGGGCCGCCATACGAGGAGCAGCGAGAGGGGCCGCCATACGAGTAGCAGAGAGAGGGGCCGCCATATACAACATACGAGTAGCAGAGAGAGGGGCCGCCATACGTGGAGCAGAGAGAGGGGCCGCCATACACATCATAAGAGGAGTAGAGGCATATGGTAACTCAGACAGGAGGCATCTGCAGTCAGGGGGAGAGACTTCATCAGCCAAGAGACATCTTAAGTCATGTATGTCACTTATGTTTACGTCTCTTGCAGTGAGAGGACAGACACAAGGAGCAGCGTCTCACACTTCTCACATCGTTACTGCCGCTGACAATAACACTGGCTACCAGCAAAGACAGTGACAAAGTTGCAAAGATTGAGCCCCTTTTACAGCTTCTCGGAGACTACAGAAGATGGGAAACTAATATAATAATAATAAATATCTCGGAAGGGAGTCAGACTTCTGTTCTAATGCAGGGGGCTCAACTCCGGCCCTCGATCCTCCCCAACAGGTCAGGTTTTCTGGATATCCCAGCTTCAGCACAGGTTGCTCAATCAGAGGCTCAGTCTCTGACGGAGTCTCTGACTGAGCCACCTGTGCTGAAGCATGGACTGAGTGAAGCACCTGTGCTGACGCAGGTATATCCTGAAAACCTGACCTGTTGGGGGGGGGGGGGGATTGAGGACTGGAGCTGAGCCCCCCTGTTCTAATGCACATTTATTACCGTCACAGAAAGGATCGGAGTCCAACCTGCTATCATTATATTAGTGTCCTCCTCCGGGAGCTCATTCATGTCACTGTGCAGCCACCCACTCCAGCCTGTCTTCCGCTCCCCTCATTACACAGAAGAACATGTTCCAGAGACGCTCCGTATGGCGCAGCGCGCCCCCGTCAGCAGGAAGGTGAGTCACCGCCGACGCTCTGTAGGTGAGTCACAGACCCTGAAGCCATCCATAAAAACCAAGGGCCCTTTCGGATGAGACCTTCCGTGTGGCGAGCACAGCTCTGACGAACACCCCCCCCCCCGAATCCCTTAACCCGTTGCCGAACGGCGCATGTCCCCATCAAACTGTGGAACCTGTTCCTTTTTGTCCAGTTCTGGCCTAATGATTGGCTCGTTACTGATAATTTGGGTAAGGACGCGACCTCCAATGTGCCATTAGTTGCTTCAAATAATTTCAAAACAGAATTGCTTATAGCAGGGGTCGGGTTTTCAGGATATCCCTGCTTCAGCACAGGTGGCTCAATCAGTCCCAACTTCAGCGCAGGTGGCTCAGAGGTTTAGTCTTCGACTACGCCACTGATTGAGCCACCAATGCTGTAGGGATATCCTTAAAACCTAACCTGTTGGGGGGGGGGAAAGGGGGGGGGGGGGGGTCTTGACGACTGGAGTTGAGAACCCCTGGCCTATAGGGTGATGAAATACAATGCAACCGAAGGGTTAATCATGTTATTGCGGGTTCCTGATGAAGGCAGCTTTGTGAGAGACACCAGGGATTTCTCATATAACTTTAAATCCCATCAGTGCCGCCCCTCACCCCCCCCCCCTCCCAAGCACCCCCAAGTCTTCTGTGCAAAGGCTAAAAATAGCTGAGCAGGGAGAGATCAAACAGCTGGAGAGAGATGGGACACCTGGAGAGACAGCCAGTTCCTATTAACCCCTGTGTGTCAGACCCCAAACACAGCTCAGTCCGGTGACGCCCCTCCATCCACTGCAGCCCATTAGCCTTAAGGAATCCCTCGGTGTACAGGCAGCGGGCACAGTCTCATACACCTTGTACATGTTGCAGTACAGAGGTAAGGTGGGCTTGGACGTGCCACTGTGCCTGCAGGTGCCACTTTGCCACAAAACAACAGCTGCACAGACTGACCTTTCACTGTCTCTACCAAGCAAAGACATCAACATACTGTGCAATCAGCTACTCAACCCTCTCTTATAAAGTGAATTTAAAGAGTACATAGTATTTATATCCCCAGGAAATATTTATAGCAGGGCGGCCAACTCCAGTCCTAGAGAGCTACCAACAGGCCAGGTTTTCAGGATATCCCTGCTTCAGCACAGGTGGCTCAATCAGTATATCAGTCAAAGACTGAGCATCTGATTGAGCCACCTGTGCTGAAGCAGGGACCGATTGAGCCACCTGTGCTGAAGCTGGGATATCCTGAAAACCTGACCTGTTGGTAGCTCTTGAAGACTGGAGTTGAGCCCCCTGGTCTATAGTATATGAGAGAGAGTGACAATTTATTAGCATTTGTTACAATATATTGCAGTGTATATAGATAGACATACGCACACACACACGCTTGTGTGTATATTCTTTCAGTGTTATATTGTGTTCTATTCACGTTGGGATAAGAGATAATAAACTGTTTAACCTGCGGGACTGGCAGGAGAAGGAACAGACAGGTGCTGACTGTCTGCGTCACATTTAAGATGATCTAGGGGGGGGGGGGGGTGTGGGGTTCAGGAGAATACCAGGGTGTGTGGCACAAGGTTAATTAACTTCCACCTATTTTTGGCACCTGAGGAATGTCTTTCACTTACAGCTTAGACTTTCTCCTCAGCCCAGGTATGAAGAGCAAAGGTGATTAATTATACCTCTTTAGGCAAAAATATCAGCATCGGCTCAAACGGTGAGACTTAACGCTTTCACTGCCAGACAGGCTGGCAACTCATTGCAAAGTGCTTCATCCTGTGACTGCAGAGGGTTCAGACGGCAGCCTGACTCTGTTCTCCTGCTGAAAAGAACCCAGGTACAGAAGGAGTGCAGAGCCGGGCTGCAGTGTACACAAATAGGTAGAGCCTCGGAGTGGGGGGAGGTTGGGGAAACAGAGCAGACGGACAGAAGGAAAAATACTATCTGACCAGAAAAACATGTCAGCCGACTGCAGAACAGGGAGTGATGGGGACCTAAGGGGTGTGGGGGGGGGGGGGGGGGGCTGTACACAGCCCTTGTGGTGGGTGTAGGAAGAGGGATTTCTACAGAGTAAATAGATTGAGGATTAGGGGTGATGCACTGAGGGCGATCGGGTGCAGTTACCGAGTTGGTACATCACTTAACGGTGGTGGGTGACTTAAATAGGTGCAAAATACACAAACTTGAGTCCTAAGATTTTACAGTAAGAGCAGAAAAGACCAATCCAGGATGGAAAAGTGATCCTTGTATCTGCTATCAATATATGTGCTTCAGTGTCATGCACACATGTGCACACAGACACACGGGGCATAGGATGAGGATATAGTGCATGCTGGACCATGTTGCCAAAAGCTCACATCTTATTTTCAGGTTGCATCTCAGCCGGGTGGACATACGGTCAGGGAAGGTTATTTATACCGTTGCTGCTGGCAGGTATACACCACTACTATAGTCTTAATAAGTCAGGAACATGCAGCCCTCGGGCTCTTAACCAAGAAATGCATCCCTGACATAAATGAGCCTGAGCGGGTATCTGATCGTCTCCCCGAGCGGACACACACAGGACCAGGTCTTCCATTCACATCTGAAGAGGCTACGCATTCTGCAACAAGTCGCATTGGTTCCTAAACCTTCCCGTGTGCAGGTCAGGGGAGGCTTCCCACGCTCGGCCCAGGGGTGTGACCTCCCCTCCAGCAACTCGCACCAACAACTTTACGGGAGATCAAGGAATTTCAGACGCGGCTTAATGAAGGGTGAACACATTGGGATCATTTACAGATGGCTGCAAAGGCAGATTTAGGCAGCAAAACAGGGCCGGCCGGGAGCTGTGCTCTTGAAGAGACCACAGCCCCTGCTGAGGTGGTCCGTGCTAGAATTGTGTCCATCCTCACAACTGTGGAAGGTCGGACCCCATCCACAGTGTGGTCACCTGTGCCCGCGTGGAGCATGGCGCAGCGCACTGAGCAGGATACTCACCAGTGCTTGGCATGTGTTTGGCACGAGTCTGCGTTAGAAGCTCCACTGGTTGGTCCCGACCAGAAATTCCATCTGCAGGAGAGAGAGAGAGAGAGAGAGGTGTGAGAGAGAGGTGCGAGAGAGAGAGTGTGAGAGAACACCAGGACGGCAACTTAAAGATGTGTTCTGGGTCTGTACGGAAGTGTAATCACAAGACGTACACGGGAGAAAATCAGAGAAATGAGGTGTGTTCAGGAGCCATTAAAATGGACGGCGGTTGCAGAGAGCCAGGCAGAGAGTGCAGGGCAGCGAGGGGAGAGCGCCCAGCCCAGTCTGGTGTCTGTTTGGATTCAGTGTGCTGTTTGCATGCAGTGTCTGTGAAACACCTGCCTCGCCCGGACGGGAACTAATAAAAGGGCTGCTCGGTTTTAGCGATGGGGGGGGGGCTCGGTGATAAGCAAGACCCCCTCCAGCAGCGAGGAGAAATAGAAGCAGAAATGGCTATTCATTCTGGGGCCGTTTAATGACAATACGGTGCAGCTGCCGACAGGAATAAAAAAAAAAAAAAAAACAGGAGGCGGAGGCTATAAATAGCTCAGAGAGAGACAGTGCAGGGAGCGGACAGATTAAAATGCAGAAACACGCCGACCCAGGAGAGAGTGCAGTTCCCAGGACTTCGCAGGGAGCTTTTAAGGGGGGGGGCTGGGGGGGTCTGGGGGAGGAGAGAAGGGAGGGGAGAGGGACGAAGGGGCTGGGGGGAGAGAGAAGAAGGGGGGGGGAGAGGATCTGCTTTTGAAGGGGGGGAAGAGGAGAAGGGGGGGAAGAGGAAGAAGCGGGGGAAAGGAAGACAAGAGGGGGTAAGAGAAGAGGGAAGGGGGGAAGAGGAGAAGGGGGGAAGGGAGGAGAAGGGGGGGAAGAGGGAGAAGGGTGTGTTGGAGAGAGAACGGGGGAGAGAGGACAGGGGGGAGAGGAAAGGGGTAGAGGGGGGAGAAGAGAGAAGAGGGAGGGAGGGAAGAGTAGCGGAAGAGGACGAAGAGGGGGGAAGAGGAGACAGGGAGGCAGAGGAGGAGATTCAGAGCGGGGAACCGGAAGAGGAGAAGGGGGAGGGAGAGAGCCAGACAGGGGTGGAGGGAAGAGGACAAGGAGAAGAGGAAGAGAGAAGGAGGAACAGAAGAGGGGAGGACAAAGAGAAGATGGGAGTGAATGGGGAAAGAGAAGATGGGGGGGGGGGGAGAAAGAGAAGGGGGGGAGAAGAGAAGGGGAGAGAGAGGAGAGAAGGAGGAAAGGAGATGGGGGAGGAAAGGAAAGAGAAGGAGGAAAGGAGATGGAGGGAGGAGGAAAGGAGATGGGGAGGAGGAAAGGAGGATGGGGGGAGGAAAGGAGATGGGGGGAGGAAAGGAGATGGGGAGGAGGAAAGGAGATGGGGAGGAGGGAAAGGAGATGGGGGAGGAAAGGAGATGGGGAGGAGGAAAGGAGATGGGGAGGAGGAAGGAGATGGGGAGGAAGGGAAAGGAGAGGAGAAGGGAAGGATGGAGGAGGAGGAGAAAGGAGATGGGAGGAGGAAAGGAGATGTGGATGGGGAGAGATGGGAGGAAAGGAGATATGGGGGGGGGGAGGAAGGAATAGGGGGGGAGGAAAGGAGAGATATGGGGGGGAGGAAAGGAGATATGGGGGGGAGGAAAGGAGATATGGGGGGGAGGAGGAAAGGAGATATGGGGGGAGGAAAGGAGAGGGGGGGGAGAAAGGAGATATGGGGGGAGGAAGGAGATAGGGGGGGAGGGAAAGGCGACACTAGGGGGGGAGGAAGAGGGAAAAGGAGATGATGGGGGGGAGCGGAAGGAAAGGAGATGGGAGGAGGGAATGGGGGGAGGAAAGGAGATGGGGGGAGAAATGGAGGAAAAGGAGATATGGGGGGGAGGAAAGGAGATATGGGGGGGAGGAAAGGAGATATGGGGAGGAAAGGAGATAGGGGGGAGGAAAGGAGATATGGGGGGAGGAAAGGAGATATGGGGGGAGGAAAGGAGATATGGGGGGGAGAAAGGAGATATGGGGGGGAGGAAAGGAGATATGGGGGAGGAAAGGGATATGGGGGGGGGAAAATGGTAGATATGGGGGGAGGAAAGGAGATATATGGGGGGAGGGCGAAGGAAAGGAGATATGGGGGAGGAGAAAAGGAGAGATATGGGGGGAGGGAAGGAGATATGGGGGGGAGGAAAGGAGATATGGGGGGAAAGGAGATGGGGGGAAGAAGAGGAAAGGAGAAGGGGGAGGGCAAAAGGAGAAGAAGGGGAGAAGGGGCAGAAAAAGAAGGAGGAAGAGAAGGTGGGAAAGGTGGAAGAGAAGGAGGGAGAAAGGTGGAAGGAGAAGGGGGGGAAAGGGTGGAGGAGAAAGGTGGGGAAGGGGAGAGGGAAGAAAGTGGGTGGAGAAGGGGGGGGGAATAGAAAGGTGGAGAAGGGGGGGGAGAAGGTGGAGAAGGGGGGGGGAAATGGGTGGAGAAGGGGGGGGGAGAAGAAGGTGGGAAGGGGGGTGGGGAGAAGTCGGAGAAGGGAGGTGGAGAAGGGAGAAGGGGTGGGGGGAAGAAATAAGCCCCTAACCCACCCACAGCCCTCTACCCTACAGCGGGGGAGTATGCACACGCAACTACACCAGTGCTGCTGATGTCCCCACAGGTCTTTAGAAGCTTCAATGCCCAACATTATACTTTGATAGACAGGACAGAGACACACAAAAAGATCCTAAGTATGTGGCTATTTATAACAATGCTCCAAATACACAACATGGCTATCTGCCCCGAAGAGTATGCCATCTAATTCCGGTGCCTGAGCAGAGGGAGATAAGGGGACTTTGCCAGGAACACAAATTTACACAAGTTCCCCACAATCAAAGAGCCATGTTAATACATACAGTACTCTTGGTAACGTGAATAAACTTACAGGTTCCCAATATGGACACGCGAGAACCTGGCCACAGTGCACAAGATTCCTGCCGACAATCTGCACAGCTACATACTAAAAAACCCTATGGCTGGGATGGCACATGAATACACAGGGTTAAGAACCGCCATAACTCAACCTAACACGAGGGACAGAAGTCCACTGCGAATCCAGACAACATATGCATGGAATAAAATAAATGCCGCCTCAATTGGGCCTAACCACCTCCATTCAGAGCGACTGCCGTTTCATTTCCATGTCAGGGGAGAGTAACACGAATCATTCGTGACGCAGCTGTTGGAGACGATTAGGAGAGGAGAGCCATCTCCATGCACTCGTCACGGCCACTGATCGGCACCACTTACACCTCCGGGACACATCAGTCGTGAGGCACTTTGGCTCCGCTCGCACCAGCGGGAGAGGAGAACCGTCTCATGCCACAGCGTGCAGCGGAGAGGAGATTACGGGTTACGGGAGCCGAGGGCATTAATGGTCACAGATTCACAGGCTGGGGCTGAGCTACCAGTCAACACTTGAAAAGTGGGACTACGAGTGACCAATAAAAACCCTGCCTTATAGGGAACTGGGACCCCTACAAACATGCTGCAGACTACCACATATAGAGTATGACACCACCTTCTGTAAGGGTGCACTACATAACACCATTATTTTGGAGAGAAAAACATGGCTAATTTGTTCTCCAATATCTGTTGTTACCCGCTCTATGCAGTGCCCCTCCTGCACTATGCAGTGCCCCTCCTGCACTATGCAGTGCCTCCTGCCTTTAGTACACAGGGCTCCCCGAGATACCCGATTTGAAAGTTGAAACTTTCCCATATTGTTCATAGGAGATAATGGTGTTCCCACCTGCTGTGCATCCCAGTGCATATTAGGAACAACAAGTGCAGTTAAGCAACCAAAAAAACATTGCTATTTAGAACAAATTTCATCTTTGCGCTTGAAATATTTTTAAGGGGTTTTTCTTTTGAAAGCATTGACCTTAAATATTTTTTGCACCGTGAAACCCAGTGCTGCTGCTAAACACTCTTAGGCCTCGTCCAGGGTGGAAAAAGGCGCGCTGGCGCTCCAGCGCTGCGCCCTGCTCGGCCGGGCGATTCCTGGCCGGCAAGGTGCGCGCTCGCCTGGGGGCGCGGCCACGGCGTCACGGAGCTGGTTTGCCCTCATTGGGCGAACCGCTCACGTGATGTGCTTGCGAGCAGCAAAATCAATTTTGCTTGCTCGGCAAGTGGCTGAGCGCCGAGCAGGCGTGCCCGCCCGCTCAAGCAGGCCGCGTGCACTGTCGCAACGTGTCCAGCGTGAGCGCCCGCTCAGCCCCACCCTGGACGAGACCCAAGCCAGGGGTGGGCAACACCAGTCCTCAAGGGCCACCAACAGGACAGGTTATCAGGATATTCCTGCTTCCGCACAGGTAACTCAAATCAGTGGCTCAGTCGAAGACTCACCGCCTGTGCTGAAGCAGGGATAATCTGAAAGCCTGACTGTTGGTTACCCTTGAGGACTGGAGTTTCCCACCCCTGTTCTAAGATGTGGAGACTCTATCTTAAAAAGCTCAGCACCTGCACTGCCTCCCAGAGCAGACGCAGCACACGAGCTGCCCGTCTGTCCCCGGACACGGCAGCTTACAGACTGTTTTACCTCTAGTTCCGCAGCGATATTTGGAAAGCAGATGACGGGCGCCCCAGAAATGCAATGATATTTAAATAATAAACAGCACAGTAGCTGCTCGTGAGCGGTAATCCCTGCACCTCGCTGGCTGCGGATCTTCCACGCTGCCTGCTCAGCCAAAGCTTTTTATAGCGCTCCCCACAGACTGGACTGCAGCATCACGTGTATGGCGATGGCATTTTAATAAGCCTGGGGAGCTGGAGCTGCATCCAAATACAATCCGCTTCATAATGCATGACAAGTCTCTTTTCACATACGTGACGGGGCTGTCACACCAGCAGAGGGGGGGGGGGAAAGGGTGTGTGTGTGTGTGTGTGTGTGCGCGCGCGCAAGTATCAAAAAAAAAAAATTAAAAAATGACAACAAGAAAAAAAACGAACAAAAATAAAGCCCGGAAACGTAAACTCAAATCTTTTACAATATACCTCAACCTCATTTGTACCCTCAATGATAGACATATGCCTCATTCATACTGCAGAATAACATTACTTCTGTGACCGACCGGTACCTGGACATGTCACACGATTGGCACCCCCCCCCCCCCCCATCTGCACCGTGCACATGCAGTGTAATTTCTCTAACCGGGCTGCATTTAGCCTGATTAGCCTTCCTAGGATTTGACATGCTCTGGAGCCAATAACATTGACACGTGAGGCTCCAAGCGGCAGAAACACGCAGGAAATCCATGACCCACCTCCTGCCAGGGAAGCACCCCCCCCCCCCCCCCCGCAGGGTCACGCGTCTTTGGTCTTTGATCCACCATGGATTTTTCCTGGAAAACCAAAACCTTTTTCGAAAGGGATCGATAGCATGTGACGCAACCAGAGAGAGACACAGCCCCACATGCTGCCTGCATGAGGACCGATTCGTCACTGCCAATACTACCCGACCATGTCCACACGGAGCTTGGGACCCGGCTCTATCATAGTCTTTCAAGACGACGTGTAGTGACTGAACATGTGTAGGTAAAGATATACAAACAATTGCACTGCCCTTATGGAGACTTCAATGTATCCTGTAGAAAAACAAACCGTGCCGTTATGGCTGCTTGTGTGCGTTTATGTAATTATGTGAGCAGACAGGCACTTGTTTGCAGATGTATTGTGAAGGACAGCGCTCCACACCGGGCTAGGACAATTAGCCATGGCTGTTTCACCACCGAGACATTTGGCCGCCGCAGATGATGTATCCCCTAAAACCCTAAACCTTAACATCGTACCCTAAAAACCTTAACCAGGGGGGGGGGGGCTCAACTCCAGTTCTCATGACCCCCCCAACAGGTCAGGTTTTCAGGATATCCCCGCTTCAGAACAGGTGGCTCAGTCGAAGATTGAATCTAGGGACCGCTTTAAAATGACCGGTTGGGGGTCATGAGGAGCACCGTTGCCTTAACCCAATATAACCCCTTAGCCTAAAAACCTCAGGGTCGAAACTGCCAGCAGCTAAACAGCGACAGCCAACTGCTACTCTGCGGCTGAACAGCAGCAGCTAAAAGTAAAACTTTCCGTCCCACACACCCTACATACAGTAGTAGATGAGGTTGAGACATATGTCCGTCCAGTTCAACCTGTGTTTACAACCCAGTGAAAAATTAACCAATTATGTACCATACACAAGGTTAAAAAAAAAAAAATTCCTTCCTCAGTCCAATAATTGGCAATGAAATACAGCTACGTCCGGAATTGGACACGACACAATTTTCATAATTTTGGCTCTCTACGCCACCACAATGGATTTGGAATTGAACAACCGAGATGCAATAGAAGTGCAGACTTTCAGCTTTAATTCAAGGGGTTGAACAAAAATATCGTATGAAACGTTTAGGAATTGCAACCATTTTCATACGCAGTCCTTATATCAGGGGCTCAAATGTAATTGGACAAATTAACACAATCATAAATAAAATGTTAATTTTTAATACTTTGTCAAGAATCCTTTGCAGGCAATGACCGCTTGAAGTCTGGAACGCATGGACATCACCAAACGCTGGGTTTCCTCCTTTGTGATGCTTTGCCAGGCCTTTACTGCAGCTGTCTTCAGTTGTTGTTTGTTCGTGGGTCTTTCTGCCTTAAGTTTTGTCTTCATCAGCAAGTGAAATGCATGCTCGATCAGGTTGAGATCAGGTGATTCACTCGGCCATTGCAGAATATTCCACTTCTTTGCCTTAAAAAACTCCTGGGTTGCTTTCGCATTATGTTTTGGGTCATTGTCCATCGGTAAAGTGAAGCGCCGTCCAATCAACTTCGCTGAATTTGGCTGAATCCGAGCAGACAATATATCCCTATACACTTCAGAATTCATCCGGCTGCTTCTGTCTTCTGTCACATCAATAAAAACTCATGACCCAGTGCCATTGTCAGCCATGCATGCCCATGCCATCACACTGCCTCCACTATGTTTTACAGATGTGGTATGCTTCGGTTCATGAGCCGTTCAAAGCCTTCTCCATACTTTTTTCTTCCCATAATTCTGGTACAGGTTGATCTTAGTTTCATCTGTCCAAAGAATGCTGTTCCAGAATAGGGCTGGCTTTTTTTTTAGATATTGTTTGGCAAAGTCTAATCTGGCCTTTCTATTCTTGAGGCTTATGAATGGTTTGCACCTTGTGGCGAACACTCTGTATTTGCTCTCGTGAAGTCTTCTCTTTATGTTAGACTTCGATATGATACCTCCTGGAGAGTGTTCTTCACTTGGCTAGATGTTGTGAAGGGGTTTTTCTTTACCATAAAGGATCCTACGATCATCCACCACTGTTGTCTTCCATGGATGTCCAGGCCTTTTTGTGTTGCAGAGATCACCAGTGCGTTCTTTTTTTCTCAGAATGTACCAAACTGTTGATTTAGCCACTCCTAATGTTCCTGCTATCTCTGATGGATTTTCTTCTTTTTTTTTGCAGCCTAAGGATGCCCTGTCTCACGTGCATTGAGAGCTCCTTTGACCGCATGTTGTGGGTTCACAGCAACAGCTTACAAATGCCCCACCTGGAATAAACTCCAGACCTTTTACCTGCTTAATTGATGATGAAATAACGAAGGCATAGCCCACACCTGTCCAATGAAACAGCTTTTGAGTCAATTGTCCAATTACTTTTGGTCCCTTGAAAAAGAGGGGGCTACATATTAAAGAGATGCAATTCCTAAACCCTTCCTTTAATTTGGATGTGAATACCCTCAAATTAAAGCTGACAGTCTGTACTTTAAGCCCATGTTCATTATTTAACTGTAACTTGAATTTATTTTGGTACACAGCAGAAATAACAAAACTTGCATCAGTGTCCAATTATTTCCGGACCTAACTGTATGTCCATCCAGTTCAACCTGTGTTTACAACCCAGTGAAAAATTAACCAATTATGTACCATACACAAGGTTAAAAAAAAAAAAAAATTCCTTCCTCAGTCCAATAATTGGCAATCAAATATGTCCCTGGATCAACATCCTTCCTATGTTTAACTTATTTGGTAAAGCCCTGTATACCTTTCCACAAAGATGTCCAACCTTTTCGTAAAGATATCTATTGTATCTGCCATCACAGTCTCCATGGGTAATGAATTCCACATTTTAATTGCCCTCACTGTAAATAACCCTTTCCTTTGTTGCTGGTGAAAATCTCCTTTCCTCCAACCTTAAGGGATGACCCCGAGTCCTTTGTACTGCCCGTGGGATTAACATTTTTGCATATTACTTTGAATAGATTTGTAAATAGTAATCATATCCCCTCAAAGATGCCTCTTTTCTTATGTAAACACACCTCATTTGTATAGCCATTCCTCATAAGCCAGACCTCCAATCCCGTTTATTCATTTAGTGGCTCCCCTCTGCCCTTTTTCCAGTTCCAGAATATATATATTTTTTATGGAGCACTGCCCAAATCTGTACTCCATATTCAAGGTGTGGCCTTACTAAGGATTTAAAACAGTGGCAACAGGATGCAGTCTTCCCTTCCATCCATCCACCCATCCCCTGTTTTATGCCTGATAGCATCCTACTAGCCTTTGCAGCTACTGCCTGACATTGAGCATGATTGCTAAATCTGCTGATCTCCAGGTCTATGCAGATATAAAGGGCTTTGGAAGTCCTTTTAAAACCATTGGTGTGCAACAGGCGGCCATCGGAGGCTCCTCCTGCGACCCCAGCAGCCAGCGCAACTCCTCTTCCCCAGTGTAGAGTGAGCGGACATATTACTGGTGTGGATTAGCTTCTCCCCACTTCCTCAGCTGCTTAAGGACAGTGCGCCAGTAAATACAGTACTGATCGCTCCTCTCCTCTCCATGAGTTCCTAATATATAGAGAGGAGCGCGACAGAACTAAATCAGTGCAGCCATTATTAACATGGTTTATTTCCAAAGCACCAACATATTCCAGAGCACAGTACAAATGCGTACATGCGGGCCCCTGAAGTAGATCATGTTGCTTACCACTGGTTTACACAAACCCCTTTCCAGACATGGAACTAGGTCACTGCAGATGGAAGAAGCACAGCATGCGGTTACAAGCACTGTCTCATTTGGGGTTATTTCAAATAATTAGGGAAAACAACAAAAAAAAAAACCCCCATTGAGAGACAGATTTTGCTGTTGAAAAGGAAGATGAAACTCGGCGAGTTCTTTGCAATCAGCAAGAGGAGAAGGAGAGGGCACAGGGGTGAGAAGGCAGACAGAGCCCCCTCCGCCCTGGGGGAAGGAGGCTCAATGGGTTTTGATTAATCAGCACAGAATATTCAAGGCTCTTTTCAACCGGAGGTTACAATATGATGCCATCCTCAAAATATTTAACAGGGGGGGAAAAAAAAGCTACCATGTTCATTACCGGCTATTCATGGCTTTTATTTAAAATAAATAAAATGCTGTAATTATGCAGCTGGGGATGTTATTCTAAGCAGGGACGATGCAGAAAATCCTGTCTGGTAGGGGAACATGAGGGGATGGAAAAGGAGGGGTACATTTAGCCAGCTGTGGCCCCTGACGCACTTTTATGATTATGTCTAAGAGGCCCCCCACAGCGAATGCTCCACAAAATACATGTAGTGCTATCTAAACAGGTCGGCCTCGGGCACCAAACTCCTACTAAGCTGGGTCTGGTGGGATAAAAACCATCAAAAAAAGCCAGCATGCTGACACACACACACACACACACCCCAACCACACACACCACACACACACACACACAACACACACACACACACACACACAAAAACACACACACACACACACACACACACACACACTACAACGACAACACACACACGTTGTCCTACTGTTCTATGGAGCACTAGATTCTGGAAGTGAATTAATCTGAGATAGTAATGCACCAAAGGACGAGCATGGAGTTACGCAGGTTTCTGATAAATCCAGCAGTGCAGAGGAGAAAGCTACTCGCTGTTAGAGCCAACACTCCACTGATAATATGAGAGCAAACCCGGTCTAGGACATAGCGGTCTTGTGCTGCCGGTGCTTCTCCGCAACTCATTCCGCTGCCGGAAGCTACCTCGCCGGCCACTTCACTGCTAAGGTAAGTGTATTACTCAAAAACCCTCTACCCTACTAAGCCTTTACCATATGACCCACTATCCTAACCCCCTAACCTAAACAGTAATAAAACTAACCTTAGGATCCAAGCGGCAGATTGGCTGTGGCGGCGGGGGGAGTCGCGGCGATACAGCTGCGACCAAATATCCCATACCGAAGCAAACATGCATCCTGGATGGGCTGATCACTGTGAATAGAACAGACCTTAAAACTGGTTCTGAATGCGTCACCATCGGCTCCAGACCAGGAAATAAAGGGACTCTAACGCAAGAGAAGTGGCAAGAGCACGCACCGTGTATCACTCTCGGTATCTCCAGGGGGGCCCAAATAACCTGCAGAAGACTTGGTGGTTTCTGTTTCCCACTACCACAAATGAGAAAATACAGAATTAAAGGAAAAACCAACAAAACAAAAAAAATAAACATTACCACAGACCACAGCAGCCAGGAAGCTATAGCAGGCACCAAACCACTGACCACAGCAGCCAGGAAGCTATAGCAGGCACCAAACCACTGACCACAGCAGCCAGGAAGCTATAGCAGGCACCAAACCACTGACCACAGCAGCCAGGAAGCTATAGCAGGCACCAAACCATGACCACAGCAGCCAGAGAAGCCTATAGCAGGCACAACCCACTGACCACAGCAGCCAGGAGGCTATAGCAGGCACCAAACCACTGACCACAGCAGCCAGGAAGCTATAGCAGGCACCAAACCACTGACCAGGAGCTTTCAGAGGCTGGGAACAAATTGCTGATGAAAGGGCTTGGAAGGCAAGGTCCACCCACGTCCCGCCTGGGCAGAGTACTGTAGGTCATGCACACCTGAGGCCAGAATGGAGCATGATGCGGTTACCATACTGGTGCCACCAAACCGCCATGCACCCCCAGCTACCCCAATCCAGAGCTATATGTTGCAGGCTCCAGCAGCAGTCAACAGATTTAGTCTGACCAGTCCTGTCACCCAACACCTGCAGCTAAAAATAATCAGACCCGATAAGAAACCAGAAGCAAAATAAGGCCAATGTTTATTCTCCCAGAGCTGGCATAACACTGTTTTTGCCATCAGTGCATAATTCCAGTCTCACTGTACAAAGATAACAGGAGCAGGCCTACAGAGTAGACACACGTACAAAAGTGGCACTGAGAAAGGAAGCAGAGTCAAGCTTCTACAGGATGCATCCGAGTGCAGGGAGGAAGCTTACAGCTTCCACTCACCTGACTAGGCTGCGATGGATGCTTAAACCATCTAACATTCATCCAGCAGACATACATGTGAGAGGCCATTAACAATACCTTATAGCAGTCACACCTTAGTCAATTTGATCCAATTCCCACTATCAAATTTCTGTGCATATGTAGGACTATGATTAGGGACAGATCACAAAATATTCAACCAAACCTGCCGGTTACCCAACGCTTCTTCCTATTCGAGTCAAATACAGATCTCACTGTTAAAACCAGATCTAAGAGATTAGACGAGAGAAAAAAATGAACTGGTTCCTGATTTAGTTTCCACAGACCAATCTTACACAAAAAGGGTATGGAAAGATCGTCACAAGGTCTTAAGGGCAGGAGAATACAAGCACGTCAGCAAATAATGTGACCAACTAAAAGCTCTCTCTGCCAAGGCTTGGGATACGGTCAGAAAGATTCCCAGATGCTGCAACATTAGTAAGACGCCCTTACAACCAGCCTGCAGCTCTAAACAAACTGTCCTAGGTCACAGTCGGCCAGCCATCTCTTACCCTCCCCTGCAAAATGTGTGGCTCCATACCCCACTCGGGATTAACAGATTCACCCATGGAAGAACCAGGACAGCGCATGAAACAAATAGAAGTTAAGTCAGCCTTCCATCAGTTGATGCCTGAAGGCTGCCATGATATGCGAGGCTGTGCAAAGGGACGGTGCCATGCATGGACCAGCTGAACTCAGCGGTCACCTTGCGTTCGCCCACTGCCAACTAAATGCAAGCGCAGCTCTGCCCGCTCCCAGCGCCAGGTCCCAGGGGGAATATACTACAGGACAGCAAGACGAGCCAGGTGCAGAGTGGGAGGCCTGCTGCTGCGCTGCCAGAATACAGGAATTTGCTTAATTACAGAAGGGAGCACAACATGAGATCGGAGGCTATACTTTTTTTTATATAAGTATCTTTACTCTGTGGAAGCAATATATTCCTTTCAATCTATTCCATACACCTAAATATATCTACGCTAAAGATATATCACTCCTGTAACCAACCAGTGTCAGACGCAGGGGGACGCATGATGAAATAAGGCAACAACAGTTACAACAAGCAGCACATTCACTAGTGAGAGGCCAGGGAGGTTTGGATACCACAAAGTAAGTGTGAGGCCAGGGACAAAACCATCATCTCTACAGCAGGCGACTTCACCGATGCCCGTGGGGACTTCCTTTCTGCGTCATCCACCATCCCCCGACACTGAAGCTTCCAACTGAGGTTCATGGACAGAGATGCTTCTAAAGGGCATTGTAGCAGATACACACCTTGGTTTCTACCTGTAGCAAGGGATTCTATGCCACATTTTCCCTCCCCAAAGAGCGGACAGCACAGGCTGTCTCAGAGTTCTGCGCACACTTATCCAGCAGGTGTAGGAACCACACTCCATCCAGTAACCCAGGGCTTCTCAACTCCAGCCCTCAAGACACCCCCCACCCCCAACAGGTCAGGTTATCAGGATATCCACTCTGGTTGAAGCAGGGATATCCTTAAAACCTGACCTGTTAGGGGGTCTTGCGGACCTCTGCATTAAGGACAGGTAGAGAAGCGAGAAGCGCCGGCGGCCACTTGGCTGTGACAAAACGGCTGTGACCAAATGTCCTAGACAATCCCCTGCGCCCAACACATGCCAAGGTCGATATTAAATACCCTGGATAACTTGTCCCCTCCATCTCTGCCTTGATTCAAAGAGGGCGTTGGTGACAGCTCAGGTATGTGTAGCCAAGGGTGCGATACGCTGCGGGGAGCGGCCTCTCCGACGGTGTTCAGAGAAAGGCTCTCCCGAAACACCCAACATTCCTAAATGAACAAACACGGTCAACCAGAGGTAGAGCCGGGATCTATAAAAGATGCTTCATTAAAAGAGCGCTCTGGACTCTCCAGGTTCCCAGACCATGCTGCTCCCCGCTGGTGCTTCCAAAAGGACGCTGCTCTTGGTGGAGCCTGTAATTTGCCTTTTCAGCTCTTTAACCAAACCTGCAAACAGCTGGGCACCTACCATGGCACCCTTTAGGACTGCCCTGGGCTCTGGGGCGAGCTTCATTTTTAACCTCTTTCCACTTCATATTTTGAACGTAGCATCAGATTTTAAAATTAAAACGATCTTTGGAAAGGGCAAGAAATCTCTTAAAGTATTTAAAAAAAAACATTGTCAAAAAACAAAAAACAAACCACCAGTGATCAGCGCGCCGTAGTGCTCTAAAAATAATTATGTTTCAGGATGGCGAAGGGCCCCCCCAGAAATCTGTGCACGTTCTTGTCTGCAAAATAATAAGAGGGGTGGGCTTGCTCAGCTAGGCGTAAATACTGGTACTAGAAGGGTGCTACCTGGGAACTGTTAGACGAAACAATATTTACTAAGTAATCCCATTATGATGCACTCAAGAACCGCAACAGAATAAAATATAACTTTCTCATTATTAAAAGGAACGGCAAACAAATATAGGAGAGAAAGAAAAAAAAACCACAACAACAAATGAATGGAGCTACGACTGCATGAGGACACCGCACAATCTAATGTCTTCCATGGACGAAATGCGCGTCGGGTAACAGCGACGCCATGAGCACCACTGACGCACGTCACCGAGACGCAGATCTATGATCAATGATCAAAATATATGATAGTGGTATCTGAAAGGGCAACAGGTATAGCTACTATACAGATACACTGCAAAGTAATAAGGGAGTTGTAATTGAATGACACAGCTCCGTGCAGCTTAGATACTCAGTATAGTGTATAGAGCCACTGAGAGTATTGTAATCTGTGGGTATCTTAAATGGGAGCAATGTTTTGAGAGTAATACTCTCTCTTCCATATTTCTTTGAATCACTGTTCTATATTCAGAAGTAACTTCCCGTTGCAGTTTATGATCACGTATCCCCACAGGGGTTTTCTTCAGCACTGTAGTTCTACACACGCGGTGTTACTTTATATGGCCCAGACCGTATACCTAGTCAGTGACAAGAGACGTTGTCCTCACACATTAGGCTGTACCGTCTCATCATGCATTTGCAGCCATTCATTAATAATATATATTTTTTCTCCTTATATATTTGTTTGCTATTCATTTAAATAATTAGATTAAAAAGTTACATTTTATTTATTCTATCCTGTTGAGGTTGAGTGCATCGTAATGGGGTTCCTTTGTAAATATTGTTTGTCTGCAGAATAAACCATGGATTCAAATGCGTGAGTCGTAGTATCTACATTAATGTTGCATTTCCGACCAGCACCGTAACATCCAGTAAGTACGTATCAAGAAACTGAGTGCCTCTGCCTCCAGGCTGCATGTATCGCAGTATAATTAGCCAGGACCCCTCTCAGCAGGAGTTCTCATAACACAGTACGTATTTCACCTAGACCCCCCCAGTGCCAGATCTGTCAACACTTTATAACAAGAATCAACAACAAAAAAAAAAGAATCTCATTTTCCAATATAAAGTAACTTGGATCAGAAACTCAAGTCTTCTCTGAGGCTGCTGGGAAGCTGTGCTCTGTTAATGAAGAAAAATATACACAGACCTTTAAGGAGAGCTCGGAGAACCACAGCTCTGATTACATTTTTTCACTCTGTTTACATTCTCTGAGCTCAGTCTGACAGCTCCCCCCTTACAGGCCCCTGCATGGAATACCCTCCCATGCTGCTCACAGGACTCTGGGGTGAGAGGGACCTGCGTAATAACACAGAGGCCGTGCTTTCTGGCATGGCCTGGCTGCAGTGACCGCTCTTTCACTCTGTCCAGAGCCGAGGGAGTCCGCTCCGACTCTCCTGATCAAACTCCCATAGAGACAGAACAACCAGGTCCACAGTCCCTGCTCTCCTGCTAAACAGGTTTGTGACAAGTGAGGAAATAGCGCTTTGTTGAAATGGTCCTGGGTGCATGAGACTGCTTCCCGGCAGATGTGTTAGACATTACTATATTAAAAGATTTAAAAAACTACTACAGTGCCCTAATGAGGTCCGAGGTAGCTGCAGAAAATGGGCAGTGATGGTAAAGCTCTCCTGATCTTCAGGCAGTTTCTGTTAGGTTGCGGCCATAGTGCATGCAACAGAGCGCAAGTAGGCACGCGTGCGCCTGTCGCCTCAGCGATTTGTGGACTCTGTTCACTCACATGATGGGGAGGCGTGGCCGTGACATCACCAGGCTGGTTCGCCCTCATTGGTGGAAACGCTCACGTGACGCGAAAAAGCAAAAAAATCTTTGTCTGCTCAAAATCCTGCCGCGCGCGTCGCAAAGCGCGCAGCATGGCCGGACTGGCGCACTTACTTGCATGTGCCGCCCGCGCCATGTCCGCAGCCTTACACAGAGTGGAAGACATGGCACAGTCTGTAGAAGAGAGACATTTGTAAGGGCACAGTAGACAGACGTGGCAATGCATTCCAGCTGTAAAAGGGATGGCAGTGTGCCCCTTCCACAGGCACTGCAATGAGTTTGTACAGAATAGGTACAAAAGACGTGTGTGTCCCCTCCCAAGGGCGGACACTCGCCATGCAAAAAAAATAAAATAAAATGGGTGTGAGGGAGTAGTCCTATGAATTCGGTTTACTCCAGAAGACTCCTTGAGGGATATTTACAGCACTGAGATTGTCAGAAAGACCGTGATAGATGAGATTTAGAAACTGTGAAAATATCTATAAAACAATGATACTGTGGAATTTACACATTGAGCAAAGCGCAAGACGCCATATTTTTTTAGTAGAGCAAACAAGTCAGTCCTAACAGGTCACAGGCGATATGGTGGAAGCTGTTCCCAAAGCGACATTGAGCAAAGAGAAGGCCTGTGATGTTACAAACACCCGTATCAAACAGAGGAAGAATTAGCATGTGAGCACAAAGTACCATATCCATTAAAAACCTTCCGATCCCTCAGGACCCACTCAGCTACTACACTTGTACATGGCATAAAAATCACAGTAGGCCATACTAGACAAGTCAATTACCCAAGAGGGCAGCTAACTGTTAACTGTAATTGTTGATATTTAGACATCACAAGGCAGGGAGAATCACATCCTTGAAGTATAATCTTTCACATCAAATGTAAAACACTGACACTCAGAGGTCAACGTCTGCATACTTTCTGTACAGATGTTCTGCCCGTGGGACGCCCTCCTTGTTTAGGTGTGTAGGAGTACCTGTTGCTTCATCGTTGCCTCATGTAACCTGCCCCGGTCCCTCATGTGTCGTTTGGCCTCTGCTCTGTCAGAGATGCCACCAGAGTGAACCTGATCCGGAATGTACCCAGCCAGAGAGCCCAGATACTTGGCTCAGCACAGAGAGATCTGGGCAGCTCTCAGACTCTGTGGCACAGAGACCTGCCAGGTATGACAGGCATTTAACCTTGGACACTGTCTGCACTAGAAATAAAAGTATTGCAAGTGAATGCAGATTTAATGGCAGGATCTTCAGTCTATCTTTGCTAGTAAAGCGCACAGAGGTGCATCTTTTCCAGGAGCAGATTACAGCGAGCGTATGAACCAAGAGCAAGGGTCGCACATATTGTCCTTACGTGCATAAAACATTCCTCATACTGTGCCGCCAGTGTCCACAGCGCTGCACATGACATTGCAGTACAATGTAATACTCTTTAGGGCTGGGCACACAGAATATACTCTAATGTCATAGAGAGCCGAAATAGAGCTTCCCACTTCAGAGGCCAGAGCCTAAGCCACATCCTTCCGTAGGCCTAGAAACCGAGATGAACGAGGAAGGAACCTCTTAAGGGATATCCAGGCTGCAGTATAATGGGGAGAACGGACATGTGGTATTGTCAATATTAATGAGGACAAACTTAATGTGTGGAGGGGTGTGGGGGGAAGGCAGAGCAGCTCTGACAGTGTGATTTCAAGTTACAAAACGACAGCCTATCAGACGACGATAGAACTGTAAGCCCCCAATGAATGCAAAAGTTGGTTTATGCAACAAGACTTCAAACACCCAATAACGCATCATTTTGGGGAAGGACAAGGAAATAGAGGTGTCTTCACGCTCCCTATAGATCACTATGTATAAAATACATGCGCAAGTTAAATCTTTCATTATGGATTCACGGCTCCGCATTTTGTAAAGTGATTAGAAGGCCCTTCGGTCCTAAGATAAACCACATGAATAAATCAATGAAGAATTTGTGGTGTTCGTTAAAACATTACTACCTGTAAACAGGCCATGGGCAGAGAGAATGCAGAGACTCACCATGCACTAGAGCCGGAGAGGTTTAGTGTATATAGCTTCTGTGCGCTGTTGCATGGGAAAGGTGGCAGTGATAGATTATAGTGAAGACTGCACCCTAACACTGGAGTCCTGCTGGATTAGTGAGGTCATCCTCACAATACAAGGCTGAGATTCACTACTAATCCTCAGCTTCTGATACAATAATAGCATATGCTTGTCCTATCCTCCTCTTTTACTGCGCAGCAGTGAGAAGCAGAAGAACAAGCAACAAATCTCACAGCACTGCAGCCTCTCTGGCTTGTGATGTCATTTTCAGCTCTGCAATTGTCAAAGATGGTGGCGTCCTTAACCATGTGCGTGTATACAGTTTATGACACTGTGCCCAGGTAGTTACATATGATTACTGGCGGTTGCAGACAGACCGGCCTGCCAATTTGCCTTTAATATAAATATATATTGAATATATCACTTGGACATGTGGCGAAAGGACTAGCAGCAACACTCCCAAAGGCACCAACCTAAATCTTGATTTATGGACTACTAAAGTTTATTTATTTTTATATACACTATATTTTTTTCCCCCCATTCATGGTTTTATGTTGTCCATTTGATTTTTACATATACACATTTTTATTCCTACTACTTTGACTGTTTTACCAATATTTATTACTTCGTACGGAGAGCAAATACAAATTCCACTTAGGGCGACATGTATAAATGTATAGGATCCATGTTAAAAATGAATAAAAAGCGAAAAGTGACACCCTATGAGTTCTCATTTGCATCTCATTACCCAGAATCCTTGGCTGCAGCGGAAGCACTGTATGTCAAGAGATAATGGGGAAACGAAGGTTTGTGGTCCTACAGGAGATGTGAATGTGCTCATAAGTGGTATTTTTATTCGCTATACAATGGAGGATTGTTGTTACTTTTTACTCACCATAAACTTAGTGTGAGAGCGTGAGCCAAAATAGAAAAAAAAAAAAAAAAAAAACTCACAGGACTTGGACAATAAGCAAAAATAGTGATTTCATTGATAATCATTTTGGCTTACACATAAGCCTCTCTCAATGTGTATGTGCAAGTCGAAACGTAGATAAATTAAGTCCTGCGAGTGCCTGGGTTTTTTTCTATTCCGATTACCTAACCCATTGTCAGGTGCACAAAGTCGAGCCATTCTAGCTCTGTGTGACGCCGACCATGAACTATATACAGTATATCTATATATCATTGTGAGCATGTGGACTGTAAAACTTTGAATACAAATCAAAACACCCAAAAGTCAGTTTGTAAACCGTCACAGCAGGGATATCCCTGCGTGTGTGTGATGTCTCCATGTTAAGAAGGCCTTGCGTAGGAGAAGTGGCCTTCCATCCCCTGGTTGGTTCTCCGGCAGGGAGGGAGGCTGGGAGATAAAGACACTTGCATTATACCTTCTGCCCAGACTGGAAAATAGAAAAACGTGTGTTTTCTTTGGAAATGTAGTCAAATGTCAGTTTCAAGGATGATTGAGTAACAAAGCCATTTACGACAATTGCACTATTGAGTTGCTGACTATTTTTTGAAGCAGAACTGTCATTTAAACTGGGATGATCCTAATTATCTGGGAGTGGACGGGAACTGGATGCTAAGAGTCTGCTTTGTCATGTTAGAGGTTCCATGAAAATGTGTTGCAGATTTCTGGGGGAGGAGAGCAGAGGAAACGGTTACATGGCAGTGATCCCTATCTCCTAACCAGGCAGAGAATAAGACAGGAAGGTTCCGCTTTGCTGTTAAAACCGCACAGATTTCCTCCCAACTATTTATCTGGGACCACCAGAAAATTCTACAAGGGATCTGTTTGAAATGTGCACACTGAGACACTTGATGGGGGGGCCCAGCATTCCAAACCAGGCTAAAGCCTCCCTTACATGTGGGCATGAGTGACGTCAGCGAGGAGAGAGGCTCACAATTCCTGGCTCTCATTGCACTTCCAGGGATGGAGCAGAGGGAAAAGATATATACACACACATATACACACACATATACACACACACACACACACACACACACACACACACACACACACACTTGTTGGAGCAACCTGGAGAAGAGAGGCTTGCACACACAGTATCTGGATAATTTAGATTGATCTATTTGCCCCTTTCAGAAAGCCACTCTAGCAGCAGTGAAAAAAGCATTGCGAGTCACGGTTATGTTACAAAAGTTAAGAAATGCAGAGGCTCCAACCCAGAACCCCTTGAGTTTATCTTTAAAATACGATGGTTATGAAGAATGAAGCCACATTTCAACCCAATCCCCATTTGTGGATCAGAACTTCCAAATGTCAACATACACACACGGGACAGGTAGTCAATGACTGAAAAGTCCTCTGCTATCCGGGGAAAAGTCAGAAGTGGGAAATATAACATGGCTGATACAGTAATGGGCTCTCCGTATAATACTATTACACGGGGATATACTTGTCCTTCCAATGGAAGTGTCGGAGAGAAGACACAGCCTGAAGGCTCTGCTTGTTTTATTGCAGAACACACCTCGTATCTTCTTACAGCTCCCCTGCAGCATCGCCCTGCAAGGCCGACACTCGGCGGCACAGATCGTACAGACCGTACAGACACACAAGAGCTGGTGTCACATTTGCCCCCTCCCCTCTGGGCCGGAGGAACTCCAGGTTCCGCCTTGGTGATTTGCACACAAACCACAGACACCCTGTTGTCTGACCTGAGAAAACACTGTGGTTTCTCTCTAGTAGAAACTTTGCGGCCGCTGTTAGAAGAGCCTCCGGGCAGCGCAAAGATGGCGAGGTCACGGCATAAGCTGCCCGCTAACTCACTCTGCTCGGGATCCAGGTGGCTTCTGTACAAATTGTGCCACATTCTCCGACTGCAAGATAAAGAGCCTGCAGGAGTGCTGTAACTATCTTGGCTCATCATAGCATGGGAATGACATGGACAGACTTCTCCTTACGCAGGACACCAGCTGGGTATGTAATCCCTCACAGGGAATAGAATGATCAGATGGATCTGAACCAATGCT
The DNA here is from genome assembly GCA_036426205.1 of Ascaphus truei. NCBI lineage: Eukaryota > Metazoa > Chordata > Amphibia > Anura > Ascaphidae > Ascaphus > Ascaphus truei. The sequence goes on from CM071574.1 coordinate 58,384,864, forward strand.
CAAAGTGTCCTACAGAAGTAGTGGAGGGAAAAACGATTCTGACCATATTTTATAATGATCTATGCAATAATTACGATAAAATACAGGCATACCTCGCTTTAAGTACACTCACTTTAAGTACACTCGCGAGTAAGTACATATCGCCCAATATTCAAACAGCAGCTCACGCATGCGCCTGTCATCACGTCCTGAACAGCAATACCGGCTCCCTGCCTGTACCAAAGCTGTGCGCAAGCGGGGAGACTATAGAGCCTGTTACAAATGCGTTATTTACATCAGTTATTCATGTATATAACGATTGCAGTACAGTACATTCATCTATAAGTGGGAAAAGGTAGTGCTTCACTTTAAGTACATTTTCGCTTTACATACATGCTCCAGTCCCATTGCGTACGTTAATGCGGGGTATGTCTGTAGGTCACTCTGCAACACCCCCTCCCCCCCACCACCCATTTTCTGTACAAATCAGGTGTTCACATTCAACCCCTCCAATAACGGGAGTTCTTGGGACACATCTCAATGTTGGAGTCTCGGCACTGAACGGCTCATTCTAAAGTCTGTACATCCAGAAATCCACTCTGGTAAAAATCTTTATGTGGCGTGTCAGGAGCACCCATGAGACACATTGGGGGCATCATCAGTTCGACCGCTGACTGGCATAGCAGAACTTTAAGCCATAGTCTTTGTATTGGGATCTTTACAGCAAATCTTGTATTGGAATCTTTACCAGTGTGTTCCCTTTACCAGCAATGGATGAGCCAGTCCTGCACAGTGACTCCTCTGCCAAGCATCAGGCCCCCCAGCTCTATACAATGACTGCCCACCTATGGGTTAACACCCCCTTCCCCCCCCCCTTGCATGGTGAACACCCTACCTTCCCTGCACAGTGACTCCCCCATCCATGAGAAGAGTCCCCCAGCCTGGCACAGTGACTGCCGCCAAACTATGGGATGATGGAGACCCCATTCTTGCACACAACAGCACCCTCCCCCCGAAGTGCTAGATGCCCCACCCTCTCTCTGCTCCTCTGCATTCTGCGAGCGTTTACAAACCTGTATAAAGAGACAGCCTGTAATCCCGGATTTCCCCTCCCTGACATGATGGGGCATGTCACCTCCTGATAATAGTGTCAGGTAATACACAGTGGCACAGAGTATCCTTTTTGTGGCAGCAACTCATTGATTAAAACCACATACCAAGAACCAAAAGAAGAGACAGACAGGGAGTAAAGCTTGCAGCATGAAGGGCATATGCCATCTAAAGACCCATCACCCAGCCCACTCCAGAGAGCACCGAGTAGCCATGAGATGTGCAACATGGTATCCCAACTTCTGCACTGCATTATGTCATCTCAGAAACTTATTCTCAATGCTTTAAACATTATTTTGACACTTTTGCTGCAGGGGGGGGGGGGTGAGGGGGGGGGGTTGAAGGGGGGAGTGAGGGGAGACTTGCCACACATTGCAAACCAACAGCCCCTTTTAGAACAGTGAAGGGCCCTTGAAGTGGAAGACACTGGTTCAAACACAGGGGAAAGTTCCTTGTAAACCATGGGGCGAGTCCCTTCTCCTCCCCACTGAATGCGATTATCTGAGGAACAGGCTCACCGCGGATGTATATACTAGTACAGAGCTGCACACACTGTCGACACGCGCAAATAAGTTAGCAGGGCCTGCTGTGTCCTCCGAGAGATTCAAATGATGATGGCAGGTAAATGAGGTTTTTCATATGGGGTGAGATCAAATGTTTCCCATATCGGGGCCATCATTCACAGCTCCTAAAGCCAAGAGCTGAATGAGATGGGTGCACAGGCCGCCCCCTCAGAAGAGAAGCTGCCTGGCACATTATGCCAGCTTTACTTCCTCACACATGGAAGGTGCCGCGTGGGGCGAGGTGGGATCATAACAATTACTCAGCACACAGAGGGGAGGGTGAAGGGACTGGAAGTAACGCATCAAACCTACTAAAACATTTATATCCCTTATTAGCAGGGAGGGCTGAGAGGAGGCTGCATGTCTTGTGTTTCCGTCGATAGGAAAATGATCGCCCCCTTCTACACCCCCTCCCAGCTGCCAGGAACTGCGCGTAACCCAACGCTCGCTCCGAAACGCAGACAAGTGCAGTGAAAGCGCTCCGCCTCAGCACACCGCGTTTACTCAGTTTCACAGCATCTTCAGAACTACGAAAACAAGAAAAGCACCAACCCCTACTTCGCTCATTGCGACCTCACCCCTGTTCAAAGAGCGGCCATATTTAAAAACGCCCAAGCAAATATACAGGCACATTTGCTCAAAAGCCGCCACAGAAGTGACTGGTTTCGGAAAAATAAATTAAACGAACAAGTCGTGTCTCAGAGTGAGGGATAGAACAATTCTGCAAAGAGAGGTGGAAAAGATGGCTCATTATTTAACCCCCTGGGTGCTGAAGAGGTTACATGGGGTTATAGCTCAGCAGGTTGGCGACTTTAAGAATGGAGCCATCTTGCCACTTGCCAGAAGCTTAGAGTCCGTATCAGAGCCCAGCCGGACAGGACACACTGTGGAGAGTCTTGCTTAACCCCTGTAGTGCCAGACACAGCTCTGCAATATGCACTTCTGGCACTGAAAGGGTTAGTGTGATGAGCCATTTCAATGTTTTCTGGTAAATATCTTGGGAAGAATCTCAATCATTTCTGTAAGAGGGATGTCTGAGCAAAGCACAATCCTGACATGAACAAGGCAAGTGCACAGTGTACAGATAACCTGTCTCCCGGCGGCTTCTGCTTTAGTGGGTACCACTTTACAGACGCGTGTAAAACGGGCATGCCTTTCCAATACTGTACCCCAACAAAGACGCATCTTACCTATCCCGCGCTCTCGATTCCTCTGATATTTGGAAGCCAGCAAGAGGGAGGATTCAGCCGGAAAGGTGCACAAGGACACGGGCACAGAAATGGGATATAGCAAAGGAGTCTCTTGCAGAAACAAATTCCCACCCTCCCGCTCACTGAATCCCACTAACAGGAAAACTGGATCTACAAGAAGATTCTGCTGCCCACCACTCTTTCCACTGCCACCTGTCTCTTCTAGAAATTCAGCTGGCATGAGCCTCAACGTTACATTATCACTCCCACAGATACAAGCTTTCACTCATCTCCTTCAAAACAGGAAGGAACAGCCCCCTCCCTGCATGGTGCATAGTACCTTACCAACCACCTTGCCAACCCCAGAGCATGAAAACCCAGCATAAATTCCCTGCCATACCCAGGGCACAAACCTAGTCATACCCAGGGCACGGAGACCCAGCATAATTACCCTGCCATACCCAGGGCACGGAGACCCAGCATAATTACCTGCCATACCCAGGGCACGGAGACCAGCATAATTACCCTGCCATACCCAGGGCACGGAGACCCAGCATAATTACCCTCGCCATACCCAGGGCACGGAGGACCCAGCATAATTACCCGCCATACCCAGGGACGGAGACCAAGCATAATTACCTGCAATACCACAGGCACGGAGACCCAGCATAATTACCCTGCCATACCCAGGGCACGGAGACCCAGCATAATTACCCTGCCATACCCAGGGCACGGAGACCCAGCATAATTACCCTGCCATACCCAGGGCACGGAGACCCAGCAAAAACTACCCTGCCATACCCAGGCACGGAGACCCAGCAAAAATTACCCTGCCATACCCAGGGCCACGGAGACCCAGCATAATTACCCTGCCATACCCAGGGCACAAACCCATTCATACCCAGGGCACGGAGACCCAGCAAAACTACCCTGCCATACCAGGGCACGGAGACCCAGCAAAATTACCTGCCATACCCAGGGACAGGAGACCAGATAATTACCCTGCCATACCCAGGGCACGGAGACCCAGCATAATTACCCTGCCATACCCAGGGCACGGAGACCCAGCATAATTACCATGCCATACCCAGGGCACAAACCCATTCATACCCAGGGCACGGAGACCCAGCAAAAATACTACCCGCCATACCAGGGCACGGAGACCCAGCAAAACTACCTGCCATACCCAGGGCACGGGAGACCCAGCATAATTACCCTGCCATACAGGGCACGGAGACCCAGCATAATTACCATGCCATACCCAGGGCACAAACCCATTCATACCCAGGGCACGGAGACCCAGCATAATTACCCTGCTGTACAGACCACTGTGCACATATATACACAATTTTATGTAACAACCAAATACACACACACAAAGGGACTTCTGTGCCCTAAAAGCTTGCCATTCTCTCTTAACAGTAGTCATTAAACGGTAATTGATTTCCATTATTTTTCACACACACACACACACACACACACACACACCACACACACACACACACACACACACACACACACACACACACACACACACACACACACACACACACACACACACACACACACCACACACACCCACACACACACACACACCATTAATATATATAAGGATTGTTGAAATGTAACATGTACACATACATACTGTACTAGCTGGCAGGTTGCTGCATGTAGTTTGACCCCTTCCCTGCCAGCTGCTGATCCTTCTGTAGAGGTTTTAACACCGCAGATAACACACAGCACATGCAAAAAAAGGAAGCAAAGCAGATGTGACTTACAGACAGTCTGCGTTTTCTAGTGACGTCCTTCTATATCCCAGCTCCAGAGAGGGGAATACACCGCTTCCCTTGCAAACCTCGGGCATGGATCTCTCCTGACACTCCGACAGTATTCACATACGCTTCTTAATGTACCATGATTTGATGGAATAAATCCGTGAGAGCGGAGAGTGTGCAGTGTCAGAGCTCGGTCTGAAGCCTCCAGCCTGCTGCTGCTGCTGCACTGTGCTGAGGAGCCTCTGGAAGCCGAGCAGAGCTCAGAGCTCATCTGTGCAGTGCACAACGCAGCGGTCCTTGATTCGCTGGCTGAATGATGAGGGTTGGCCGGGATCTGCACACAGGACACTCCAGGCAACTGTCTCAACGAGTGTCAGCAGCTGGGAGACGAAATGAAGCCTGCTTAAAGGCACAGTGCTAGGCTGGTGTGGGACTCCCGTGTAACAAAAAAACGGCAACGGGGTCATTTAACCCATTCATTGCTGATGCTTCCGAATGCTGCAGGGCACACCTGCCCGCTGGGTTTGGAGGGCAGAGAGGGGGTGCAACACAATGTTAACATTGCCTCTTGCCAGATCTGCCATGTATTGGGGATGCTTCAGGTTAGAAGGAAGACTTACTGGAAGGCTAAGGCTGCGCTGATCGTGCCGTGCGATACGGCACTCCGAATCAAATACATTGATCCGTCGCAAGCGCTTATAGTAAGCGCGACGAGCGACCCACATTTTTGAAGCCGGGTCTATTTGATTTTTAGAGACAGTCGCAACGTGACTGTCTCTAAACCAGAGACCGCGGCTCTCCCCCTTTCGTGACGTCGCTGGTGACAGTCGCTCAAAATCAAATGATAAGTTTCGCTAGTGGCGACGTTGACGTCATCGGTCGTGCCGCCGTCGCCAGCACTGTAAGCACGGCCGAGGTGTACTACGATACGCACTACACAGACCAGGGGTGGTTAGCTCCAGTCAAGGGCCACCAACCGATATGGTTTTAAGGATATCCCTGCTTCAGCACAGGTGGCTTAGGCACGTTCTATAGTGCCGTGCGCGCGCGGATTTTTAGTTGGCTGACGTTAGTCAGCCTTTATATAGAAGGGCCGCGCGTGCGCACGGCAGGGAGCGGGGAGCAGACAGACAGCGGCGAAGATGAAGAAATTCAGCTTTTCGCGCCGCTGCCTGCGCTCAAATGTATGTATTGGTGTGTATGTGTGTAAGACTTAATTTCACTCACACAACATATACACACACACACACACTTACCTGCAGCTCCCGGCACTATATACAGGAAAAGCATGCGGCACGAGCGAACGCACGGCCGCACCCTGTATATAACAGCCCTTAGTCATTCACTGAGCAACGGATTAAGCCATCTGTGCTGAAGCAGGGATATCCTTAAAACCGGACCTGTTTGGTGGCCCTTGAGGACTGGAGTCATAGTATTCGGATTATAGCTGGATTTAGGCACCAGGGGGTCATGGGGATTAAGCTGGTTAACATTCTCCCCCCCCCCAACCACCTATCAACTCTGCCAAGGCTAGCGTCTATACAAGATAACCTCTCACAGCTACTATAAGGCGTAATGGGTAATATGAACAGCATAGGAGAAGTATAGGAGCTTGGTGATAACGCTGCATTACAGAACAGGCTCTACAGCAATTAAAGAGTTAAGGGCATTTAGGGGCTAAATTAAATAAACAGGTCAGCTTTGTAACACATTGCAGGCCCATCCAGGACTGCAGGGGTTAAAGTCAAAACACACACACACACACACACACACACACACACACACACACACACACGTATCGGATAGAACTTGGATTCTCAGGCTAGGCTGGCGCCCCAGCGTCACACCCTGCCGCATGGAGCTATGCAACCAGCCAGCAAAGGGGCACATCTCCCAGGCCCTCTCATAACACAAGCCCCGCGCAGCAGCCCCTGCAGTGCTGAGAATTAACAGCTGCTCGCTGCATTTCCCTCCAATTCCACAGCAGCTGTTATTCTGACAGGCCCATTTTTAGCACTGAGGAGGTGGAGGCTAGAAATGAATATGAAACAACTGCTCGATCTAATCCCGCTCTGCACAGATCAATTACCCTGCTAACAGTCCCACCATTGTCTGCAGCGCTGCGCACCTTGAGCCCATTCCGGCTATAAATAACCTGAACATTACACACGGTCACACACCAGGAGGAGCTCAGCACAGGGGAGGGGGAGGTCACCGGATGAAAGGTGGCAGGAGTCACGCAAGCCAGGTGAAAGCAGGGCACAGGAACCGTGGCCAGGACTGCCATACCAGGGCCAATTTTGGAGCTGGTCATGTTACAAGGAGACTGGCGCATGAGAGACATGTAGATATCAGGGGTAGCCAACTCCCAGTCCTCAATAGCTACCAACAGGTCAGGTTTTCAGGATATCCCTGCTTCAGCACAGGTGGCTCAATCAGTGGCTCAGTCGAAGACCTGTTGGTAGCCCTTGAGGACTGGAGTTGGCTACCCCCCTGATATAGATATATTGCATGTATATTTATTTTCAGGAGAATTCATCGTATTGTCTTGGTAAATAGACATGTGGGGTCGTCATATGCGCGCGTGTGTGCGCGCGACAGGCATCTGATCCGCTTGTGTTTCAAACCATTGCATTCACACAGCTCTACTATAAAGGAGAAGTCAGCTGGAACAAACTAAGCATGGAATAAGGATGCTACAGCAGAGGCAGATAATACAGTCAAGCACTAGAACCCCATCCCTGCAAAAACTAAAACTAAAATCAATGCTGTGCAAGAGAATAAAGTGCTGCAAGCAATTAGCCGCTGTTTATAGGGAGCAGAGGCCTCCTTGCACAGATCCGAACAGTGAATAATCCATACTATCCACCGAAGAAACAATTACACTTCCCACACCACAGGAATCAATCACTGCACCGGGGGCAGCTCAGGCGGTGTGCCTGCTCCCGCTCACTCAGGGACAGCGGGTTTCACAGGCGGTGTGCCTGCTCCCGCTCACTCAGGGACAGCGGGTTTCACAGGCGGTGTGACTGCTCCCGCTCACTCAGGGACAGCGGGTTTCACAGGCGGTGGGAAGAAAGCAAAAGGTGTTTTCTGAGCATGTGACCTCCGAGGTGCAGCCCACACTCATACAGGCCTCATAATACCAATTCACAGCTGCTAATGCACTCACTCCTTCCTCTGCCGTTCTACCTCTCATGGAAGAGAAGGGTCACATAAATAGGCCCTTAACATTACACAATCAGCCCACGACCAAGCGGGCATTATACAGAACAAACCCTGGTTTATGCTGTTTCCTGTGGCGTTCAGAAGACATTCGTGTCACATATACACATTTAGTTTAGCAGATTTACTTTTTTTTTTTTTTTTTACAATGCTTAATTTTTGTTTAAACGAATAACGGATATAGTGTCCTAGCATCTCAATATCCTGCTTTTCCTCACTCCTCCTACAGCGCTCAACATAGCGACATAAAAATAATCAAATAGGTACTTGCAATTTGTTAAGATGGAGCAGGGGTGGTCAACTCCAGTTCTCATGCCTCCTCCCCCTCCCCCCCAACAGGTCAGGTTTTCAGGATATCCCTGCTTCCGCACAGGTGGCTCAATCAGAGGCTCAATTTTTGACGCAGCCTCTGACTGAGCCACCTGTGCTGAAGTTGGGATATGCTGAAAACCTGACCTGTTGGCGGGTGAGGGCTTGAGGACTGGAGCTCAGCTCCCCTGAGATGGACAAACATCACAGGGCAGACATCACATGCCCTACAGAAAATGTGCAGCGTGAAATTTATCCCAACAGTTTCATCATCTCTATTCAAAGCTGTAGATAGATACAGACAAACACACACGGCACACACAACTTACACAACTTTTCTGCTGTCATATGAATGAATACGGGGGATCTTTATGAAGTATATTTATTTCAATGAATGCATAACGTTTTGGTTCACAATTAATTGCACGATGGAGTGCACAATTTAACCCCTATGCTGCCACAGATTGCTGTAACAATGCAGAGCAACACACGACCAACAGTAAATAGAGCTCTGTTCCCTCATGCGGGAGAGATCTGCATTGAAGGGTTAATAGCGTCCTGTGCATTTTCGCACACTCCGCGGGCAGCTGACACACAAGTTCTGGCTCGGCTCAGGAGACCAGCTTTAGGTGCAAATTGCAGATGGTCTAAGTCAGGGGTGCTCAACTACAGCCCTATGCCCCCTTAACAGGTCAGGTTTTCAGAATATCCCAGCGCAGGACAGGTGGCTCAATCAGAGGCTCAGTCGACGAATTGGGACTCTGAGCCACCTGTGCTGAAGCAGGGATATTCTGAAAACCTGACCTGTTGGGTGGGAGTGGGGAGAGGGGGTGGCTTGAGGACTGGAGTTGAGCACCCTTGTTCTAAGTCACCTCACTGCACTCACACAACAGAAGGTGGAGCAGTCACTGCGCTGAGGGCTTCCTCACATCAGCAATAACCAATCTGGTGACCACAACCACATCAGCAGCTTCTTGCTTTGACATGGCCCTCCAGGACCAAACCAGGGGCCACAGAGAGTCTTATAAAGACTGTCACTTCAAACCACAGACGGAAATCCTGGCTATACCACAAGTACCTAATGAAAAGCCACGGCGGGCGGGCGGGCGGACACACACACACACACACACACAGTATCTGGAAATAATTTAGATTGATCTATTTGCCTTGCCCACCCTTTTCAGGAAAGTCACTCTAGCAGCAGTGAAAAAAAAAAAAGCAGTTGCGATCACCGGTTATGTTACAAAAGATTAAGAAATCAGCGGCTCCAACCGACCCCTTGAGGTTTATCTTTAAACACGATTGTTTTTTGTTATGAAGAAATGAAGCCACATTTCAACCTAATCCCCATTTGTGGATCAGACTTCCAAATGTCAACATACAACACACGGACAGGTAGTCATGACTGAAAAGTCCTCTGCTATCCGGGGAAAAGTCAGAAGTGGGAAATATAACATGGCTGATAACCGTAATGGGCTCTCCGTATAATAACTATCCAGGGGATATACTTGTCCTTCCAATGGAAGTGTCGGAGAAAGACACACCTGAAGGCTTCTGCTTGTTTATGCAGAACACACCTCGTTATCTTCTTACAGCTCCCCTGCACAGTCATCCCTGCAAGGCGACACTCGGCGGCACAGATCGTACAGACCGTACAGACACACAAGAGCTGGTGGTCACATTTGCCCCCTCCCCTCTGGGCGCGGAGGACTCCAGGTTCCGCCTTGGTGATTTGCACACAAACCACGACACCCTGTTTGTCTGACCTGAGAAAACACTGTGGTTTCTCTCTAGTAGAAACTTTGGCGGCCGCTGTTAGAAGAGCCTCCGGGCAGCGCAAAGATGGCGAGGTCACGTGCATAAGTGCCGTAACTCACTCTGGCTCGATCCAGGTGGCTTCTGTACAAATTGTGCACATTCTCCGACTTGCCAAGATAAATAGCCTGCAGGATTGCTGTACTATCTTGGCTCATCATAGCATGGGAAGACATGGACAGACTTCTCCTACGCAGGACACCAGCTGGGTATGTAATCCCTCACAGGGAATAGAAGATCAGATGGATCTGAACCAATGCTCAAAGTGTCCTACAGAAGTAGTGGAGGGAAAAACGATTCTGACCATATTTTAATAATGATCTATTCAATAATTACGATAAAATACAGGCATACCTCGCTTTAAGACACTCACTTTAAGTACACTCGCGCGAGTAAGTACATATCGCCCAATATTCAAACAGCAGATCACGCATGCGCGCTGTCATCACGTCTGAACAGCAAGTACCGGCTCCCGCCTGTACCAAAGCTTGTGCGAAGCGGGAGACTATAAGAGCCTTTACAAATGCGTTATTTACCATCAGTTCATGTATATAACGATTGCAGTACAGTACTTCATCTATAAGTGGGAAAAGGTAGTGCTTCACTTTAAGTACATTTTCGCTTTACATCATGCTCCAGTCCCATTGCGTACGTTAATGCGGGGTATGTCTGTAGGTCACTCTGCAACACCCCCTCCCCCCACCACCCATTTTCTGTACAAATCAGGTGTTCACATTCAACCCCCCTCCAATACGGGAGTTTCTGGGAACACATCTCAATGTTGGAGTCTCGGCACTGAACGGCTCATTCTAAAGTCTTACATCCAGAATCCCTCTGGTAAAAATCTTTATGTGCGTGTCAGGAGCACCATGAGACACATTGGGGGCATCATCAGTTCGACCGCTGACTGCATAGCAGAACTTTAAGCCATAGTCTTTGTATTGGGATCTTTACAGCAAATCTTGTATTGGAATCTTTACCAGTGTGTTCCCTTACCACAATGGATGGCAGTCCTGCACGTGACTCCTCTGCCAAGCTCAGGCCCCCCCAGCTCTACAAATACTGCCCACCATGGGTTAACACCCCCTTCCCCCCCCCTTGCATGGTGAACACCCTACCTTCCCTGCACAGTGACTCCCCCATCCATGAGAAGAGTCCCCCAGCATCCTGGACAGAGTGACTGCCGCCAAACTATGGGATGATGGAGACCCCATTCTTGCACACAACAGCAGCACCCTCCCCCCGAGTGCTAGATCCCCACCCCTCTCCTTGCTCCTCTGCATTCTGCGAGCGTTACAAACCTGTATAAAGAGACAGCCTGTAATCCCGGATTCCCCTCCCGACATGATGGGGCATGTCACCTCCTGATTATAGTGTCAGGTAATACACAGTGGCACAGAGTATCCTTTTTTGGTGGCAGCAACTCATGATTAAAACCACATACCAAGAACCAAAAGAGACGACAGCAGGAGTAAAGCTTGCAGCATGAAGGGAAGCATATCCATCTAAGACCCTCACCCAGCCCACTCCAGAGAGCAACCGAGTAGCCATGAGATGTGCAACATGGTATCCCAACTTCTGCACTGCATTATGTCATCTCAGAAACTTATTCTCAATGCTTTAAACATTATTTTGACACTTTTGCTGGCAGGGGGGGGGGCGGAGGGGGGGGTTGAAGGGGGAGTGAGGGGAGCTTGCCACACATTGCAAACCAACAGCCCCTTTTAGAACAGAGAAGGGCCCTTGAAGTGGAAGACACTGGTTCAAACACAGGGGGAAAGTTCCTTGTAAACCATGGGGCGAGGTCCCTTCTCCTCCCCACTGAATGCGATTATCTGAGGAACAGGCTCACCCGCGGATGTATATACTAGTACAGAGCTGCACACACTGGTCGACACGCGCAATAAGTTAGCAGGGCCTGCTGTGTCCTCCGAGAAGATTCAAATGATGATGGTGGCAGTAAATGAGGTTTTTCATATGGGGTGAGATCAAATGTTTCCCAAATCGGGGCCATCATTCACATGCTCTAAAGCCAAGAGCTGAATGAGATGGGTGCACCAGGCCGCCCCCTCAGAAGAGAAGCTGCCGCACTTATGCCAGCTTTACTTCCTCACACATGGAAGGTCCGAGCTGGGGCGAGTGGGATCATAACAATTACTCAGCACACAGAGGGGAGGGTGAAGGGCACTGGAAGTAACGCATCAAACCTACTAAAACATTTATATCCCTTATTAGCAGGGAGGGCTGAGAGGAGGCTGCATGTCTGTGTTCTCCCGTCGATAGGAAAATGATCGCCCCCTTCTACACCCCCTCCCAGCTGCCATGACTGCGCGTAACCCAACCTCTCCGTCTCCGAACTGCAGACAAGTGCAGTGAAGCGCTCCGCCTCAGCACACCGCGTTTACTCAGTTTCAACGCAATCTTCAGACTACGAAAACAAGAAAAGCCCCAACCCCTACTTCGCTCATTGCGACCTCACCCCTGTTCAAAGAGCGGCCATATTTAAAAACGCCCAAGCAAATATACAGGCCCATTTGCTCAAAAGCCGCCACAGAATGACTGGTTTCGGAAAATAAATAAACGAACAAGAGTCTGTGTCTCAGAGTGAGGGATAGAAACTCTGCAAAGAGAGGTGGAAAAGATGGCTCATTATTTCCCCTGGGTGCTGAAGAGGTTACATGGGGTTATAGCTCAGCAGGGTGGCGACTTATAAGAATGGAGCCATCTTGCCACTTGCCAGAAGCTTAGAGTCCGTATCAGAGCCCAGCCGGACAGGACATACACGTGGAGAGTCTTGCTGAAACCCGTAGTGCCAGACACAGCTCTGCAATATGCACTTCTGGCACTGAAAGGGTTAGTGTGATGAGCCATTTCAATGTTTTCTGGTAAAATCTTGGGAAAATCTCAATCATTTCTGTAAGAGGGATGTCTGAGCAAAGCACAATCCCTGACTCATGAACAAGGCAAGTGCACAATGTACAGATAACTGTCTCCCGCGGCTTCTGCTTTAGTGGTACCACTTTACAGACGCGTGTAAAACGGGCATATGCCTTTCCAATACTGTACCCCAACAAAGACGCATGTCTTTACCTATCCCGCGCGTCTCGATTCTCTGATATTTGGAAGCCAGCAAGAGGGAGGAGTCAGCCGGAAAGGTGCACCAGGAACGGGCACAGAAATGGGATATAGCAAAGGAGTCTTCTTGCAGATAAAACATTCCCACCCTCCGCTCACTGAACCCACTAACAGGAAAACTGGATCTACAGAAGATTTCGCTGGCCCACCACTCTTTCCACTGCCACCTTTGTCTCCTCTAGAATTCAGGCTGGCATGCGCCTCAACGTTACATTATCACTCCACAGATACAAGCTTTCACTCATCTCCTTCAAAACAGGAGGACAGACACCCCCTCCCTGCATGGTCATAGTACCTTACCAACCACCTTGCCAACCCCGAGCATGAAAACCCAGCATAAATTCCCTGCCATACCCAGGGCACAAACCTATATCATACCAGGGCCACGGAGACCAGCATAATTACCCTGCCCATACCCAGGGCACGGAGGACCCAGCATAATTACCATGCCATACCCAGGGCACGGAGACCCCAGCATATTCCCTGCCATACCCAGGGCACGGAGACCCAGCATAATTACCCTGCGCCATACCCAGGGCACGGAGAGACCCACGCATAATTACCCTGCCATACCCAGGGCAACGGAGACCCGCATAATTACCCTCCATACCAGGCACGGGAACCCCAAGCATAATTACCCTGCCATACCCAGGGCACGGAGACCCAGCATAATTACCCTGCCCATACCCAGGGCACGGAGACCCACAGCAAAATTCCCTGCATACCCAGGACGAGACCCAAACTACCTCTGCCTACCCAGGGCACGGAGACCCAGCAAAATTACCCTGCCATACCCAGGCACGGAGACCCAGCATACTTACCCTGCCATACCCAGGTCACAAACCCATTCAGACCCAGGCACGGAGACCCAGCAAAAAACTACCCTGCCATACCCAGGGCACGGAGACCCAGCAAAATTACCCATATTACCCTCGATACCCAGGGCACGGAGACCCGCATAATTACCCTGCCATACCCGGGCACGGAGACCCAGCATATTACCATTACGCCTAACCAGGGCCTGAGACCCAGATAATTACCATGCCATCCCAGGGCACAAACCCATTCATACCCAGGGCACGGGAGACCCAGCAAACTACCCTCCATACCAGGCACGGAGACCCAGCAAACTACCTCTGCCATACCCAGGGCACGGGACCCAGCATAATTACCCTGCCATACCCAGGGCACGGTACCCAGCATAATTAACCTGCCATACCCAGGGCAACAACCATTCAACCCAGGGCACGGAGACCCAGCATAATTTACCTGACTGTACAGACCACTGTCACATATATACACAATTTATGTAACAACCAAATACACACACCAAAGGGACTTCGTGCCCTAAAAGCTTCCATTCTCTTCGTATAACATAGCATTACGGTAATTGATTTCCATTATTTTCAACACACCACACACACACAACACACACACACACACACACACACAACCACACCACACACACACACACACACACACACACACACACACCACACACACACACACACACACACACCACACACACACACACACACACACACCACACACACCCCATTAATATATAAATGTTGTTGAATGTAACATGTACACTATACATACTGTACTAGCTGGCAGGTTGCTGCATGTAGTTTGACCCTTCCCTGCCAGCTGCTGATCCTTCTGTAGAGGTTTTAACACCGCAGCATAACACACAGCACATGCAAAAAAAAGGAAGCAAAGCAGATGTGACTTACAGACACTGCTGTTCTAGTGACGTCCTTCATATATCCCAAGCCCAGCTAGAGGAGGGAATACACACCGCTTCCCTTGCAAACTCGGGCATGGATCTCTCTGACACTCGACACGTATTCACATCGCTTCTAATGTACCATGATTTGATGGAATAAATCGTGAGAGCGGAGAGTGTGGCGTGGTCAGAGCTCGGTTCTGAAGCTCCAGCCTGCTGCTGCTGCTGTCTGCACTGTGCTGAGGAGCCTCTGGAAGCCGAGCAGGAGCTCAGAGCTCATCTGTGGGCTGCACAACGCAGCGGTCCTTGATTCGTGGCTGAATGAATGGGGTTGGCCGGGATCTGCACACAGGACACTCCAGGCAAACTGTCTCAACGAGTGTCAGCAGCTGGGAGACGAAATGAAGCCTGCTTCAGGCACAGTGCTAGTGCTGGTGTGGGACTCCGTGTAACAAAAAAACGGCAACGGGTCATTATAACCATTCATTGCTGATGCTTCCGAATCGTCTGCAGGGCACACCGCCCGCGGGTTTGGAGGCAGAGAGGGGTGCAAACACAATGTTACATTGCCTCTAGCATATCTGCCTGTATTGGGGAGCTTCAGGTTAGAAGGAATATTACTGGAAGCTAATGCTGCGCTGAATCGTGCCGTGCGTACGGCATCCGAAATCAAATACATTGATCCGTCGCAAGCGCTTATAGTAAGCGCGAACGCAGCGACCACATTTTTGAACGGGTCTATTGATTTTTAGAGACAGTCGCAGTGACTGTCTCTAAACCAGAGACCGCGGCTCTCCCCTTTCGTGACGCTCGGCTGGTGACAGTCGCTCAAAATCAAATGATAAGTTTCGCTAGTGGGACGTTGACGTCATCGGTCGTGCCGCCGTCGCCAGCACTGTAAGCACGGCCGGGTGTACACTAACGCACTACACAGACCAGGGGTGTTATCCCAGTCAAGGGCCACAACCGTATGGTTTAGAGTAATGGATCTCCTCCCTTCTTCGCACAGGTGGCTTAGGCACGTTCTATATGCCGTGCGCGCGCGGATTTTTAGTTGGCTGACGTTAGTCACCTTTATATAAAGAGGGCCGCGCGTGGCGCACGCAGGGACGGGAGCAGACAGACACGGCGAAGATGAAGAAATTCAGCTTTTCGCGCCGCTGCCTGCTCAATGTATGTATTGGTGTGTATTGTGTAGACTTATTTCACTCACACAACATATACACACCACACACAACACTTACCTGCTAGCTCCCGCACTATATACAGGAAAAGCATGCGGCACGTAGCGAACGCACGCCGCACCCTGTATATAACAGCCCTTAGTCATTCACTAGGCAACGGATTAAGCCATCTGTGCTGAAGCAGGGATATCCTTAAAACCGGACCTGTTTGGTGGCCCTTGAGGACTGGAGTCATAGTATTCGGATTATAGCTGATTTAGGCACCAGGGGGTCATGGGGATTAAGCTGGTTAACATCTCACTTCTCCCCCCCCCAACCACCTATCAACTCTGCCAAGGCTAGCGTCTAACAAGATAACCTCTCACAGCTACTATAAGGCGTAATGGGTTAATGAACAGCATAGGAGAAGTATAGGAGCTTGTGATAACGTTGCATTACAGAACGGCTCTAACAGCATTAAAGATTAAGGGCATTAGGGCTAAATTAATAAACAGGTCAGCTTTGTACACCATTGCAGGCCCATCCAGGACTGCAGGGGTTAAGTCAAAACAACAACGCACACCACACACACACACACACACACACACACACAACGTATCGGATAGAACTTGGATTCTCAGGCTAGGCTGGCGCCCCAGCGTCACACCCCTGCCGCATGGAGCTATGCAACCAGCCAGCAAAGGGGCACATCTCCCAGGGCCCTCTCATAACACAAGCCCGCGCAGCAGCCCCTGCAGTGCTGAGAATTAACAGCTGCTCGCTGCATTTCCCTCCAATTCCACAGCAGCTGTTATTCTGACAGGCCCATTTTTAGCACTGAGGAGGTGAGGCTAGAAATGAAATATGAAACACACTGCTCGATACTAATCCCTACGCCTGCACAGATCAATTACCCTGCTAACGTCCCACCATTGTCTGCAGCGCTGCGCACCTTGAGCCCATTCCGGCTATAAATCACCTGAACATTACACAAACACACACACACACACACACACACACACACACACACACACACACACACACACACACACACACACACACACTGTAATCACATGCACACGCTCACTGTAATCACACACACACACACACACACACACACACAGTGTACTGTAATCACATATATAAATACAGACACAGTGTAACCACAAATACACACTAGCATGGCCTAAATTCAGCACCATGGCCAGCAGCCTCTCTCTGCTATCTCCACAACACACACACAGTGTAATCCCACACAAACACAATGTAATAGCACGCTCACAGTGTAATAGAGCACACACACGGTAATCACACACAAACATGATAATCACACACACACACATACTTGAATCAAATATTTACACACACAGTGTAATCACACAGAAACACGCACCAAGGGTAATCGCACACACAGAGTAACTCCCCCCCCCCCCAACACACACACACATATTCTGCATAGAAACATTGGATAAGATGGCAGTGTGGGGGGTGAGGCTGGCACTGCCCGTGTTATACCTGTTCTGCATATAAACATTGGATAAGACGGCAGTGTGTGGGGTGAGGCTGGCACTGCCCGTGTTATACCTGTTCTGCATATAAACATTGGATAAGACGGCAGTGAGTGGGGTGAGGCTGGCATTGCCTGTTTTATACCTGTTCTGCATATAAACATTGGATAAGACGGCAGTGTGTGGGGTGAGGCTGGCACTGCCCACATCATACCTGTTCTGCAAATAAACATTGGATAAGATGGCAGTGTGTGGGGTGAGGCTGGCACTGCCCGTGTTATACCTGTTCTGCATATAAACATTGGATAAGATGGCAGTGTGTGGGGTGAGACTGGCACTGCCCGTGTTATACCTGTTCTGCATATAATTCAGACACTGGCCCAATGAAGGCTCTCCTTCCCACGGCTCATTCAAACACTGACCCAATGAAGACTCTCCTTCAGACACTGGCCCAATGAAGGCTCTCCTTCCCACTGCTCATTCAGACACTGGCCCATCAGCCAGACACCTTCTCACTTGCACATGAACCTGTGAATCTAAAATGTCAGTGCTTGCGACACAGAGAATGACAACAACCACAGAACTGCGAGTTTATATTCCCCAGCTTCCCTTCAGGGCTTTTTCTTAAGAGTGCAGCAATTCAGCAACTAAAAATAGCATCATCCAATATTCATGCAGCACCTGTCACAAACCCTGTGAATTGCAGAACTACAGGCTCGGCAAGAAGCGCTTTCTACCTAATCTTACATCACAGAGCTGCCGATGGGTCCCACATCGTGTTCTCGCAGTTTTAGTCAATATCTTTGAGCAGCAGCACAGGGTTGCCCAATACGCTCTTCAGGGCAAGAATTGCGTTCTGCTAGTGTTTACTTGCAGGTTTGATGCAATAACTTGTAATTATCTGAATTATACTGGTAGGTCTGTAATAATATAGTAAGAATATATATACGCACAAATGTAACACATGCATATATCCTCGTCAGCACCATAACGAAAACACTGGAAAGGCTAACTACCGAGAGCTCCAGCACAAACCTAGACAGCCAAGCCTCTGATGTGATTTCTGAGAGCAGAGCCGACTGATACCCATGGATGTTAGCAGGCCTGAGCCCTGGGGCAGCTCTGGTGGCACTGGAAGGAGAACCTGTCATGCACACCATTTGCAAGGCACCATACACATGAGCGGAGGCTAATCGTGCTCTCTTAGGCTAGGTCCCCAGTGGCCACGGCGTGGCGCGCAACAGCCGTGGGTGACACACACTAGATAAAGCCCCCTATCGGGCAGGCCCCTATAGATGTGTGTGCGAGCGCTCACACATCACGATGGCGCGTCTGTTGGCAGGGAAGACAAGAATTTTGTCTACCCGTGCCGCATTCACGTGGACGACGGGCAGCCAATGGAAGGGCAGATATGCTCGGTTAAAGCCACGCCCCCCCACGCGTCCCACCGCTCCCCTACAGACTGCGGCTTTTATCTGTGCACGCGCCGCCAGGGGTGCGTGCAGCAGTAAACTCTGGGGCTGTAGCCTTAGCATCACTCCGCTCCCTCATACCACAAGAGAGTTCTAAGCGCAAACATCACACGAAAATCTGTGTTCCTGCTTCATGCACCAGTCTAAGGTTAGAAAATGTAGTAGGGTGAAAAATAATATAGGAACATACATAAACATTTATATTTACACAAATGTGTATATAGTGTGTGTGTATTTTTTCACACAAGCATGTAAACACACATTTAAAAGAATACATAAATATTTATATGAATACAAACATATATAAACACTTTATATTTGTGTGTGTGTGTGTGTGTGTCTCTAAACAAATTGTCTGATTTCATCCTCCAGTCTTACTTTTGGTAATCGCCTTGGAACTTACATTTTCCTGGGAAACCAGGTGAGTAACACATTTGTTCAACGATGGCCATTTCTTCTTGCAATCTATCCATCCCACCGCCATTTTAATTTCTTCACCCATGTAATGTCCGATTTTTGTTTGCTCTCGGACCCATTCATCTTTTTCCGGTCTTTGTGTATTGCCCAGCATACATCTCTCCATACTTCGAGTTGTCTGAAGCATTTGAATTACCGTCACATTTAGGATCCAAGTTTCACATCTATACGTGAGCGCAGGAACAATACACTGATCGAAAACGTTCCTTTTGCGCCACAATGGAAGGTTCACTGGATGGTCTTGTTTCTTTCAAATGCGCTCCATCCCATCTTCATTCTATGGAGTTCTCCAATTTGTTGATGGGGGTCTTATGGACGAACAAATCTTCAAGTGTTGCTGTGAAAAGCTTTGGTGACATGGTGTCTCCATCGCACTCCCTTGCTGATCCTTAACTTGCTTGTATCTTTATGTAATCTAATGGTATACTTGAATAGCGTCTGTATCCATGGTTGATGTGGCATTCTCATAAACGCTCTCTATAATATCAATGTACGCTTTGTGTTCTTAATGCTTTTAGAACCACGAGGTGTAAACACAATGAAATGCTTTTTCGTAATCCAAGATTTCTAAAATGAGTAGTAAAAAGTATTACTTTGGGAAATCACTTCTTGTACGAGTTGGATATGGTCCACTGTGTTGTATCCACTGCGAAATGCCACTTATTCTCTAGGCTGGGTCAAGTCCAGGGTCTGATGCAATGGATTAAGAAGTATTTTCGTAAAATATTGCAAATTATTGGAAGTAGTTCTTGAGGTCTTTGTCACCTTTCTTGTGAATTAGGAAAACTATGACAGTGTTCCATTGTTCTGGAATTATCCTGTTCTTCAGGCAGCATGTCAAGCGTTTGGCAAAGGTTCTCTACTTCTTCTCTGACTTCTTTCAACATTTCAGTTGTAATTCAATCTTCCCCAGGCGTCTCCCCATCATTCATTTGTCTTAACTCTGTGCCCAGGACATACATGAAAACGAGAGGTAACTCTCAATGTATTACTTCCTGGTAAAATATTTTATAAATAAATAATTCATGGTTTTTGTTGCTTTTGCCACTTCTTCTGGAAGGACGCATGGAATGTCATTGATGGTTTCTTCTCGCCCTTCCTCTGCTGGATTATGCCCGCATTTATCTGTTGTCGTACAATTTTATGTCGAAGTCCTCCACTTGCTTTATGATAAGTGCAGTGTTTTATTGTTGATCCATGGTCAATGCTTTGTTTCATCACAATCATAGATTGCCGCTTTGCCTTCTTTAAGCTTTTGTCATCTTCAACAATCTTACTCACCATATCACCGTTGCATTTTCTTACATCTTCAGATATATACGTTTGCAGATCGTCGGGCACATCTCTGCATATTCAATTTGTGATCGTGCGTCTTGGGATTGCTTCACTTTTTGTCGTCTGCTCAGTATTTGCTTTAGAGCCACAGATCAGATCATTTCTTATCGCTTCCTCCAGTTTTTTTTCTGAGCTTTCAACTACAATCTTCATCATTGTTAAAGTACACCCATGTATATCGAGCCAGCAGAAGTGATTTTTCATTTCTAGTTTAAATTCTCTGCGATTCTTCTTCAGGTCTTTGATGTTGATTGTTTGTCTTTTTTTTTTTTTTTTTTTTTACAAATCAGTTCTCTTTCCATCTTTGCATTCAGATGTAATTTGCAGCGAACCAATTGGTGATCATTCCTTCTGTCAACCCGATTACGGACTGTAGTCTCCTCAATCACTTGTTTCTTGTTAGCTACAGTAGGACATAGTCAATTTCATTGGGTCCATTCCATGTCCATTTTCTATTTGGAAATTCTAATTCTTAAAGAATTAATTAGTGCTGTAGAAGTTTTCACAGTCTACCAATCTGTCTCCAC
This sequence comes from Ascaphus truei, assembly GCA_036426205.1. Taxonomy (NCBI): domain Eukaryota; kingdom Metazoa; phylum Chordata; class Amphibia; order Anura; family Ascaphidae; genus Ascaphus; species Ascaphus truei. The sequence goes on from CM071574.1 coordinate 58,406,176, forward strand.
GTTCATTCCTGTTACCGTAACCATACTTACCGAATGATGCTTCATCTTTCTGCTGGGCACCAATCTTTGCATTAGAATCTCCCATAATGATCTTGAGGTGATCATTTCCTTTGTTGTCAAATTGGCTGATTTCACGGTAGAAGTCTTCCACTTCATGGTGACTTAATGTTGGGCATCCACTTATTTGAAGCCTGTATCTCTTTTAACTGAATGACTATTTTGGCCGCACTTTCCGATGAGCTTTCATACTCCACTACAGGCATAGCCCGCTATACGGACCTTCACTTTACGGACACTCGCCAGTACGGACATATTTACAATAGCCCCACTCCCATGTGTGCGTACGCTCGCTTCGCGAGTACGGACACTTATTCAGCCCTACAGACCGCCGTAGTTGTGTGACGCGTTGATTCCCCTCGCCCAATTGGAAAACGGTAGCTCGCGCATACGCCTGTGGAGTAGGACACAGGCACGTCCTGAACAGCAATACTGGCTCCCTACCTCTCCCCAAGTGAAAAAAGGTAGTGCTTCACTTTAAGTACATGTTCGCTTTACATACATGCTCTGGACCCATTGGGTACATTAATACGGGGTCTGCCTGTATGTTTCTCAATCTCTTGTTAACGATGAAGCCTATTTCACAGCTTCTCCCATGTTCTGCACCTCTGTAATAGAACAGGTGAATAGAATGTGACTTTTGAGGTCAATGAGGTCTTCATCTTTTATTCTGACTTCATGAAGACCAACAATACCCGATTTAATCACACATGGGCACACCAAACACGGCACAGGAGTGTTAGCGCAAGGATTTAGTGTAACATATCCATAATAATAACCAACGTTTCGGTCCACGCTTGGACCTTCATCACACCACCCTGGAGAAGGCCCCTGCGTGGACTAAAATGTTGGTTATGATTATGGATATGTTACACTAAATCCTTGTGATAACACTCCCCTGCAGTGCCTCCTCCTTCTGGCCGTGATTTGGGTGAAGTACTTTTGAACGTATTTAATCTTATGATACGTGCCCATGCCATAATATTTGTGTATTATACTTGTGTCTACTTTTTGCTATTTTTTGAGTGTGTGTGAACACACACACACACACACACACACACACACACACACACACACACACCACAACAACTACACACACAACCTCCTCTCCGCCTTTGCTAGCTGGATACTGCAGCTGTTTGCCAGCTGTTGCACAGCAGTAGAAGAACCCGGGGAGCAGCAGGAGGCTTATTTGCTTCTTAGTAATAAAGGTCCCAGAGAATTGTTCTACCCAGATTTGAAAATGCATCGTGTGTAACTATTTACAGACTGAAACAGATTCAAAGCTGGGGCCCTTTAAAGGTGCTCTCCCACAAAAGTAACCCCTTCCCCATCACAGCACAGAATGCCAATCCACAACACAGCCTGAAGAATCAGAATGAACCTTTCCTGAATAATCATTGGCACCAATCTCTGCTACAGCTGATGAATCGCACAGACCACAGCAGTCAGGAGCTGAATTCCTTACCCAAGTCAAACATGCGGACCTGCAGCTATGTTGTATGCCAAGTGTCCACTTATCACTGACAATACTTATTGAGCATCAGACCGAATGATAGCATAGTTAACACCTCTTAAAGCAAAGATCTGCAAAGGGCAATAACTTTGTGTGTATGATCACCCATCTGTTGAAGCAGTTGGAGATAATACAATACCTCCGCACTGAAACCAGCACTCGCATTGTAAAACCTTGCTTCGCCATTATCGTGCATTTTTTTTTTATACCCATTTTGAATTATCAGTCATGTACACTGCACACTGACCTATGAACTGAGGGTCATATAAGCCATCGACTTCCTGCTTGACACAACCATCGATTAGATCATTTTCTACGGGACTGTGACCAATTAGCTTAAAGAGGTTAAAAACAAGTCTTGTAGATGCACTTTGAAAGCTGCCCACTGCATGATGGTACACAGCAGACTGTATCTGCAAAACTGCAGGACACACACACACACACACGCAACTCCCTGCCTTACACACAGACCTGGCATCCAGAGCGCATTCAGTCTTCATCTTTGGGAGGCCTGGGCTAAAATGCTCAAGGACTTTGATTCATAGTGCAGCACACAATGGGGATGCATTGTCCCTCTATGCTGAGAAAGGCCATTTGGGGTCTGAAGGGTCTCGGTGACGTCAGGGAATGTTAACACTTCTCAATAGGAAGAGTATAGACGTAGTATCCAATGTTGAGCAGGATGCAGGGGTGGGTGACGGGGTGAGAGAAGGAAGGAAGGGAGGGAGGGATTCTTCAACACTGCAAGCAACCGATATAGAAAGCCATGATAATTCCCAAGAATAGGAATGGGTACAGGTTTAATTGCTTGTAGGACCATAAAAAACAATAGGTAGCGCTAATGAAAATAAATGGAATAAAAGAAATATAAATTGGCCACGTGTAGCTGCCTAGATACGTCTCTGACCCCTCGTCAGACAAGAGTATGTCACTGGAATAGTATCAATGGCGCTAAACACAATCTACAAGAACTGATCGTATAAATATACAAATACAATGAAAATATAAATATAAACACGGATGGAATGATGGGGGATCTCGGCCAACGTTGATCAAACATGAAATGAAATAAGAAAAAAACATAGTGTAATACTGATAAAACATGTGAAAGACAAATACCAACAAACAAACAAACAAACAAACAAAACAGACAAGAATTAGCAAATATTAAGATATACAATTGCAAATATCGAATAATAGTGTAGCTGGAACAACACAATGGACTAAAATGATGAATTAATATATTATAAAAACATGTACAACAATTAAGCACAATTAAAGGACCCAATCGATATCCGTCCGAATTGCCCGCTTACCGAAGCCAGAGATATAAAAACGCAGTGGATATTTAAAGAGAGTATCCCTCTCACAGTGAATGGTTCTCTGACCGGCACACTACAGATGGATTTCAGGAATCGCCGCGTGCTGATGGTGTAGAAATGGAGAAAGCGTCCCTCCAGCGGTAACAGGGCAGGAGATCACTGTCTTGATGTGAAGCAGTCGGGCATGCGCAGAAGCGCCGTCACAGTATTGACGGCACCGCAAAATCTCTGCTCCTCGCGGTCGCGTATCATCCAAATGGCGGCAGATTCAAAAGTGCTGGTGTCAGCCATGCCAGCCCGCCGTGCAGCTCTGTGACACACAGCACGTTTGAATTGCGCCATTTGGATGATACGCGACGCGGAGGAGCAGGAGATTTTGCGGTGCCGTCATACTGTGACGGGCGCTTTCTGCCGATGCCCGGACTGCTTCACATCAAGACAGTGATCTCCTGCACACTGTTACCGCTGTGGAGGGACGCTTTCTCCATTCTACACCATCAGCACGCGGCGATTCCTGAAATCCATCTGTAAGCTGTGCCGGTCGAGAACCAGTCACTGTGAGAGGGGATACTCTTTTAAATATCCATGCGGTTTTATATTCTGGCTTCGGTAAGCGGGCAATTCGGACGGATATCGATTGGTCCTTAATTGTGCTTAATTGTTGTACATGTTTTTTTAAATATATTAAATTCATCATTTTTTAGTCCATTGTGTGTTCCAGCTACACTATTATTTGAATATTGCTATTGTATATCTTAATATTTTGCTAATTCTGTCTGTTGTTTGTTTGTTGTTGTTTGGTATTTGTCTTTCAATGTTTTATCAGTATACACTATGTATTTCTTTTTCTTATTTCATGTTGATCAACGTTGGCCGAGATCACCCATCAATTCCATCCGGTTGTATATTTATATTCATTGTATTTGTATATTTATTCACGATCAATTATTGTAGATTGTGTTTAGCGCCATTGATACTATTCCAGTGACATGCTTGTAGGACCAGAATAAAGTTGTAATGTTTGTAATTTGCTTATCCACTGAATCAAATCAGAAGACCCTAACTGAAGTAAGAATTTACTTTACCACCAAGATCTTTCATGGTCCCCCTACTTGTACCATTTTTGGAACCATATTTGTATTTTCCTTTCTTGCAAATCGGATCTTTGTACTAAAACATATCTTTTACCTGCGATTACACCCATTCTGAAGAGACGGAAAACACCACGATGCAAACACGACAATGAGTACTTGCAATTCATTCCTTGGCCCCCCGTGCTCAGGGTGGGCTCCCCTCTACCTTCTCTTAAAATGTCCTTGGGTGCGGAGCAGAGGGTAGTCGCTGAGTGCACAATATTCCTCATCAGGCACCTTTATTACAACGTCACAGGACAGCAGACACGTTTTCACAGCACCACAAAAAGTGCCAACACTTTGTGCCCGACTGTCATAGGGAATGTAAATAGATGTTAAATGGGATGCGTTTCTCACACTTCTGCAGATCACTTGGTGTCGGTTATGCTCCAGGGGAAATTCCTAGACTGACCTAATGTGGTTGAGCTTTTTTTTTACTGTTAGTGGAGCCTACGGAACAATTTGGCAGAAAAAGGGTTGAACGATTTAGATCTACACCAGGAGTGGCCAACTCCAGTCTTCAACACCACCCAACAGGTCAGGTTTTAAGGATATCCATGCTTCAGCACAGGTGGCTCAGTCGAAGAGTGCACAGTGCAGCTGCAAAGCCCTGACACACATGACCAGCGCTGGTAGAGCCCTGACATACATGACGTGTCACGCTCTGCACAGCTACAGAGCCATGCCACATGCAAAAGCACAGCATGAGTGGCTGGACCCCCGACACATGCAGAACATGCCTACATAACATGCGGAGCGTGCACTGTGACTGACGTCTGCAGAGGTATGGACAGAAGTTATAAACACTGCAGCCTATAGGGCAGGTGTGGCCAACGTCAGTCCTCAAGACCCACCAACAGGTCAGGTTTTAAGGACATCCCAGCTTCACCACAGGTGGCTCAACCAGTGACTCCGTCTGTGCTGAAGCTGGGATATCCTTAAAACCTGACCTGCTGTGGGGGTCTTGAGGATAGAAGTTAAGCACCACTGCGCTATACAAACATCTGCACTCGGAAGACCAATTTATACCGACTGAACTAGCTTCCGGATCCTAATGTGATTAGCAGGCGAATATGGCGATCCTAAAAGGAAAGCGCTGCAGCTCTGGGACACCACAAACCTCAAACTGTGGCAAGTTACTATTCAGGAGCAGCACGGGAAAAGTGTGAGAACATAGTCTGCTGGCGCTCTGCGTCCCACTGACCTTTCAGCGCAATTAAGTTATCCGAGTCCCGAAGATATCGCAAGGGAAAGAAAAAGGTCAGCTCTTTACAGCCAGCCTCCTACTGAAAGAACATTTCTGCCGCACGCCCAATTCACATTTAAACGCAACGCTACAGTCGCAGATAAAGAGACCAGATCAGTGTTGAAACTCAAAGACTTACAAGAGTGTATAAAGGAGTCAGCGGTGCCAGGTTTTTAGAAACTCAACATTAGCCACTTATCTTTTCGCAGGGAAAGGACTTGCCCAAAATGCAACCGCTACTTTTCAATGAACGCAGAATTCTTCTACGGGACGATCAGTACCTGGTAAAAGTTAAAAGCCAGAGGGGAGGAAAAGAGAAGCAGTTACTGGGCAACGGGCTCCAACCCCCAGGAAGTGGAGAGAGGTCGCCACAGAGCCGCGAAAAGCACCAGAGGAGGGCCAGAGAATACATCTTTGTGGACACACATCTCGCTCTGTTGTGTAAACTCGGCGTCTGTCAACATTTACACACGGCCCCTACCACAGTCTGACGTCAATGACACAGCTACACACACTGCACAGCGTTTCCTGGCTTATTTTTAAACAAGAGCAAACTTGAGAGGCTGGTTTTAGGAGAGGTTCTGCCTGACATTCCAGCAGCACTGATGAAAAGAGACACAGAGAAGGGAGAAGGTTTCCAAATCTCTCTAGCTACTTCCTTCTGCTGCATCCAGACAGTCACAGGACTCCGGTATTAACACGCTGCGGCAGTTTTCGATTTTAGAGAATATTAATGCAAAAACATATTTTTGTGTCGACTCTAAAAATCAGCTTTATACCCAAGCCATGGTTTGCAATTACCCCAGCATCCTTTCCTCTGTTGGGCAGAAGCCCTTAAACACAACGATTCACTGCATATCATGTTATTTGTTCTGCGGTTTTATCTACACCCAATTTCAAAAGTTAGGAGTTATGTGGCCGCTTTCACATTATTGTTAACGTATACAACATTTCGGAGAGGAAATGAGAACTTAGAAGAAGAAAAAAAAACTCCAAACCATGCAGAAAATCAGATGCCCCGTGAGACGTTCCGGCTTTCACACCGCCCCCAGCAGCCAAACACTGCACTTACTTATAAATGCACCAACATTATTCAACAGCGCAGTACAGTGGGGGTGTGAAGACAATAACCAACATCACCACAAATTGGCACAGTAGGTACGGAGCGGAGGGGGACATTTGGCCGCGACCAAAATGGACACTTCGCTGCGATGTCCGCTCCTGCGCCCGACTGTCCACTGTCTGCCGCACGCCTGATCCAACAAGTCAGGCCAGGCCGGCAGCTCCGGCAACCGCATGCGCCGTCGGCGGCTCCGACCACCGCATGCGCCGTCGGCAGCTCCGACCACAGCATGCGCCGGCGGCGCCTCCGACCACCGCATGCGCCGGCGGCGGCTCAGACCACTGCATGCGCCGGCGGCGGATCAGACCACCGCATGCGCCGGCGGCGGCGGCTCAGACCACCGCATGCGCTGGCGGCGGCTCAGACCACCGCATGTGCCGCTGGCAGCTGCGACCATCGCATGTGCCGTCGGCAGCTCCGACCACCGCATGTGCCGTCAGCAGCTCCGACAACCGCATGTGCCGTCGGCAGCTCAGACAACCGCATGTGCCGTCGGGAACTGTGACAAACATCCTAGACCGGGTATGGAGAGGCCCTGCTCTGAAGAGCTTACAATCTAAAAGGATTCTCATGTGTAAACACAGTGAGGAAGATTTGTGCAGGCAGGAGGCCAGGATCAGCGGGACCCATGGAAGGGATATTTAGTATGGGGGCCAATCGTTAGTTTTACTCCCCGCTGCTTTCTGTCCGATCAGAACAGGGGTCACCCACCGTTGTTTCTGAATGGGACATCTCGCCGCTGATCGCCACGGAGGGCAACGAACCATCGGACGTTTCGTCGGTAAGGTAAGTGGTTAGCGTTAGGGGTTTTAGGGTAAGGGCTTAAGCTTGTTAGGGGGTTCTGGTAAGGAATTAAGGTTAGGGGTACAATTATGTGTTCTATGGTAAAGGGTTATGGTTTAGCTTTTTAGGGCAAGGGGTCCGATTACAGGGTTAGGGTAAGGGGTTAAGGTTTTTAGGGTAAAGATTATTGTTTGCACTAGGAATTAAGATTACGAGCTTTAAGGGTATGGGGTAAGGTTAGAGGGTTATTTGTGCGGCGAAGCAGCCAGCGGCTAAATGGCTGCGGTGTATTGGCTGCGGCGAGATGTCCTAGACTACCTTTGTTTGTCCAGTAAGAGAACTATTCCCACCTCCAGCCACTAACTGCTCGTTATTTAATATATTGCGATTTAAAAAATACTTTTTCGGTGTAAACATTGTGCTAGTTTGCACTTTGCTTGCCTTCTCACTCCCACAGCAGTCGGAGGCTCAGCGGTCAGAGATTAGCACCATGCAACAAAACAAGTCCTGAACTGTGCTATGACCCCTATAAAGGGTGCAGTATAGAACCAGTCTGACTGGGGGTATATGGAGCTAGAATTCCATATGTGGCCAAAATATGTAACAAATCAATGACTGAAAACAGGAGAGAGTTCATTTCATTCCAATTTGAGGTTTGGGCAGTATTGGGGGTTACAATACCTGTACATGCATTTCCACCGCTTACAAAGCAGGTGTATATAGCGACACCAACCTTTCCTTTCTTCATCATGTAGCGGTGTAAAGGTACAGTAAACATGCATTTAGTATTTTTTCCTTCACCAGTAATAAACATAGCTGGCATTTCCTCTCGTGGGTCTGTAGCCTCCAACGATAGAATACTTTGAGGACATATGATTTAAAAAAACAATAATAAATTGTACACACACACACACACCCCACACACACACACACACACACCACACACACACACACACACACACACACACACACAACACCAACACACACACACACACACACCACACACACCACACACCCACCACCCACAACCCCCACCACACACACACACACACACACACACACACACACACACACACACACACGCAAAATATAAAGATACATGCAACACATCATAAGATACAAATCTGAGCAATGTTGTGAGCCAAAGGGCCTTTTGTCTGGAAACACCTCTCAGATTTTGTGTGTACGTTATGATGTGTTAAATAAATGTATCTTTATATTTTTTTTCTAATTTTGGTGTGCCGTGGACATTTTCTATTTTTAGATTGTTTTGATCTGGAGAGGGGAAGACGGATCGCCCAGTGTGCACCTATACTACAGCTAAGTTCTTATTTGTATTCTATTTATCTCCAGGAGTGCTTTCACTATGTCATATAGATATATATATTATTATTTTTCCCCACACTTGGATAAGTTATGGTGGGTAAAAATAAATACATACACACACAAATACACACACAAATACACACACACAAATACACAAATAAGAGTCCAGGGCAACGAGAGCAGCTGGTCAGACAGACAGTGCCCCTTGCACCATCTTACCCCCTGTCTGGATGAAGAGGGTATCTGGGCTCTGCCGCACGCCTCATGCATGTGGAATCCTTGCTCCACCCCAACATCTGCCTTCTATTTCCCAACCTCAACACTGGATCGTTTAACAAGGACATGATGCAAAGGGCCATAAAAAGGAGCTCCCCTGCGGCCTGTACCAGGCAGATTCTCAACGGGGAAACCTCCCGGGGCAGAGCAAATGTGAAGCAGATTTACAGAGAGGAAACAACCAACGCATACTGGGATGTTTAGGTATATGCAAGAAGAAAAAAAGGGGGGGGGGGGGAAATCAGGTTATTGGCACCGTCTGGAACATTGTTTTGTTACCACGATGGCTTCTAAACACTGCTGGATAGTAACAGAACCGCCTTCAGCCACATGAAATAGAAACTGCTGTACGCCACTCACTAGAGATGCAGTTTGTTACCAGCAAGCTGCATACAGGGGGATTCAGATCTCCCCACAAGCTATAGCCCCACAGTGAAATGTATAACCCCAGGGTGGCCAGCTCCAGTCGTTGACCGATTGAGCCACCTGTGCTGAAGCAGGGATATCCTTTAAAACCTGACCTGGTGGTGGCCCTTGAGGACTGAAGCTGGCCAACCCTGGTACAGCCGAACACAGACCAATCCTTACCTGCAGCCTGATGTTACATGCAAAGATTCCCAGGGAGGACACAGCACATAGAAGCCTCCCCTGTGATCCCTCACAAGTGCACTACCTGTGAAGCCAGACTGCACCTATCTGACTCACTCTGCTCCTGCCTCCAGTAGACACAGCCGGTAACACGCATGTCATGCAGCCTTAGGGCAATGTGAGCATTCACGGACTGATCCTGCACCTTTTCTCCCCGTTTTGCAGGAGTCGGACTCTGAGCACACGGTCCCCCCCCCCTGTGCTCAGCAGCTGTAAGCTGCAATGCTTTGCTATGCAGAGCAGAGGAGCGGGTGGGACACGTTGACACCTGATAGGGCTGCATTGCCGCACACATGGAGTGCCTTGCAGCACAGAGAAAGCGCTCTCCTCTCTCAAACACACAATGTGCTTTATATAAGAGGGCTGCGGTTCTCAATCTGGGGCCCTCTCATCCACTTCAGCTGTGGTCCCCTAAAGCCTCCCAAAAATTCACTTCAGTCAGCCATCTCCTGCAGTCTGTGCATTCTCCATCACTACTAAAGGCTGCATGGTCCAGGGAGTCCCAGCAAGACCAGATGATTTTAGGGACAACCAATGAATCACCCAACACATCTCTACTCTTACTTGATGTGCAAGACATATTCCCATGACATGGCCTATGGAATAGATGCAGTAATTCTACTGTACATGTAAATGTATGAGGATGTTACGGCCACAGCAACAAAGAATTCATCCTCATCTTCTGAGCAGAAAGACTTTCACAACTCCTACAGACTTCTCACTACCAGTTTTAACTCAATTCCTGAGGGAAATGTTGTCTTTTTGGCAAGAAGTGTTTTATTATGTAATCCATGAGTAATTGTGTGCAGACACCTTTTGCTCTCACCCCCTGGAGCTCATGTAATGTGGTGTTCAAAAAGGATAAATCAGAGCAATGTCTTACAGTTGTCTGCAAAGTGCACAAACCGCCACATGTGTGTATGAGGCGTGCACACCGCTTAATATTCATACAAATTTACACCCGAGACTGAAAACTCGGGACACCAAGTGTGCAGGTAGATACAGTGTAAACCCAGGAGGCCAACTCCAATCCTCAAGGGCCACCAACAGGTCAGGTATTAGGGATATCCCTGCTTCAGCACAGGTCAGTCCCTCCTAGGGGCAAAGTGTACTAATGGCAGTGACATGGTTAAGGGGTCACATCTGGGTGACTGATGCCTGTTTAATCTGTTACCATAAAGTATTTTATAAATCTATTTTTTTTTAATGTTTGTAAACTTTTTGCAATACTGAGACACCCACCCCTAGAAAGCCTGATCCTGGGGGTGGGTTTAATGGCTCCCAGAGACGCAAAGACGTTATACTGTGTGCTCATTTGCATATCATTACCCAGAATTCCGTATCAGTATGAGTGTACTTCCCTGTATTACAGTGTGTACTGTATATTGTGAAGCGATGTGCTGTATACACAGAGTTTGTGATGCTCTACGCAGGGGTGACCAACTCCAGCCCTCAAGGGCCACCAACAGGTTAGGTTTTCCGGAGATCCCTGCTTCAGCACAGGTGACTCAGTCAGAATAACTGAGCCACTGATTGAGCCACCTGTGCTGAAGCAGGGATATCCCTAATACCTGACCTGTTGGTGGCCCTTGAGGACTGGAGTTGGCCGCCCCGGCGTTCTGGTGGACTTGTCATGGTGATGGGATACTGTGACGGGTCCTTTTCTCTGACCCAGTGTGGGCAGCACTAATGTCCCGTTTCTCCCCAGGCCTCTAACCCCCTGTGGCAGTCTCGTGGCTCCAGCACGGTGTCATCGGGGGGCCGTTTCCGCTGCCCGTCCTGCCGGCACGAGGTGGTGCTGGACAGGCACGGGGTGTACGGGCTGCAGAGGAACCTTCTGGTGGAGAACATCATAGACATTTACAAGCAGGAGTCATCTAGGTGAGGAGGTCCTACTGGGGTAACCCCTTCACTGCCAGAGGGGTCCCTCCACCCATTCCCTCAACCTCCCCCCATCCCTCTCCTCCACCCCCATCCTCTCTTCTGTACCCTCATCTTCTCCCCTCCCCCACCCCCCCACCCAGATCCTCTCTGAACATTTTCTCATTTTATGGGTGCAAATGAATGTCCCATCTTTCAATATATATCAAATAGTCCCCAGTCTGGTTCTTTTCTCAATGTATTCAGACAATAGAAAACATCTTTCACCGCATAATTTCCAGCCATTGCGTTATCCAGGCAGATAGAATCTGGTATAGCGTGGGGAGTCCTTAGCTTGTTCTTAGCTTGGATGTGGAATGATTCTGAATTCTATACATTCAAAAACATCCATCTTCATACATTTCACCAACACGCGTTTCTCTCCGTGTCAGCCAACATGTTATTAGTTAATCATCAAGATGAGAACACAGAGTTGCACAGAATTGGAATTCCCTTCGCAATACTTCCTGGGAGTTAGAGGAACCTGTGCGTTCTGTCACCAGGTGACTACAGTTAATCCGATGTTCCTTATCTTTTAAGACCCATTTCTATCGTATTGTCTTACTAACGCTTTAACTAACCTTTGAATCCAAACTGTTGCAACTCAGCCGACATGAAACATACAAGGTGTAAAACATGGACACACCTGGCGGCCTTCAGCTTATCTTTGCAGAAGCAGCTAATAATTTTCCAATATAATTTGTAACTCAATACTAAATTACATATTTTAACTAGTTACATGCTGAATTTGAATTTCAAGCCTAAGTATTAATTATGCTATGCTACTCTCTCTCTCTCTCTCTCCTCCCCCCCATCCATCCTCTCCTCCCCCATCCATCCTCTCTCCTCCCCATCCATCCTCTCTCGAGACAACAGGTAAGGAGGGAACACGTCGCAGAGGACGTGTTCCCCAATTCCTTACAGTTCCCCCCCTTGAGGATCGGCCTTAGGAAGATTCCCATAAGGCTTGTGCGGGAACCTGGCATGCAACCGCTTTAAGCCGGAAGCATGGATCTGACAGAGAGGTACCCAAGAGCGTTCCTCCGGTCCGAAGCCTTTCCAGTGTACGAGAAATTGAACTCCTCCTCTTGAGTATCTGGAATCGATTATAGATTGAATTTCGAATTCTTGTTGACCCTGTACTATGGTATGACAGATGGAGGTTTAGGCGAGACATCAGGAAATTGAAAACTTTGAACCACCGGTTTTAACAATGAGACATGGAAGACTGCCGGGATTCTCATAGATCGAGGCAGTTGCAAGCGGTACGCCACGGGATTGACCTGTTTGAGAACTATCAAAAGGGACCAGGAATCATGGGGCCAGTTTCAGTGTAGGTGTCTTCAGTCTTATGTTCTTAGATAAGTCACACTTTGTCTCCTGGCCTTAACTTGGGCGCCTCACTGCGATGGCGATACACCTGTGTCTTTTATCTGAGTACGGCTTCCTGCAGAGTCCTTTGAATCTTCCTCCAAGAATTTTGGAGCGAGTTTACTCTGGAATCTGCTGATGGAACCCCAGAAGGATTGGAGGAGATAGGAAGGTGAGCTGGACGGTATCCATAATTTATGAAAAATGGTGATTCTTGCATAGACTCATTTCTGAGTGAGTTATGGGCGAATTCTGCCCATGGAAGTAGCTCCACTCAGTTGTCCTGTGCGTCGGAAATAAAGCGACGCAGATATTGCTCTAGAGACTGATTCGTTCTCTCAGTTTGACCATTGGTTTGGGGATGATACTCAGAAGAAAAAAAAGAAGAGTGATCTCCAACCTTTGGGCAAAGGCACGCCAAAATTTCGAGACGAACTGTGACCCCTGATCGGACACTATAGAGAGTGGAACTCCATGAATACAAAATATTTATTTAATATAAATATCTGCTAGGGTGGAAGAATTAGGAAGACCATGGAGAGGAATGAAATGGGCCTGCTTGGAAAATCTATCCACAATGACGAGAATCGTATTCAGCCCACAAGAAACAGGAAGCTCAACAATAAAGTCCATTGAGAGGTGGGTCCACGGTCAGTCCGGAATGGAGAGAGGACGGGGCAGACCAGACGGCTTATTGCAGGTGGACTTATTTCGAGCACAGGTGGAAGATGAATTTATGAATTATTTGATATCCTTAAACATATTAGGCCACCATTAGGTGTGTCTGATCAGATTGGAAGTTCTTTTAGTACCCGGGTGACCGGCCGACTTAGAGGAATGACCCCACTCAAGGATTTTCTGCTGAAATTGAGGTGCAGCATAAAAACAACCCTCCGGCACTTCCATACCCTCGGGGATGAGTGTCTGCGTCTCCAATATCTTGTCTAGTACATCGGAAAGAGTTCGCCGAGATGACATATTTGGTGGGAAGAATGGTTTCATGAATGTCTTCAGATCGGTCTTTACTGACAAATTGACGGGATAAGGCGCCAGCCTTTAGATTGTTAGTACCAGGAATGTAGGAAATTATATAGTTGAATCTGGAAAAGAACAATGCCTGACGAGCACCCTCGATATATAACAGATTTCTATGGTCCGCGAGGATCGAAATTGGATTTTCGGTACCCTCCAGGAGATGTCTCCACTCTTGTAAAGCAAGTTTGATGGCCAAGAATTCCCTCTTGCCAACATCGTAGTTTTGTTCTGTGGAGGAGAATTTCTTTGAAAAAAAAACCCGCATGGATGTAGCTTATCCTGGGGAGACTGTCTCTGTGAGAGTACGGCTCCTGCTCCAATATCCGAGTCGTCTACTTCCAAAGTGAAAGGAAGTTTACTGTCCGGATGGTGTAAAATGGGAACAGAGACGAATGCCTTCTTAAGAGTTTCAAGGAGACCAAGAAGAAGTGTCCGCATCTCTCTTTGTCAGGGCAGTGATGCGAGCCACTGTGGCGGAGAAATAACGGATACATTTACGATAATAATTGTCGAAGCCAAGAAACCGCTGAATCGCCTTGGGAGAAGTGGGTTGGGGCCAATCTACAACTGCCTTGAGTTTATCAGGATCCATGGAGAAGCCTTTGTCAGAGATAATGTATCCCAAGAAAGAAGTGGACATTTGGTGGAAAATACATTTCTCCATCTTGGCATAGAGGTGATTCTCACGTAGACGGGAGTACACTAACTTGGTGTGCTGAATATGCTCGGGTATAGATTTGGAAAAAATAAGAATATCATCGAGGTAGAAAATTACAAACATGTTGAGAACATCTCGAAAAATATCATTCACAAATTTTTGAAAAACTGCTGGGGCGTTACAGAGCCCGAACGGCATGACCAAATATTTGTAATGGCCGTCTCTTGTATTAAAGGCTGTTTTCCATTCGTCCCCTTGTCGAATACGTTTAAGATTGTAAGCCCCACGAAGATCAAGTTTAGAAAAAATGGAAGAACCTTGTAGACGATCAAACAATTCTGAAATGAGTGGCATGGGGTAACGATTCGTCAGGGTTATTTTGTACCCTATTTCAAGAGAATATATAAGTATTTTACTGTGTATTTCTGTCATGTTGGATGTAGCATTGGGCTTCTCTGTCGTCTGTTGTATACATACGCTCAATAGCACTCCATTTTGACACATATACATATACTAGCTTATATACCCGGCGTTGCCCGGGATAACATTTTCCCGCTCCGCCTCGCTCTACGCTCACCCCCCTCCTTTCACATCTCCATTTCCCCCCCCTTCATAGTTCCGATTTCCCCCTTCCCCTCTCCCATTCCCCCCCCCCCCCCCGCCTTCATAGCTCTGTGGCGGCGGGTAACTGGGGGGGTGGCCGGGAGGGTTGGGATTCCCCCTTCCCCTTCACAGCTAGGCGGCGTCTCCCTGGGTGGGCGGGTTGGAATCTCCCCCCCTTCAGAGGTTAGCGGCGGTTGCTCACCTTTGGTTAGAATGATTTCCCCCCCCGTCTCTTTCAGCGTTTCTTTGTCCTTTCAGAGCCAGCCGGAAGCAGAAGTGGGAGAGGGAGGAGTGGGGAGGGTGACGCGGGTGGGCGGGGGGGTGCCTCCCCCTGACAATCCATCACCCCCCCTCATCATCCCCCCTCACCTGACATCATCCCCCCCTCCCTTGCATCAATCATCATCCCCCCCATCCCTTGCACATCATCGCCCCTCCCCTTGCACATCATCCACCCCTCCCTTTGCACTATCCCCCCCTCCCCTTGACACATTCATCATCCCCCCCCTGCACATCATTCCCCCACCCTGACACATCATTTCCACCCCCCCCTTGCACATCATCATCCCCCCCTTGCACATCATCATCCTCCCCCCTTGCACATCATCCTCCTCCCCCTGCACATCATATCCACCCACTTGCACATCATCACAACCCCCCCCCTTGCACATCATCATCCCCACTTGCACATCATCATCCCCCCCCTTGCACATATCCATTCCCCCCTTGCACATCATCCACCCCCTTGCATCATCATCCCCCCCCTTGCACAATCATATCCCCCCCCCCACTTGCCACATCATCATCACCCCACCTTGCACATCATATCATCCCCCCCCTGCACATCATCATCCCCGCTGCCACATCATCATTCCCCCCCCTGCACATCTCCCCCCCCTTGCACTCATCCCCCCCCCCCTTGCACCTCACATCCTCCCCCCCTTGCACATCACATCACCTCTGATCACGGCGGGACTGCGTGCGCTCGCTCGGCATCGGAAGTGCCGCACTTGAGAGCGGGCTCGGCTCCCCGGGGAGGAAGGGGAGAGCGGGCTCGGCTCGCGGAGGGAGAGCAAGCTCGGGAGGAGGTGGAAAGCAGCCGCCGCGGTCCGCACAGTGGGAGCCTCAGCGGTGTTGTGCAGAGTGCACGGTGAGAGTAAGCTTACGTGCTGGAGGAGGAGTGACGTGCAGGGAGCAATAGGGGAGAAGGGAAGGCGAGCCTGAGAAGAGGAAGGGAAAGGGAAGGTGAGAGGCCGTTAAAACGCTTCAGGGAGGCAGAGAGAGCGAGATGGGAAGAAGTGCAGTGTTGCAGGCATCGCGTGCGGTAGAGAGAGGCGAGGGCCGGAAGTGTGCGGCGTGCGGGAGAGAGGCGACAGCCTGGAGTATGTGGCGTGCGGCCGTGAGAGGTGAGCAGCAGGGAGAGAGGCCACGGTGAGAGGGGCTGATGGTGCGCTTCGAGGGGGGGTGGTAATGCGGGTGTGAGGGACTGATCCGGCGGGTGCGGATGGAGGTTGCGGCCCGGGTGTGGCCGGTGGGTTTCGCGGCAGATGGCGAGCCGGGTGTGAGGTACGGCTGGGGGGGGGGGGGGGGGGGGGGCGGGGGGGGGGGTTGCAGGGGCGCTCGGTGAGGAGAATTTGCGGCTGCACTGCGCTCAGAGGGGCACGCGGTGTAGGTGTGGAGGGCGGGACACACGGAGGGGAGGGGGGCGAGGTACACCGACCAATGAGAGCCGTGGTGGGGTGGGACACGGGGGGTGAGCCAATGAGAGCCGTGGGAGGGCGGCGGCCGACGGACCAATCAGATTCCCCCTAGACACGGACATACAATGGTTTCAAAAATATAGATATATATATATATTTTGTGGGGACTCAGGGGTTCCCAAAAAGAGCTTGCTGGTGTTCTGTGTTTTGTTAACCCATTCTCAGCTGTTCCAGCTGGTGGAGGTTAGTGGCTCCTCCTTCCCAGGTTTTAAGCCCGCCCCTCCTCACTTCCCTAGTTTGCAAGATCCTCATTCTGCTGGATATAGACCCACTGTGGTCTTTCTCCCTCCTAATAGAGGTAAATGGGAATTTTAATCCTAATAGAGGTATATTAGTATTTTCTCTAGTAGTGTTAGGACTTGCGAACGGGTGTCTGCCTTGACGAGGCTCGCAAGCTTACAACGCTTTGGCCAAAGGGTTAAACTAAATGACCCTATTTCAAGAGAATATATAAGTATTTTACTGTGTATTTCTGTCATGTTGGATGTAGCATTGGGCTTCTCTGTCGTTTATTTTGTTAAGGCCTCTATAGTCTATGCATGGACGAAGCGAACCATCCTTCTAAGGAAAAAACGAACCAAGCCCCGGCTGGGGAGGATGAAGCTCTAATGAACCCTCTCTTTAAATTCTCGTGAATATACTCAGACATAGCCATAGGATAAGATCTACCTTTAGGAAGTATGGCACCAGGCAGAAGATCAATGGGGCAGACATAAGGGCGGTGAGGAGGAAGGATTTCAGAACGAACCTTAATCAAAAACCGATGAAATCTGCATATACTTCAGGAAGTGTGGGTTTGGCAGGAGTACTGGTCTCCAATCCAGCGATAAGTTGTACCGAGGATACCGGAGCAACTTCAGAAGTAATTCCCCATTACTCTAGTAATGTCTCTAGTCTGTCCAGTCTATAAGTGGATTGTTTTGTTGGAGCCAAGGAAGGCCCAGAATTACCTGTACAGAAGGTGAATGGATAACATCCAGTAAGATCTGCTCCTTGTGACCGTTGGTCGTGGAAAGAGTAAGCGTAGGAATCTCTAATGAAATGAAGGCTGGCTCAAGGGGACGTCCGTCGATTGCCTCTAAACCCACCGGTATTGATTTCTTGCTCATAGGAATCTTGTGTTTGGTAGCGAAATCTTGATCCACAAAATTTCCCCCAGTCCCGGAGTCGATGAAGGCAGAGGCAGGAACTAGGAAGCCAGGACACTCAAGGAAGATCGACAGCATGACCCTGGTAGGCAGACCTCTCTTAATAGAAGGGGAAGAGGAAATGGTACCCAATGAGATCCCTTTGTACCTCATTGGGTGTTGGCGTTTCCCGGCTTCATGGGACAATGAAGCACCAGATGACCCAACAGGCCGCAGTAAAGGCATAATCCTCCAGTTCTCCGACATTGTTTCTCTGAAGGGGAGAGCTGGTGACTTCCTAACTGCATTCGTTCCGGAGCCTCAAGAGCTGGGAAAGTGGGAGGAGATAGACTGGGGGTAAGAGCAGTTGGTGTGAAAGAACGAGAGTGATGGCGTTCAAGCCTCCTTTCTTGAAGGCGTTGATCCACCCGAATACAAACGACAATAAGATCTTCTAGCATCGTGGGTCTTTCCTGAGCGGCTAATTCTTTAATGTCTCGGAGAGACCTTGCCAGAAAGCTGCAGATAACGCCTCATTGTTCCAGACCGTCTCTGCCGCGATGGTTCGAAATTCCAGAGCGTATCTCGCAACCGATCTGTGACACTGTGAAATGTTGAACAATGAAGAAGCAGCAGTAATCCTACGGCCAGGGGTATCGAAGACCTGCTTAAATTCCTTCTTGAATTGTGGGAAATCCTGGACAAGCTCCGGTCTCTGTTCCCAGATGGGGGATGCCCATGTCAATGCATTTCCGGTTAATAAAGCGATAATATACGCCATCTTAGATCTATCAGAAGAGAATCGGGAAGGGGTTAAGTCGAACTGTATGTCACATTGGTTGAGGAAACCTCGGCATCCATGGGGATCGAGTGTGAGTGTGAGTGAGAGAGAATACTGTAACGCTTGCGCTGCCCACGAGCAAGACAGGACCCCGGTACTGAGGTGGGGAAGTATTGAACCACGCACCCACAGCAGCAGAAGCGTGCCTGGCAGGCGGATTGTCAACGTAGTCGGGTCTGGGTTGGAGAGAGCGGGTTAGTCCAGATACTTGCCGAGGTCTTGGGTTGGAGAGATTAGAATGGTCAAAGTCCGTATAGCCGTGGTCTGGAGTTGGAGAGGTCAGAATAGTGGTAGTCCGTGTAGCCGTGGTCGGGGTTGGAGAAATCAGCAGAGTCGAGGGTAAGCCGGGGTCAATATCCACAGGACTTTCCAAGTACAAGCCGGGTCGGTACACGAAGGGTTAACTGTAGCGAGAAGCACAAGACAGGGAGGAAGGCACAACAGACGTGGAAGCACAAGGCAACAACTAGTTATGCTCAACAACGTAAAACAGGAAATGCAGGATATTTAAAGCACACAGGAACCAGTCACAAGAGAGAGCGGGAACAGAGGCGCGGCCTCCGCGGAGGCAAGGATTGGCTGCAGGAGACAAGTGGGCTGTAAGTACTTGCAACGCAGCTGGGGAGTAGTGCACGTCGTCACGTGTGCGCGCCACGTGCAAGAGAAGCGCGACCGAGGGGGCGGAGCTAAGCTCCGTGGCACTCTAGAAGAGCTGGGTGCTCTGTAAGCAGAGCGGGGGTGCGCGCACGCGCTGGTGCCAGAGTAGAGGACTGCGAGACAACAGGTAAGGAGGGAACACGTCGCAGAGGACGTGTTCCCCAATTCCTTACAGTCTCTTCTGAAATGAGGACATAACCCTGCCAAAATCAGAGAAATAAAGCCTGGTCCTGTTCAGCACCTCCCTTTGTTTTCTTCCGCATTTTAAACCAGCAGCTTCAACTACCCTGTGTTACAACGCATTTTCAATATACATTCCCATACGGTAAGACATATCGTTATTCCCCAATAAATGCTGGGATTCACCAAGGCCCGGTGGTGCAGGGCATCTCATCCTGACCTTGCCATTCAAGTCAATGATCAGGTGCGATACCCTGCATCGGACCTTAGTTAATCCCGGCGATACAGTGAAGGGTTTGCAGTCACTGGGGTTTTAGTAGCTAAGAGAATAACGCTGATCATTTGGACTAGTGCTTCCAGTGATTAATGTTATATACAAAATGCACGTTTCAAGTAACAGATGGAAATTCAAACTCCCCAGGTGACCAAAGGGAGCTGGCCGTGTTTGTTGACAGAGCTTCGATTCTTTGCATGCCTGCTCACCTGGGGCCTGCGTTGTTCTGCACGTTAACACGAGAACGCAGTGAAATAAGATTTGAGCAACTACACTTGGTCTGAGCAAAAGTCATACGATCGTGTCAATGTTACAGCAATACTTTTTAATCAGTCGTCATCTTTTTAACCGGTTTGCTGCCCTGCGAAGGGTTGCTAGACCTCCATCAGAGATGAAGAACTCTGAAGCCATCGGAATAGCAGCTGTGACCGCTCAGCTTTATGTATTTTGCACAGGCTCCAAACTGCCCGGCCGCACAATTTGGGAGATATTGGGCTCAGCTTCCTCCAAGGGCAGCAGATTCTTCGTTATGGTTTCTTTCCTGGAAAGCCTGGCTCAGAGGTCTGACCGAGGACAAGTCACGTTACACAACTTCCCACTAGATGCCTGACAGATTGTGTGCCACACAATAGTCACCCCCTTTATCCTTGATGCAGAGTGCAACACCTGGGGGGAGGGGGGGGTTAATACAATCTTTTTATTTTCATAACCACAAAGATATGAACAACCGGTGTTTGAATTACAGCCTCTAAGAACTTTGTACAGTTGGAAGGCAGGGCTCTGTAGCTCTGTAGCTCTGATGCTACATGCGTACTCTGCTGAACTGCCTCCAAACTTCTAATAAACAGAGTCACACTCCAAGAACTCGCTGGTACCCAGCCAGAAAAGATCCAGGGACACATCTGGTGAATGGACAAAACAAAATGGAATGATAACAAATTCCACATGGAGTTAAATACGTCATTACGGTCTGTTGTAAACTGGTTACTGATTTAAGTTATCTAGCAGATTTCCTCCCCTCATTTCCTACAGAATACAATTTCCAGTGTGAGCCGTTGCCATGGGAAATGGTCAAACACAAGAACTGATACTGCTGCCCGTTTTTCTAACGGCAAGTGGGGCACGCGGGCCTGGGAAAGGGACCCGACACAGAGGATGAACAAGGTGACAAAAGTGCATACGGAAAAGAAAAGGACTAATGGCAAGGGGACATTCTTATTCAGCCCTTTGGCAGGAGTGCCGATTCCTCCCTCCTTCCACAAGATACGTTTGCACCCGCGTCACAGGAACACAGAGGTAGTGGAATATCCTCCAACATACACCCAAGATGCACAGCAGCGTCCTCCCAACATCTGCCAAGCGGCCACTCCGTCCACGTGCTGTCTCCAGACCAGAACACGAGAGGAGAGAGGGGGCAGGACACCAAGTGCATATTGTAGGAGATTTGTCTATGGCAATTTGAGGACAGGATTTAAAGTGCCTGTGAAATGGTTTGCACATTACTTGGCACGCTCCGTGCTAAATAATAACATGACTTTCTGCACTATGGCCACAGAGTAGTAATAGGTACACGAGTACCTCTCAGTAGTGGCTGAGAAGAGGGCCCAGCTTCTATTCACCAAGCCTGGTCAACTGGGAGGAATATTGCATTGCACAACACATTAAACTCAACTCAGCAGCACTTTTATCCCCTGCACCCAATTTTCCCAACTCTATCTGCCCATGAAATGCCTGTGAATTGACTGTATAACCTCTGTTCTTTTAATGTAACCATGTATTGTTAAAACTCTGTGCCCAGGACGTACCTGAAAACGAGAGGTAACTCTCAATGCATTACTTCCTGGTAACACATTTTTATACATAAAAATAAACTGCTGAAAAACCAAAACAGCCGCATACGCTTTTAAATCTTCAAACCGATATAGTTCCAAACAACTCAAGGACTCTTGTGGCTAAATTTATCTGACAGCGAGTGAGAGGGGGGGGGGGGGGGGGGGGGTTAAGTGCAACCATAACACACGCCGGTTTCTGGAGGATGAAAGGAGGAATTCTGCAAAATTGTTAATCAGCAGATATGCTGGTTCTGCAGCTTTAAGTATCTAACAACCTCTGGCCTACATTCAGCAGGGCTGAAGTCTGGCTCTGTGTTTATGTTTCATCCAGACAGCCAGCGGTTGATGACGATCTATTGACGCAAGAGCCACTCTACACTGCATAACTGAAATTAATCAGGAGAGGGAGGAATGCTTTTCAAGCAGCTACTGAAGACCTGTGAACCATGCAAGAGCTAGTTTGTAAAACAGCCACAGTAATGAGAACTGCCAATACAGAGAGCACTCTCCGGCTCATCTGTGGGGCTTCATTTAGGACTGGACATCCACCGATTCTCCAGCCCAGGAAGACTTTCCTCACCATAAGGGTAGGTTACAGTTTACATGGGGCGAAGACAGAATAGAGCAGGGATGGCCAACTGCAGTCCTCAAGGGCCACCGACAGATCAGCTTTACAGGATATCCCTGCTTCAGCACAGGTGGCTCAGTCACTGTGCAGAAGCAGGGATATCCTGTAAAGCTGACCTGTCGGTGGCCCTTCAGGACTGGCGTTGACCACTCCTGGAATAGAGGAACATATTCAGCAGAACGGCACTAAAAAGTCTTAAGCACAAGATACCTAAACACACACTGTATTCTGCACAATTGATGGTCGTCTAGTTTTTTTTCCCCCCTTCTCATGCCCTGATCCAACCAACTGCACAAGTGGGCCGGAAACCACTGAGGAATCTCACATCCTGGCCCCAGAACAGAAGTTTTAATGCTTCTAAAAAAGTACATTCAACACAGGCCAAAACTTACACAAAAAAATCTTAAAGCATCTGTGCACAATGCAGATATCTCCGAGGGTAACATCAGCCCCCTCAGAGTTTACATTAGGTTTGCTGTTGATAGAGTAAAAGCTGCAGTGATTAGCAAGGGCAGGCTGAGCGTGCGCGCTATAACACAGGAAGAGAAAACCTATGGCGAGTGTAGATTTGGATTCTGACTCCCTACGTTTTCTACTACTTAGTCATAAATCATAAGGGGTCAAATATTTGCCCCTGCACCTGTACAAAAACCATGCTGCCCCAACCCCTCCTCCCATCTTTGCCTGGTCTGCCATGTTAATTGTGTGGATCTCATCACAACTGTCCTTCACCCCAGGGATTACCGGCAGCAGATCCCTTCCACTCAATAATGGCTTCTCCATGGGGTCACTAGGCAGTACAGGCCGTCAGATGTGATTGACAGGAGCAATCATTGAACTAGACGCATGTGTTTTCCAGGATCTCTGCTCTCTGGGAACAGGAGGCAGATGTAAAGTCAATAGCAGCACGTCCGAGTGGCGCGATCATGTGCAGGTATAATCCTAAGAGATACTCTCACACTATTATGAGAGGTTGGGGCTTCTGATCAAAACCAAATCGGACTGACAGACACTCCGCATCCCTGGAAGGGAATGTATATAACGAGTCTCAGTGCGAGGTCTACGCAGTTAGGACTGTAAGCGTGTTCTGATCAGATGCATTATGATGGATTTGTAATGCAACTCCCCGCAGAGTTTGCGTTAAGGGAAGTGCGCTGGGATCCTGGGCTGCTGTGTAGCGGAGATGTGGAGTATTGTAGCGCGCATGCGCGTGAATAGAATTTAGAAAGGCCCTTTTAGGACACTTCTAGGTTGGACAATTAAAAAAAATTTTTTTAAACTGTAGACTTTTGGAGAGAATGTTGAAAGAATTGAAAGAGAAAGGCCATACAAGACAGGGCAGGAGTGAAAAAGAATGAAGTAAAACAAAGGAGAACTATTAAAAATGAAAGAAATAGTAACAAAGTGTTCAGCTGAAAGTGAGATGAGCGAGGGCCTATAAAAGGGCGAGAGAAAAAAAAGCGAGAAAAGCTTATAAATAAGGTATAGATACAAGTTAAACAGAATAAATAAATGGATAAGGCGCTAATCAGGTAGGAACAAAGAAGTCCAGAACAACATCCAATGTGACAAAAATACACATTGAAATACATACACACATATCTCTCTCTCGAAAAAAAAAGATCATTTAGGTAACCCTTTGGCCAAAGCGTATAAGCCTGCGAGCCACTTTCAAGGCATGACCATAGTATCGTAGGTCCGAACAACTAACTGATTAAAATCCTTATTGACCTCTATAATTAATTAGAGGAAGGATTGTCCTGGCATTGAACCAGGAACATACAGGTATATATATTTTGTGGTAATTGGGGGAGGGGGGTTCTGAGAGCTTGCTGGGTATCTGTGTGTTTAGGTAGGTCAATATAATGCTGGAATATACTGAGAGATAGATTGCTGGGAAGCTAGATCTAGTCCAGACTAAGTCCAACTTGAGTCCTCAAGGACCACCAACAGGTCAGGTTTGCAGGATATCCCTGCTTCAGCACAGGTGGCTCAATCAAAATTGACAGCCACCTGTGCTGAAGCAGGGATATCCTGATAACCTGACCTGTTGGTGGCACTTGAGGACTGCAGTTGGCTGCTTCTGGACTAGTGAGACAGAAAATATATAGATGGTTATCGAAGTATATAGAGGAGTAACTAGATAAATAGGCGATATACATATGTATATGTAGATTATAGGTAAGCAGATAGATTGTTAAGGGGGGGGGAACATACAGGAAGGCAGATAAGGAGACAGGTAAATAGATACAGAAAGTAAACAAACAATAGCTTTATACAGTATGAGATTGGGATACATAGATAAGGTTGATAAAGGGATCAGTTTTAGAAGTTGGATCTATACGCTACATACTATGACACCACATGGTTTAAATGAGGCCATTGATATCAAATCATGTTTAGAATATTACATCGCTGGCTTTCTGGTCTCTTGAGACTTCATTACAGTATATAGAATACATTATATTTTTGTTACAGTTATCAATAATTCATCGCTTACACTGCCAATGTAAAATGGATCAAAGTGGTATATCATTTTTTTAAATGAATGATTATTAACAAATTGATTGTGCATAATCAGTAGCATGTGTATACTTATACTGCTTCATATCGTTTCCCAGATGAAAAGTGCATTTTGGATAAATTGCCATCTTGCGAATTGTAATTGTTTTTAGATACAGTATATATTCTTTTAACTATAGTATGTTCTTTATTAGTCGGTCTTTAGGATGGAAATTACTTGGGTGTTCCAATATACATTTTTTAGGATAGTAATATACGAGTGTTCTTATTTTAATTTACTGTAATTTAGTTTAAAGTGAGATGCATTTAACATTGTAGATCTTATGTTTTGTATCAATCATGATCTGTTAGGCCTCGGCCATGGTCAGCGCTTACGCGCCGAGCCGTGCTTACGCGCGCTTGTACTTACCTGTGAGCCCCTACAGCCGCAATGAGAGCGGCTTTAGTAGGGGCTCGCCTACGCTTCCGCAAGCGCGCGGAAGCAAGCGTAGGTCTTAGGTAATTTTTAAATTCAAGCGCTTGCCGGAGCGCAGGGCCGGTCACGTGAGCGGTTCGCCCAATGAGGGCGAACCAGCTCCGTGACGTCACTGGCCCGCCCCCTGACGGCGCGAAGGGAAAGCACCCGCAACGCCAGGGAAAGCACCCGTTTTCCCTGAGCCTCAGCGCGCCAACGGGAAGCTTGGCCGAGGCCTTATGCTCAGAGGAGAATTTATAATGGAATGTACTGTTTTTATAATGATTTAAAACCGGTATATGAATAGAATGGAAACTTTAACCTTTAGGTTAAGGTTTATGCATGGATGCATTGGGAAACAGCAACCCTCCGGTAAAAGCCGGTTTCCAAAAAGTACGTTTTTTGGTTAATTGATGGGAGTACAAATACACTGATTCCAGTGGCTACACAAACCCCTGATGAAGTGACACTACCACAAAACACGTAGGGAGGACATTTACTAGCAGTTGGTAGAGTTACAGAGTCTGCCAACCCAGCAGCCCTTTGTACCAATGGAAAGTTACATGCACCGCGTACCGTGACCCAACGAGGCCTGGAAGGGTGGCGAGATCGCCAAGCACAGATGGAGACGGCCACCACACCCCATAAAGTGTGAATGGGAGTTAATTTACTATAATTAGTGAATGCAACACATACCTGTCTTTTTAATATTATTAGAATAGTATTATGCTATGGGCATTCTGCGCTCCCTCTTTCTTTTCTTTTAATAGGTTTGTATATGGGAAGTGGACGTTTATAACACAAACAAGCAATGAGCGTCTTGGCCTTTTGAACATTTAGACTTCTCTTATTTTTGTTTTTTATTGATTTTAAGTTTTTGTACAGTTTATTGCATTGTTCGTTTAAGCATTATTTTGAGCACTATTCATTAAACACATAAATATATTAGTTTTAATTGATAGAAAAAATATTTTATTGACTTTTTTTGATAGTTTTAGGTAGGCGATCATGCTTAATTGGGCAGTTCTGGGTAGTAGTATTTGCAGGTCACAACTCAGGGTTCCATCAGCAGAAAAGCCCCCCAAAAAGGGGGACCTCATCCCTATACCTCAATAAAAGGGGGAAGGCGTGGAACGGGACTCTAGCTACTAGCCATTCTTTCATGGAAAATGTCCCTTTAACACCCCCCCCCCCCTCTTAACCCAATGTCACTGTTGGGAAGATTATTTCCTATAGATCATTCTACAGCACAAAAGAGCACCTGGTGTGATTTCAGAAAATGTAAGTGGTTTTCATAAGGTATTGTGCTCGTGAAGAGTAAAATACCTGCTGACACTTGAGAGGGAGAGAGGAGGAGGCGTCTGATACAAGCGAGTGCGTTGAGCGCGAGGTGGAGGCGGCAGACTATAAATACAAAACGCTGTGAATTAGTTCATCCCACGCTTAGGGAGATTAGAGCTGCTCGTGAGCCTCTGACATCATAATGACAGCTTAGCGAAGCGAGCACCCGCAGCAATGAAAACGACACCCGTTGGATGTCGGGTAAGGAAAAGGAGGGAGGGTCGGTCATCGAGTCTTCTCTCCCTCACAGGATAAAGACCCTTTGCCACTGCGTCACTACCCAGCAGACCTAGCAATAGTGGGCACCGGCAAAAAATAAAAAATATCAGGCTTCACAGGTCCTCAATGCCAGCACCGAGGGGAGTCTGAATGCTCTGCCGGAGCTGCCGGCTGGGATAATTACAGACAGAAATTTAACAAATAAAAGGGACAGGGCGTGAAGGTGCATTTTGCTTGTTTGGAGGAGAAATATCTCAAACGTTAAAAAGCCTGATACGCCATATTGTACAGAAAAGCACACTAACGCTCTCCTTAGTAACCCAAGACATACAAACAACACATTAGCCTTCTACACAGAGAGAGGCTGCCCATGCCGGGGAAGGGCTCTCGGGTAGAACAGGTAAGGTTAAGGGTGGGCACATATTGCAGGAATCTCACTCCTCTACAGCTCAAACCGGCTTTAACCCTTTGCACTGCAATACGTTGCTGGCCACTCAGGCTGCAAAACTTCTAATATCCTTAGGTAGAGGTTTTCTGCAGTTGCTGACACGAAGCATCACTATGGCATTATTTAAACACACTAAAAGGACACAAAGGACCCTTGCACGGGGTGGCTGGGGGAGAGAAAGGGAGCTGTTTAAAAAACGACATTTGTTCCAATATCGTCGGATTCCAGCTGGGTTTGCCAGGAGAGGCACTCCTGGAAGACGGAATATTTTCCCCTGAAGACAAATCTAGGTGCAGCCTGGTGACCGGCATTACCTCATGTGCTTCAATTGTCATCCAAAAATCACACTTACACATTCCACAGGAGAAATGACACAGGCCTCGGAGAAAGGCAGACATTGTATGGAGCCCAAAGTGCTGTTTATTTGGTGCATGGGAACGAGGAATAAATAAAAAAACGTGGCACCCAACCAAGGCGCGCAGAGGGCCAGCGCATGGGGGGAAATAAGTCCACACGCTCCTCCAAGCAGAAGGGACAATGAATCTCATCTAGTGCAGACAAGGAAGGAGTACGACGGCACACATTAACGTGTTCGCTGCCAGTGCGGTAACACGTTTGCCAAAGCCAAGAGCCAGCAGCTAAGGGGTTACAGGTGCACACACCTGCAGCCTATGCAGGCACAGGAGGTAAAGCACAGCAGACACAACACACAAACACCAGCGCTCACAGGTGCCAGTCACTAAGGGAAAGAGCCCAGTCCGAGACATGCCGTCTGCATGTGACATAACTCCCATAGACCTCGGCGCAGCAGAGAATAGAAACACGCTTGTTTTGATGTGAAAGACGAACCCTCGCACAACTTGTGGGAAAAACCCCGGCTGTAACTTTAACCGTGAAACTTCCCGCAGAGTCTGGGATGCAAAGAGAGGCTCCAAAAATACCCAGCTGGAGGAGCCAGTGTCTGCGTATCCGATCCATGCCGAAAATTCAGCGGCGGACCTATCCGGCCACAGCGAGTGGGGTGTGCACCTGCTCCCACTTCCAGGCCAGTGCACGCGCGCACACACGATGGATCATGCGGCGCGGTGACCGTCTAGAATAGACAGGCACTCGGTAAATACAGCTACGAGGGAGTGGAGCCTGCGATCACGCATTAAGCGCTTGAGATTTAATAGCTCATATAAGAGAGCTTCTGTACAGAACCACTCAAAGGCCAGCAGCAGGTACACATGCCTGTGTCTTGGCATTAAACCAGAGGTTGTCCTAAGCTTTTGTTCTTTTTGAACTTGAGGTCCCTATACCAAAAGAATTACATTAAAAAAAAATAGATTAAAAAATAGTAAACCTGTATAGATTTTTCTTTTCTTTACTCAGCAAATGTGCACAAGAAAAAAATATAAAACTTCAAAAAGAGACAATTAAAATACTGGGATCATCCAAGAATCCCATAATTTCCCTCTGCCACGCCTAGCAGAACCTCTCTTGTCTCTACACATCCCTGGGCATGGAGAGAAAGGAAGAGAGACACACACACACACACACACACAACACACACACACACACACACACACACAGAGACACATACACAGAGACACACACACACAGAGACACACACACACAGAGACACACACACACAGAGACACACACACACACACACACAGAGTTCCTCGTTCAGATCACTGGAAGAGTTCGGGCCCCCGGGCAGGCAGCATCGTTTCCTCCGCTTGTAAAGATTAGCAGGACTGACGTCACGACGACACTGGGCAGATTTACAAATAAAAGAGCTATATAAAAAGGTCTCTCTGCGTCTCTTGATGTGCTCCTCCTATTTCCGAGATACGTAAAGCAACAGCGGGTAGGGCAGAAATGCAAAGTAAGAAAAAAAACGCTTCCAACTGGGACAGAACACACACATGGAAGAGCCAGAGAAAGCAGTTTATTAGGCGCTAGGAGGGGCCAGATCACTGCCTTGTGAGGACAGGTGGGACGTGGGCTGGAATATTATACACATGCCATGTGTGTATGTAATATAGATGCAGATAAGCACACGTTTGTAAAAACAGCAGCCTGATCATATAGCCATTTTGTTTTCTTCCAGCCTTTCACAACGCAATTTTGATCTTTAAAATCTGATTAAGCTTTGTTTGGGAGATAAGCAGGTGCAATATTAGGTGTCCGGGAGGTTAAAATGGAGCTCTCCCTAGAGCCCAGTGTAGTCCAAAAGGTTACCATGGTAACCTCAGAAGAAAATAAAATTAAGAAAAGCGTGATTTTAAACATAAAAAAAACCACAATATATTTATTGATTTAGAATAAGAGCAGAACATTCTCAGGAGACAAGATACTAACACAGTGCGAGTTATACTCATACAGGCTCCTCCTGGGGGCATTGCTGCTTTGATGACTGATGGACAGCTGTGTAATGCGGCAGGCATAAGTTTATAAGGGTCCATGTTGAAATGGACATGAAGCAAAAGGTGACAAGCAATTGCATGTCAATACCCAGAATCCCTGGCTGGAGTGGAAGCGTTGTATGCCAAGAGATAATGGTGAGTAGCAGGGTTGCAGACCTGTCTGACACGTGCATGTGCTCACAAGGGGTATTTTAATTTCATGTAATGACAGAATACACATTGCTTTCTGCTACTATTGAAGGAGTTAAACTACTCTCTTGGGTCTTTATTGTCAGTAAATACACGGTCAATAAAAAGATCTCAAGTAAATAAAAGGTTAGACGCAAATAAACAAATTTTTGTATCAGACGCCAAGCTATTGTTCAGTGTGTTGATGCCCGAAACTGCCAGTGACACAAAAATATCAAACAAACGCCATCAAAACACAGAAATCACCCAACACACGGAGCGTATGGTTACATACAGTACAACCCTAAAACGCAATACACGTTAACAAAACTCCCAAATTAAGGCTGTATAGGAACTGGGGCTGCATAGGTGATAGGAACACACAAGAGAGCAGTATACATCACCCCACGGGTTGGGAAACAGCATGTTCCCATAAAGCAGGGGTGCTCAATTCCAGGGGTGCTCACCCCCCCCCCCCCCACCAGGTCAGGTTTTAAGCATGTCCCAGCTTCAGCACAGGTGGCTCAATCAGTGGCACCGATTGCGCAACCTGTGCTGAAGCTGGGATATCTTGAAAACTGCTATAAAATAACGTGTAGTGTATGATGGAGGGAGCACAGAGAGGCTTCTCCCTGCAGGGTAAGATCAGGGGAGGGCCAGGGTAAAAAGGTGTACGATAACAAACAGAATGCAGAACAGCAGAGCCTGTGTCCACAGACTGCACTGTGTCAAGGGCCATCTATAAATAGAACACACTTTACCCCCGGTCAGGATCAAAAGGCACCAACCGAGCAATAAACACAGCAGCAAGAAGCAGCATTATCACAGCTCAACCATTAACTGCACCAGCAATTCTACACCCCCGCCCCATCCAGAGACCAAAGAGCCTAAAGCTTCTTGAAAATGCTGACATGCACTTATAACCCCTCCCTCCCCGCTCGTTAAACCCTTTCCACGCTGGATTGTTCTGCAACACACATCAGGCCCCTCAGCAGCAAAGGGTCTGAAGGGGGCATCCCAGCCTAGGGAGGGGCGTAATGGGTTAAAACATAATTTCTGAATAACTTTAAGAACGTCGGATATTTGTTTCAGGAGACGGGGCGATTGTCAATCTTTTTAGCATACATTTTCAAGAAGCATTAAAAAAATTTAAAAAAAAGTTAACGATTAAACCGCACATTCGATCAATTAAAACATATCCCGATCATTAGTCCGATATGGTCCTTTATGGGACTGCACCTATAGAAACAGTAATTAATACGCAATACTATTTGCCGTTCGTCTGAATGACGCTCTGGTGATTTCATTGTTTTAAATGAGTCCTCTCCTATGTATGGCATATTACAAATCGGGAAGCAGGCTTTTATCTTGAGGTAGAGGTCGTTTTGGGATGCGACAGTTTAACGGTCGCTGTGATTAAGATGCTCATTGTAGGATACCTACTGAGAATAACACGGAATGCTGCCTCCCGGGGCTTTGCAGAATATTTTTGGGGGACTGGTTCATATGGTAAATTGAAAGCAGTTCCCATCCCAAGAGAAGTCACAAAACCTCTCCTACCTGGGTGAGTGTGGGAGCTCATGTCGGGCCAGGAGGATTCCTCTGGCAACTCAAAACAGATCCAATAGTCCGGAAACACACTGAGCGAAACGGAGGACGGTGGGGAGGACACTCCGGGGGAAAGAATCCAAGGAAGCCAACATGTAGGTTACTGGGGAGGTTTTCCAAATGTGCAGACCTGCAGACAGAGAGCAGAGGTTACTTACACACTGTAATACAGATATGGACAGCAGGCTCCTGTTCCACCACACTAATCCACTCCAGCTATTACCAAAACCCAGCAATCACTGCATGTAAACTGTGATGTGTTCCAGCGCTTCCTGTGAGCGGAGCAGATAACTGGAGATTCACAATATAAACACACGCCACACGGTTCCTGCTTTTGCAATGCCTTAGGCAGAGTCCCCGGTGGTCCCGGCGGCATGCCCGCCACACACCACAGCACAGCCCTCTATGGGGCAGGCCCCAGTGGCTGTGTGTGTGGGCGCGCAAAGCGCTGTGACGTCTACGCTAGCAGAGAAGACAAAAATGCTGTCTTCCCGTGCCGCGATCACGTGGCCGCGCGCAGATATGCCCCGTCATGGCCACACCCCGTCATGGCCTGGCCCCCTCGCTCTCCCCTACAGACCGCCGATGGCAGCTGTAGTCTCTGCACGCGCCGCCAGGTGCGTGTGCAGCAGGGAGGACTGGGGCCGTGGCCTATGGAACAATACCTAGTCTCCCCATATTTTATTTTTCCCAATGGGACTCTCAGCACTTCACAGCTACAAGAAAGAAAACATTCAAGGTTATAGAAGGGACCAAACACAAGGAGATAGAATACAGGACAGGATAGCACTGTAGTTAATAGTCGGACAGGTTGTAGTTCACGGAATGGAATCTTTTGCCAGGGGCAAAACGCCACCGCAGGACACTTCGCCACGATGTTCGGTCCGCCATGCAACCGACCCAACAAGCCAAAACAGGTCTGCCACTCCGACAACTGCATGTTTAAACGTCCCGCGCGGGACCGCTACAGTGCCTAGACAGGCCGCTCCAACGCGCCATATTTAAATGTCCCGCAGAACATTTTAAACATGCAGTTGTTGGAGAGGGTGGGCGCGCGGTGGACGGCGGTCAGGTATAGGAGTGGACATAGCAGCGAAGTGATCCGGCGGCATTTTGGCAAAACTTCCTAGACCTGTGGCTCATTAATTAAGTGCCTGGGTAAATAGGAGCCTGTTTTTATAGATTTCCAGAGAGGGGGCCTCTGGAACTGCACGAGGCAGACTGTTCCAGACTGTGGGAGCAGCGTGGCAAAGCTCGAGCCCCAAAGGGATTCAGGGCGGCTCTGGGAACCGTTAGGAGTCCTTAATTTGCAGATGGAAGAGAGGCAGCCAGGGCAGAGAACAGGTGCCATAGGGCAAGAACGGCTCTGGTCAGTTAATAAGTAAGACTGTTACGATATGTCGGGGCACTCACGCAGTATCCAAAAATAGAAAAAACGGGGTACCCCTATAAGTGGCAAACTAAAAAAAAGGCTTTATTAGAACATAGATAGGTGGTATTCAGTATAGAATAGTCCTCCCACGCAAGTGTTGCGCTTTCTCAAGGAGTAGCCTCACGAGACAGAGACCCTCTAGACCAGTGGCGGCCAACTCCAGTACTCAACAGACACCAGCAGGTCAGGTTTTAAGGATATCCCTGCTTCAGCACAGGTGGATCCATCAGGGGCTCTGTCAACGACTGCGCCACCTATGCTGAAGCAGGGATATCCTCAAAACCTGACCTGTTGGTGGCCCTTGAGAACTGGAGTTGGCCGCCCCTGCAGTAGACAAATAACCAGGCATTCAATGTTTATTCGGAAACCAAGAAGAAATGCTCAGAGACCGAGCATAGATCAGGTTGTAATTACAGGTTGCAAATAATTAATGCAGCATTCTTGACGAGCTGCCATTTCTGTTGAATGGAAGAAAGCGGGTTAGATTTACTGCGTCGCACACACACACACACACACACACACACACACACCGTAGCAATGCTGTACCGCAACGGTAAACTATCAAGCATTCTCATTTTAATATGGAGCACGCAAGGGCAGCTCATGAGCAATTCAACAGCAGTCTCTTTACAGCCTCGGTTACAAGAACTCACACCTGGACCACACTAACTCGGAGGAAAAAGAAGAATCGACATGCTGCGTTGTTCCTGCAGGAAGACTGGGCAATCTGTGCATATAACACTCACGGTGTCGGTTTGCTCCGGTCTGAGCATATACTTGTTTAACCGCATTGGTGCAGATAATGTCACAAAGCACAAAAAGCTCACTACGGCTCTTTCACAAGTGCCGGAAGATCTGTAAGTCAGCCCAGCTCTGCCCACTCGCCAAGAAAAATGTGCACCTCGTCTGTACAGAAACTTTGCACCGTGCCAAATAATTATTTTGAAGGTTTAAATTGCAGCCTGTCTGGGGGAGAATTTTTTTTTTTTTTTTTTTTAAATAACTGGATGGAAACAAATAGTTTTTTGGTCACCCTGGCAACCGGTTTCAAGTGTGGTACGCTGCTCTGTGTGACTCCATTACTGGTTCAACATGAGCATCCTACAGCAGGCGCTGCTCAGCAGGCAGAGAAGGCAGCTGGTACCATTCCTGGGCGTTGCATTTCACACCCACACAGGGTACTTGGATTGCGGATGCACGTGTTCTGCAGCCGCTCATCATCATCTCCTTTTGAAACGCTAGCTGTAGTCAAGGTTCCCCAAGACATGCAGAAAAGGAAGAGTCCTCCAAGCTCCCTGACCTGGGGTGGGAGGGCGGGGAGGGGGGGGGGGGTATGGAGGGTTGAGGAATTCAAAAGTGATAACACTGTAAAGTGAAAGAGGAAGGAATCCTAATCGAGGTATGCAAGGTATGCCCCATCCCATCCGAAAACCGTCAACGCCAACCACTTCCAACAGAATATGAGCTGCAGCCACGCGCAAGACATCCACATAGCTATCTACAACCGAAGATGCCAGTAATCTCTCAGGAGAAGCACGTGGGAACTCAATTATGGGTCATTTAATTAACCTGGTCACTGAATAAAGCTAAAAAGATGACAGCCCGGGCACACAAATACTCGTCATTTTCAATGTCAAAAGGGGCCAGCGACCAGCCCCCTTGCTGTACTGCAAGTACAGCTTGGTGAATAAGGCTGTGTCCATAGTGCAGGAAACGGCGCGAGCCAAACTCTACAAACACAAGGACGACAATGTATTCGTGTATAGTGCGCGCTAGCACGTGCACATGTGCACCGGGGAGACCGGCGCTTCGTGCTACAAACAAGTTTGTATTTCCCTGCGAGACGGCCAAGTCACGTGAGTGGTTCGCCCAGTGAGGGCGAACCAGCTCCGTGATGTCACGGCCGCACCCCCGACACGCCTTCCTGTCGCCTCTGCCTGCAGGACAGGAAATCTCTCCTGCTGCAAGCGAGCGTGCGCCGATACGAAGCACGCGGAAGCGGGCGCATCCACTATAGCCAAGGCCTAAGGCTGCGGTCTCAATCAGCACTGTAGCACCGCACCCGGCAGGCGGGGAGGGGGGGGGGGCAACGCGTGCACACATGGAAAACGCGATCTGCGGTGAGATGCATGGCAGGGGTTTTGCAGGGGTGTGGCCTTGACCTCACGTGGCTGGTTTTCCCTCATTGGCTGAACCGCGAGGGGGGGCGTGGCCACTCCTCCGCCGCAGGTTGTAAATACAACAAAATTGTATTTAGAAAAACGGGTTGTAGAGCGCGGCTGCCAAATGCGCGCCAAGGTACATACTGGGCCCAGCCCCATTGAGGGGCGGTACTTGTTGGTGCAGCGCACGCGTAGAACGTACTGGGGACATTGCCCACACAGCCTTAGGCTATGGCTCCAGAGCAGGGTTTTCCAATCAGGGCTATGTCACACTGCGTACCTTTCTTATTTGCATTGTGTTGCCTATTTTATTCGTATAAATTACTGTGGTGCACAGATTAAAATGTTATGATCCTTAAGACGCAAACTCAGACCCTGCAGTGGCAAGGATGAGGTCAGGCCTCATCATGGGAGCTGAATCACTGCACACACCCTTTAGTATTAGTATTAAACAGAGCTCGAAGGCCACAGTGTGTTAAACTGCAGCTACAGAGCGCTTCCAATCCCTGGAACAGCTAAACTAGAACCATTTAAAGCGGCAATCCAAGCCAGCCACATGTTTTAGCCAATATACTTACCTCTGAAGTAGGTGTCGGTAGCCGCTCACCTCAGCTACCAGGGATCACATAATGTTCAAAGCTCCTGTGCCCTGCGGGCCAATAGGAAGTCATGACCTCATCGGTGGGGCATCCTATTGGCCCATGAGACACGGGAGCGTTAGGCCGAGTCCATAGAAGGACAGGCCGCGCTGAGGCGTGCGGACGCTCAGCGCTGAGGCCCTGCATCCTCAATGAGGATGCCTTGAGAGGCGGCTCGCGCGAGCGTCCGCAGGCGTGCTCAGGCTTTGGAGTTTTCAGCCGAGCGCCAAGCTGTTTTTCAGCGCGCTGTCGGCTGAAAACCTCCAATGAGAGCGGGGCTGCGTCAACGTCACGGCGCCGTGATGTCGACGTCAGTGCGTCGCGGGCGATTGGCCCAGCGACGTCACTGCCCCGCCTCCCTCAGTCTCCCCCCACCTCCGCGATCGCGGACGCTGCTCGCTGTAGTGTATGGAAATCGCACAGCTTCTGCAGCGAGCTTCAGCGTCAGCGCGGTGCAGCCACGGCCCCCCCTCTATGGCCCGGGCCTTAGACTTTAAAGACCAGCTCGCTCAGCCGGAGCGGCTACCGGCACCTACTACAGAGGTAAGTATCTCCAGAAGTAGGGGGTCCCCAGAGCTGAAATTTGTGGGGTTCAGCTCCGGAGACGCCCAGCTAGATACACACACACACACACACACACACACACACGAAAAAAGAAGAAAACATTTAAGGTTAGCAGCAAGACCAAACACAAGGAAAGACACAGTGCAGGGTGGGACGGTACTGTAGCTATTAAATGCCTTACAGGTTGTGATTAATTAAATGCCTGGGTGCACAGGTAGTCAGCCTGTGTTTATAGTTTTCCAAATAGGGGGCCCCTCAAACTGTACGAAACACTCTTTCGTTCCAGCCAAGATCAAGACAAAAACTGGTGCAAGGGAGAGAGAAAAGGAGCTGAAATCTGTTTACGGCGTGTTGTTTCAAAGCACAGCGCTTATTAAACAAAATGAGCACACTTTTTACTGCAGCCTCCTGGTTAAGGCATGAAATCCAGTTCCTTTCGCTAGACACAACACAAGACCTCTTCAGGTAGACTAAGGTTTTCTATGTAAAGAAGAACAGCAGAGACGCTCTCTTGTGATGAATATCAAATATTAAAGGGAATAAAAGTGATCGATGGTGAAATAATGAAGAAAGTGTTATATATCCGTGAAATAAATAATTAAAAATGATACGCTGCTCGACCGTCCTTCGATCCTTAGGAAATGTTGGTTGTAGGATAAGGGGAGCGCAGGATCATGACAAAGATAAAATGTACATATATTGCAATATTGCAATAGCCAAATGTTCTTGAAGAATAGTGGTAATTGTGTAAGTGGTCGTTGCCACTCCTCACATGGCCCAGATAGAAGGAAGACACGGAAAGGTTTCTTTATTGTATGTCTTTATTTATATAGCGCCATAAATGTACATAGCGCTTCACAGTAGTAATACATGCTGTAATCATATAAATAACAAATAATATAAACAGGTCATGGGAATAAATGCTTCAGACATAAAAGTAACATTAAGGAAGAGGAGTCCCTACTCCCTACTTCTAGTAAGTGCGTCTGCAGGGGCCAAGCTTTATGTATCGTGTGTCCAGGATTATCCAGTGCTATTCATATGCTTCTTTAAGCAAATGTGTCTTAAGGTGGAGGAATGGTCTCCGTCCATCACCATCCCTGGAAGTCTTGGAACTGGCGTGTTACAGGGGAAGCATCTACCATAAGTTGGACCGGAACAGAGATCCTTCTGGGGATGTGTTGTGTTGCCTGCCTTTCCCCCACTGGTGTGGATAATAGTACACAGGTTTTCTTTCAGGTCCAACCGAAAATTATCCCAAAAAGCTCTGATGACCAGACCCCAGTTATGGCTGCACAAACTCATCACGAGTATAACTGCAACACACTCTGGAACTGGAGCCCACACATCTTCAGCCGTTTTTGATGAAGGCCTTTCCCAATGAACTTCGAGGTACGTTTTTGCAAGCATCTTCTTCACGTTGCTCTGACAAATTATGTGCATATATAGATTGTAAGCTCTTCAGGGCAGGGAATCCTTTTTCTATTGTTTGATTTCTGAAGCGCTTATTCCCATGATGTGTTGTATTATTAGGTTACATGTATTGCTGCTGTAAAATGCTATGTACCTGTATGGCGCTATTTAAAGACATACATACAGTACATACTTTAGGGCAAGAGTCAGAGTGTGTATGTCACAGACATACACACCCACACACACTCCCACCCACACACACACACACACACACACACACACACACGCGAGTAGTCAGACCGTGGCCCCTCCCCTATCAAAACGCTGGCTCCTAGAAAGTATCTTACATTTTTGTCCACCCCTGAATTTTACAGGACACACACACACACACAAAATCAGACACTTGTGTTATTTCAGGGAACCCCCAGTAAATGCTTGTTCAGAGCAACACACCAGAATTCACTGTTACAGTACTTTTATTATTAAAGGCCAAGACAAGAAAACAAAATAACTGCAGCCAGGAGGAGTATCCTACAGCAGGGAGCAGCAGTGTAAAATGTGAAGGGGAACTTTGACTCTCTCCAGCTGCCAACTTGTAAAAGCTGAATAACCATGTGCAGAATGACCGCAAAATGACCGCGCAGAGAGGCAGAGCCCCGCAGAATGACCGCGCCGAGAGGCAGAGGCCCGCAGAATGACCGCGCAGAGAGGCAGAGCCCCGCAGAATGACCGCGCAGAGCCCCGCAGAATGACCGCGCAGAGAGGCAGAGCCCCGCAGAAAGACCGCGTTATTAAAAACTCAGTTTTACAACCAAACAAAATAAATCACAGCAGCTTCCTCTCCACCAGAAGCAACAGGCAGCGAGGGCACGTGTGGAGGCCAAGGAGGGCATCTCAGGATAGCACTAATACCTTCACATCAGGCCCGCACTTGGAGTAAAGTGAGGCTCTAATTGTTCTGTGGTCTGTGAGGCTGGCACGGTGATAGTCCAGTGATACCTGCTATTAAGTGCAAGGTTAGCCACAAGGTGATTGCTCCCGGTGAATAGAGTGCAGTTAACATCTGGCACTATGGCCAGTGCTTTGATTGAGTATTCATTATTTGTATTCGCTACATGGCAAAGTGTGAAGCCCTGGGGGAGAAGGGCAGTGGAATACAGCAGGATCTTAAAGCCACTTCTCTGCCAGAGGATCCCTGCATTGCATTGCTGTGCGTACGGCTCTACGAAGCGTTGCTGGCACAGAGGGAGCTCAGCAAGGTTCCACAATAACCCTATAGCAAGTCCGCCATATTCCTGAACCAGCCACGGCTGTCTATCCCGAGTGCACAGGCCATGCTCACTGCAGACTCCATGACACACCCCAGCAACGGTCTAGAACAACTTGCCACAGCAGTGTCGCTGCGAAGATAACTCTCTAACCTTACCCCAAAAGCCCCCAGCGTTAAGTCCTTACCCCAACCCTAAAACCCCTTACCCTAAATCCCCTAACCTTAAACAATAATCTTCACCCTAAAAAGCTTAACCCCTTACCCTAATACCCACAATCAGAGCCCGTACTATAAAATCCTTAACGCCTCAACCTAAAAAGTTAAGTGTGGAGACGGGCGGCGGCGAGCTATCCCATTCCCCCCAGCCACGCTGTGCTCAGTGGCCGTGAGGAAGCCTGATATAGGCAGCCGCATGTAGCAATATATTCTTCTCAAATCATGTAACAACCATTAAAAAGCAGCAATACTACTTTCCAACTTTCCCCCCCGTTTCTTATTGGTATATGTAAAGCCTGTGACTATGTATAACTCCACAGTCTCACCTAATCTGGCAATCGTTTGGTGCTCCTGTTATACATCTGTGAAAGTCCTGATTGTGTGCCTAACATAATGGCTGCTTCCGTCAGTGTTGGGCTACGGCCCCAGTCACGGAGCGCGTGCACCGGTTTCAGCCACGACTTGTAGTTGCGATGGGACGCGCGTCCAGAGAAGAGCAGGGGGGGAGATAAGATCGCGACCGGGGGTGGGGCGCGGCCACAACATCACGCGGCTGATTTGCCCTCATTGGCTGAACCGCCGCCGTAACGTGGCCATCGCTCTGCCGCCAAGAGTCAAATATCTTGACTTTTGAAAATGTGATCGCACATCGCGCTTCCTGCAGGCGCGCGCAGGTGGTTACTGGGGCCAGCCCCATAGAGGGCCGTACTTTGTGTGTGCCGCGCACACCATCGCGTGCAAGCGGGGACAAGGCCTGAGGCTGAGCTTATAGTCAGCGCGCACGACAAACATAAAATTGCTTGATGTCTATGTGGCCGCCCCGAGTGCGCACGACGGAGAGCGATAGCGCGAACGCGTTTTTAAGAGAAAATGTTTTGTCTTTTCAAGCACGCCCGCGTGATGTCCGCTGTTCAGCCAATGAAGGCGAACCAGCTCTGTGACGCGTCAGCAACGCCTCCAATCTCCTGCAGCCATGTTCACAGATGGTTGGGGCTGCGTGCGCGAAGCTATGCAGTCTGTCGCGCAGGTTGTATAATCTTTGCCTAACGCAGCAGCTACAATGTATCCTTATATTACGAAGGTAACATTATCTATTGTTACAGTTTACAACTCAAACTGCTGGGAATATTGTCAACAAATTATCCTAAAACAGGAAAGTGTTGCAAAAAACTTGCACTGCTTGGGAGGTGGGTTAAAGCTGCAGTTCAGGCAATACCCTGCATGTGTGTTTTTATTAATAAATCAGTTCTGTAGTAAAAAAAAATACTTTTATCATTTTCTGTTTAAAAAAAAAAAAAAATAAACAACTTTCAAAGACCAATTTTCTTGTATTTTATTTTAACAGCCATTTGCTAAGGCACTGCCCCTTCATGTCCTGTCACAAGCTCTGGCACACCCCTTTGTCAGCCCTGCCCTCCCTCTAGCACATGTCAGTGCAGGAGTGCTCATGAATATTCATGAGCTTCCACTGAGTGACAGAAACAGAGGAAATACATTCCCCATATTTAAAGATGTCACCAAACTTTGCCGATCAATACACGGAGAACGAATTGACCGGCAGCTATGCAGTTCTTTAGGTAAGTAAGAGATTGCCCACATGAAATTATTGAAGTAAAAAAAAAAAAAAAATTATTTTAAAAAAAAAAGGGCGCTTGAACTGCAGCTTTAAAACCAGCTATAGAAACCAAAGGATGCTTTAAAACTCATTAAAAATGGCATTAAAAGTTGAATAAAAACAAAAAAGTCACAATCTAATACTACAGAACCGATTAAAACAAAATAAGATTTCACATGTTTTGCTGCTTTAAAATGGAATGTTGCAGTTGGTTTAATTTAAACCTAAGCGCCAAAATCTTCTATAACAAAATCAAATAATACAAGACATGAAGAAGAGCTGTTCATTTCTAGCTGGGAGCTCACACCTGACACAGGAAAGAATGCAGAAGACCTTCTGACTTCACACGATCATAGCCAACTTATCAAGATATTCCATCAAAAACACACAACTTCTCAATGACTTCACAATGAGCCATGTGATGAAGGTGAAAGTGAGGCAAATACAACTGGGATTTATTTGTAGAACCACATTTTAGAAAGAAAACACACTTAACGTTGGAACACACTTGCCACATCCCAAAATCGTGAAGAAAGCAAATTAAAAAAGCATGTTAGAATCAATACTGAACCATTATGCAAAGACAGTTACACATATTTCATCCAACGCCATGGTTCACATAATCACATTCATGAAAAACAGAAGCGTCAAGAAATGTCAGACACCCTCTGGTTTAAAATGCCATCAAGTTCCCTGGGGTATTCGTGCCTTTCATCAGGTTGAAGATGCAGAGATGGTGTTCATGAGCTGTCCTTCACGTCTCGGCATCACTTGAAAATATTCCCTTGCCCAAAAACCCTCACTCTGGGAGAAAAAGAAATCCAGAGGGAGCAAGCAGGTCAGACACACGTGAGGTTGGAAGAGAACGGCTGTGCTGCACAGTGATGGAGAGCATCTTGATCAGTGTTTTTCCACCAGGGTTCCTAGGAACCCTTGGGTTCCCCGGCATCCCTAAAGGGTTCCCTGCAATCTTCTGGTCATTTGAAAATTGTATCCAATACAGAAGAATTTACAAAAGCATCTGATCACAGGGTTGCTATTCGAGATAGTTGGGGGTTCCTAAGAATTTCACTTGGGGTTCCTTGACCATGATCTAAACCAACGATCCCAGTGTCCTCATCTCTAAGGTACCCCAGGCATGCAAGATTTGAGGAGTAACAAGAACACAGAATGGGATATTGGTTGGTTTAAAAATAAATAAATAACTAGAGACTCCCTAAATTGCTTAACTCCCTGCTCCGGTGTCTAATGCATATTCTCCTTAGAGAAAACAGAAGGGAGAAAAATGTGAAAGTGAGAAAAATACATGTAATTAATTAGTCATAGTAAAAAAAAAATATTTATTATATATATATATATATATAGGCTTAAGCTTGCTGCATGGTCACAGCTTTGAGCACAGCCGGGGTTAAGGTGCATACACAGAAAACCACCCACAGACAGCTGTTTCGACCTTAATGGGCCTCATCAGTGTGGGGTTGATTTTAACTGGGTATGCCTATAGGGAACCATGTTAAAAATGGTTTTTGAGGCAAAAAGTGACACTGTGTGCTCATTTGCATGTCATTTCCCAGAATCCCTTGCTGCAGTGGAAGTGCTGTAGCTGGTTGATGATGGGGAAAGGAGCGGTTTGCCAGACGAGCATTACAGTTATATATATTCTTATATATATATATATATATATATAATGTATATATACCTAAATATAGACATATAAATATAATATCTATATATATATATATATAATATAGATATATATGTATATTAATAATATATATATATATATATATATATAATAAATCAGGTCACAAACCAGCTGCGCATTTCACACCATAGCGCTTTATCAAGGTGTAGAGAAAGACAAGAATCTCATTATATTAACTTTTTCATACGGCTCTTTTCTCCCATTGGGACTCAAAGGCGCTTCACGACAGTATAGTGCGCGGTTCGCAGGGCATAGGGAGTTTTACTGATAGTTCCTGCAGTCATTCTCGATGAATTTACCATCTAAGCTTCTGGTGCTGACACCGGGAATTGAACCCCTTTTGTTGAGTCTTGACTCACCGAGCCGCTCCTCCTCCCAGCATGAAGCCATGTTGCTGCTGGCCACCACATTCTCTTAACCCTTTCTCTGCCAGAGAAGCCAGAATCACAAAGCAAAGGGGTTACTACCCATCATTACAGTCCTTCCCCACCGCATGGCTTTTCTATTGGAGACTGGATGTTTGAAGAAAGGAGTTGGTGAGAGCCTATATAGCTTTCTGGGAGTGTCATTTTAAATAGTAATAGTTAGAAGCGGGACGATTAAAAACCTGAGAAAAATGCAGTGGTGAAATGGCTGAAAACCCCCCAGAAATAAATCTCGATATCCTGTATGATTTGCAGTATAAGCAGCCAACAGCAAAACTTGTATCTTCATCAGCATGTTCAAGACATGTTTGATATACTGAAGAAAGGATGACAGAGAACTCTGTGCTGCCGTCAGTCTGCTTATTCCATCGCATTACCTTGCTCAGTACAATGAAGAACATATACAGACTGGTGTAACGCTGAAAGCACTGGCCCTTGCCAGAAAAGGCACAATGCCCAAGACTCCCTATATTCTCCGTATTGGTTGGTAATGACACTGCACTTGGATTCCAGCTGATCAGGATGCAGGTGAGTGCTGACTGCTAGTGGCCTCACCAGAATTGTTTAGGTGGTGATTACTCCCGGTGCAGTCACAGCATGGCGCCTGGAACCGGTGCACAGCTTTTTAGTTATGAAGAGGAGATTACTCTCAGTCACAGGCCCTGTGTTTGCTTTGTTGACACAGGTAGATTCAGTCTGTCACACCTCTGTGCGGGTGCTGCTTTTCTAAAGCTTTAGTTTTATAAAAAGGTGGACTTCTCAGAAGAGAAGAGTGTTCTGGTTTTGTTTGGTAACGGGTTCTGTACCATCCCTTTTATGGAGCAGTTGTGCCGGAGGAAAAGTTATGCTTCGCATGGAGAGAATAGCCGCAGAGCACTGCGTCGTCTGTCCTGCTCAGGTGAGCCTGTTTTGCTTTTGAGTTGAGACAATCTGTTTTTGCAGTGGGTGGGTGATTCTCAAAGACAATCTTGTTGTAGACTTCCTTCAGGAGAACCTACTGAATACATACATTGTGTGCGTACACACCCGCTATTCTCATACTCCTTTGATTTCAGGGGGCCTCTCCGCTCAGAGGTAATAAAGGCCTCGATTCCACACGGCGTCAAGATCTCAGTAATAAACAGGCATCTAAAAAAAACATCATGGTTTTCACCGGGATGCCTCTTGTTGGCTGTAGCCAGAAAAGAAAGCTCACTTCCTAATACTCTTCAGGGGGGAAAAAAATACTGCATTGTACAGCAATACTGTGTACGACTGGAAGGGTTTGTGTGAGGACCTCTCCTTTATGTTTACCCACCGTTTTTGCACACTCCACAAACGGCTCCTCTCCACTTATTCACAGTGCAATTTTCCGGTTTCTGGTGCCTCCCGAATCTGTGAAGTTACATTTTCTGTCTGATTTTTCCCCAGGGGGGTTTCTGCTTCCATACCACTCTGAAAGCCATTCTTTGGATTCTCTTTCGATCATCTCATCTTCAGAGGCCTTCCCATTACGAGAGGCCCAGGAAACAGAAGTGAAATCTTAGGCGCGCTTCTACCGACACTCAGTCTGCCCACCCTCCCACCGCGACAGCAACAAAGAATAGAAAACAGAATGAATAAATAAGAACCCTGCCTCACGCATAATGCAGTTCTTATATTTCGATGATGAACAGAGTTTCTAGAAGAGCAGATTATTCCATAGCAACATTTGGCTGCTCATATGGAGAGGTTTACATAACTCCAACGTAAGCGACCATTTCAGCTCAATGCTGCTGGCTTCCTAGTGACTGAGCCAGCGCAGTAAAGTGTAATACGAATGGCTGTCATCAAGTGCTAGCAACATAAACAAGGCAGGAACTAGCAGGGAGCCGCGGGGAATACAAGGTGAATGAGTAGGAAATAAAGACCAGATACATCTGAACTCACTGCAGCCCATCCCCAGCGATTACACACCCGGAACGCAGGAGATATTGTCTACAAATCACATTCCTGTAGCAAATTAACGCAACTTTCACTTATAAAAGAAAGGTA
Organism: Ascaphus truei; assembly: GCA_036426205.1. Taxonomy (NCBI): domain Eukaryota; kingdom Metazoa; phylum Chordata; class Amphibia; order Anura; family Ascaphidae; genus Ascaphus; species Ascaphus truei. Next base: position 58,451,120 of record CM071574.1, read on the forward strand.
GCGACGAGCGATAAGAGAAGATTAATGTCCATGCACAGTGTGTGAAGCCCACGATTGAAACATACCCTGTCACCGACAGATCCAGGGAAACATTACACTAAAACCGCACACAATGTAACAGGCAGCAAAAAAACAGGGGTGGATAGAAAATAATTGTTTTCTCTTGTATATATACCACTGCCACTGTACATACAATTTTTGCAGGCACAGGTCCCTGCCCTAGAGAGCTTACAATCTCTGTTTTTGGTGCCTGAGGCACAGGGAGATAAAGTGACTTGCCCAAGATCACAAGGAGCCAACACCGGGATTCTACAAAATTTAGGAACGAGGCAAATGCACAACCTCATCATACACACAGGAGCAAGATACACCAAAACTCTCCCTCCCGCCCAGGAGAGGGCCGCAGGGACGGAAAACCATTGCGGGGCGGGGAGTGGCATCTCATATTTAGCACTTACTCGTCTGTTTTTTAAACCCCAAACATGTTAGGTCTTTGAAAATGGGATCTCAAGAGATATTACCCCTTCCATAAGGTGACTCTCCTTGCCTCTCTCCCTACCTCTCCTCCCCTTCTAGTGCTCAGTCTCTTAATATAGCAGGCGCCATCTCCTCTCGAACCTCGCCCAGCTAAAGAGCCAAAGCACAAAGCTACAGGTTCTAAAAACATCCTCATGCACCTCCCTGTGAGTCCCACACACCCTCTTCAAGAAATAAGCTGCTGTACATCCTGGGAAGTAGTGGAAACACTTCAACCCGATACAGAGGAGACAGACCGCACACTCCCTTATCAAGAAGAGCTCTTCCCACCGCCCAAGGCGCGCCACCACGAGGCTTGCGCAGCGCTACACAATTCATTGTGGGTCACGACTTTAGAGATCAGTGAATGAAAGCCCCGACTCGGATTTGGGTGCAAGATCCTGGTCCGTTCGTTCCAGCAATGGGGCGTCTGTGAGGAGAGGAAAGGAGAGACGCACATGGCTGGCACCATAACACAGACACACAGCATTCTTCAAAGCGTGCACAAAACTTTCTCTGTTAGAGGTACAAAAACACACAAAATCCCAGCAAACTCAAAAAAAAAAAAAAAAAAACATACCACACACATACACATATCTATATCTCAACCCCCCTTATAACGCTGTGCTTGGGGTCCAAAGAATCACATCGTGCTATAAGCGGATCACGTTAGAAATAATGTACAATTGTATGCATTGTACAATAAAATATTTAAGATACCAATAATTGTGATTTAAAGTATTCATAAATATGAAAAGTGGATTCGCGTTGTAACGGGGTTGAGATTATATATATATATATATATATTAAAAAGTGTCAAAAGGAGTGCTACTGGGTGTGGCCAAATGTATACAACAAAAGACAGAAGCCCAAAGCTACATCCAATATGACAAAAATACACAGTGAAATACCTATATATTCTCTTGAAAAAGGGTCATTTAGTTAAACCCTTTGGCCAAAGCATTATAAGCCTGCAAGCCACATCAAGCAAGGCATGACCAAATGTGCAGGTCCTAACACTACCTGATTAAAATTCTTATTTACCTTTATAATTAGAGGAAGAATGATCACATTGGATCTGACAGGGCACGTAGTGGCCCAGGGAAGTCATTCTTGGCAAACTCCAGTGGTTAAACTGCAGACAAATTCTGTTTAATGACATAGAAATGAGCACAGTAAGTGTGTCATATTTTGCTTTCTACCCATCTTAAACAAGAGTATTAAAGGAAAGGAAGTCTACATACAATTCACGGAATATCAATGTAGTAAAAAAAAAAAGGAGGGAGTAGGTGGTATGATGCCTTTTATTGGACCAACAAGTAACATTTCAACTACTTGTCAACAAGTAACATTTCAACTACTTGTTGGTCCAATACAATGTATCATACCACCTACTCCCTACCTCCTTTTTTTACTACATGGAAGGACCAACATGGCTACCCATACTTCTTTGCATGCGAAATATCAATGAAACACCACAAGATCATGAGAAGATAGGACAATTAGTAGAAGCGTTTCCAATGTACTGGAAGGATTTTAACGCAGAGTATCTAAATAACTGCATGTTTGGTGTTTAATAATAAATGCATCAAATGCGTCCCATTGCAACGTGTGTTCTGCAGAAACTCTCCACACCACAAGCAGGTGCAAATGGGCAAAAAAAAGAGAAGGAGCAAAGCCCCGCGATAAAACAGATATCCCACACGCACTCACCCACTATCCCATCACCTGAAGCAAAGGGCTCTGGTACAGACTGAAGCTGTCGGTCACAGTCATGGCTCCATGAACTGGACATGCCCTCAGCACCCAGTCAGACGGAGCAGCGGACAGAGGCACAGACACACCCAGCTCTGGTGAAACCAGAGCCTGAGGAGACAGGCCCTGAAACAGTAACCCCTTCACTGTTTATATGTGCAAAGCACCGCCCCCCAACCACCCCCAAGTACGTAGCGCACAGCATAGGGTTGCGAAATTCATTAATCCCAGATAATATTAAGCAGATTATTGTGATAAATACATTAACGGTTTTGCTTAATATTAAACACCGTTATTCCATATTTCTGAATGTCAGAGATAGATGTCGGGGATGTGACTAAGAGGAAGGAGGTAAACACAAGGTAAAGTGATCTCTTTGTGGTAGAGGGTTGAGAGAGATGCCAAGATCGTGTTTACATTGGCAGATTCGCCTTCATTGAAGCCTATATGTTTTAAACGGCATATCATTAGCGGGCCCTGGCAAGTCAATGACATTCTAGGCTGGCTGATAGTAATATCACAATAATAAACATTTTCAATACGGACCTATCATTTTATATCATCACAATATCACTATCAAATGGTATAGCTTCCTAGCACATCATATAAACAGGGCCCAGCCTCACCTGGAACACTGCATATAACAGGGGGGGAATGAGGAGAAGAATCATCGCCAATCGCTCTGAATGCATTATGGTATGATACATAATAATAAACTTTATCAATATAGTGTTTTTCTCCCAACAGGACTCATAGAAATATGAACAAATATGCGTACACACACTGGGGGTACAATACTCATGTCCCATTACATACACTAACACAATTAGATAAGCATACATATATGTAGAAATATGTATAATACATAAACAAGCACAGTGATAGCATCAGTACCTGACCTTCTACATATAAACAGGAGAGCATATCTACAGTATGGTTACAGTATCACACACTAAAACACGTGCAAAGAACTGCACAGAAATCTACACAGGATATGTAAATATTTATATTCACAAACCTTACACATGTACAAACAAATCTGCAGACAGCACTATCAATATTTGGAGCAATGAGCCTTTAAATACACACACACACGTGTGTGTGTGTAAAACACACAATTGTGGCAACACAACTATATATATATATATATATATATATATTATAGTATATATATATATATATATATACACACACACCACACACACACCAACAGATATGTGAGTGACACACACACGAACTAGGGGTGTGTCTGTGTACACAGATATGCAATGATAGATATAGATAGACACACAAATGTGTGACACACGAACTATGGGGGTGTCCGTCACACATTTCTGTGTGTGTCACACTGTGTGTGTTTGAGTGACAGCGGGTGTGTATGTGTGTCACAGTGTGTGTGTGTGTGTCTCAGTCACACATTTCTCAGTGTGTGTGTGTGTGTGTGTGTGTATATATATATATACACACACAGCTGATTCACCCTCTGCTCCCATGCTCCTCTCACCCGCCGGGTCACCCCCAGTAGCTCACCCTCCGCCCCCCGGCTGAGGGCACCTCAGGCCCTGCGCACCCCGAGGCTCCAAGCCGCCGCCATCCCGCGCATCCAGCCGGACACACCGCGCGCTAATTGGCCCACGCCGCTGTCACTCTGCTGAGTAGGATACGCCTACAAGACGGAACTCGCCAACCGCGGCCCGCGCTGAGAGAGAACCGCGCGCTGATTGGACAGAGGAAGCGTCAGTCATGAGAAAGGGGGCTGAAGCGAGTGCTGCAGACACGCCCGGTCTCTCTACGGACCCCCTGGCTGCGAATTAGCGGCGGGGGTAAGCGCGGCCGTCTGATAACGGAGCGAGGAGATTGGCTACCTGGGCGACCACGCCCCCAGGTGTGATCACGTGCAGGCTGGCCCTCGGGGGCCCGGGCCCTGGGATTGGTTGCTCCTTGTCACCTGCTCCATGTTTGTTCTTTCGCGCGGCCAATCAGCGCGCGAGTTATTTTTAGACTCACCGATGTAATGTCTCTTACAACCAATCAGAGGCGAGGGCGGGATCGAGAGTGGCGGCGCTTGCAGAACACACACACACACACACACACACACACACACACACACACAACACACACACACACACCACCACACACACACACACACACACACACCACACACACACACACACACACACACACACACACACACACACCCTCCTCCTCCTCCTCCTCCTGCATCTCACTATGCCCCCCCCTAATTGCTTTTTCTGTTTACCGTTTCCTCACTTCTTTGTGAACGTTTCTGTTCTCTCCAACTTCCCAACACCCCTCCTACCCACATTTCTTCATCTCTCCTCCCCTCAACCTATTCCTGTGCCTATACACTGCACCATTATTTATACACCTGTGGCCCAGGTTCCCCTTAGGCTTCTCTTAGTCCCCCTCACCTCTGCACGTCTCCGCTGCGGGTGGCGCGGGGGCGTTCATGCGCCTCCAATGGGGCTGGGAGGAGTGTAGCGAGCGCCTCGCCGGAGCTCCGACGGGAGTGGGTGCTCAGGTCGACGCCATATTGTTCAATCCTGCGCATGCGCAGAAGATCCTCAAGTCCGGCAGCCATGTTGGGGTTGGCGCCGGCACAAGAGAAACTTCGTGCATGCGCAGGACGGACGGATGATGCGGCGCAGCTTGGCCAATAGGGCGGCTGCACTGGTAGATAGGGAAAGAGGTCGTTTTAGCGCGAGGGAGCTCGCGCTGGCAGTTGTTAGGAGAGGGACAGTTTAGGCAGTTGTAGGTTGAAGGAGAGACAGTGAGGAAGTGAGTTGTGTATTAGGAGTAAGTTAGTAATTTAGGAGTTAGTGAATTATAAGTTAGTGAGAGAAAATCAGGAAAAGGGTGGGTTGTGCACTGGACCAGAGCTTCCCATATATCCCAGCTAGTCCCATACTCACCTCAGCTTGTGTTGCTCAGGGACCGGCCATAGTATAGGGACCCGGCCCTGTACAATCATCAGAGTTGCAGGATACAGCCAAGACGCAGCGACATCTTGGCCCTTTGGTGAACTTGGACCCTATCACCTCACATGAAGAATTTCCCCTGCGATGACGGACGCACCAGAATCATCAACCGGAATCATCAACTACCGTGTACCCCGTCGCAGGACACAGCGCGCCCGGGTGCGGACGCACCCGGCAGGTACCTATCCCAACAAGTGCACCAACAATTAATTCGAGAGCACTACTCCTTACACTTTGGGTGGGCTGGACACTGGGGAAAGGGACCTCAAGGTATTGGTGCCTAGCACCCAAAGTACTGTTGGGACATTCACTGGGGGTTTGGGTTAGTGTCTTTATACTTGTGTGTGGTTGTTATGTGCATATTTATTATTTACGTACTGCTCCAGTAAATACTATTCTATACATAACTTGTGTGCAATTACTGACTGTATTGTCTTGGGAGGGGCTATCCCACTGCATAAGGATCCTTCCCAGGTGGAGGCGCGGTTAGTATATTTATTACACACACCCCAGGCTCCCAGCAGCGGAGGCTCAGACTCCTGTTAGCCACAGGTATTGCACCACACGCACAGTAGTTGCCTTATCTCCCAAGGGGTGGGGAAACGTGCGCTACACACCTCTCTCCCAACAACTTCTTTACCCCTCAATAAAAAGTACCCCTACAAATCCTCTATTCACACCCTGTATCTTCTACTTCCTGCTGCTGGGGATCTCCCCTAATCCTGAACCCAGACATACACACCTGCTCTCACCCACGCCTCCCTGCCATCTCTTCCCCTGTAAATTGTGTGTTAACTTCTGATTTAATAAAGTATGACTAACTTAAAACTACCCACAAATCAAGCATCCCATTATCCTGCACTCGGGCTATTGTCCCACACCCACAGTCACTCCTACCACCCATTGTGGCCAAGCACTGCCATCTCCTCACTTATTCCCTCACCTGCTGTCTCGTAAGTCTCCCATCATACCACTTAGATTGTAAGCTCCTTGGGGCAGGGATTTCCTTTCCTATTGTCTGATTTTGCTGCGCTTATTGTATATTATTAATCCTGTACTGTATTCTTTGTGAAGCGCGGAGTACACCACTTTTGGTGCTATATAAATAAAGACATACAATACACAGACAAATGCACTTGCCCGCTCGCCATGGGCGAGTGCATTTTGGCCGCTGTCGAGTGCTTACCTGCGGCGTGGTCCGGCGGAGTGGTGCGGCGATCTTCTCCCCTGCAAATTGTACACTTTCCCCTGCAGGTCCTGAAAAAATGGCCGCGTTGCCATGGCTACGTGACATCACGCGGCGCCACGTTGCGTGATGCCAGCTTCCTGTTGCCATGGCAATGCGGCGTCATTTGATGCCGCATGGCCATTTTTTCAGGACCTGCAGGTGAAAGAATACAATTTTGCAGGGGAGAAGATAGAGATCGCCGGACCCCGCCGCAGGTAAGAGCCATGAGGGTGGGGGGTGGGGGGGGGCCAAAATTACTTTTGGGGTGGGGGGGCAAGTGGGTTTTTCCCTAGTTGTTGTAGCCCTGTATCATATAAAACATAATATATGGTCGGAGGTACACTCAGTCCTGTCGTTGCTCAGTGATGTGGGGTCAGTCTCACTGATTTTCCGCTTCTCACAGACTTCAGAGGAATCTTTCTGATAAAAATTGACACTTTTCAATGAAAAAGCCATTATTTAATCCAGAACAAAATCTCACTGGTTTGTGTGAGTGTGTCAGTCCTGTTGGCGAGTGCAGGTGTCTGCTGGTGTCAGTGTCTCTGCTGGGCCCTTTTCCTCCACCCACTCTCTTCTCTCACATTATTAACTTGCAGCTGCATCTTCCTCATTAAATATTAACGTGAAATTACTTCAAACCACAAGACCATCTTCTCCTCTAATGGCTCCCCACCCCAGGATGGTGGTGTGTGTGTGTGTGTGTGTGTGTGTGTGTGTGTGTGTCTGTCTGAGTGTGTGTGTTGTGTGTGTGTTGTGTGTGTGTGGTGTGTGTGTGTGTGTGGTGTGTGTGTGTGGGTGTGTGTGTTGTGTTATATGTATGTATGTATATGTGTATATATGTATGTATGTATATATAAATATATATGTATGTATATATAAATATATACGTGTGTGTGTGTGTGTGTGTGTGTGTGTGTATATAGCAGCAATGATCTGCACAAGTGTGTCTATTCAGGTAGCGCTTCAAATATTTGTGTAAGTGATCCACGTCCCTCGGATTTAAATGCACCTTATATCCCGGGAGCATTGTGTCCCTCACAGTTTGGGAGTCTCCAGCACTGAGCGGGTGTTTGTGTGTGTGTGTCACCATGCGGGTCACACCTCTGTCACAGGCACAGCTTGCGTACTGCATGGTGTCTGGTCAGCTCTCCCTTCTCCTGAGCACTTTCTAGTTCTCCCCCCTTCTATTATATTTATATCTATATATACATGCAGCCAGGATACATATAGCACACTACAGGCATACCCCGCATTAACGTACGCAATGGGACCAGAGCATGTATATAAAGCGAAAATGTACTTAAAGTGAAGCACTACCTTTTCCCACTTATCATGCATGTACTGTACTGCAATCGCCATATACGTGCAGAACTGATGTAAATAACGCATTTGTAACAGGCTCTATAGTCTCCCCGCTTGCGCACAGCTCTGGTACAGGTAGGGAGCCGGTATTGCTGTTCAGGACGTGATTACAGGCGCATGCGTGAGCTGCCGTTTACCTATTGGGCGATATGTACTTACTCGCGAGTGTACTTAAAGTGAGTGTACTTAAAGCGGGGTATGCTTGTATATAGGTGTGTATGTGTCTCCAGCTGCCTTTCTGTTAATTTAGCTCATACAATTTAGTTAACACTTTGTATACAAATTTAAACAAGTGCAAAGGGAAACTCTGCAGTGAGGAAAGCAACAAAGCAGCCACTCTGCATCCGAGGGGCCCCTCACAGAACTACCTCCCTGCTCACACTCCGCTGCTCTACACATCAATGCCCCATCACAGGTGCAGTGTTCGTGTGACTAGTTCACCTCCACTGGTTTTATATTCTTGAATCAGCAGCGGAGGTTACAGTGGACAAGGTGGGAAAGGATCAGGGCGTTTACAAGAATTTATCCCAGCTTTATTGTCGAAACGTCTGCACTTTGTGAATGTGAAGAGCGATGGATCGCAGTGCCAGGTGATAAAACCGCATAGTATTGGGAAAGAATGGTGTGCCGCGTGGAGTTCCAAGCATGGTCTCTAAGGGGTACGCAAATAGATTTTAAGTGACAGTGGGACATCAGGTAGGACATTGCAGAGAAGCCCCAGGGAGACCGGGACAGGCACAGGGAGCAATGAGTGTTAGAGTTTAGGCCGAAGTCTCCCAGCTCCAGTAAAACAGTTGGCAAAAAGCAGGCGGGCGAGGAGATATGGGTTTGTATGATTGATGCAGTGGTGGTATGTGTGGGCCATATCTATTTAAATAACCCCTCAGAGGGGCTGCGGTGTGTACTGCCACCAGGGGTGGGGGAGGGAGAGCAGGTGTATATTGGGAGGAGAGGAGGCATAAGAACTTTTATTTTTTTAATCACAGTTTTGGGAATAACTCAGAAGGGTCAGAAATGCAGAGCTCCCTCGTTCGGGGACATACCCAGCCAGTCCTTGGGCAGTTAACACTTCTAGTGCGGCAAAAAACTGTACTTTGGTTCTATGACGCTCCACAAACAGATGGTTTGCTGTTAAATTGAGTCATTTAGAACGGGCATTGCCTGTATGAATGTGTCACACTGCCAGGGATGAGCGTAGTACAGGAACAGAGGCAGGTCCCTGCCATCCCATGTGGCGATTGGGAGGCATAAAACATAAGGATGGAGTACTCATTTATATTCATGTATGTTAGTATTTGTGTACGAATATGCTTTTGTGTTAGTATCAGTATGGCAATATCTGTGTATGCTAGTATTGTGTTAATGTGTGAATATCTGTGTATATTAAGAGTTTGTGCATCAGTGTGTGTTAATATCTGTGTTGGTGTATGTTAGTATTCGTGTGTTTCTGCGTCAGTGTATGTATGTGTGTTAGTATCAGTGTGTATTAATGTGTGAATATCTGTGTATGTTAGTGTTTGTGTGTCTGTGTGTAGTAATGTGCTAATAAATATGTATGTTGGTATTGGTGTATCTGTGCGTCAGTGTGTGACTGTTTTGTTAGTGTCAGTGTGTATCAATGTGTGAATATATGCGTATGTCAGTATTAGTGTTTCTGCGTTGTGTGAATGTGTGTGTGTGTATCTGTGTTAGTATATGTATGTGAATGTAGAATCAGTCTATGAATTGTGCTTTGCAAGTCTCAGGAGAGCTAATGTCACACTGTAAGCGAGTGACGGTGACCCGTCTCACTATGAGTGAGTGACAGTGACCCGTCACCCTGTGCAGTCTCCACCTCCTCCCTGCAATAGCAGCTGCTGAATATCTACCAGCAGCTCAGCCCCAACAATTAGCTCAATTAAAGTCAAAACCGCTGTAATTTGTAAAGAAATGCAGGAGGTTAATGGGCATAGAATCGCTCCCTAGGCAGAGCTTCCACGTGCGACACCCAGCTGCAGCAGCGACATTATGACATGTCCCCAACACAGCTCAGAAACAGGCAGTCAAAATCTTCCTGCATCTCCCCACCTCCACAAACTGCTTAACTTCTGCTCCCCCAGTTTGCCATCATTGTACGGCCCCTACACACACTCACTGCATTATTCCACCACGAACACCCCCCCCCAGCTCTGACACTGTACCCCAATATTAAACTGCATTACTTGTACACCTGTACAGACTCCCATCCCTCACACACAGCGGTCATTGCACCCCAATATTACACTCCACTACTATCCCAGCACTGTTCCCCCCCCCCACATACAGCTGTTAATGCACATCAGTCCTACCTTGCAGCTTTCTCTGTTACTCCTGCACACTACATCGCCTCCCCCAGTACTGAGTCTTATCCAGATTCCTGAAACTTTACACCCCACAAGAGGAGCAGGGAGAGTAGTCAGCCTGAATCCGGTGGGAGGGGGAACACACACGCATCCCAAGAAGAATCGGACAACAGGTCCATGCAGACATGCAGCGCCTGCGCTGCTGGTCTCGGGCACTGAAGGGGTTAATGTTTTTTGCCCATTATCTCTCATCTCCGATAATCCTCCTGCTGAATAATGCAAACAACTCCTCAGTGGAAACAGAATGGAGGAGGATGGAAAAACCTGTTCCCATCAACCTGATCAGATCCTTTTTACAGACAAATTAGCAGAGTCCCAGGAGTAGTGGCCCGTGCTGGGGGGGGGGGGAAGCGAGCGCAGGGGGCAGGGCCGCGTCCGGAGGCGCATACTGCAGTTGATATATTTTCATATAGTGGCAAACATGTACAAGCCAAGCTGATGTAAAATACAGAGGTGTATCAACTGTGCAATTGCAAACCTATATCGTCACTTCTTTTATCAAGAGATCTAATTAACATCTCTCCCAGCACAAACCTTTGCAATCCCCGTGACTAAGCACCCTTGTTTTTTAGGGAGGGGGTTTAAGGGATTTTTGCTCTCCTGCTATCACACACACACAGTCCCACTATCTTGTGAGCGCTGCCTCGTGAGCGCACAGTCACCGGGCTCCATCCTGCAGAGCAGATTATGCCCGGGCGGCCTCACGCTGCGCTGGATCTCATCACCTCTCGTGTTACCCGTTGTGGGTGAGCTCATGCAACCTACACCACTTAACCCTGTGCCTGCTGGACGGCCGAGAGACCGCAATGCGCTTGTGTTTTCAGGTCGTTGATGGTGATGAGGAAAAAGCTCACAGCCCAAGCGGGAGGTGGGTGCCAACAACCTGCGATTGTGGAACTACAGATATTTAACATTTCATTACTTCACTGGAGTCTTCATTCAGACAGAATGCAAGTGGCTTCTATGAATATTATTATTATTATAACCCAGCACCTGATAGGACTAGCATGAAACTGAAGCTCAACGCGGAGTATCTAAATCCATCTCTTTAATCCCTGCTCCACATCACCGTCTGCTGTTAGATTTAGAGGTGGAATCAGAAATGCACAGCACTTCTGCACGTGGCACGAGCGCTGCCTAGTGGCAGGCCAGGAGAATGCAGGCAGTCTGTGCTACCATGTTCCCTGTTGGATCCATCTGTGTAGTGTCTGGGCAGCCTCTGCCTGGGTAACAAAGCACCTCTGACAAATGACACTTGTATCCCCCTGAACCATTAGGTAATGTAATGTAAAAGCAAGGCACCCGCCCCCGATCTGACCCCCGTGTCCAACTTTACCCAACCAGTCCTAAGGAATTAAGCGTGCACCCATGGCAGTGCCAGGCTGTGTGCCTGTGTCTGGGCGGCAGTGCCAGGCTTTGCGCCTGTGTCTGGGCGGCAGTGCCAGGCTTTGCGCCTGAGCACACGTCCCTAGCAGTGTAACATTCCTTCTAAGTTGCAGTTTGAAGTGAAATCGTTTGGTTACAGAGTTAACACTTTAAATAGATTTTATTTATAGTTCTGAGAACATCACAATCGGCCAAACATGAAAGAGTTAAAGTACATGATGAAATCCCTGCCCCAGACAGGCCAGCAACACTCTAACCCCTTCACTGCCAGGGCAGAGTGGCACATATGCCCACGCAGCATAGTCATGTACACAGCACTGCTGGCATTCGTGCAGACAGCGCGCCTGGAGTGAGTGAGGAGGTTATGAGTTACTCCTGGATGTCATTCCTCGTGCTCCGGATCCCCGACCTTTCACCTTTACTTCAGCCAGATCATCTTATCCCCGATATCCTCGTTGTATCCCTCAGCGTATTTCCTTCCTGGTAGCTGCAGAAAGTGAGGAGACTTTAGGGGAGCAGCAAACCTCACGTCTCTGTGTGGACGGTCACAACTGTCATTCAGGACATGTGAAGAGACCTGTGAGGTTTGGGAAGCGCTGGACGCGTGGTTTGGGAAGCTGCGTACGCGTGGAGAAGAGACCTGTGAGGTTTGGGAAGCGGCGCACGCGTGGAGAAGAGACCTGTGAGGTTTGGGAAGCGGCGCAGGCGTGGAGGAGAGACCGGTGAGGTTTGGGAAGCGGCGCAGGCGTGGAGGAGAGACCGGTGAGGTTTGGGAAGTGGCGCAGGCGTGGAGGAGAGACCTGTGAGGTTTGGGAAGCTGCGCACGCGTGGAGAAGAGACCTGTGAGGTTTGGGAAGCTGCGTACGCGTGGAGAAGAGACCTGTGAGGTTTGGGAAGCTGCGTACGCGTGGAGTAGAGACCTGTGAGGTTTGGGAAGCTGCTGGACGCGGAGGAGAGACCGGTGAGGTTTGGGAAGCGCTGGACGCGTGGAGAAGAGACCTGTGAGGTTTGGGAAGCGCTGGTCGCGTAGGAGAGACCTGTGAGGTTTGGGAAGCGCTGGATGCGTGGAGGAGAGACCTGTGAGGTTTGGGAAGCGCTGGATGCGCGGAGGAGAGACCTGTGAGGTTTGGGAAGCGCTGGACGCGTAGGAGAGACCTGTGAGGTTTGGGAAGCGCTGGACGCGGAGGAGAGACCGGTGAGGTTTGGGAAGCGCTGGACGCGTGGAGGAGAGACCGGTGAGGTTTGGGAAGCGCTGGACGCGTGGAGGAGAGACCGGTGAGGTTTGGGAAGCGCTGGACGCGTGGAGGAGAGACCGGTGAGGTTTGGGAAGCGCTGGACGCGTGGTGGAG
>CM071574.1:58472334-58569534 GCA_036426205.1 Ascaphus truei
AAGCCTGAGATGGACACATGTTGGGATCTACCTGATAGGTAGGACTGAAACCAGTTTAAAGCATGCTTCCCTATTCCAGAGCTCTGGAGTTTGTTAAGCAGGATAGCATGATCAACAGTATCAAAAGCCTTTGCAAAATCTAGGAATACTGCACCAGTGAGTTGTCCCCGTTCCATTCCACACTGGATTTCATTGCAAACTTTTAGCAGGGTAGTTACGGTGGAGTGTTTGGGGCGAAAGCCAGATTGGAATTGGTTAGGGAAATTTATCTTGTTATAGTAATCGCTTAGTTGGGAGTGGACACATTTTTCCATAACTTTGGATAGGATTGGGAGAAGGGAGATTGGCCTGTAGTTTGAGACAGTGTTTTTGTCCCCACTTTTGAAGATTGGGACAAGTTCTGGCAGTTTTCCAGGTATTAGGGACATAGCATGAAGACAGGATAAAGTTGACTATGGAAGCAATTGGTTTGGCAATGGCTGGGGCACCAAGTCGTAGGAACCTAGATTGTAGTAAGTCAGGTCCACATTGGCTGCTTAGTTTTAGTTTGAGGAGCGCTTGTGTAATCTCCTCTTCGGATACTGGGCCAAATTGAAAGTTGTGGGCAGTGTTGGGAGGGGGTGGGGCTATAGGGGTACTCCCAGGATGAGATTCAGGTTTGTGGTTTGGGTTGCGTTTCGCTAATAAGTTAGTAGCACACCCCACAAAGTAATCATTGAATGCATTTGCAATGTCGGTGGGGTTTGTCAGAGTAATATCCCCCTTAGTGATATTACTTGGCTGTTGAAGGTTAGGAGGCTGGAATATGTTGTTGATAACCTTCCAGAAGTTAGCTGGGTTTGATGTGTTCTGGAGGAGATTGTCAGAGTAATATTGTGCTTTTGCGTGCCTTGTTTGCCTTGTGCACATGTTCCGCAGGCATCTGTAGTGATTGAGATCCTTGGTAGTGCCAGTTACTTTGTGGCTTTTCCACAAGGCATCCCTCAACTGGTAGAGTGCTATAAGGTCAGGTGTAACCCATGGAAGGTGGGCACCCCGTACCCTTATTCTGTGTAGTGGAGCATGGGTATCGCAGAGTTTTAAGAACTCGGATTGGAAATAGTCAAGCGCAGAATCAGGGTGTAAGAGCTGGAGCTGCAAGCGAGAGGGACAGGAGCTGTAGGGATTTGGTATAGGGTGGGAGGAAGAGGTTATGGCAGGAGCTGCGTGGGGCTGTTGAGGGGGTGGGAGTGTAAGGGCTGGAGCTGCAAGCGAGAGGGACAGGAGCTGCAGATTGAGGTTAATGGCAGAGAGGGGGGCGGCGATCAGGGCTGAAGCTGTAAGTGGGAAGGAAGCCAGAAGCTACAAGGTGGGAGGTTATGACAGGGGATACGGAAGTGGGGGTCATGTCAGGATCTGTAGGGGCTTGGTGAGGTGTGGGGAGGGTTAGGAGCTGTATGGAGACAAATAGTCTGAGCCAACGAAAAGTGGCATCAGATCAGGTCCTGTGATCCAGAATCGCAGCAAGAATCGTCTCCCTGACATCTCACTAATCGTCTGTAATGTGGCGTGAAGATCAGCATGAAAGGGGCGTCCCGCAGGGGAGAGGAGACTTCAAATTCACCTCACAACCGCAGACATTTAAGACACTGCCTCTTTCCCCCTGGATGCTGATGAGGCAGACAGAGGCGGGGACAGCAGGCAGATACAAATGTGCCAAGAGCAAAACAGAGAAAAGAGGGAGCATAAGAATAGGAAGCAAAGCAGAAAAGAAGGGAAGAGAAAAGCAGTGAGGATAGAGAGGAAGAGAGGAAATAACATGAGGGGTCACTGAGGAGAGAGAGGAAAAGGGGGGAGAGACATATAGCTGAGAGACAGAAGGTCACATGGTACCCAGCATGCAGTTTGTGCGCCCCGAGCAGTGGCTGCATCACGTGACTGAATGAGGGACCCTGGCAAGCCAGGGGAAAAGTTGAAATCACAGCGGGAGCAGTCAGAGTGCGATAAGAGCGTGAGAGGGAATGAGATCGTCATCTCTCCTCCCCCAGGGGGGGCGTCCAGGACATGCTCGGCCTGATAGAAGGGGAAGGAAAGAGGGACGACTGGGCACAGAACAGGGTGAAGTAGCTTCTAAATGGGCAAATGATGCAGCACACCAGTCTCAGTACTTCATAAAATCCCTTTCAATTCAATTATGGTTTTGGTGTTCAGAAGGTCCTGGTGAAGCTGTGACATTTCACCGCAACGTTGGTATCGAATAAGAGATGGTATTAGATACTGAAGACTAGTGTGCAGCAACTGCTGATGGGAGCACCCAGCAACAAACACTGGACAGCCATGTGGTGGCTATATTTGAGCAAGGTGTGCATCTCCTGCATCTAATGTCCAAACGTCTAACTGTGCTGCTACTAAGACCCTGGGACAGTGGAGGCAGCTGAGACAGCAGGGACACGGGCGCGTGATGCGGAACGAGATTTATATCAAGTTTAAATAATAATCAGCCCATGCTGTGTACTAATATATAGATTCCCTGACCAGGAAAATACTCCATTAATAATACTGTTCTCTTACATAGCACTGGGATTCACCCACTTCAAAGGCAGTGGGATTCACCCACTTCAAATGCAGTGACATTCCCACTAACATCTTGCTGCAGTTCCTCCTGAAACCTCCCAGCAATACATAAAAGAATTAATCTTACCCCACCGCCCCTCTCCCACCCAAGAGCCACAACAAACTGCAGGGTGTCACACGTCTCACCTGATCTGTGGGAGGAAAGATTTCTTGTAGGAGTCCTGGATACTCTGTAGGTAAGCCAGAGAAACCTTCTTTTCAGAGGCCTGAAGCAGAGACACACAGGGAGGCCATGAGAAACAATCACTGTACGCGTGGGGGGACAAAGAGGGTCCGACAGCGCGACCAGGAGGGAGGGGAAGGCGGTCCGACAGCGCGACCAGGAGGGAGGGGAAGGCGGTCCGACAGCGCGACCAGGAGGGAGGGGAAGCCGGTCCGACAGCGCGACAGGGAGGGAGGGGAAGACAGTCCGACAGCGCGACCGGGAGGGAGGGGAAGACGGTCCGACAGCGCGACCAGGGAGGAGAAGACAGTCCGCAAGCACCAGTATGACCATGGGGAGTAGGGGGAGAACGAACTTTTGTTTTGATTACATTTCCTCTTTCCAGGATTTTCTTGTGCACGTCAGCGGCCGGCACATCCAAGTATATAACAAGGTGAGGAGGCAGGAACTCGTTTATACTCACACCCTTTATTTCATTGTAATGATCCACACCTGATGGTGAGAGGAGAGCACAAAACAGATAGTGCTGGGCGCATCACTCAACACTCACGGAGGGAGAGAGAGAGAATGTCACCATGTTTACGCATATATACACGTTTTTTCTAATGTATAATCTACTGTGTGGACGTATACGTGTGTGGGTGTGAATACGTGTTTGTATTGTTTACATGTATGTACATGCTCCACATGTAGAGGGCAGTATGTGCGGCACTCACACTGCGTGCGGATATATCCGTTCTTGTACATGGCGTCCAGGAAGACAAAGTCACTGAAGGGGGAGCGCTCCAGCACCGCTCCCTGCCCTGCAGGACAGACAGATGGAGGTGAAGCGGCAGACACTACAAACAGAGACCCCAGACCGCGGCAAACCCCCAACTCCTGCAAGCTAAAGTCTGTGATGCTCTAGAAGAAACATTTATGTTACTTTTCAATAAAACTATTTATGCTGCGTGCAGTGATTCTTGCTTTTCTCTACAACTATACAGGGCTACATTGCAGATTTAAGATCTATGGGGTAAATCAAGACAGTGGCATTTTACTCCAAAAAGGTAAGGAGGAGGGGGGGGGGGGGGAGAGAGAATTGCCTCTTTATCCAGGCGCATCTGTCTCTCGTCTGATCACCCGCGTCTGCAGGGATTAGTGAGGAACCCCATGCCCTCTCTCTGGGCTGCCCACTATATTTAGACAGGCACCTGGTGCTAACCCAACCCACCACAGTCCTCCTTCCCCCCTACAATCTACATGTTACCTGTGCTTAAGAGGTGCGCCAGAGCGTCAATATACTGCATCACACGCACATTGTACATCCAGAACTGCAGGCGGTAAGCGTTCCCATCAGGGCATGTGGGATCATCATAGAACTGCTGCAGGCTGCAGGAGCCGCTGAACTTGGAGGGCAGGATTCTCCCATCACCTGTGACCTTGTTCAGGTAATGTTCATCTGGCTCCGGGAAATATCGCATCCCTAGGGATAGGAACACAGCGTGACAACTCTAGTGCAGCTCCCTGGGGAAGGTTGTCCAGGCAGTGAAGGGTTAAATCCCACCCAGCCTCGTCAGGGCACCAAGGACATAATCTCCCCCAGACGTTGGGCACTGAAGAGTTAATCTCACCCATCTTCTCTGCCAGTTGCTGTGCCAGCTTGCTCTTGCCAGATGCCAGGTTTCCATCCACGGTGATAATTTTGCTGTGCTCCCCAAACCTCTTGGTGGTTCTCTCCCCCAGGATATACGCCCAGAACCCGTAGCGCATCTTGTGACGAGAGCTGACATGGAGCCCGGCCTGTGCAGGACACAATCAGTAAGCCATGGGCTCGCACGGCTCCAGGCCAGAGTGTGTTAATAATGTCACCTGCTAGCTATCAATCTTCAATATCCTCATTACCAACATGCTCTCACTACTGTCAGTACCAGGATTTCTACGGTGATCTCACTACACTGACCCCGGTTATGCACCTAGCTTCACTGCCAGTCGTATACACAGAATGACAGTGCGTAGGAGTAATGATATAGTCGTGCAAGGTCAGTGAGTATTACATGGGGGGGGGGAGAGGAAGCAGGATCTACGTATTTATGTAGCACTGTATATATACCCACGTGTTTATCTCACTATGTATATACTGCTACGCGCACTGTATATACTGTATATATACCTAGTGTATGCATCGCTACACGCGCCCTGTATGCATAGCATGTGTGTATGTATATACACACAGCCTGTATACATTGCTACATCACTGTATGCATCACTATGGACGCACACTATGTATACCGTGTGTGTGTATATATATCACTATAAGCTCACACTGTGTGCATACCGTGTGTGTGTATATATCACTATAAGCTCACTCTGTATGAATACCGTGTGTGTGTATATATCACTATAAGCTCACACTGTATGAATACCGTGTGAATACTGTATGCATACCCTGGGTAAGTCACTATACACATGCAGTGCGCATGTTTCGGGCCCCCAGTCCTCCCCTCTGCCCTCACCCTGGCTCCGGTCAGGTTCCCGGGCCCCTGTAGCAGCCTCAGCCCGCGGGTCACCGCCCTCACAGACATGACTAGAACTCCTCGTCCTTCCCGGGTAACCTGCGCCGCGGCTGCAGGGTCCTTCCTTCTCCCCGCGCACAGCGTGACGTCACCAGGCTGCCCTGCGCGCTGCCTGTTCACAGGGGGTAGACATGTGACTGCCTGAGTGGGACCCTATTGGGAGGGAACAGAGGCTGTCCACATTGTGTGAGTGATAGAGCGAGACTGCTATAGGGAGTGAGTGACAGAGAGAGACTGTTCTACAGTGAGTGAGACTGCTTTCCTAGAAACAAGACTGTCCTACAATAAAGTTGGTGCCCCACCAGGGAGACAGGCTGCTGCTTCTTAGTGAGTGTAACCAAGCTGCGCTTATAGTGACAGCGACGCAATGTCGCGTCAAAACAAATGCATTGTACCGTCGCGTGTGCCTATAGTAAGCGCGACGCGACAGATTGGTCGCGATCGCTGGAAGTCATCTCAATTTGATTTTTCCAGCGACCGTAGCCTGACATCTCCGGCGCGTCGCTGTCACTATAAGCGTAGCCTAATAATAGGGGAGAGAGAGACGTGCACTGTGTAAGTACATGTGTAACAGGAAGCTCGGGCACTCACGGGCCTTTCCAGTTCAGTGTAGCAGGGATTATTGAAGGATATGCAAAGTGTTGGTCCTCACACGGACCTTTGCCAAGAAAAGTACAAGATGGAGATCTTCCTATTAATACCCCGCACATCACAATATAAATACTGTCTTCCTAAATGCCAAAAGCACTTAAACCGCCTGGAGTGGTTCTTAGCAACCTTTTATATTTCTCTGCACATACATACATCGATTTATACATATATTGCTCTGCACATTGATATACAGATATTGCTGTACACACAGATACAACTTCAGTCCTCAAGGGCCACCAACAGGTCAGGTTTTCAGGTGACTCAATCACTGGCTCAGTCAACATCTGAGCCACCTGTTCTGAAGCAGGGATATCCTGAAAACCTGACCTGTTGGTGGCCCTTGAGAACTGGAGTTGGCCGCCCCCGCTGTAGACAACTAACCAGGCATTCAATGCTTATTAGGAACAAGGAAGAAA
The DNA here is from genome assembly GCA_036426205.1 of Ascaphus truei. Taxonomy (NCBI): domain Eukaryota; kingdom Metazoa; phylum Chordata; class Amphibia; order Anura; family Ascaphidae; genus Ascaphus; species Ascaphus truei. Next base: position 58,478,733 of record CM071574.1, read on the forward strand.
TGCTCAGAGACAGAACATAGATCTATCAGGTTTGTAATTACAGGTTGCAAATAATTAATGCAGCATTCTTGACAAGCTGCCATTTCTGTTGAATGGAAGAAAACGGGTAAGATTTACCGAGCCACTGATTGAGCCACCTGAGCTGAAGCAGGGATATCCTGAAAACCTAACCTGTTGGTGGCCCTTGAGGATTGGAGTTTCTCACCCCAGCTCTACACAGATAAATAGGTATTGCTCTGCACATAGATATACATACACTGCATCACAAAAAGTAGCCGCTTTCTGCCCAGGTAACACCGTTCTTACAGCTATCTGTCTCGGGAAGGGGAGGGGGCTTGTTACAGGCTTATTATTAATTCATCGTGGATGCCTGCAGATCAGCACAGCAGAGACCACCTCCACAGCGTGGGACATAAACCCCCTCCCTGCCACCCCAGACAGTGTCACTGTCCTACACACTGGGTGTGAGTGTGGAATCCTCTGATAAACACACAGGGTGAGGATGAGATGATCCTGTCGTCTGGACAGAATCAACATAATGTGTTTAGATATTGAGTAGTGCAGTATAATGCGGTGACACTGATACCAGTGTCACCGCTTCAGCTTAGTGGCAATATTACGATCTTTCATTCCGGTGTCGGCTCCTTGTGACCTTGGGCAAGTGACATTCTCTCCCTGTGCCTCAGGCGACAAAATTAGACTGTAAGCTCTACAGATCAGGAACTCATTGTGCCTGCACAATTGTATGGCTAGCACAGCGTACACTGCCAGCGTTATATAAGAAATCAACATTATTATTATACGCACCGCACTTTTTCTGAGGCACAAAATGAACAATACATGGTGTCACAGAACATTTGTTTATGAAAAGGAGGGGGAAGGCATTGTGCACAGGTGTCTGGTCCTTGTCAGTCTCCTTTACCCATATACTATCCGTAAATCTCACCTATATATTGAAACTATTCCCAACTGCTAATCTATACTCAGACTAATATATATAAAGTATATATATATAATCCAAAAAACAGTCGGCACTCCACTTGAAAGTAAACAAAGTTTGGTGCTTATCCCATAACACAATAATAGACCATACGATACCGGTTGAAGCACGACATCAAGGGACAGCGCTCAGTTAAGTTGATCACAAGTTCTTTGCATTGAAAAAGACAAAAAAATGACGTTTCGGTCCCCAGTGGGACCGAAACGTCGTTTTTTGTGTCTTTTTCAATACAAAGAACTTGTGTATAGTAGGGGTAGATCTATAATATGTGAGAGATAAAAATAATCAAAAACACCAAAGGCTATTTTCTGCTAATTATATAATATTATAGCAGAAATAGCCGTGTTGGTCCAGTTGCGATAGTGCAGAATAAATGAGTTATTCAGTTATAGGTGATACCTTTTTATTGGACTACAATTTATCTCATAGGACAAGCTTTCGAGATTCTCTATTCTTCAGGTATTGCTTGACATGAAGAAGAGAGGAGAACTCTAGAAAGCTTGTCTATGACATAATTGTTAGTCCATAAAAAAAAGGTATCACCTAATACTGAAGAACTCATTTATTCTGCATCATATATAGTATATATATAATATATAGATATTATATATATATATATAATATATATATATACTTTCTGTCAAGGGTGTACTGTATACCCCTCCTATCCCGGACATACTTCCCCTGTCCCGTCCTTATTCTTCTATCTGTGCACAACCACCTTAATTTAGACAGGTTTGGCAAACTGAGGAGGAAGTGAGAGAAGACAAGGGGAAGAGTTTAAAGACCAGGAGGGTGGAGCTGGCAGTGCAAAGCACAGGCACAGAAAGGGAGGAGGGAGGGAGAAGTAATAAGAGCAGAGAAGGGGAAAGAAGGGCAGGGGAAAAGTGAGAGAGAGGGAAAAAAAGCACAGAGGGAGATCAGAGACAGTGAGGGAGGATCGGTAGTTGCATGGGGAGTACAAGAGGGTGTGCGGGTGTCCCAGGCCACGGTTGATTGACACCTGATAGCTGTGATCTCCGTGTCCCGCCGGTTGAACGTGGAGGGCAGAATGTTACCCACTGGGGGCATCTATGCGGCGAAGAAGAGGAAAAAACCAGTGCAGAAAAGGTACACTATCTATCTCTCTGCACAATACATGCATATACATCGCCTAACACCACACCCCATGTACATATATCACGCCCAATACTATATACTACACCATTTTATAAGCCACACACTCGCCATATTATATAACACGGGGACACCACACGATACTAAGAGGTCATTGAGGATGGGCGCTCGTGGTAGAGAAGTGGAAGCTTGTGCGGTACGGTGGCCCAGCGGTGATGAACGGACCTCGGGGGGGGGGGGACCCTGGTGACCGTCGGGAGCATCACAAGTAGAAACGTTCCACCCAATGCGACCCACAGCCAGGAGTGGGGAGAACAGTCCAATACAGTTATCTGATCCCTCCGTCGGGCGCTGAGGGGAAAAGGATTGAAATGTTCTCATGTCTCCTGTGTAATAGGGATCGTGTGAGCTGGAAACATCCCACTTGGAATTGGCCAGAACACCAGACCTCAGATATACCACATCCATATATACTTCATCATAGCGCACCCTGTATATACCCCTGTAATATAACCCCTTTCAAATACACTCCTCTGTACATACCATTCATATAGACGTAACATATCTCCATATATATATATATATATATATATATATATATATATATATATATATATATATATATATATATATATATATATGTATATATGTATATGTATATGTATATGTATACACACCTCTGCCACTCCCTCCCTGTATATAACAGCTCTCTCATCCTTTGCTGAAATTTAATTTTCCTACTTTTTTCCTGGAAAAAAAAATCTAAAGAAATAGAGGAGAGGAGCAGATAATTTATTATAAAACAATTTGAATGTCATAATTATTTATAAAAAGATATATATAAAACACAAGAGAAATACTGCATCAAAACAACCGTTGACATTAACTGATGTCTTAAACCAAAAAATTCCTATAAATTAATTTGTTAAACCAAAAAAAAAAAACAGGATTGGCGGTGCTGGAGGGCTAAATTAATATCACAAACACAAAAAGCACAAGAGCCCCCACAAAAAGCACTGAGACATATCACATAAATAGTACCAAAATAATTTTAATCAATAAGCAAACCCAAATAATGCAATCACATCTAATGAATCAAACTAAAATAACATACATGGAAACGGACTGGAAACCCCCCTGAACAAATAAATAAAACAAGGACCAATCATATGGACTGAACTCACATGAAAGGGAGAAAAGGGATAGGAACCTGGGAAAAATAATGAGTCACACTGGGGACAAAGTACCCAGAGTGTGTGATCTCAACCACAAATAGGTAACCTAAAATCCCTCACTCCTCGGATACCAGTAGTACTGCTACTATAAAGGGACCCCTGTAATAGAGCAGAAAACAAACACCAGGTGTCTGCAAAAGGGATACACGAAGACATATGTCTACAATGCATGTACCCTAACTATCTTTAGATTGCAAACGTGACCCCATATATGAGAATGCAAAAATGAGGCTGAGATAGACAGCATCAAGAAAAATCCTGATATGCACAACCTCTAAAAGAGGAACACAGATGTACCACTGAGACCAATGCAGGAATACTCAGCCACTTCAATGCATAGCAAGTCTCTAATATAGCTGGAGGCGTTTTCAAAAGAGAGGAACCCCGATTGGGTGCAGTAAAATGAGCAATCCATTTAGAGGTCAAATATCCCAAACATAGCAGCAGGAGGCATCCGTTTTACCACTTACGCGTTTCGCCCATCTGGGCTTCTTTCCAGTGACCACTGATTTGATTTCATTATTTGGGTTTGTTTATTGATTAAAATTATTTTGGTACTATTTATGTGATATGTCTCAGTGCTTTTTGTGTTTGTGATATTAATTTAGCCCTCCAGAACCGCCAATCCTGGTTTGTTTTTTTGGTTTAACAAATTAATTTATAGGGATTTTTTTGGTTTAAGACATCAAAAAAATGTGTGTTTTTCAGTATTAGGTGATACCTTTTTTATTTGAACTAACAATTTATGTTATGGGACAAGCTTTCGAGAGTTTTCCTCTCTTCAAGAGGTATCACCTAATACTGAAGTACTCATTTATTCTGCACTATCGCAACTGGACTAACACGGCTAGTTCCGTTATATATATGTACAGTCTTTATTTATATAGCGCCATTAATATACATAGCGCTTCACAGCAGTAATACACGTGATAATCATACAAATAACAAATAATATAAATAACACATAATGGGAATAAGTGCTTCAGACATAAAAGTAACATTTAGGAAGAGGAGTCCCTGCCCTGAAGAGCTTACAATCTAATTGGTAGGTAGGAAGAATGTACAGATGCAGGAGGGGGTGGTGTGTGTGTAAATATATATGTACACAGCCCATATTGTGAATCTGTATGCATGTATATGTTTAAGAATGCAAGTTGCACACTTACAACAATAAAATAGAAAACAAGCCGTGCTGATCCATAGTCACCAGCTGGGAATAGGGAATCCTCGGGGCTTCAGCAGATGGGCAGTGTTTCCTCGGCAACGTAATGGCATCAGTGGCTCAACCCAACGCATTTCATCACTGTGACATGTAACTTCAGTGCTCTCAAGGCACCTTAAATAGTTTCTAGGTGCTTATTATATTGTGTGCACTTTCATATATTTCTTTGTTCTTTTCACGGTCACAAGGCTCATGATACATGTACATTAATTATACATTATATTTATGCTATTGCTTTTTGCACTTATCACTCACTTTGAGAGAGAGCGCAAGAGAGGGGTGGTGGTGGTGTGTGCGTGTGTGTAAGTGCATAGACCCCAAAGCAGTCACACCGACTCACAGGTCCTTCTGAAGGTGTAAATAAGACATTGTATTAAAGGTGTCAGTATTTCGGTTCTCACCCGGCAGTGGGACTCTCGTGACAAAGGACTTGGGGGAGGCCTGAAACATTGACACATTCAATAAAATGTCTTCACCTTCAGAAGACCAGTTCCAGCTTCACTCCTTGATAAAACACCCGCACACACACACAATGTTGGTGAGTGCAGCCGCACCCGTCAGTAACTACGTGTCACACGACCAGCAGCGATGTCACTGAGCATGTTGTTCTGTTTCTGATGTCACTGCATGTTACCTAGTCCTGTGCAGACTAATATTAGTGGCATTGTCAGTGTTCCCTGCATTGTGGTAGTCGGCTCCCAGCTGCTCCTCTCGCTGTGCTCTGTCAGAATATAGGGTGCCTGGGTGCACGCTCCACTTACATCTGCTAACTTAAAGTGCTTCCACTCTGACCCTCAGATGCTTGAGGTCCATGTTTGCCCGGAGCTGTGACTCCTTGCACAGATCCGTCTCAGGCCTCACACCTTAACTGAGCTGAAGCAGTATTGGCAATGTACATTGTATGTGTAACCCTGCTTCCTATCGCTAGCAAGCGGCTACCATGTGCTGTGTTACCTGTAGGCTCACAGGGCCTAAGTCTCTGCCACGGAGAGCCTCGGGTTACTCGCGCAATACTATATTGGGTGCAGCGCCTCCACCTGCGATGGCTCCCACCAGAGGGGGAGTGGTTCCTCGCAGGAAATATATATATATCACTCCACACGTAGGTAAAACAAGCAATGACTTTACTGGCAGGCAAGCTCATACACATGTACATATATTAACCGGTGTCCCTCCCTAGAGGCGACACTATACACGGCGTCATGCAAGACGCTACCTCCACCTCCTTCACCTCCACAGTAAGAAAGATATGTGTGACTGCGCAGCCACTATGTCCCTTGTGAGTGTGATAGGCCTTGTTGGTTCACTTGTAGATTTAGAGTACCTGCCGAGCCCTCCCGTGCTCGGATCTGCAACTGGCTTCACAAAGGATCCGGCGACCGAAGAACACCGGAACCCCTCTCCAGGACGATCCCACCAGGATAGCCTCTGCAGCCGCAACGAAGAACGGCGCCCAACCTTATGCACGGATGCGCAGCGTAACCAAAGAAGTCCTTAACTGACTCCGTGAACCAACGTGACACTTGCTGTACTATAGGCCGTCCCTACAGCACAGCAACCTTGCATGACTTTAGGGGAAAACTCCTAGGGCCTACGGGGTCGCCTATCCTATGCAGGTAGGTCCCTGACCCCCTGCACCCACCCTACTCGTAACGCGGGCCCTGGGCCATGGTCCCCGGATTGGTTACCGCTATGACCCCCCCAGTTGCCTCACGCTACCTGCCTCTCCTAATCCCTGCAGCAACGCACTACAGCCTGACACGATGCCCTCTTGTCCGCCCTCACAGCACTGACCGCTGTGACCGGACAATAAAGCACCTTCCAAACCTAAGGGCAGCGTCCCTAACCTAGGGCAGTCCCTTATCAATTACCCACTAGCCTGATGGTGAGTTGGGGCCTATCTGAGATTGGGAAACCTACCTGGTGCAGGATCTTCACTTGCTCCCTACACCCTTCCTGCTCCCTCCTAGCTCCCAGCTCCAACTGCCGTTCTGCAGCGCGCAAAAAGTATCTATTCTCCCCCTCTAGGGAGATCCTAAGCCCTATTGGCTCCCTGGCATCACGTGGGGCGCGCAGAGGCTCAGGGAACTCGTAGTCCCTGCCTAGAGCCTTCCCTGGTAGGCTAGGGTTTCGCGGGCTCTCCTCGCGCTGTCCTGCACATGCGCGATCTCTGCAGGGCCGCCGGGGACTTACTGCGCATGCGCGACCTGCATCAAGATGGCGGCGCCCTGCTCGGGAACCGCCGGGGACCGCCGGAACGGCAAAGCGCTCCCTGCACTGGCCCCCACCCTCCAGAAGTGCCGGTGGGTCCAGCGAGTGACCCGCAGCAGCGGAGGAAACGGGAGGGGTCGCGGGACAGCAGACACCCATGGGGGACCTGGCTACATCCTCCCCCCTGGTGAAAAATCCAACGTCCCTGCTTGGGGAACGACATAACTTGACATAAGTTTACACAATAAAAAATTGCATTGCATAACCGGTACACTTAGCAGGTTGACTATAACAGCACTGATACATGACATATCACACCCAGTAATACCCGAGGCAAGCTGAGACCATTTGTGGGGTGCCCCTAACTGATCAGGTGGGGGTACCGCGCTTTTGCGTCCATGAGCCTCCCCCAGAAAAATCTCTTGACGATCGTGCTCAGGGGTAACAGTCACTAGCTCCTCTATACTTCCTCCCCCTGGTGGAAGGAATAGTGCAATGTCTCTTGGCCAGACCTTTACCCAGCCATCCGCCTTGAACTTACGGTATACTGGGAGGTCCTGACCTTTTCCTCTGTCCACGACATGCTGAACAAACCGCTCCGTGTTGCGCATGAAGAAGGCAACGATTTCCCTAGCTGGCACGGTATAGTCTCGGTTGACTCCATTAGCCACTTCTGAAGTGATACCTTCAGGAGCGTGGGATCCCAGTCCTGGGACGATTTGGGTTGGAGCGCACGGCTCACCACTCAGATCATGGGCCTCTTTTACGGCCGCCTCCATCGGGGCCTACGGGAAGAAAAGGAGGTTCATCACCCCTTCGCGGGCTTGCCATGTTCCTCTTTTCTGACTGGATGTCCCTTCGACACACGGGAGCCACCACGGCCAATGGACTCTTTGCGGCCAGCCGCACCAGACTGCTGACTTTGTCGGACGGTGTCCGGACTCATCTGTATCACCGCTGGGGTGGTTCGCCGGTAGGCGCATCGCCACCGATGTTACGCCAACCCCTTCCTCTGAGGATATCACGATCGGCTCCTCCGCACGGGAGTCACCGGGTTCTTCTGCGATACAACCAGTGGGTACAGGTACGAAGCTGGCGTGCTCCGGTACCTCCACTGCGGTCGCGCTCTTCTCCGCCGCTGGCTGGGCCTTGGTCATTCCTGCTGGGTTGCAATGGGGAATTAGGGCAGCCTCGTCTTTCATCTCCGCCACCTCCATGGTTGAGGTAGAGAGGTTAACGGCATCTTCCTCTGTGGTTTCCGGACTTTGCTGGTGTGGGCTCTGTGGTTCCTGCCCTACCACTAGGACGTCCCCTTTGAGAGGGTCTGGAACTGTGTCTGCAACATGGTTCCGGACACACGGGTTTCCGGAGGCCTTTGACATAAGAAAAAAACGAATATCCACATAACTCATGGTAATATCGAGGTCGGCCTCCTCCTCTTCTTCCTCGGCTGGCTCCGTAGGCTGGGGTATAACAGTTTTCACGAACCCTGCACCGCAGCAATCACCTTCGGGTCCCCTCGCCAGTGCGCCTCTAGGACAATCACAGGTAGGGCTAAAATACTGTACACCCGGCTCTCCATCCACCTTGGTGATATGGACGTCTAGCGGCAACTGGGACAGGTCGGCTCCCTGGTAATAGGCTTCTCGCAGGCAGGGGCACAGTAGCGTAAGGACACCTATTCCTGGCGCTCGCCAGGGCACATACGCATTGGGGTGTACGTCCTGACAGTCTCTCTCATCCACAGAGGGAAAAAAATCTGTTACGGCAACAGGGTCTTGTTGAAACGCACTGTGCTTGCTCCCCGTGGTGGAATCCAGAGGAGGGGCACGCTCTTTCAAGGGGCGGTTCTGTCTCGGCGCTGCGCCACTCACATTGCGGAGGCAGGCCTCGGGCTTTCGCGCCAAACCTGGACAGGCTGCTGCAACACATTTCGGTTCCAGTTGAAGACAAGCAACACGTGTGCTCTCCTGCTTTGGCGGGAGACACCATTTTACTGGGTCGGCGTAGACTAAGGGGTACCCCTCAGACGGGGCCCCTGGCAGAAACAGTGTGTGTGGTGCTTCTGACAAGCATATATCTTCAGTGTGGGTGGCCACAAAAAGTATCGTTTTCCTTGGGGACGTGGGGTCGTGTTCTTCCACTAAGACACAGGCGTGTGGCCACTCCAGAATTTTACGCACATAACACTCGACCCTGACCGCGGGTATATCTGTGGGAAGGCCGCCTACCGCCACCACCTGGCCGGTTCCATATATTGCCTCAAAGCCCAGGTAAGGACCTCGTGTCTGGACTTTACCACCATGATGGACAAATTTGAAAAAAATTGCAATAGGGCACCCCTGGTCCGATCTCAGCAGCGCCTCCAAATGTAACCCTGCTTCCTATCGCTAGCAAGCGGCTACCATGTGCTGTGTTACCTGTAGGCTCACAGGGCCTAAGTCTCTGCCACGGAGAGCCTGGGGTTACTCGCGCAATACTATATTGGGTGCAGTGCCTCCACCTGCGATGGCTCCCACCAGAGGGGGTGTGGTTCGTCGCAGGAAATATATATATATCACTCCACACGTAGGTAAAACAATCAATGACTTTACTGGCAGGCAAGCTCATACACATGTACATATATTAACCGGTGTCCCTCCCTAGAGGCGACACTATACACGGCGTCATGCAAGATGCTACCTCCACCTCCTCCTTCACCTCCACAGTAAGAATGATATGTGTGGCTGCACAGCCACTATGTCCCCTGTGAGTGTGATAGGCCCTGTTGGTGCACTTGTAGATTTAGAGTACCTGCCGAGCCCTCCCGTGCTCGGATCTGCAACTGGCTTCACAAAGGATCCGGCGACCGAAGAACACAGGAACCCCTCTCCAGGACGATCCCACCAGGATAGCCTCTGCAGCCGCAATGAAGAACGGCGCCCAACCTTTTGCACGGATGCGCAGCGTAACCAAAGAAGTCCTTGACTGACTCCGTGAACCAACGTGACACTCGCTGTACTATAGGCCGTCCCTACAGCACAGCAACCTTGCATGACTTTAGGGGAAACTCCTAGGGCCTACGGGGTCGCCTATCCTATGCAGGTAGGTCCCTGACCCCCTGCACCCACCCTACTCATAACGCGGGCCCTGGGCCATGGTCCCCGGATTGGTTACCGCTATGACCCCCCCAGTTGCCTCACGCTACCTGCCTCTCCTAATCCCTGCAGCAACGCACTACAGCCTGACACGATGCCCTCTTGTCCGCCCTCACAGCACTGACCACTGTGACCGGACAATAAGGCACCTTCCAAACCTAAGGGCAGCGTCAACTAACCTAGGGCCGTCCCTTATCAATTACCCACTAGCCTGATGGTGAGTTGGGGCCTATCGGAGATTGGGAAACCTACCTGGTGCAGGATCTTCACTTGCTCCCTACACCCTTCCTGCTCCCTTCTAGCTCCCAGCTCCAACTGCCGTTCTGCAGCGCGCAAAAAGTATCTATTCTCCCCCTCTAGGGAGATCCTAAGCCCTATTGGCTCCCTGGCATCACGTGGGGCACGCAGAGGCTCAGGGGACTCGTAGTCCCTGCCTAGAACCTTCCCTGGTAGGCTAGGGTTTCGCGGGCTCTCCTCGCGCTGTCCTGCGCATGCGTGATCTCTGCAGGGCCGCCGGGGACTTACTGCGCATGCGCGACCTGCATCAAGATGGCGGCGCCCTGCTCAGGAACCACCGGGGACCGCCGGAACGGCAAAGCGCTCCCTGCACTGGCCCCCACCCTCCAGACGTGCCGGTGGGTCCAGCGAGTGACCCGCGGCAGCGGAAGAAACAGGAGAGGGGTCGCGGGACAGCAGACACCCACGGGGGACCTGGCTACATCTGTAATGGAGCAGGCTCTGTATTGAGCAATGCGGGGAGCAAACATCATCCCTGAAACTTTACATCCATCTCCCCAGCACAAACAGAACTGCTCAGGAAAATCTGATTCCATTTCTTGGCACACTCAGGGGCTTCGACACCCCAACGCCGTGATTATACAGAAAAACATGCGCAGCCTCGCATGGAGCAGTACCAAAACAAGTAGCTTACTTACAGTTAAAGTGCTCATACCGATGGCAACAGTCGCGGCGTGCCGTACTGCAAAGCGGGCGGCTGGGGAAGAGACTTCAGAATGTGTTTTTCTCTGGCGACGGCCGTGTCACGTGAGCGGTTCAGCCAATGAGGGTGAACCGCTCACAGCCACGCCTCCTCTGTCCTGTCTCCCCGGTATAATCAAGATGCTGCTTGGCGGCAGCGCAGGGTGACATCATAGGATAGCACTGCCGATTTACAGCACTTGGTATAATCTCAGCCAAAGACTACGGCTCCAGTGTTAGCTGCTGCACGCGCGACTGGCGGCGCATGCGCAGCTTCAAGCCGCGATCTGCGGTCTGCAGGGAGCGATGGGAGGTGGGAGCGGTGGGAGGTGGGGCATCCCTCTGTTTTCAGAGCTTCAGCTTGGAATGGATAAACAAGCAACTCTCCCTGCAGGGGCTGCACTAAGGTGAGGTCCCCCCTGTAGAGGGAAAAAGGGGGTGGCCCGGGATTAAAGGGGTTGCACCCCATTTGGCCATCCCCTGACCTCACCAGGGAGACAAGGGGTTAACTGGGCTGAGGTCCAGAAATGTGATTTAAACCTTGTTATGACATGAAAATGTATATTCCCCTGTTCCCATGCTTTATTGTAACATCTGGTTTAATCAGTGTTTGCATCACACATACACTAGGATCCATCCGGGAGTACAAGGGTTAATAGTTCTTGAGTGATTATAGCCCTTTGTGTAATTTTCCCACCTTTTCAGGCACCATTTTGCAGGGTCCCATAGGCCGCCATTAGGGCCCAATGCATTCTAATGGCGAATCTTGCTGTTTTGGTCCTGTTTCCTGTGAAGACCAGCAGATGGCGTCCGAGAGGAGGAGCGGCGGTTTCCCATTGTAAGTCAATGGGCCCATTGACTTCAATGGAGATTCCTCGAAGGAGCTTTCCAGGAACGAGTTGGCTGCCGTCCAAACCGCAAAGCGGATACATTTTCAATAAGAGAGCTTTGATCACTTAGCAGCCAAGTTCAACGACAAGTGGCGTGGGAATAAACAGTTCTAGAGCACCTAGAAATAAAATTCTTTTTGCCCCTAGTTCCTAGGCCTCCCCCCACTCGACCACAACCGGGTCCCCGAATCCTGGACCCCCGATAAGGGTCGAACTGAGAAGAGCGGGTCGCGCCATAGGTTCCAATGGCGGTGGCAGAAACAGCTCAAGAAAACGGCTAAGTGTGAAAAGCTGAAATTTAGGAATCCATAGCTCCGGTTCCGGAGGGTCCAGAGGATCAGGGTTTGGGGTACCTGTAGTCACTGCTCCGGCATCGCTGCAGAACCATCCTTGACCCTCTTGGGCCAACCCAACGGAGTATGGACCCCCTTGAAAGTTCGGGACTTTTCCCATAGACTCCAATGGCGGCCAATCTCCATTGACCGGCTATGGCGGAAAACCCCCATTGACTTCAACGGCGGCGTCGCCCCGTTGAAAGTCTATGGCGGCGGATTCCAATAGCCGCCAACGGCGGCGGTTGGCCATTGAAAGTCTATGGCGGCAGAGCCCGTTGTTTTCAATGGGGATTTTTTTGTGTAACTCCAGGTTCCGAAGGTCGTAGCAAGTCGCAAATTGGACCATAGGGTGTCCCAGTTCCGGCATTGAGAACTGGGAAGTTTGGACCCGCTGGACCCAACGGAACCGGATATTTTAATATGTTTGTGTTTTATCTTTAATACTGTGTCCCAAAGCAGGGATAAAACCCAGAGGAAATTCCTTTGCATACCAGGGTAGCATATGGCCAGAGAGGCGACCCAATGTCTAGGACTTAAGTATTGTTCAAAGGATTTTGTCACCCTCACTGTTTACCTGAGGGCGGAGATGGCTCAAACCAGAGCAGTCTTTAAGTGTCCCATTTAACACCTTACAACAAAGAATATCCTGCCAGGAATCCAATTTGGTAGACTAGCTGGCATTCCTGATGCAGATGAGGGGCTACAGAAATGAGACCCCAGAGTTCTAATGCGCATGTGCCAACTAGCAGGGGGGCATGGATCAAAATGTGTTCCCACGTTAATGAGTGGCTAGAGGTAATTGAAGACCAATCACCTGTACTTAATGTTAAGGATAGGGTTACAAAAGATATATAAATCGTGGTAATCCCTATCCCCATTGTCTTCTGATATCATCTGAATTGTTACCTGATTGTGAGAGAATTGCTATGCAACATACTTCTCATCCCCCATCCCCAAAGTAAGTGTACTTCTTGTCTTGTTACTGTACTATATCGTGTGTTCACCTATCCAAAGGAATAAATATACTTTATTATATCTAAGCCTCGTTCAGTTCAAACCCAGTTATTTGGTGTAAATTACAACCTGTCATAAGCTATCGTCACACCCCCATTCCCACTCTGGTACCGGACCTCTCAGCTAGACAGCCAAATCCCCCTTTGCAAAACATGGGAATGTCGCAATACATTGGAAGCACAAACTGTAGCCATGCAACACATTATCCACTAATGTTAACAGCCATTTCATCATTTAACCCCTTCTAGGGCAGGCTCTGGCAGCAAGAGAGATCGTTTTCTTAGGGATAAAAATGCAGCAATGCAGTGAGCAGGGCAGAGATGGAAAGTGTTATAAGTAAAACACAATTTAAGAGGACCTACAAAATGAAGCACCACAGGAGACGGGGGAAAGCTTGATCAGTATAGACGGAGAAGAGCTGCACGTGTGGGATCTTTAATATACTACAATAAAGATGTCTGGAAAGTATACCCTGTGTTGATTTACCTGGGAAACCTGACCTAAGCCCCAGACCTGAATGTAAAAGCTGCAGCTAGCAGCAGATACAAACACTCTGGGTCTTTTTTGATACAATTGTCTCTCTCTCCCCCCCCCCTCCCCTTGCCGCCATTGGTTCCACGTGACCGCACAGGAAGACTAAATTCTTGTCTCTTCAGCTGGCTGACGCACCACCGCACTTTGTGAGTCAACACGCGAGAACACACTGGGGCTTGCCTGATTGAGGTTAGTGTCTGGTGTGCGGCGCGCACCGCCGAAGTCACCACCGGGGACTCAGCCTAAATTTTAATATGGGGATTGAAACAAGCAAAAATAGGTCGTCCTTCTAATCACCTTAAAACATGATAGTTATAATACTATAATACTAATAATACTGAAGAACTCATTTATTCTGCACTATCGCAACTGGACTAACACGGCTATTTCCGTTTTATACACATATACAATACTAGAATAGGTCAATCTATTATTTATCAGATCCCTCAGTAAACAACTTGAAAGAATCTATACCTTAATATATAGGGATCGTGCAAAACAAAGTGTAATAAAAATTGACCAAAGTATCACAAATGATTTGATCAAGTCACTTGTTATACCAGTGCTTAATGGGGAATATAACATTTTAGCTCAACATAAAAACCGCTGCTCTAAAGACCCAATAGAAACGGCCTCGTCCTTCATAAAGCAAGTTTACAGCTCAGATATTCAGCATAAAAGAGAAGAGATGTGTATATCGTGTAATACAATATGAACCCTTTCAATTAAGTTTGAGGATAAACTGCAACCATTGAACTCACCTAGCTCTACTACTAGTGCTTGTGAGAAGATTTAACAAGACACACCCACACACAAATGTATACAGATGTCTGTAAATATACAAAATATACAAAAAGGTGATTTCCTTTGGAGTGATTTTATTGAGAAAAATAACAACAATACAATGCAGGGGCTGAAGGAGAGATAGATGAAGAGAGATAGAGAGGATATATATTATATATATATATATATATATAATGAATATAAATAATTTGTACACAACAACATATTTCAAAAGAATTGCAGTCCATACGCTCTCTTTGTGGGTGTTGTCCTGCGCAGTATGAGGGCTGCGATTGTATCACCTATAGGAAAGAAAGTGAATACTGCAGAGGAGGAGGCTGTGTGTAAATTAGGGATAATGGGAGAGTGTACATGTACCTACAGGGCCAACAAACATGTCAATAGAGCAAGCAGCGCGTGGGGACAGCCTGAGCACGCCCAATCACTGGGAGACGGACAAACAACGCAAGCACCAGATCTATCCAATGAAAACCTCCCAGGGAAAGTTACACGATCTGGTCTCTTTGCAAAATATGGAGCAGATTTGTATTGCAGTTGGGAACCTGTGATAAATAACCCACTTCTAACAGAGGCGATGACTTCGCTGCGAGAGGGGTCTGCGGCACATTGCACTAGGGGCTTCACTGGGAGTAAAAATATACAGGAAAGAGTTAGAAATGATGGCTTTCATTTACAAAGTGCTGGGTTTGTATCTGTTTGCAGCGAGCTTGCAGTGCCGGGAAACAGCGAGGTAACAGGGCTGCTGTTCTTATCCTGTATGGGAGCACAGAGAGCACGCTGAGCCTGACTTCTGTACAACAATATCTCTTCCTTCTACAACAGCGGGGGCTGTAATCTTTAAACGTGGGGACAGACAGAGGGGTCACAGCTTCTTTAGTCCTTCGTCCTGATCACAGGAAGCTTAGTGAGTGGCTCTGGTCAAACAGCCTTTCATATCCAAGGAAGGTAGAAGACGTCACTATCAATGGCACAAACCAATCAGATTTGGGGGTTCTGCACAATTACAATAAGGACATGTTAATGGGAATGTGCCGACTTCAAATCAGTGAAGCCTTCCAGAGCGTGGGTGAGATGGGCTCTCAATGAGTGGGACTCGCGGAGAGTGAGACTTCCCAGGCCTGGAAGGGCTGAGACGCAGGAATGTGCAGCAGGAACAAACACCCTTCATACCAGTTTAATAAATAGCTTTTATATGAATAGGTATGTGAGGAGGGGAGGAGGGTGAGGAATGTCCGAGCACTTCTCACTGCCCATGCTCTGCGCCTCACGCTCTGGACGTCACGTTGATGCTCTGTACCATCTTCTGGATCTTGTCTTCATTGCGCAGGATATTTCCCTTCACCGTGCAGATCTTGTCCTGCTGCTCCTTGATCAATTGCTCCAGCTCAGCTAGCTCTGCCTTCAGGGGCACCACGGCAGTGTCGGTAACACTGGGGAGGAGGATCAATGGATGAAATGAATAGCGTCTCACAACATGTCTGAGAAGCACCAGTGTTTTCCAAGTCAGGGCTGGCTAACTCCAGTCCTCAAGGGCCACCAACAGATCAGGTTTTCAGGCTCTCTCTGCTTCAGAACAGGATTGAGCCAAGTCTGAGCCACCTGTGCTGATGCAGGGATATACTGAAAACCTGACCTGTTGGGGGGGTGGTCTTGAGGACTGGAGTTGGCCACACCTGTTCTAAAGTGTTCACCGTCTACTTACTGACTGTGGGATGTGCTCTATGGAGACAATGAGGTCTGCTGAATTACTTTTAGGGTACACAATTAAGGAGGGAGTGTACAGTCTCGGTGCTGAGCAGTTCTCTGCTGACTAAACAGGCTGAAATTCTGCGTAAGGTAACAAGGGATGGAGGTCACCTTTCAGGGGATACTATAAAATCAGCACATTTGTTTAGGTAAGAAAGATTCTTGTCCTGTCACGTAGTTACCCTGTGGTGAGGACAGACTTGATAAGACAGGTGTCCTTCTGTGTCACTGTGTCTTCCTATAGAGCCTAGGCACCATGTGAAGGTATTCCAACTTACAAATAATCTACGTCTCCAGGACCAATACGCCTACCGGAATGTTGAGGGGAAATGCTTTCTGTGCCAAGTCTCTCCTGTGTCATTGTGACGTCCCGTAGTGTGAGAGACACACACACACACACACATAACCCCTGCCCCAGGTCAGCCCTCCGTTTTGTCCTCTCTGCAGTCGCAGACATTCCCTCTCTAGATACACACGGGGATGCTGCGCTCACCTCTGCTCTCGGAGTAGCACCTCCGCGTGCTGACGGTTCTCGCTTCTCCATGTCTGCAGCTCGTTCTGCATGGCGTCCATGTCCTCCTGGATGTAGTCCATGATCTTGCCCAGCGGCAGAGCGCTGCGGCACAGCGTCTGGGTGGAGCCGCGCAATCTCTCAATCTCCTTCACCACCAGCTCCTTCTCCTTCCTCCTCCCGGTTTCGGACAGCAGCGGCTTCTCCTGAGTCAGGGGACAGAAACCCGTCAGCCTCCTGACGCCAGCGCACAGGAGCAGCGTTTGCTTTTGGGGAGGGCCTAGTTCGGATATGCTTTGTGCAGCGCAGCGCAGCGCAGCGCAGCGCTCGTTAAGGTGCATCCGAAACCCTTGTACAGGTTTATCATGCTTTTTACAGTCATTATTTCAATTCATTTTGATCCTGTGGGAGCTTCTGCCTCTTCTGAAACGGCACAAACCTGTCTCCTTCATTTTCATCTGGAGCTTTTCCTGGCAGTACCAAGGAGGGTGGAGGTTTGTGTTGTTACACAAAAAGAAGAATACAGAAAATGGTTGAGCAATACGCTGCAGCCTCTCTGATGATCCAGTGTCAGGTGTGACATCACACATATAACAAGGCTGACTCCTGAAAGGATCATGTAGTTAAGTTCATGCTTTGTGCAGCTGCTGTACGGCACAGACGCATTTTAAGAGAGTGAGGAGCTGGCACTGCTGGATTTGAGTTATGTGCCCCAAAGATTACAGCTGTAAAGCCTGTGCTGCAGTATCAGGGGGGTGTCTGCTCACAGCACAAGCTCAGAAGAACAGTGGCCACTAGGGTCTGCTGTGTTCCTGTTAACGTATTAAAACTATTATTTCCCCTCTGCCAGCTAAAAGGCTGCAGAGCTGCCAGGGCTGGGATCTGTTATTAAAGAAATGATTTGGATTTGACACTGCAGATGTTGGAGGATTCTGTGATTTCTGGTGCACAGCGCCCTCTAGCCAAGTATGTGAAGAAGTGCACAGCCATTCCTCACCACATACAGCTTCCCAAAGCAAAGCTCTGTACACTGCTCCCAACACACACAGCTCTGCACCCTGCGCGGCGGAGCACACCGCTCCCAACACACACACACACACCGCTCCCAACACACACACACACACCGCTCTCCCAACACACACAAACACACACACACACACACACACACACACACACACACACACACACACACACACCGCTCTGCACCCATGAAATCTCTCCTCCAGAACAGGCACAACCTCGGCCACAGAAGCACGCGAACTGTGAATGATCCGTATGTGCAGAGTTGTGTATGTGTGATGTGTGCGCTTGTGTGTGTTGCATCTGCCCCGCCTGATATTTTGTTGACCAGGTCCTTTCACATAAATCTCTACATTCCTCATTCTGAGGACACACTTCCAGCAATCTAATCCAACACCCCGTTCTTTTGCTGGAAGTCCACTTCCTGGGCTTACGCAAACACGCACACGTTTGCACACGCATGAACATTTCTGCGCGCCCGCCGCACACAGCCTAGCCCTAGTGCACCCAAACACACACGCAGCTCACACAAAGCTTGCATGATTCCGATGTGCTGGAGCAGGAATGTCAGGTCAGTTGGGTGACAGCATACACATCTCTTACCTTACTGACAGCGACCAGTTGGGTCTCGTAATCCTTTTTGGTCTCTAAGATTTTCTTTACAAGGCCGCCTGTGAAGAGCAGGAAGGAATGAGCGAGACAGAGGATAAAGTGCTGGGGCACAGAGGCTGGGAGAAGCCTAACAGGGGGCTCTGTCTGATATCACAACACATGTACAACCAGCACAGGATGACTCCTACCCCTAACATGCTCCTCAGTCCTGTAACAGAGACCCACACCTCTTTAAGACAGATCCCAGCTAAAAGAATATCACCACCATTAACCCACTCGTGGTAAGGAGAACTGCGGGGTGGCTGGGGTAACATGTGGGGTTTTATATTGGAATGTCCATGCTATGCAGAGAAGGACTTGCTCTTAACGGAGAGAGCGGTTGCTCTGAGATGGAGAACGGAGAGCAGGACACTGCACGAACATCAGAGGAATCCACCCCTTATCCCACAGATGTATCTTACCGTGCTTCTCATCCCCAGCCAGATCCAGCTCCCGGTCCTGTGAAGAGAGGAGAAAACTAGTACATTGTGTGTCACTCTGCATGGGGAGGTCATAGGTCCCTCTGTCACCCTGTAGTGGGAGGAATAGACAAAGCGGGCCCTGGGGTCACTGTGTGACAGAGCAAGAAGGAAACATCTTCTGTGTCACTGTATCACCCTGAAGTGGGAGGGACAGGCTCAGGTCCCTTGTGTGTGTAATCCATGTCACTGAAGTGGGAGGGACAGGCTCAGGTCCCTTGTGTGTGTAATCCATGTCTCTGAAGTGGGAGGGGCAGGCTCAGGTCCCTTGTGTGTGTAATCCATGTCACTGAAGTGGGAGAGACAGGCTCAGGTCCCTTGTGTGTGTAATCCATGTCACTGAAGTGGGAGGGGCAGGCTCAGGTCCCTTGTGTGTGTAATCCATGTCACTGAAGTGGGAGGGACATGCTCAGGTCGCTTGTGTGTGTAATCCATGTCACTGAAGTGGGAGGGACATGCTCAGGTCCCTTGTGTGTGTAATCCATGTCACTGAAGTGGGAGGGACATGCTCAGGTCGCTTGTGTGTGTAATCCATGTCACTGAAGTGGGAGGGACATGCTCAGGTCCCTTGTGTGTGTAATCCATGTCACTGAAGTGGGAGGGACATGCTCAGGTCGCTTGTGTGTGTAATCCATGTCACTGAAGTGGGAGGGGCAGACCTGATGGGCCATAATGGTCATTTCAGTTCATGTCGCCCTGTGGTGGGAGGCACAGATTCAATGGGACTTAGGTCATGGTTAAAAAGTGATACACAGCACTGTGCTGCCGGCACAGTTTACCATCTCCATTTTTGGCATTTCCGGCAACCGAGGGGGAGCGTCCACCACCACAAACTCATCGTCGTCATCATCCTCTTCCTTCTGCTTGTCCACAATCACACTAGAGACAGCTTTCCCGCTGCTGAACCTGGGACAGGAGGGGCACAGAGACAGGATGGAGCGGTCACTAGACACCTTATTCTGCCCCCAAGTGCTGTTGTAGCAGCAGTGAATTCGCTCTCCTCTAGTAGCCCTGGAGATCAGAGCGCCTTCCCTCACCCCACTGCTGTTTTCTTCCCACAGGTCGCTCTTCTGTGCCCAATTCTAGATAACAGCAGCTATTAATCCCCATGACACTTACGTCATGGAGGCACTATGACTCAAGCTTCCCAGAATTGAGGGCATGTGGATGTGATTGGCTGCAAGTTTTGGGGTACCCTCCTCACCTTTCCGGTAGTGGAGCTTCAGAGCTTCCCTGACGCTTCACACGAGGTGGGGCCGGCCGTGCGCTGCCAGGACGAGGTATCCGCCTGCAACACATGGAGCAACGCGTTTTAGCAGGGGATGAGAGAGCAGCGAGCGCATGAGATACTCACACACTAAGCATCAGCACTGCTCACTTATGGCCCTCACAACAGCAGCATTTACTAGAATCAGATCAGACCTTTCCCTTAATATACTGCCACAAAAACAGATGCAAAAAGCACATGCGCTCGGGAGAATCTTACAGTTTCTAGGCTTCGCCAATAACAAGCAGGTCATTAAGAACAGAGACGTGCTGACTTAGGGTTGCCAGGTATCCAGTATTGATCCGGACTGTCCTGTATTTAGAAACTATCAAGTAAAAAATTAGTCTTAATACTGAACATGTATGTGACCTGTATTACTTCTCTGGACATAGTCACCTCACTGACTTGGGGGGCCGCGGGATTTCCCTGAGCAGGACTGTTGCTAGGGGGGCTGAGCAGCTTCCATCCTGATTGGGTAATGCAGCCAATCAGGAGGTGGTGTCAGGAAACTGGGGGTGGGTCCAAAGGGAGGAGGAAACAGCATGGACCGGTGAGAGGGAGAGGTGTGTGTCTCTCTCGAACACGTCACACCTTTCACCATTGTGTCCAGTATTTTTGGAGAAGCCACCTGGCAAACCTACGTACAGGCATACCCCGCATTAGCATACGCAATGGGACCGAAGCATGTATGTAAAGTGAAAATGTACTTAAAGTGAAGCAATACCTTTTTCCCACTTATCAATGCAAGTACTGTACTGCAATCGTCATATACGTGCATAACTGATGTAAATAACGCATTTGTAACAGGCTCTATAGTCTCCCCGCTTGCGCTCAGCTTCGGTACAGTTAGGGAGCTGGTATTGCTGTTCAGGACGTGATGACACGCGCATGCGTGAGCTGCCGTTTGCCTATTGGGTGATATGTCCTTACTCGCGAGTGTACTTAAAGTGAGTGTCCTTAAACCGGGGTATGCCTGTACTGCATGAAGGGGACACAGTTTAAATTACAGCCCCAGCCCCCTTATTAAAAAACAATGACACAAACATGCCTTTTCAGGCATCGGTGCAGACAATTTCACCAATGTTTGTCATATTGGCGAATCTCTATTAATGTTTCTCATATCTCTAATCACGAAGTGATGAATTCTGAAGGAGACATCAGAATGAAAATGAGCTGCTATAAATCTGAATGTGTGAAATGGTCAGTTCTAGTATGTGTGTAAGATTGGAGAGATGCGGGTGTGCTGCAAGGTATTCATTTCTGATGAACCAACATGGTGGTTCTTCATACCTAGAAAAGTATCACTTATGTAGTGAAATACAGAGCTACTCTTAGACATAAAAATAACATAACATTTTATTTTTTAACAAAATCACCGAAGCTGTTGAAGTTCCACTAAGGGCCGAAATAAATGATGTTGCAGTGAAAGTTTAATATGTAGCACTCCTCTGTGACACTTATATGCTTATATATATGTTGTGGTTATTTTGGGGGTTTAATATGAGCTTGTAGGTGTCCTGTATGTTTTACAAAGTTTAATATGTATCATGGCCAGGCGGAGATATTAGGAGGATGAGACACTTGGATATTACCGTTGTGTGACGGGAGGTGGAAACTCGTCCGATATTTCTCCATTTTCAGATATTAAAGGTTTTGCAGCTTCTCCTTCTAAAAAGAGAGAATTGTTACACTGTGTGACAATGCTACCAAGATTACATGACTCACACACACACACAATGTTAAACACAAGCATCACTCCACAAATAGTTTGGAAACACTTTTTCCAACTCCTAACCAGTTCTCACGGTTTTCAGGATTAAATTAGAAATCATAATTTCTACCCAGCGGTGAGATTCTCCTAATCTCACACGTCCCCTAGTGTACAGAACATTCATTCGGTATGATATTATACCGTGCTAAATAAAGCGCTTTGTGATTTTAAGGCGGTGCAAGCATAAAATACCAATTGAAATGTAAACCTTGCATTTTTCACTCAATTTATTCACACTTTTCAATTAAAGGTTCTAAGCTTCTGTAAATGGGTACTACGGTTCTATGGGGCGACGGGAAGCTCGGAACCCTGCAGGTTTCTTACCTCCATCACTGGCAGAATCCCCTGCAAAAAGAGAGAAGAGCGGTCATGACAGCCCCAAACCGACAGTGTGTGGCAGACATGAGCCTGTATACTACCCAATGTTGCATACACCCAACAGCACGCCCACTGCGTACATATTACACAAGGCATCTCGTAACGAAGCCCTGAGCTGTAGGGACAGGTGCACAGGCATTTAACTTCTTCATTGCCATAGATCTTGCAACGCACTGCAGAGCAATGCAAAACAGGCAGGGCAACGCACTCGAGCACCCGCTGGCAGTTAAAGAGTTCAATTGTGCGCTACACTTCATTACACTCCATTCACTATTGTTCAGCCCTCCAAACCCATTAAGATTTTGAAGCTGTGGTGGTTTTCCTCCCAAGGCTAATATCCAAGTGTGCAATGACACTGTGCCTGATCCACTCCCTTGGAAGTTCATGGTTTTTTTTTTTTTTTTTATAACTTAAATTTTTTATTAGTTTTCACAGTGTTACAATACATGCGTACATACAATATTTGTAATGATTTTCAACATTGAACACTGCAACTCCCATTTTCTAGTGAAATAATACATAACACTCCCTATGCGGGAGGGGGTTGGGGAGGGAGAGAGGAGGGGGGGGGGGGTGAGACACCTCTTCTGCATGCTTCTTTTCCTCGGGTCACCGCCTCATCTCACCTTGTATACGACCATCTGTATTCCTAATCGGGTCTCTTAGATTTACTACATTGTAACCCAAGCCCTTCCTTCCGCCTCCTACATCAAAGCAGAACGCACATGCCACTATTAGAGCCAAATTGTGGACCTGTCCACCCCTGGGATGTCTGTTTGGTCTAGCCACGGTGTCCAGACTTTTAGGTAATTTTTGCCAGTATCGTCTAGGAGACTTGTCAATTTCTCCATCTGGCAGATATGCCAAATTCTGTTCCGAATTTTGGGGATTACTGGGATTTCCTTTTGTTTCCATAATGCTGCGATCTCGCACCTCGTGGCCAATGCGAAATGTGCAGTTTCATATCTGTTTTAGCTATCCCCGGAGTCTGCCTGTTCAACAGGAATAACCACGGGTCTAGTGGGATTGTGAGGCTAAGGATCCTCTGTAGCCAATCTCTAATTTGCTCCAACAAGGGAGTTACCTGAGGGCAAGACCACAGCATATGTAACAGGTCGGCCGGGTCTCCACATTGTTTAGGGCACAATGGGGAGTATCCTGGGACAAATGCTGATAATCTATCTGGGGTGTGGTACCATCTCATTAATACTTTATATGCGTTCTCCTTTAATGTGGTGCACAATGAACTCTTGGAGGCCGCTGTAACCATCTGCGTCCACTCCTCCTTCTCCAGTGTCTCTCCCAGGTCCTTTTCCCACATCAACATATATCCTAACTTTTTTGTGACCGTGGGACTAAAACCGATCACTTCTTTATACATCTGCGATGTAAGTCCCTTCGTGTCCGTCTCAACCAGACAGAGCTTTTCAAAGTTTGTCAATGGGGGACGGGATTTAATTTTGTTATAAGATGCTCTGATCTGGAGGTATCTAAAGAATTCTGATTGGGGGATCTCTTTTTCTGATTTAATTTGTTCAAATGTTTTAATTTTGTTATTGCCCTCCAGATCCCTAAGTCTATGAATACCTTTAGCTCGCCAAATCGAGGCGTCCGCCCTATTCAGACCCGGAGCGAAGTCCGAGTTTCCCCATAATGGGGTCATTAGGGATCCCCTACTAGTTAGGTTACATAACAGTTTGGTGGACTTCCAGATCGTGAGTGAGTTGGTCATCGAGAAGAGCAGCTCGGATCCAGCTTTCTTTGCGGACCAGATTAGGTTGTTTAACTCCAATGGGGAGCAACACTCCTTCTCCAATGCCACCCATCTTTTCAATTCTGGGTTTGTTTGCCATTGGGAAATATGACATAATTGTGCTGCCTTATAGTAGGATAACAAACAAGGTACTGCTAGTCCCCCCTCCAATTTTTGTTTTATTAGGGTGTTTTTTTACTCTCGCTTTTTTGCCTCCCCATATAAACTTAGAGATCGCGGATTGAAGGGAGAGTATTTCCTTCAATCCCAGTGGCACTGGGAGGGTCTGAAATAGGTACAAGGCCCTTGGGAGAAGGTTCATTTTGACGCTGTAAATTTTCCCTATCCATGATATTTTAAATTTGGCCCATTTTCTCATGTCTTCCTTTAATTCTTTGAATAATCTAGGATAATTTGCCTTATATATTGATTTATAGTCTTTGGTGATATTGACTCCTAGGTACTTAATAGCTGATTTTTTCCAATTGAAATGAATTGAAATTAAATTTTCCAGATTTTTCGGAAGGTTAATGTTCAATGCTTCTGATTTGGCCTGGTTTATTTTGAACCCCGAAATCCTTTTAAATTTCCCTAGCAAGTCAAAGAGATTTGGGAGCGAGGTCAATGGCTTAGAAATGGTCAAAAAGACATCGTCGGCATATAGAGCCACTTTATGGGATTGGTTGTTCACGTTTATTCCTGTGATGTCCGGGCTCTTACGAATCTGGGCCACCAGCGGTTCCATACAGAGAGCGAAAAGTAGAGGCGAGAGCGGGCAGTCCTGCCTCGTACCGCTCCTGATCGTAAATAGATTGCATGGGAAGCCTTGGTGTTGCACCCTAGCGGTTGGGTTGGTATAGAGGGCCAGTATTGCCCCTATCAGTTTGTCTCCAAAGCCAAAGGCTCCAAGCGTAGCTCTTAGGTATGCCCAGTCAATCCTGTCAAACGCCTTTTCTGCATCTAGACTCAACACCATAGTTTTTATCTGTTTATTATTGGCTATTTCTATCAGATCAATAATTCGTCGGGTATTGTCTGCCGCTTGACGATCTTTAATGAAGCCGACTTGATCTGGGTGTATTAGTCTAGGCAGGATATGACTCAATCTGTTGGCAATTAGTTTGGCGTATATTTTGATGTCTGTGTTTATAAGGGAGATTGGTCGAGAACTCTTACAGTCAAGCGGGTCATTACCTGATTTATATATGAGGGATATGGACGCTTGGAGCATTTGGTCCGGGAGCAGTCAGCCCTCCAACACCTCATTGAACATGTTAAGCATGTATGGGGCAAGGGTTTTTACATTTTTTTTGTAATAAAGGTTAGAGAAACCACCCGGGCCCGGAGCTTTTGCTGGCTTTAGTTCTTTAATCACCTGGGTAAGTTCTTCCAGGGTAAACTCCGTCCCTAAAGACTCTCGCTCCCCAACCTCCATCCTCGGCAGGTTGGAGCCCGCCAGGAAATCCCGCAGAGCTCTTTTTGTGTTCAGATTGTGTGCCACTTTCTCTCCATTGTAAAGGTTTTCATAAAATTTCTTGAATTCCTCAACTATCCCCTTGGGGTTGGACGTGGATGCCCCCGTCTGTAGGCGATGGCTTGGATATTATAATTTGGGGCCTTGTCCTTTAATTTGTTTGCTAGCATATTATCTGGTTTGTTTGCTTCTGTAAAAAACCTCCTCTTAGAGTTCTCCGCCTGGGCAGTCAATAAAAGCTTTAGGAAGTTCATGTTTTAAAGAAGCTTCGCTTAACAGCCAGGACCTAACTAGCCAACGTCCTACCTGTGATCACAGCTATATTCTGTGCTGGGATCTCTCTGTCTGCTCTCTCTCCTGAACATGTAACGGTCTTCTCATCTGTGACTTTAGCTGTCCTTTCCTGGCTGAGAATTTCCCGTTCTGCAGTAACTGACACATCGAGGACTGTACAGGGAGAGTTACAAATGACTCAAACCTGGGTAGATTTTTCAAAATCTAACAGCAGTTCACAAGTGTGTTTACTCCTTAAAACTTGGGGTGCACAGGGAGCAGTCTCACAACAGACAGTTCTGCTTAGTGCAACATCTGACACTGTAGGGTTTCTGACCTGTATTCCTGACAATGTACAAAATATACCATATCCATTCCTATTTATTGATACTGGCCACTTATTGCACTGCAAACTGGACTTGGAGGAACAAGGCAGGGATTGTTACGCAGGGACATTATAATAAAGTCGTCAGTCATCTGTTCTCATGGAATGTAGGATTGATTTACTAAATGTGTCTTTCCTCTGGAGGTGCTTGTGATATTCCTCCTCTGGACACACGATAGGGCGGATGGAAGGTTTTACATGCTGGAGGAACACAGTATGGGGAATGGGGTCGTAGAGGTCACAGAAGGTGTGTAGATGATGCTACAGCGAGCGTATTTTGTGCACTCACATGGTCTAGGAAAAAGTAGTCATATGGCAAATAAGATGTTTCCCAACAGTTACAACCTGCACGGCTCCCCAGAAGTAATCTCGATGCCCCCTTCCTTATCTTTGGGGCACTAGCTCGCTTCCCAAACTTCTGCTTTGTCTCGTTCTCCTGACTCAAACAAAGCGACACAGCATATGATATAACTCTGGGAGTGCAGCATGTAAAAAGGTTCAGCGGAAGCTACATTCCTATCAGCTTAAATACTCACTTATGCCAACATCTCTCCACTAGAGCCCATGAGGCCTTACAAAGTAGCCCCTCCCCCATCTCACCCCCAGATAGCATAACTGAAGTGAATGTCACAGATCGATAATGTGGTACCTCAGTTTAGGTGTTAATGGCTATAAATCATTTCCAAGTGTGTCTGTCCATTTGATATTGGTTTACATTGTATTATGTATTATATTGAGCCGAGTTCGACTCTTCATTATGATGCTGTTTATCTGTGGCTTGGTCTTGCAGGTGATGCCTCCAACATGCTGACCCCTTATAAAAAGTATGAGATCCTTTTTTTTCTGTTATGTATATTTTCGCCATGTCTGTGTTCCTCTAATCCCCATGGCTGCCCAGACACCAGGATTCCTAGGTTACAAGCTCTTCGCTCATAGAGGTGGCTTAGGTTTCGAGAAGAGGGTTTATTGAGCAATGTGTGAATGTTCTAGAACAGGAGTGCTCAACTCCAGCCCCCCTCCCCCAACACGTCAGGCTTTCCCTGCTTCAGCACAGGTGGCTCAATCAGAGGCTCAATCGCAGACTGAGGATCTGATTGAGCCACCTGTGCTGAAGCAGGGATACACTGAATTGGGTGAGGTGTTTGGCTACATGTGAAGCAGCACGACCAGTGTCTGCAAGGAAAGGGATCAGAGAGCAGGCATTCCATAAATGTATGTGCACTGCCACAGGAGACTGCAATGCACTACACACCCCTCTGGTAGCAAATCGATTATCTGAGGGTATACAATTAAATAAAGGGGAAGGGTCCTACCTACACAGTGCATGTCCCAAAACATTAACCAGAAAAGACCAAGACCAGAAAGGAAATCTCCGTGAGGATCTATATATTCCCTGTGACAGAGTAACTGTGCATGTTGCAACATGAATCAAATATCACTTGATTTATCCTTAGAAATTCTAGTCTTTAGGTGAACAAGTTACAAAGAGATGTGTGTGCGTTAGAAGTTAGCTGTTCTCTGCCTGCTTTTCCCTCTCTCTCTCGGTATCAGTGTATACTGGGTTAATAAGCGGCCTCACCCGGGTGAAGGGAATGTCAGAGACAGAAATAAATACAAACATTTCAATATCTTGAATTGTTATGCAAGTTATTCATCCCTTAAAGAGGCAATCCGTGGGCGATTTTCATTTTTGCACATTTTTTTATCATGGGATTGAAGCAGGGGGTCTCCAGCGCTATACCCCATTCATTTCAGCTTTCCCAGATACCTACCCCCATAGGGGAAGCTGGCAGCTGCTCCAGCTGAGCTAGCTGAGGTTTAAAGTGCCAGCGTCACGCAGGCCAATAGGAAGCCGTGACATCATCAGGTTCAGCTTCCTATTGGCCTGCGTGACGCTGGAGCTTTAAACTTTGCCGATATTCCGGCACCCACGTTGGAGGTGTATCGGGAAGCAGTGGGTCCCCCCCGGAGATGAAATTAATGGGGTTCAGCTCCGGAGCCCCCTGCTTCAAACCTTTGTTTAAAAAATAATAATTACAAATGCATGAATTGCTCCTTTAATTTAAATTAGCAGACATTACATTTTCTCAATGTCAAAAAAAGACAACCATGTCCTTGTATTTACAAGTCATTGTTTCTGGGTTAAACAGCTTCATTAGGATTACATTTTATGGGTGAATTTAGTAAAACACAGATATGTACATAAACCCCTATTACATTCTGTGAGCCATGGGGTGAGAGGAGCAATTAAACCATCAGGATGGCGGTGGCACAGGGAAGGCTGTGTGACACGTGTAACTGCTGGGCACAGCCTACTCACATGAGCTTACCTGCTCTGCGTGTCACTCCCAGGCTCAGCCTGCCCACTTCAGCTTACCTGCTCTGCGTGTCACTCCCAGGCTCAGCATACTCACATGAGCTTACCTGCTCTGCGTGTCACTCCCAGGCTCAGCCTGCTCACATGAGACCTGCTCTGCGTGTCACTCCCAGGCACAGCATACTCACATGAGCTTACCTGCTCTGCGTGTCACTCCCAGGCTCAGCATACTCACATGAGCTTACCTGCTCTGCGTGTCACACCCAGGCTCAGCATACTCACATGAGCTTACCTGCTCTGCGTGTCACTCCCAGGCACAGCCTACTCACATGAGCTTACCTGCTCTGCGTGTCACTCCCAGGCTCAGCCTGCCCACTTTAGCTTACCTGTTTTCTTTAATGGAAGCGGTTTCTGAGCTTTCCTATCTAACAAACTAGCTGCCTTTGCCTCTATAACACTCTCTGCAGCTGTCGCTTTTTTGGGAACCTCCTTCCTTCCTGATACAATTTATAAAGAGATGAATGTTAGCACAAAGCACTGCTGACAAAAGCTCTGATGAAGGAATAACTAAGTAAGCAAGAGATACTCACTAGCAGCCTGTGGCCTATTCAGGCTACTGTACTGTAATGAACCTTGGGTACAGAATGAATAATGTTACTAGTTTGTCCCTTTAAACAGAGCACCCAGCTTCCTGCCCTCACTCACTGTGCAGCCTCTCCCCCCCCCCCTCGCTGTGCATCCTCTCCCCCCCCCTCGCTGTGCCTCTCCCCCCCCCGCTGTGCAGCTTCTCCCCTCTCCCCCCTCGCTGTTCAGCCTTTCCCCCCCCCCTTCCCCGTATAGCCTCTCCTCACCTTCCCCTCCTGGTCGGACTGGACGTCTCTCTCGTAGCTTTGAGGCGGACGGCCGAGCAGCCTTTGTGGGGCTGGTGAGCTTCCAAAACAAGGAAATCATATAAATAAAAGGGAGGGATTTTCACACAAGTTTCCAACATGTTTTCTATGTTTTAATGTTATTTTGGAACCAAGGAAACTCTCTCGCTACCCTCTCGCTCAACCAGTGTATAAACAGGTAGGTGCATATAAAAAATATAAAGAGATCAAGGGGGTAACAATAAGACGGGGCTTTGTTTTAACCCCTTTGGGGTACTCTCTTTTGGAACTACTGTACTACACAAAACTAGTGGAAACAAACATAGCTGTGTTTTAAACTAAGCACTAGAGGCAGGGCTGGCCAAGTCCAGTCCTCAAGGGCCCCCCCAACATATCCCTGCTTCAGCACAGGTGGCTCCGTTTTTATGACCAAGCCACCTGTGCTGAAGCAGGGATATCCTGAAAACCTGTGTTGGTGGCCCTTGAGGACGGGAGTTGGCCGCCCCTGCACTAGCGAGACAGATACCTCTGGTCTTACAGTGTCAGAGGGCGTCATGAATAAAAGCAGAAACCAAAGACCACCAAAAATAACATAAAAAATAGTAATTGGACTAAAAGTAAAAATCAAATGAACCAGAGAGACATATCTGGAGATCCGTTTATCAGTACCGGTATTCTAACGCGGTTATAAAACCCTTCTTTGCATGAACATGAAAGGATTCCTGTGCAATTAATGTTCCATCCCAACCTAAAATTCAAAGATCAGCATGCATTTTAAGGAGCAAACGTCACTCAAATAACCTGCAAATAACCTGCAAATAACCTGCAAATAACCTGCAAATAACCCCGCTAAAACCAAATGTACTGTAAGCCCCGGGAAGCAATTCATCGTGACCCATTTCAGAGAGCAGAATACTGTTGTGGATGGAAACTTTAAGAATGTTTTACATACTTTCTCCAGTGGAACTGGTTTAGACTGTCCTTTTTAGGCAGAAAGTTCCTATTTAAAAAGGAGTCATCGATAACAGTCTGTCGTGGCCATGAAACCGGAGCGGGGACAGCTCTTCCACTTACCTCTTTATCTGCTGCTGACTTGCTTTCTTTCACAGAGGCTTCTGAGGTTTTCTTAGACAGAGAATCCTCTGATCCTTTGGGCTACGAAGACAAAAAGACGACAGGTTTGTCACTGAATGCCACCGCACTGCCAGCCCCAACTCCTTCTCAATGGAAGATTCTGTGCCCTCGTGTTCCGACTCAGATCCGAATGCATTCTGCTCCGAGCAGCTCTGTATTTGTACAGGCACCGGATACCAGGCTAGAACACAATCTCAGGATTACATGCAGCTAATGTGGCAGAACTGTCAACCACAGACTTTTATTGGGATTAGGTATGATCCAAGACAAACATACAGTATGTTTGCCGCTATAGAGACCTGCAATGACAACATATGCAAACGCAATGCAGCGAATGAGCTCTATAAACCGAGTTCCATGGGCCAAGATTAATGCACAGCGTGTTCATTATCGTAGCTTTTGCATTCCAGGTTACAATACACACATCAGGGGTGCTCAACCCCAGGTCAGGTTTTCAGGATATTCCAGTTTCAGTGCAGGTGGCTCAGAGGCTCAGTCTAAGACTGAGCCTCTGATTGAGCCACCTGTGCTGAAGCAGGGGTAGCCTGAAAACCTGACCTGTTGCGGGGTCTTGAGGACTGGAGTCGAAACCCCAGTCTCCCTGCTTTCCCAGATGACGTCTGTCAGGGTTCTTGGGAATTCAATACCGGTGACTTATACTGCATATCCCACGCTGACAAGTGAAGACTCGTAACACTTGTATCCATGTGCTCCAAACCTGTGACAGCCAAAGCATTACAGGTAACATCAGAGGCTTGTTAATTTATAACCGCAGTGAGCTGAGTCAGGGCACCTTTTGAGTTAAAGCACCTCTCTCGCACAGAAAGGCAAATAAACAAAAGCTGCTGAAACAAGGCTTAGACTTTATCCATGACTGATAAGTCAGTTCACATGCCAGGAGAGACTAGGTTAGGGGTTGAGGTAGGCTATAAGTTACCTGAAATTAAAGCTAGTAGGTAGTTCTGCCATTTGCGATTAGGTTAAGCATGCAAATCCAAACTAATGGAGCAAGTCAGGGCTGTATATCAGGCAACCTAAAAGATGAGCCGGTAATGTCTCTTACCTTGCGCTCTGCTCTCTCCTGTTCCCTGGGCTTCTCTTCCTCTCTTCCTCTGTCTCTGCGGTGCTCATCCTCCCTGCCGCGCTCTCTCTTCTTTTCCTGTTCAGGATCCCGCTCTCGGTTGCGTTCCTTCTCCGGGTTTCTGTCTCTCTCCTTTCCATTCTCTCGGTCTCTTGTTCTGTCCTTCTCCCTCTCCTTCCCGCGGCCCCCTTCGCTCCTCCGCTCTCTCCGTTTCTCTCTGCTCCTGTCTTTCTCCGGTTCTGACCGGGACTCTTTCACTCTGCTTCTTTCCTTGTCATTTTTCTCTCCTTCGCGCAGGGTCTCTGCCTCCACCGGTCTGTCTCGCTCGCTCTTCCGTTCTCCTTCCCTCTCGGAGGGTTTTCTTTCCTCTTCTTTCAGCTGCTGCCCATCTTTCCTGTCTCTGCTTGCACTTCTCTCCCTAATTTCAGATTCCCTTCTATCCTAAAACATAAACAAAGGATATGAATCACAACACAAACAACTTCCATATGTAGAAGGTTAGAACCAACAGCATGAACTTTGAAGAACTCGCATTGGTCCAATTTAAAGTATCACAACCAGCTAAAAGGATCCAGTTCACTCAGTGCCATCTTAATGCATCGGCTAACTGGGCCCTGGGCCTTCAAAAGGGCCCCGACCTTTCAGAGGCTCCGCAGATACCATGGCCCAAAATGTTATTGGAAATTCGTAGTTCTAACTGAACGCAGCAAACGTTACTTGTCATTTTTTATTGGGTGTGTTTATATAGACATATATATTATATATAATATATATATATATATATATATTCAAAGAAAAGGTTTCTACCATTTTTTATGGAATAGATAGTTTAATTGATTTGTGTCGGAAATGTATTTGGAAAATAGCGCACAAAAAAAAAAAACTATTGCAGTGTGACAAACTGGAGTCAGCATTTCCTTACATTGAAATTGCTTTACGGATTTCCCCGCCCATGACGGCCACAAACTGCGAAGGCGTAAAATCTCTTTCCAAGTTGAAACGTATTAAGAACGAGCTTCGCAGTTGCTACTTCCAACCGAGATTGTACGCTCTTTCCGTGATGACAAATCGAATCAGATATACTTAATAAAATCGAATTTGGTGATGTTATTTGTCACTTTGCAAATAAAACCCCAGAAAGAGACACTCGCAGATAAATAAAATGTTTGTAGTAATATTTTCAGAGTTTCAATAGAAATGCTGAATGTTGTCCAATAAAAAACTGTGCATCTAAATGTGACCTTTGTGGGTGGGGCCCCCAATTTACACTTAGCCCAGGACCCCAACAATTCTTAATACGGCTCCGAGTTCACTCCTATGGGGAACTTTCATACAATGAATTTCTCCAGAGAGGTGTACACGGCCTCTGTACGGTGTTCAGAGAGCTTTGTGCTCCTCGGCTGCAGTGTTAGGGTTCTGAGCAGTTACATAGTTAATGAGGTTGAAAAAAAAAGACATATGTCCATCAAGTTCAACCTACGCTCAATTTAGATGACAGACACTTTATCCTATATCCGTACTTACAGTATATTGATCCAGAGGAAGGCAAACAAAAAACCCCAGTGTCCTATCATCCAATGATATCTCATAAAGGGCAAAATAAATTCCTTCCAGACTCCAAGAATTGGCAATCGGATTATTCCCTGGATCAACACCCTTCTCATGTTTACTTATTTGGTATATCCCTGTATACCTTTCCTTTCTAAAAAGATGTCCAAACTTTTTTTTTAACAAAGCTATTGTATCTGCCATCACAGTCTCCATGGCTAATGCATTCACATTTTAACTGCCCTTACTGTAAAGAACCTTTTCCTTTGTTGCTGGTGAAATCTCCTTTCCTCCAACCTTAAGGGATGGCCCTGAGTCCTTTGTACTGCCCGTGGGATGAATAGTTCTTTTGAAAGCTCCTTGTACTGTCACCGAATATATTTGTATATAGTTATCATAACCCTCTTAGACGCCTCTTTTCTAATGTAAATACATCTAATTTCGCTAGCCTCTCCTCATAAGTTAGATTGTCCATACCCTTTATTAATTTTGTGGCTCTTCTCTGCAATCTCTCAAGTTCCATAATGTCTTTTCTAAGGAGTGGTGCCCAAAATTGTACTCCATATTCAAGGTGTGGTCTTACCAACACTTTATAAAAGGGGCATAATTATGGTTACTTCCCTTTCATCCACTGCCCGTTTAATGCAAGATAAGATCTTGTTTGCCTTTGCAGCTACTGTATGACTTTGGGCACTATTGCTAAGCCTGCTGTCTACAAGCACTCCTAAATCCTTCTCCGTCAAGGATTCCCCCAATTTATCCCCATTTAACTTGTTAGTTGCCTGTTTATTCTTGTTTCCCAAATGCATAACCTTACATTTATCTGTATTAAATCTCATCTGCCATTTACCTGCCCAAGTTTCCAGTCTCTCCAATTCCTTCTGGAGAGAAATTACATCCTGCTCTGATTCTACTACCTTACAGAATTTAGTATCATCAGCAAAGATGGAGACTTTGCTCTCGATGCCAACCTCAAGGTAATTAATAAACAAGTTAAAAAGCAGGGGTCCCAGTACCGATCCCTGAGGTACTCCACTCACGACTTTAGCCCAACATGAAAAAGTTCCATTTATCAACCAGTTTCAATCCAGGTGTACATATTTTTACTGAATCCAATTTGCTTTATTTTACACTAACCTCGTGTGGAACCGCATCAAAAACCTTTTCAAAATCTAAGTAGACCACATCAACTGCATTACCCTGGTCTAGATTCCAACTTCCTTCCTCAAAGAAACTAATAAGGTTAGTTTGGCATGATCTATCCTTCATAAATCCATGCCGACTACTGCCCTTAACGAAACCTACCAAAACTTTCCAATCTATGGTCACTGAAAAGATGTATAGGATCCAACAATTCATCAACTGTATGATTCCCTTTGTAGGTTATCTACCCACCTGTGGGTGCGGCAAACAGTATGTGGGCCGCACCACCAGATGTTTAACGTTGAGAATGATGGAACATGTGAGGCTTAGTCATAAAAAGGATTTGAATCATCCTGTTCCAAAACATGTTTCTAAATGCAGTAAGGGAGATGTCAAAAGTCTCACACTCAGTGGCATAGAGTTTATTCCCCCTCTAATTAGAGGTGGTGATTGCACTAAAAAGGTTAGATCAGAGAGAGGCCTACTGGATTTTCACATTGCGGACTCAGGTCCTGCTCGGTTTGAATACAGACTAGGACCTGGTTCTGTAGTCCTCTGGGCTTTCACTGCTGATCCAGCCCTTATTGCCTGAACCTTGAATTCAATCTTGCACCCATATTTCATTGTGAATGTTTGGATCAATCTATACATTAGTGCAATTACATAGATATATGGATATTAAGTATGCATTATACTCCAATCATTTTCTTTTGATAAAAATCTCCCCCCACCCTTTTTTTCCCATTAATTTATTTTTCCATTTCATGCTATTCCTGGTTTGAAATGTACAGTATTGGGGCAGGACAGATGGGTGGGGGGGGGGGGCACTATGTTTAATATTACTCTTACAGTGCTGGGGAGAGCCCTCTATCATTATGTTTTTTAAGCTTTAAAGTCAGTCTCTCACCTATACCTCACTGTAAATGGTTGGATCAATCTATTCATTAATGTAATTACATATGGATATGGATATTATAGTATGTATTATACTCCAATCATTTCTTAGTGACAACCCCCCTCTTCTCAATTACTACTTTTCCATTTCATGCTAGTCCTTGTTTATGAAACGTATTGGGGCAGCACAGATGGGGGGCACTATGCTTAATATTACTACTCCTTTTATTATGTCATGGAGTGCTCTCCAGCTGTAAGGATTGATCCCAGTAAGGCTTATACCTGGAATAGAAATGTGCTGTTATATCCTCGTAATATCCTAATATTTTCTCCAACACCCTCTCAGCTTTGAGTCATTTCAAAATTAGTGATTTATTATTAATAGTGAATATTGCTTAGTCATAGATCTATATTTATCATCATACATATATAATTAATCTTTATTGATGGTACTTTTGCTACTCAATTGCTATTATGGGCGGTTATAAATCAGATTCTTGTTAAAATATGATTAATGTTTGTAATGTAATGTTCTGCATAAACCTCTCTCTTTTTTATAGAGGCGTTTGACATGTCATGTGACCCTTTGGGGTTTACATATTTTGCATTTATTTTTATTTACCAGTTTTCATCTATTATTTTTCTTTTTAATTTCTCATTCTGCTTTGTCTTCTCTTCCCTTTCCCCCTCCTCGTTCTTTTCTTTCCCCGCCCCTTCACCCCTCCCCATACCCCACCTCCCCTTTCCCCCTCCACCCCACTTTCGGTTGTCTCTCTTTTATTTATTTTTATTCTTGACATGTCATTTGCATTACTCTTGTGGTATATTATTAACTGTCCTGCTTTTATGAATATGTGATTGTTGTTTTCAAACCTTTCTTTCCATTTTCAGCAAATCTGGGCGTTCTGGGGTTAATTTGTCTGTTTCATTGTAATAATAAAGTTTTGTCCCTTGAATTAACCGACCATGGACACGCACCCACGTGGAGGCGTTACTATATACGCAAGTGCGCATGACATCAGAGACCTTTCACCTACCCATTCTGTTATTAATAAAGCTTTCCTCGCTTTGATTCCCTGTAAACCAATGGGAACCCGCGCTCGTTATAACTTACAGAGGAACGTAATGGGGACGTGTCTTATCGTCTGACATCATGCGCACTTTTAATAATTTAAACATGCTGATCTTTACTACAACCCTACACCATGATGAAGCGCTATACGTGCGAAACGCAACGTTTTGCTGCCTCTTTAGGGGTCTTTTTGTATGGTCCAATAAAGTCTGTTGTTTTTTATGAGTGAGCCCCCTCTGGATCTGTTTTTTCATCTTGGATGGTGCTCCATTTTTCTCTACTCATCTTGCTGCTTTACCTACACGGATGCACATCATTGGACCTGCCAGGACTGATCCACATCTCTACAATAGTGAGTTCTGCTCATGTTTTTACTATTGCTATTATACTAGTGGGTGGGAGATTATTGTGTGTGTCAGTAATTGCTGCTTGTGTATACCGACAGGATACACTAGACACGTGTCTCCCTATACCTGCTGCTGATATGGTATACTGGACTCATGGAGGTACCTTATTTTCTCATATATATATATATATATATATATAAAGTATTATATACTGGATGGATGTCTGGTAGCACCAGACACCCCCTACTTCCCCACAATGAACATGCGCTCACCTCCTTCTCCCTGTGCCCCTTCCGCTCCTCGTCCTTGGCCTCCCTGTTCTCTTTGTCCTGAGATTTGGAACTTGATGGCGGTTTCACTTTCAGGTCTGGCTTCTCCCCCGCCAGGACCCTTCTCACGGCGTCCTCGCTGGAGAGCTGGAAGGGATGGAGTGAGGGATGAGGAATTAACTTGCTGCCACTTATAGCTCTGAGCTGCCCTACCCACAGAAAGAGGCAGCACAAACACACCGCTGTGCTGACACCAATACAGCCCTAAGGGACTATTCAACATCACTGCACCAATACTTTAAAGCAGCAGTCTCCCCTGACCGTGATTAAACCGGAGGGTCCCCCAGAGCTGTTATGTGGTCAACCAACCTCCGGAGCACCTCTGGCTGTGCCCAAAAGAAAGCTGCAACTTCATCATGGAGATTATGCTGCGGATTTCTATTGGTGGCCCCGTGACTATATTTGTAGGTCTTCAGAAACTACAAAGAATGTAAATCTTATGTAACTTAGCATTCCCCTGGTACAGGTAAGGTAAAAAATAAAATAAAAAAAGATTGCTTCTTTAATGAAAACAGCTGTGTCTCTCTCTGAGATGCCTTGAGATTTTAGAGGTTACTTTTGTTCCCGAGTGGACCCCCAGAGAACTCCCCTACATATTCTGCATCCACTACAGCGTCCCTGCTTCCATTCCCTGGAGGCAAAGCTCAGGCCTGCAGGTTGGTGACAGTGAGGAGCCCTGCCCTGTGATGTCAGAAGCTCACCTTGTTCAGACAGCATTTCCCAATGGCTTGGAGCAGCTCATTGGTTCTCTCTGGCTCGTGTCCGGCCACAACCCGTGCAGGTTTCACCGCCAGCGACTCCCCGGCCACCAGCACAACCACATCAATGGCCTTCTGCAGGAAGATGATCTTGGCATCCTTATCCTGAGGAGATTCACATATAGAAGAGGTAGAACCTCTGTTATCAGCTCATCACTCAACAGCAGACATACTGCACTGGAGAATAATACTTAGTATGCCCCTACTCACAGCCCCTGGTAATAAACAGACTGTACAACATAATACCACTTAGGGAAGCATCCAATAAAGTGTGAGAGCCATTATAAATGGTTAAAGGTCATTCACTTAACGATCAATAACACGATAACTATCACACCTTTGTGAATGGACACCTTCGTTTTTCTGTTTACATCTGAACCCCTAAATATGATCATGCTTCGGTGTGTAGTATGAGTACTGAGTATCTGAATACATTTAGGTACTCAGTTTGTGCATTTATGCTGCAGCTTGCTCCAAAGCATTTGAACATGGAATACAGACGAGGTGTCCAGGGGATCACAGTAATGTGTGGCTGTAACAGCAGAGGTGTCCCTTGGGAACCTGTATGTGAATCTCACACACACTCACCTTAATCCTGAGCGCTACCTTCCTCTCAAACATTAAAATCCCATGTTTGTGAGTGAATCGTCACAATTGGGTAAGCAATACTTTATTTTATTGATGGCTCCTGACTTGTTCTACAAACATATAGCTGTGCAAAGGGAGGAAGTATGAGATGCAGAAACAAATACCGTAAGTGTTCGAATAATAGCCCGGGCCACTAGTTCCAATTTCCGTGCTTGTACCCAGCTACAATTCGAGCAAATCTGCTTCTCCCCAGCTCACCCCTCCCACCTTTTTAACTTGGGAGGTTTTTTACATTTTGCTGTATGGACAGGACCTACTATGGTTGTTTCCCCTCATACAGAGGTAAAAGGAAGGGTTCACAGTGTAGTGTTAGGACCTGAACATTTGGCCAAAGGGTTTAACTAAATAACCAAGGGGGTGCTGGCAAATCCCTCTAACACAGGACGCGCAGGAGAAATCAGCATTCATCACCCCGAGTGGCTTATATGAATTTTAAGTTATGCCATTTAGGATGAAGAATGCCCTGGCTACCTTCCAACGCCTGGTCAATAGGTTACTGGATAAAAAGAGAAACATTTCACCAGGCGCTCCTGTTGATGTTCTGAACGTACAATAATAAACGATACAATAATGTATGAAGTAGTGTCATACTACGAAACGCGTAGGATTAACTATTTACTTATGCCTAGTAGGGTGTTGTATATTCTCTGCTTACACTGGTTCTATTAGAACTATTTTCATTCCTGTGTATCGGGCCGTGCAGACCGCCCCTGTGACGTCATAGCGCGACACTGCGAAGGAGCGACAACACCACCAACTGAGGACACTGCTGTAAGAGTGACCGCTCCCGGCTGTTGCTGTGCCGGTTTTAGAGCACACTCAGAGTGTTGGGGTGTCTCCTTCACTGTCTATTTATAAGACCGTTGCCGTGCTAATCTCTGATAATGAACTTTGGATGCCCCTGAGACCACCCGATCGAGGGAGGGTTTCTATTGAGACGGGTCTACTACGACTGGTTACTTATGAGGAGGAATCACACAGACACCATCCGAGACGTCTACCAGAGGGACCTATTCCTGGACCCTGAACTCCAATTGCCGATTGGTAACTTGTGTGCTTTGCACACTCAATGCTCATGTTCTAATTTTTTGATGTACGCTGAATACTTATCCCTATATTTTATGTAATAACATCTTGATTTACTTCACTATTTGCGTTTTGCGCGGTTTCTTTTGTTTCCATAGCACCATAAGCCAGGGGTCATGTACCATAACATGTCAAAGTTAAAAAGTCCCCTGCTTTTCCATTTTTCATGTACCCTTTGCCCCAGAAACGTGAAACTTCCTGAGTGCAAGTTTTAGTTGGGATATTTGGGTAGAAATTCAGTTATTTTGTTTGCAGGAGTTCGGCGGCCAAAGTTACCGGTAGTCCCCTAATTCTCCCCGGTGAGCAGGCATGATTTGCCGGTACGCGGGTTGAATTACCCCGTGGCTACCCAGTGTCCCCCAGGCTCCTTGTTTTCGAGCCCAGATATTCCAGACCAATTTTCTTCAACGGTACAGGTCTCCCCCCAGAAGTATTATGTAGTAAACTATAGACATCGGAGTTCAAAAGGAGGGAGGATGTCCAAATGTGACAAAACCGTATGGTGGGCGAGGAAGGGCGAATTGCCAGGTTCAGAGAACAAAGATTACCCTGTGGGAACACCTTTTGAGTCTGCCAGACCTGGCGGAGCCTGCCCAGCGGGTGGCAATGAGTTAGGCTGCACTTATAGTGCCGGCGATAGCGATGCGACATCGCTTCAAAACAAATGTATTGAAGCCGTCACGTGCGTTTATAGTAAGCGCGACGCGACGGAGCGGTCGCTAGAAGTCAAGTCAATTAGATTTTTCCAGCGATTGTAGCGTGACTTCACCGGTGCCGGCGACGGCACTATAAGCGCAACCTTAGCTGGGGGAGATACAGCTCGTAGGCGCATTTCCCATTGGCTAATTCGCATTTCCCGCCCACCCAGCTTTTTGAACCGGCTTGGCATGTCTCCTCCTCTGACATCAGACAAAGGACAAGCCCCTATTCCTATTGGCTAGCGGGAGGGAATTCCCACGCTCTGATTGGTCGCTCCTCCTACCTCCATGCTGAACACACAACAGTAGAAGGTATGTAAGGAGATGCCCAAGTCAGGAGAACAAGACGATCTTGCGGCTTGAGTCAATGAAGCGCGGGTGGGCGTTTCCAAAGTTGCTCTGTTACAA
The DNA here is from genome assembly GCA_036426205.1 of Ascaphus truei. Taxonomy (NCBI): domain Eukaryota; kingdom Metazoa; phylum Chordata; class Amphibia; order Anura; family Ascaphidae; genus Ascaphus; species Ascaphus truei. The sequence continues at coordinate 58,519,249 of CM071574.1, forward strand.
ATAGCAGAGCAACCGGCTTCATTTTTGGAGCTAAGAAAGCCTGCCCTGCTGAGACTAAGTCTGACGCAAGGTCCAAGTTCTCATTTTAGAACATAGCAGTCGCGGCTAGGGTTTCTAGTCCAAAAGTGGACCAGGAAGCCGGGAGGGATTTCACGGTCAGGGTAAGCCTTCCAAAGCAGGCGCCCTGCACCTATTTGAGCCTAGTTTTCACCCCCCAGACTCCCAGTAACTGTGTATTTCGGCTGTATTTTGTATATTCATTGTGTGTATGTGGGTTTACCCGAATAAACACCATTTTATTCCACTACCTTGTTTTGCCTATTGAATGATCCCGGTATAAAAAAGTGTTAAAAGTCCCGGTCTCCCGTGACAGTAATAAAGGACACTAGTTTGTCAATCAACAGTTCCGGGTCTTTATGTGCCACTGCCGTTTTCCTTCCCAGTGATAATTGTTTCTTTTTCATAAAGCCACATAGCCACCTTGTGCTTGCCATAAAACGTTCTTGTTTCTTGACGTGTGCAGCAGCAAACACCTCAACATTCTTTCTTCTAATCCTTTTTCTTGACACACTACGCAGACGTTCCCTTTGTGCCGCTATCCAATCCATCAGTTGATCACCCATTTCCTTCCCGACTTCCTGCCTGTGCCCTCCAAACGTTTATTTTCTTACTTTGATCAGGTGTTCCCAGTTTTTCCTTCATCTTGCGCCAGTCATGGATACGTTTAAGATCAACTTCAAATTACGAGCTGCAGCTTCTCCGCTGTTTTCCTCTGCGTAAATTACGTTAAGTAGCCATAATTATAATAAATGGTTTGTTATGGCTAAAACATATAACGTTAATAAACAGCACTTCTAAAACGAACAGCGACAGCACTGGTAAACAAGTTTGCCATCTTCCCCTTTTATTTTGACATGCACTGGTACACATGCAGGTTGGCCCGGCCACTATTGAGACCCGGCCACTATTTACAATTTCTGTGCTTGTACCCGACAACAATTTAAGCACCGGCTACTATTTAAGCCCAGCAATTAATAGATCATTTACAGTACAATACACTATCTGAGCCATTCCAAGTGAACACTGCGGAGGTATAAACCCAGAAAAGCCTTATGAATAGGTTCTTGCCAGGAAGGGATCACAGGCTGCCCCTGACCAGGACGGTCAGAGCCAGAAAGCAATATGTAGAGGAACCCAGAAAGTATTACTGCAGCTTCATAAACAATGTGTTCTGGCTGGAGATGTATATTCACTACTAGTATCATGTGGTGACTTCGATGGATGAGTGAACTACAAGTTTAACCCATTGGCTGAAGCTGTCACAGCTTGACAAACCCATCAAGCATGGCACATAAACCTCTGTGGGTGACCTTGTGCAGTCTCCATGTGTCTCAGCTGTAACTGGGCAACAATAATGATATTTCTTTGCAGGTTGCCATGTAGGCGAGAGCTGAAGAATGTGCTGCCCGGATTCTATGTTGTGGGAAAGCACATTCATGTAAAGTTGACGAACACATCAGGTACACTGGGAGATGCTATATGTCTACACAAATTATACTAGACAAGCACTTGTGCTATAAAAAAAAAAGTAAAAAAAAAAAATCTAACGACAGGTCACGCATTATACAGTAAGAATCTGAAAGTGAGCAGCCAGCCTCCTGTGGCACTAAGTGCTTGATAAGAGGACTTGTGGTACGGGGTTGATGGCCTGACACTTACCTTTACATTATCTGATTTCATCTCCGATTCCGTGTACAGACCCTTGAAAAACCCTGTGGTTCGGATCACCTGCAGAAGTGAAATACACAGAAAGGTGAAAGGAAAACCTACGTCGGAAAAAAACAAACAAAAAAATGTGAACAAAAAACAAGATGTGTTGATACCAGCCAGGAGCTGCAGGATGACTGTTGTCGCTCAGATGCGTTTGTGTTCCCAAGTTCATTTCTATTTCATTTGTCCAGAATGCAACAAATGTTTGGCACAAAACCCATTCAATATCACTTAAGCCTGAATGAATTGGGCTGTGAAGCCGATTATTCCACGTTGAATGGAATGAAGTTCAATTAATTTGGGGAAGTCAACTTCACTGACATGGAGCTAACAGATTCCCAAATATTGTACCTGGACATTATTATGGTCCTTGTATATGGCACATAGACTTTATTAAGGTCCTTGTGTCGTGACAATTATAGGGCATAATAAAAAGGAGCAACCAGTGTAGGGAAAAGAAAAACGTCTCACAAACAGCCCAAACAAAACAAAATAAGGGGTTCTAACATTTAGTTTGTGTGTAAAGAGGAGTGTTTTGGAGTAATAATGGTTTCTCTCTATGGCCCATGGGAAGTCGGCAGCGCCGGAGCTACAGTTGGTGTTAGTTGCTAAGTAATACCTGGATGTTTTCACACATCTCCAGGGAGAGGCCGCAGATATGAAGTCATGTTTACACCTTGTGTCCGATCCTCAATGTGATCACTTAATCCGACACTAATCTGGCAGCCACAGCAGGAAATGGGCCGCACGGCAAGATAACGGGGGCAGATTAATAAATGGCAACATCTTCACCATAACAACACAATGGTGTTCAGCTACCAGGGGAGACAACCACGCAACACAGCCAAGGGGGGGCAAACAAATATATATATATATACACTGCTGGGGTATATACTTAGTCACATACACAGATACTTAGACACATTTATAACCCGTCACTTCAGTCTCACTGATATTTCCCCTTCTCCCCCCAGGTTTCTCCTGTGCAGGGTGGGTGGCAGTTATAGCCCATTTTCCACCCCAATAATCCCTTTTCTACCACCACATACTCTGACTCTCCCCCCCCCCCCGCAGGTTCTACATAACTTCTAACTTGGATCCCTCTCTCTGTCCCCCCTTTATTCGGGAATCCCCCTGACTCTCTCCCCCCTTCTCTCTGTCCCCCCTTCCCTCGGGATTCCCCCCCCTTCCCTCGGGATTCCCTCTCTCTGTCCCCCCCTTCCCTCGGGATTCCCTCTCTCTGTCCCCCCCTTCCCTCGGGATTCCCTCTCTCTGTCCCCCCCTTCCCTCGGGATTCCCTCTCTCTGTCCCCCCCTTCCCTCGGGATATCCCTCCCTCGTCCCCCCCTTCCCTCGGTATTCCCTCTCTCTCTGTCCCCCCCCCCCTGGGATTCCCCCTCTCTCTGCCCCCCTTCCTCGGGATTCCCCCTCTCTGTCCCCCTTTCCCTCGGATTCCGCCTCTCTCTGTCCCCCCCTTCCCGGGATTCCCCCTCTCTCTGTCCCCCTCCTTCCTCGTGATTCCCCCCTCCTCTGTCCCCCCTTCCCTCGGGATTCCCCCTCTCTCTGTCCCCCCTTCCCTCGGGATTCCCCCCTCTCTCTGTCCCCCGTCCCCCAGGTCTCACCTCGGACAGGATGTCATGCAGGTACCGGAATGGCGGTTTCCCGAGCAGCTTGTCGGTGAGCGGCGGCTTCCGGATCACCTTCCCCAAGGACTCCTGAGTGCGCCGGAGAACCGAGGGGTCCATCCCGGGGACAGGGAGGGCCCGGCCGGCACGGGTCCCTGGGCCTGTATATCGCCGGGGCTCTGTGTCACAGGTATAGCGCAGTCCGGTTCTCCGGAGTCCAGTCGCGGGTATCCCCCGGCCGCCTTAGCACAGTGCAGTCCTTCCCTTCCCACAATCCCCCGCGGGACCCCCACTCTGCGCACGCGCCGCCTCAGCCGTTACCTGGTGTCCGCGGCCATGGCAACCATCAGCAACACACAGCGCGCGCTGAGGGGAGGTGCATCCAGCAAGGGGGCGTGGCGTCACTGACATTTAAAGGGCCGCGAGCCCTGTGCTTCTGGTAACTCAACCCGGCAAACATCAGGCCCGAGAGCCCGGCAAATGTATATGGGGGTGGATATTTTTTCCGCCCCAAAATGTTGCCGCCCTGGGCCGGGGCCTAATGGGAAATCTTCCACTGCCTTCAGTACCATGCGTATTCCTCTCTTTGGATATACGCAGCACACAGCACGCTAACGTATGTATGGTGTCACAGTTACTGTGTTTTGTATACAGTAACTTATACTGTATGCGTGCTGTGTCTCTCCCTATCCGCTCCCGTTCTGGGTGATGTAGTTAATTAATTTATAAAATGTGTTACCAGGAAGTAATGCATTGAGAGTAACCTCTCGTTTTCAAGTATATCCTGGGCACAGAGTTATAACAATACATGGTTACTGTCAAGAGAGAGGGGATTTGGCCCGGGATTAAAGGGGTTACACCCCATTTGGCCACCCTCTACTCTCACCAGGGAAGCAAGGGGTTAACTGGACTGGGGTCCAGTAATGTGGTTTTGCCTTGCTTCAGCCATCCAACTGTTTATTCCCCTGTAAAAATGTATTGTTTCTGTTCCAGTGACTGCACCACACACACACTGGGATCCATCCGGGAGGGCAAGGGTTAATAGTTGAATAGTGATTATAGCCCTTTGTTTAAGTTACCCTCAAAGATGCCTGCCTACTAAGGAATGCGACCAAATGTTTAGGAAGCTGGAGTGGTTTGGGAGTGTTATAACTCACACTTACAAACCATAGTATCCTGCCAGACACCTCATTTGGTAGACTGGCCAAACGCCCCTGATTTAGGAGTGGGGCTACAGAATGAGTGACCTTATTAAATATAAGAATATTATGAGATTTCCTCGGCTGAACGTGCTAAAAGCTACATATGTGTATTCGTGGGACTGATTCGCACATAAGGATTACAGACACCTGATGTCTCGCCGGTACTAAGAGACAGATATTAATATCTCTCTTAATTTTAGTATTACACGGTAGTATTTAGTCTCATTGGGAGCGTCATGCGTGGCGGAATGTATTAATATGTCTCACGTGCCAGTAAGTACTACTGAACTGAAGTTATGAAGTTATTTACAGTGTATATGGGAATTTTGGATCTGCTCTGAAAAATGCAGACTCCATCTGCTGTGTTAAATAAGGCAGGGAGAGCATCCTGCAAGAATTAGCATAGGCCAGTGATCAAAAGGTAACTGCCCTAATTGTTTATACCGGGGGCAGGAACCAAGGAACTGAGTGTTTTTAAGTGTGATACTTCACACATACAATGCCAAAATCTGCTTCAAAGAGATTTTTTTTCTAGCCAACTCGGCATCTAAGGTTAAGAGATGGGTTTGAAATGGTATTTAACCCAGTGTCAGCCCTTACTCAAATGTCTTCATGTGTCTTCATGATCTTCATGTATTGTTGTGATGTCTTCATCTGAAACTGAATTATGGAAGAAATGGCCCATCCTGTATCCTGATAGCTTTTCTTGTCCTAACCTTTAAGTAAGTGTCCATATTTTGTCTGTTATTTGTATATCTCGTGTGTTCACCTTTTTCAAGGAATAAATTATATTTTATCATATCTAAGTCTCGTCCAGTTCAACCCAGTTATATCTTTGGTGGTGTATTATTCATAGCCTGTCACAAAGCTCCCGTCACAGTTACATTAAATGAACAGAGGTTATACAGTCAATGCACAAGCGTTTCATGGACAGATAGAGTTGTAAAATTGGGTACAGGGGATAAAAGGGCTGGCGAGTTTCAGTTTGAAATAGAGAAGCTTTAACATCAGCAAACAGCTCACACCCTTTAGCTGCGCCAAAGGCTGTCTGCCTTTGGGGCGACGCAGATGTACACTGGAGGGGTATATAGAGAAACCAAGTATAAGCTCAGGACCAAAAAGTCAAATACAAATGTAAGTATATATTTGTATCAAAAACGGAGCATAGGTGAGGTTCAGAGGGTGTATTCATATACACAGGATGATAGGAAACATGTAGATGGGGAATAATAGAATGAAGGCACTTCGAACCCTCAGATGAGGCAACAATGAAGTCCTCAGTGAAAGTCCAAAACTTACAAGGAATCCCTGTGTCTCATGTATGCCGGTGTGGAGTACTGAAGTACTCCCGATCATCCACCGTCCTGTTCCTCCAGCTGATAGGGCTCCCATGCCGTTCAGCTGTTTGTAGAACCTCAGTTACCCCCAACAGCGTCTCTTCAAAGGTTTAGTATCAGAAAAGTAGTGGGTGAATCGATGAGGCGGCAGCTCCTTCAAAATTGAAACTCACCAGCAAGAAGAAAAATAAAAAATGTTTATTAAACAACATACAATATACAAAAATACGAACACAAACTGGAAACCCAGGCCCACCAGGAGGAGAGAGTTTTCAGTTTTTGTTTTTGTATATTTTAAACATTTTTTTTATTTTTCTACTTGCTGGTGAGTTTCAGTTTATAAGGAACTGCTGCCTCATCGATTTACCCACTACTTTTCTCGTACACTGAAGGGGTTCAGGTTGAATGCAGCTGTGGATTCTAAGTCTTTTGTCTTCCACTATATGTATACAGTGGTGTGAAAAAGAAAGTACACCCTCGTTGAATTCCATGGTTTTACATATCAGGACATAATAACAATCATCTGTTCCTTAGCAGGTCTTAAAATTAGGTAAATACAACCTCAGATGAACAACAACACAAGACATATTACACCGTGTCATGATTTATTTAACAAAAATAAAGCCAAAATGGAGAAGCTAAGCTAAGCTTGCACCAACCCTGGTATTTTCTCTATTTCTGAGAGAACCAAGTGTTCCAGAACCAGAGAAGCGGTCTGAGGATTCACAGAGAAGATGTAATCTCCATATGCGCAGTCACTCACACATGGCCGTGTGAGTGTCAACATTATTATTGTATCCACAATCCATCCCCTCTCCGCACGATCTCATCCTTCCCTCCCCACCATTTCCTCCCCCCTACCCACCCTGTCTATCAAGACCTTAAATTGATTCAAGCTTGATTATCATTTATTAATTTCATTAATGTGAATGTGCTCACAAGTAATATTTTTATTTGGTATACACACACACACACACACACACACACACACACACACACACACGTGTAGAAGAAGTGCACACCTTACCGGTCATATACAGCCAAACATGCCTGACGGGTGCAGTGTAGTATCCAGGTAAGAGAAATGCGGTGTCACACGATAAATAACCGGTTTATTTCATTCTTTGTCAATGTTTCAAAACTGTAATAACGTACATCAAAGTGCAAATGCTTAAACCATATACAGATACAAAATGTGAACTCCTCTGGCGACCATGGTCAGAGTTCACTGGTAACAGAACAGGGTGACGATAGGAGAGAGGAATCATCTGCCAAAATGAGAACTAAAGGGATAAAGTGGGTTTATCAAGCACGGGATTGACTTGTTTTTTAGATTTCATATCAACCAAATTTTTTTTTTTGTTTTGTATTTTTTTGTTTGGCGACTGTCTATATTTGTTAGTTAATAATCAATACATATACATATGTATAATATAATTTTTGTATTGTATTTTATTGTATGACTTTGTACTGTATTATTTTGTATTGTATGTTCACTGTTATAAAAAAGTGGTTAATAAAGAAAGAATTAAAAAAACATATACAGATACAAAGCGGAAATATACGGGGAAACTCCATAGTACTCACAGAGAAAAACGTCAAACAGCTGGTATCACCCAATATACCATTTATATGAACACAACATGAATAGCCAACAGTAACTTCTCATTGTGTACGCTTCACTGCAGCAACTCCAATTGCCTTTATTCTTTTACATACAGAAGGGAGGAAACAACTAAATATAATCACCAACTCTGATATCACCCCAGCAGGGAAGGACTTGCTTATCAGCAATAAATACAATTCAGTCCCAGTCTCAGCTAAAGCATTGCCTGCGATAAGGATATCAATCTATATACTGATGGCATTGCATTTCGAATGACGTAGTGTACATCCGTGTGCCCTATTCAGAAGGAGATATAAAGATAAAAGGTTGAAAAATGTACCGCGGGGAGGGATCAGTCCCATTGTGCAGCCGCAAGCACTGGTTCTCATAGATAGGTGCTTAAAGTATCAAAAACGGGCAATGTGTCAAAGATTCCAACATTGCTTATTGCATAATAAACTATACCTATGTAACAGGTGTTCCCCCACCCCCTGGGAGATTTCACTGTTACCTGGTGTTGTTGTGCTGCTCCCCTGCTTGGCTCACAGGATACTGAGTTTCCGCCGGTGTTAGTGGGGAAGACAGGACAGGCTTTAGGGATATTCTTAGCACTCGGTGCAGAGCGTCCATCTCCAGCAGGCCCCCACAGAGCTGGGTGCAGTTCCTGCAGGAAAACCCTCTTGTACTCCCCCCGGATTAACTGCACTCTCAGGCAGGAGTATAAAACAGGATGGTTCTTTATTCTTCCAACAGGATACAGCATACAGCCGGTACACTTCTTAGGACGGTCCCTGGACTCAACCCAGGGAGCTTGAGGCCTATCCTTATCTCCCTTTCACCCTGGTGGAATAAGGGGCAGTATCCCACTCCCTGCGGGGGGGGGGGGGGAAGGAAGGTGGCCAGAGCCCTGGCTTCTCACCCCCAACTCTCAGCACAGAGAACTGAACAGAACCGCACAGAACAACCACTACATTTAGCTCTGCAGCCCCTTATGTACCCGGGGGGGGGGGGGGGGGGAGGGGCTCTTAGGTCTGAGCCCCTGATAGGGCAGCACACAGACCCTTGACCCACCCACCCTGTCACTCAAGGAAGCTGCTCACTGCAGGGGAAACCCCAGATTAACCCTAACACTGCCTGCACTAGTACCAGGGCATATGTGTTAGGCAGGGCAGATTAGTAGCCAAGAGGATACATGGCTACACCTATACAGAGGGTTTAAAGCTAAATGTGTTGGAGGTAGCAATTCTCCTGCATGCATGTAAAGACATGGTAATGTAACACACACCTTTCATACAGTATATCCTACAAGAGGGGAGAAGGGGAGAAGGGTGTGTGCCCCTCACAGCAGTAACTTGTAGCGAAGCCTTTAAATCAGTGGCGTAGCAACAGTTCGGGGCAAAGATCGGGGGCACCCGCTCTTGGGGGGCCTGCTCTCATGGTTGACCATATCTGTCGCAGCATGCGCGAATCTATCAATCTGCTCGCCGACTGTGCATGCACGATCGGCACTTGCTGGCTGTTTGTGCGCATGCACGATCTGCATTTGCAGGTCGCTCATGCACTTGTGCGACCGGCAAGCTCCGATCACGCATGCGTGGTCGGCAAACATTGATCGCGCATGCGCACCAGTAGCCCGCAAGTGCAGATCACGCATGCGCAGGAGTAGCCGGCCACATTTTGCCCAGGGCCCCGAGCATGTCCAGCTACGCCACTGCTTTAAACATTGGTTATAATTAGGGATTACGGTTTTTAACCGAAAAAACACCACTGACTGGCCAGCGTGCACTTTCGGTTAAACACGATAAACACTGGAAATGAAGCATCATTTTCTATTGAGATCAGCCTCTTGAAACTGGGCTCTCTCCTATTTATAAGGAAGATCCCAATATGTGTCTTACTCAGGCTCTAACACTTACCACCTTTTATTACCCTGGGGTCCCCCCAAGGTTCTGTTCTGGGGGCCTAACTCTTTCCTGTCCTTTTGTAAGACAGCTTCTACGCACTTATACGCAGATTACACCATCACACAGTATATACAGGCAGCTCCAGCCTCTCTGACCTTGAAAATGTCAGCAATCTGATTTTTCCAAAGGTCGAAAACTGGATCAATCAAAACAAACTGTTTTAAACAATGACAAAACAGTAACTACAGGAGGATACTTAAGGCTAAACGTTTCAAGCTTAGAATGACGGCTACTGATCAGAACCAACTCTGACACTAATCTTGCCTCAGTAACCAATTTCAAATATTTGGGTATTTGATTAGACTCATCCAACATTTGGTTTGCATATTGATGCACTAACATCCAATATTTATTACAAACTGGGTGCACTTTGTAGAAAGAAATCCTGCTTAAATTCCTTGTTCAGAAGGCGCATTGCAATTATTGACTATGGTGACATAGTATATAATAAGAACCCCAAACACAATATGTTGTTTTGGTTTAATATGTATCTACAACACCCACCATTGTGATATGTTAATTGAGCTAGGTTGGCTATCTCTTGAGTCCAGACGCAATGTACATTTATCCTGTATTACCTTCAAATACTTTCTGGACACATTACCTAATTATCTGAGCAGGGTCTCACCCCTACTGTACCCAGCCCTTATCTCCTTAGATCTTCCTCCTAAAGCCTGTTTCTGGTCCCAAGGTTCAATAAAGAATCCTTCTCTTATCACACGCCCCACGTCTGGAACAATTTACCCGTTTCTCAAACGCGTCTCCTTTTTAAGTTCTTTCAAGACTTTGGCTTTTTCATACATTATACATGTAACCCTGCTTCCTATCACTTGGCAAGCGGTTACTCTGTGCTGTGTTACCTGCTGACTCACAGGGCCTGAGTTTCTGCCACGGAGAGCCCGGGGTGCATACAATACATATATATTTAGGTTCGGTGCAGCGCCTTCACCTGCGACAGATCCCGCCAAAGGGGGAGTTGGTCTTCGCAGGACCTCTATACAAGAATTTCTCTCACACAACCATGCTATAAACCCAATATCGTTTACCGATACATAAGCCTTTCGATAAAGTACATGCCATGACATTCCAGCACACTGGTACATAACATTTAACACGCCACGGAGGACGTACACATCATTGCGTCTCGGCGGACGGTAACAATAACTTGCGCCTAGGCGGACGCCAACAATAACTTGCGCCTCGGCGGACGCCAAACAGTACTTTCTCCCCAACCCGCCACCGGGGGTTCCCACCCCGTGTCCAAATACGTTAATCAGTTCTCTCGCTCCCAACGGCCGTGTGTATGTGTAAGGGTGACTGCGCAGCCACTAGGTCTTAGGTGATTGAACGGATACAGTCGGTGCACTTGATGAAATACCTGCCGAGCACTCCGGTGCTCGGAACCGCCACGGTTCTTCAAAAAGAGTCTCTGAGGAACACACGCTGCGATAAGGCCGCTTCTCCTCGACAGGGTAGTCCTGAACACAGCAATCGATTGGGGTAAGGTCCTTACTAAGGGTGTCCCTAGCTCAGCTTGTCTCTGCTGTGACTCAGGGCTAACTGGGCCGGGGGCACCTTGCCTGCGCCTGGGGGTATATCCTCCCAGCGCAGTATCTCCGTCTCTCACTCTCCACGACCTGACTCCACGTGCGTGTCACCACTGCCTATATCTCTGGAAACTCCGCCACCCATAGGCTAAACGTGCTCACCTGACCCTCCCCGCGGGGCTGCTGGGTCAAGGGACTGCTCCTTTCCCGCCAATATGTATCCTCCTCCTTCGCGGGCTTCTGCAACTACTCCTTGCAAGCGCAATCTCTCATTGCTCGGGGTGAATCGGGGGTCACGGCTACATACATGTTTGTAACTGTAATTTATAATGTTGCCAATATATTTTGTACTCAGGAAGGACAGATAAATCCCAATGTATTTATACAAACATTTTTATAAATTCATAAATCTCCTCTTCTAACTTTTCCCTATAACTCTCCCCTGTCTGCTCCTATAACTGCTCCCCAAATCCCTGAGGGGAGCAGCTCCAGGGTTCCACAAAGTGACTCCCCGTGGTTTAAAGTTAGAGATCAGCCCCCCCCCCCCCACATCCCGCTTCTTCTCATCACAAGCTAAACTATTTTATTTTTAAAGAATAAATAATGTATTTTAACAATACCCCTCCTTGGCTCTTCTGACATAAATACACCCCCATGCTTTTATTATGTGCAATCTCAGGCTCCCTGTTTAAATGGCTTATTCTCTTGTGCATTCAGTCACAGTATCACTGTTTTTTTAATGGTAGGGCTGCAGACAATATACATTTGTGTCATATTTTATATCTAGGGTTGCCAAAAATACTGGACACAATGGTGAAAGGTGCGACACGCTTGAGACACACACACCTCCGCTCCATGCTGTTTCCTCCTCTTGGCCCCACCCCCAGGACTCCTGACACCTCCTCCTGATTGGCTGCATTACCTAGCAGCAGCTAGTCAGGATGGAGGTAGCTGCCCATCCCCCTAGCAACAGCCTTGCTCGGGGGAAATACTGCGACCCCCCAGGCTGGCAGGTCACTATGTCCAGAGAGTAATACCAGACACACACATGTCCAGTATTACCTCTTATTTTTTACTGGACAGTGGCCAAATACAGGACAGTCCGGTTCAATACTGGACGCCTGGCAACCGTGTTTATATCCCCAGATTTAACTCCCCCCGCTGAGCTGTGTGCAATCTTCACATTAGGGCCGCGCTGTCCCACCCCGCTCATGGAGACCTGGATAATCCTTAAAGATCAGTTATCTGCATCCTGCTCTGATCCCTGTGAGCCTACATGTTATCCCACTGGCTCCGAAGCCACACAGAGCCATGTGCTACACCCAGAGACGGCTGAAATGAGCGGCATTTAGGGCTCTGCACACACACACAAAATGCCATTCTGTAGGGGAAACGCTGAATTTGATCAGTGAGATTCCAATAAAGTCTGTGTGACCCTGGGCTAAAAATCAGTGAGGCCGACTACAGATCAGCGGGAGGGGACAGGTGTGCATGAAGTCCACCATATCTGTGGACAGGTTAACATGAGCTGGTGGTATACTCCGTGTAGAAGTTATAAGCGTTTGAAATATTAAGTGTCCAGGAGGTTAAAATGTACCTCTCTCCGGAGTCCAGTGCGACCTAACTTTGCCCGCGGTACCCTCAGAAGTAAGAGATGAAGAAAAATGTGATTTTTGTTTTTTTAACAGACCCGAAAAGAGCAGGACATGCTCGGGAGACAGATACTAACTGATTTGGGTCCCTGGCGGTTGACGTCTCTGGACCCCTCCTCAATAAGCTGTGAAGCCACCTTCCCCGGACTGGGGAAGATCTCAGCCCCACTGGTTAGGGGCCCGTGGGAGAGGGCAGTGTGCTCACGATGCAGGAGGGTGACAGCCAGGCCAGAGAACGGGTGCAGCCGATGGAGGTGGGATTTCTCACGTGTGAAACATGAACCTTTTACTTGCTCACGTCCCAGAACATACCATATAATAATAACCATGTTTCTTTTCTTGTATAGCGCTGACAATATACGCAACGCTGTACATACAAATTGTGCAGGTCTCTGCCCCGTCACAAGGAGCTGCCACCAGGAATTGAACCCGGCTCCCCTGCTTTAAACTCAGCGTCATTGTTCTCTGAGTCAGTGTCTCGGCTCATAGAGCCACTCCTTCACAGACACATTCTTCTGTATACAGTGAAGGGATTGGGGCACACACTTACCTAGTATAAGCCAGACTGCTTGTGAGGGTGCTTCTGTCACTGTACCTATCAGATACTGTACACAAATAACATGGTGTGCCTGTCCCTTTCTTATATATATATATATATATACCAGTCTTTCTGGGTGCAGAAGTAGGAGGAAATAACATCAGATTTGCCCAGCAAACCCCCCACGCACAATCTGGTGCTGTTTTAGAGGCAGGAGACATTTAGAAGTGACCTCAGGATACTTGATCTTCAAGAACCCACCCTTTGTGTCTTCCACGGGGGAACAAGTCCCTCTAAACACTCCGCTTTCCCCACCCCGTGATAATATCCCCGGGACAGGCTGGGATTACGGGGAATGAAGAACAGAAAGCGCAGAGGGTTCAGGATCCGTGAGCATTTCCCCTGTTTGATACACAGAGGGGGCGGCTCCTCTGTCTCTGCATGAATAAAGCCAGAGGGGTTTCTGTGCCAAGGGGGCGCAGTGCTGGGGCAGAGTAGCTGCACCATACTGTATGTATCAAAAAAAGGCATTTTAATGGCAGTAATGTGCTGTGACACAGACGCATCGCCCCATAATTGCGCTACGTTTGCCTTCATGCACATGCCCCGGAGGCTGGAATAACCAGGATGTTTCATTTAATCATTTTATTTTTGTAGCCCAACCCAGACTCTTTAAAAGGTTTAACCTCTTGATAGCCATACGTCCTGTTAATGTCACCTCTGCACAAACCCATGTAAACGGGGCACCGTGCGCTCTGTTTGATGAGGTGACACTGGGGCGGTGTAGGACATGTGGTTGCGGCCGTTTACTCGCGACCAAATCTCCGCCGGCGTTTAACCGCTACTCACCTCGCCGCCAGTACATCTCGCCGCCGGCTGCTTATCTTTAAATCCCTGAATTTTAACCCCTATACAAACGATACCCCCTACCCTAAAAACCTAACCCCCTACCCTAAAAACCTAACTCCTTACCCTAATCCCCTACCCTAAAAACCTAACCCTTTACCCTAATCCCCTATCCTAAAAACCTAACCCCTTACCCTAACCCCTTACCCTAATCCCCTACCCTAAAAACCTAACCCTTTACCCTAATCCCCTACCCTAAAAACCTAACCCCCTTACCCTAAACACCTAACCCCCTTAACCCTAATCCCCTAATCCCCTACCACCTAATCCCCTACCCTAAAAACCTAACCCCCTTACCCTAATCCCCTACCCTAAAAACCTTAACCCCCTTACCCTAAAAACCTAACCCCCTTACCCTAATCCCCTCCCCTAAAAACCTAACCCCTTACTCTACTTCCCTAGCCAGAAACCTAACCCCCTTACCCTAATCCCCTACCCTAAAAACCTAACCCCTTTACCCTAATCCCCTACCCTAAAAACTTTAACCCTTTACCCTAATCCCCTCCCCTAAAAACATAACTCCTTATTCTACTTCCCTAGCCAGAAACCTAACCCCTTACCCTAAAACACCTATCCTTAACCGCCTACCCTAACCGCTCAATTAACCCTTAAATAAACTTACCTTGGCAGAAGCGGCTGCGAGGGGGAGGGGGCTCCGCGCGGCGGAGACTTGGTGGCGGCGAGATGGCCGCGGCCACAGGTCCGGTTCTGGAGCTTTCTGATTATCATTGTAACATTGGGGAGGCTGGAACCAGAAGGGAAGGTTTGCTTCAGTGTTCATGAGACCAGTTCTAAGGATACAGAACAGCAGGGTTTCTCCGCCAGGGTGCCGTGTCACCCAAGGGTGCCGTGTCACCCAAGGGTGCCTCAGTGGAATGGAGCCCAATGGAACGATGTGAGCTTTAAATGTATCAATGTAAATGCTGCAATGTTTTCAGAATGTATTGCTGATGAAAGGTGTTGTATTACATGAATGTTACATTTACAGACATGACAATAACACAGTAAGTGTGAGGCTGAGTCCATAGGGACTGCAGCCGTGCGGAGGCGCGCAGAGGCTGAGGGAAAGCGGGTGCTTTCCCTGGCCTTAGTTCGCGCGCCGTCGGGGGGCGGGCAAGTGACGTCACGTAGCTGGTTCGCCCTCATTGGGCGAACCGCTCACGTGACTGGCCCTGCGCTCCCGTGAGCGCGCAAACTAACTTTTTTTTAAGAGCTACACCTCCGCACGCCTGCGGAAGTGTGCGCGAGCCCCTGCTAAAGCCGCTCGCATTGCGGCTGCAGGGGCTCACTGACAAGCGTCAGCGCGCCTCAGCACGGGTCAGCGGATAAGCGCTGACCATGGACTCAGCCTGAGTGTGTGAGTGTGTGAGTGTGTGTGTGTGATTGAGTGTGACATGGTAATCAGATACTTATTTTCAGTTTCTATCCAGTTTTTTGGAACTCAAATAAATGTTCCGTCCCTGATGAAGGTGCTTGCACCGAAACGTTGGATCTTTCTGAATCTTTTGCATTAATGCGATTGCATCGTGTCTTGGTGTGCACGGCCCCCTCCGCTTATTACATTGTTCCCTTGACTAGGTTTTTGCCTGTAGCACCCATACCTTTACCCTTTGCTTTAGCTTTTTTCCCCCCATTTCACTCAGGGCATCCCAAGTTGCATTGGTCCTGACTCCCTACTTTTCAGCTTGACTTTACAAATGGTCAAATGACGGGGAACCCCAGCAACTGGATCATCTCAGCAGGGGGGCGCTGTGGGGGGAAATCGTTGAGAAACGCACTTTACTGTACTTTCTCCAAACTACTTTGGAAGAGTGTGAACCTCCGACATTTACCTGTGTATTTCTGTCATTACAAATTAATGTCATTGCATGAAAACCTTTACAATACGCATTTAACCCCATCAGTGCCAAGCCACACAGTCCTACTCACCGCCTTCAATAAATGAGAGCATGAGTAGGACTGTGTGGCTAGTTCTGTCCCAAGTAGTGGACATCCCCTGTATGGGTAGGGGGTGTGCAAGTGAGGGGACAAGAGTGCAGAGTCGGGGTACATTCAGTCTGAAAGCCAGGCACAGACCCCTGATCCTATAAAAGGTTCCTATAAACCTCATAACCCCAGGGCTGGTCAGCCAATAAGTTTAGGACACATCCAGGACCTAGGCAAAGCAGGCGGGTGTGTCCCCTGCATACCTGCACTAAGCAAACAACAGGAGCCTAGAGAATAGAAAAGGCAGCAGTGTGATAAAGGGGGCAGCTCCCTCAGACTTTGGGTTGGGTCAGGCAGGCTGTAGGGATCAGGACATCCTGGTTTTAAGGCTGACGTTGATCTCAGGCAGCCGTCTCTGAACGGGGTATAAATACATCCCCACCTGCTCTCTGCAGCATTACCTGCCCAGGTGCTCATTTTGCACTGCCAGAGATAGCAAGCCTGCAAGACAACTACAGGTAACACACAGTACTGACTGCAAGACTTCTACAGCTAACACACTGCAAGACTTCTACTGGTAACATACTGACTGCCAGACATTTACAGGTAACATACTGATTGCCAGAGACAGAAAGACAGCTACAGGTATCCCCACTCACAGCCAGATAGCTACAGGTAACACAGTGACTGCTAGAGACAGCTACAGGTAACAAAACTCATGTCCAGACAGATGCAGGTGACACAATGACTAGCAGAGACAGCTACAGGTGCCAAATCTCACAGGTATCCTGCATTCTGTAAATCTCCATCCTGAGTAGGGAAAGATCGGAGGCTGAAGACGGGGACAGGACTTTGGGAAGTGACAGGGCTGTAACAGCGCTCAGCTCTAATGTAATACTCCTCAAACTTTTGTGGACCTTTATTTAAAGGGACTGTCCTGCTCAATGATCTGTCTGCATGTGGAGGGGGTTAGCGGAGGATCTAAAGATGTAATGACTTGATTTTCTCAGCATAGTGTGGTCTCTGTTTTGCAGCATAAGATATAGTCATACAAAGCGGTAAATATGTTTCATGCAGTGAGTCTTCCCTATAAAGAAGATTCTCTAGAATGGGCGGCCAACAGGTTAAGGATATCCCTGCGTCAGTACAGGTGGCTCAACCAGTGACTCAGTCAGAATGACTGAGCCACTGGTTGAGCTACCTGTGCTGAAGCAGGGATTTCCAGAAAATTGGACCTGTTGGTGGTTCTGGAGGACGGGAGTTGACCATCCCTGCTCTAGAATGTCTTTATATCCCGTTCTCTCCTGTGTAACCTGCAGACACCATGCAGCCCGGCCTGTCCCTCTCCTGTGTCCTCCTCCTCTGCTTTGCACTGGGTGAAGCTGCCATGAGAAAACCCAAGAAGCAGCCAGCGCCTGATGCCAACGGCACTGCCAAGACGGAGCCAGCAGCCACCCCGGCCGCCTCCAACGCACCGAAAACCCTGGCCCGAGGTAAGTGCTCAAGGACAGTAATATAGCGCTGACAGTGCAGGAGCGCTGTATAAGCACACGCAATCTCTGCTACAAATGACAGTGCCTGATGCACAGGGCGATAAAGTGACTTATTCAAGGTCATAATGGAGCTGACACCGGGATTTAGACCGGAGTCTTCCTGTGGGGAAACATCCCACCAGATAGTTAAGAAAACCATTACAAAAATGGGATTCTTCCTCTTCAATCTGGGGCTATTTTGTGCACTACTGTCGGCTCCAGTTTTGCAGCAGGTGGACTTCCCATGGTGTCTGTAGCAGTGGGCTTCTCGCCCTCCCATCACAGGAGCACATGATACAAAGCTGCCACTCGGCAACCTGTGGGATGCTGACTCTCTGCTCTATGTCTCTGCAGGATGGGGTGATGACATTGAGTGGATCCAGACCTATGAAGAGGCGTTGGCCAAGGCCAGGGATAGGTGAGTACATGTAATATAGGAAACCCCAATAGACAGGGTGTACCCCACCTTCTCCTCCATTCAGTGTCTGGATAGGGGCATTAATTGGTCTACTGTGGTTTCCCAAACCCGACTCCTCCAACATAGACATTGTCAAGAGGACCACTCACCCCGTCCATTTTCCAATCTGCAGTGAAGCCTCACACCTCCCTGGTTCTGCTTCGTATTTATGTCTCTTTGTGTATATCCCAAAGAGCTTTGAATTCCTTTACTCTATTACCCTTGCTGGGAGACTGTTCCCTGAAACCACTACCTGTTCAGTGAAGTACTTCCTCAGACCCCCCGTCCCTCCAGATTTAGAGTAGGATCTCTTGTTTTAGTTCTTTATATGGAACAATATATGCTTCCACCCCGCACCTTGTTATTGTACTTCAACGTCTCTCTATCTTCCTCCTCCCCTCTCTCATACCTCTTCTCCTCTCTCATACTCCTCCTTTACCCCCTAGCTCTCCCATATCCTGTCTCTCTTTTCTCTCATACCCTTCTCCACCACTCACCCCTCCTATTTCTCTTATACCCCTTCTCTCCCCCACCTCCCCTCTTCACATTCACACCCCTTCCCTACCCCTCCTCTCTCCCCCCACACCCCTCCTCTCTCCCCCCACACCCCTCATCCCATCCTACTTCTCTTATACCCCTTCTCTTCCCCCACCTCTCCTCCTCACACCCCTTCCCTCCCCCTATTTCTTCCATACTCCTACTCTCTCCCTCACTCCCTCTCACACCCCTTCCCTCCTCTCGCCCTCTCTTCTCTCCCAGGCTGTACATGTTGAGGCCCTTTAGTCCTTGGTTTTATGATACAGACCATGTAACATTGCAATTGCACCTCTATGTTATATCCGTCCAGCCCTGGGGACTGGGTCTAACCAATGATGTATAAAGTGGCGGCTCCTTTCTCTGCTCACAATAGCTGTCCCCACTGCGTCAGTGACACTGCCCCCTCCTGCCAGGGAACAGATAGCAGACAGATAACACATCCTGTTACATAACCCTCTGGGTCCTATTTATTGTGCCTGTTATCCTTCTCACCTCTGACCTTGTCTTTGCAGCAAGAAGCCCCTAATGGTGATCCATCACTTGGAAGAATGCCCCCACAGCGAAGGTGAGGAGAGACATCAAACCTCAGCCCGGGCCTTGTCATTTTAACTCGTTCAGTGCTGGAGGTGTCTGCAGTGCAGGGCACTGCAAATATAGTTATATACATACAATGTTTTATATATATATATATATATATATATATATATATATATATATATAAAGCAGAAAGTAGCCGTGTTAGTCCAGTTGCGATAGTGCAGAATAAATTAGTTTTTCAGTACCTAAATACTAAATCACCTAATACTGAAAAACTTATATATAATATATATATATATATATATATATATATATATATATAAAACGTGTATATATACATATATACACAAGTCCAGATACAGTACATTGTACCCTGCAATTACAAATGTATCTACATTGCTCTGCAGGGAGTGTTGGCTTTCGGAAAAGAATAAAGAGTTATGTGTCAATATATTGCAGTAAAAAGTTCCTCTATCGTACTGATCCTGGAGAAGTGTACTCGTTGTGACACTTCTTACTGGAGCATCAAGCGAGTTCGTCCTTGAATTGATAGTGTACTTACCTCTGAGACCACATTCAGAAGAGTCCTGGGAGGTCTCTAAAGACCTGTAAAGAACCTTATCATTGACAGGTATCACAGCTCAGACCGATACAGAACACTGAACATTGAAATGCATCAAAGCATATTCCAGGGAGACCAACCTCCAGGCTGAGTCATCCATCGGATAGTATGTTCAGGGGCACATTTATCCCATGGGATAAAAGCAAGGCTCACGCACAGGATTCTGAGACGCTAAGGCATTTACAATTTGAGCATGAGAGGAAACGAGTTACACACTGTGTTCATTTGCATGTCATTACCCAGAATCCCTTGCTGCAGTGGAAGCAGTTTGCTAAGAGATAACGGGTTGCAGACCTGTCTGAGACATGCAAATGCACCGCAAGTGGTATTTGTATTTACTGCACACATGAGCAGCAAGTGTCACAGACAGGCCCACTTCCTCTGAATAATGGTTCCAGTTTGAGGAGAATACAATGTGTGCGAAGTCAGAGGGTGGACGTTTCCCACACGATGCAGAAGAATGCAGTGTTACAAGGAGCGTGTTTACGGGCTTCACCTGTTGTGAGTCTAGGGTGTGTTTGAGCAAAGAGCAGCCAAGCGTACTCATTGGGTAATGCCACATCCCTACAATATTATACACATGAGAATGAGTCACACAGCTGAGAAGGAGAAGGTGATAGGAGATATCACCGTTTGGTAAACTCTTCCTGTCCCTCTTCGCAGCTCTGAAGAAGGCTTTCGTGGCTGACCCACAGGCGCAGAGAATTGCTCAGGAGGATTTCATTATGCTGAATGTGGTGGTAAGTTTAATATGTCTAAAACGCTTCAAACCAGACACGCATGCGCATGGGGGGAAACCAGGCAGGAACCGTAAATAATATGTACAAGAGAGCAGAGAGTGGCGCTCAATACTGGTAATAATAAATGTGTATTAAACAAATCCTTATTGTGATGTAAGTGAACAGATAACAGTTTCATTTTGGAATTAAATTATCCACAGTGCAAATATAAAGTGATGTTTCACTAGTGCACAGTAGATGATATTTTACTAATGTAAAGTGATGATTCACTAGTGCACAGTAGATAATTAATTTTACATTAGTAAAATATTATCAAGTGAAATATAAAATAACAATATACTCCTCCACTCAAAACCCTGGATATGTTTCAAATATCCTCCACAATCGATATCCACAAAGCAGGGGAGTGGGGGATGTGTCACCAAAGGAGGGAAGAAAATAACACATGGCAATAATGCAGGGTTCAATGGAGTTTGGGGGAGTGGAATCTCTGAAGGTTATACTCACAAACTCAAAGAGTTAAGTAGGCATATCCAAAACGGTGGCAGGCGTGGGTGGAAATCCACCCGCTCCAGTGGGGCTCAAGGAGAAAAGACAGACCGAAATGGTGCAGATTATACTAATACATTTTCTTTTATCTCAAAGAACGAACCCTCTGAATTCAAGGCTTACATCAGGGTAGTTCTTTAAAACATTTGATATACAAAGGGAATAGACGCCGAGACAACCGTGACCTGGGTGTCTCCTGCTGTGGCAAGTGTCAGGCTCAACGCGTTTCGCTGTTGTCGCTTGTCTCCTGACGAAGCTATACCACGGCGAAATGCGTTGAGTCTGACACTTGCCACAGTACAAGACTCAGAGCGTGGGACCAGTGCTGGGAGGAGCGCCATCCGCACATCGGGTTACCGGAACCAGGAATTAATTAAATCGGAAGAGGCGGAGTCTCGGAGTGCAGTGAGAACACGACTCGCCCGGCTCACAGGAGTCTCGGCGTCTATTCCCTTTGTATATCAAATGTTTTAAAGAACTACCCTGATGTAAGCCTTGAATTCAGGGCGTTCATTCTTTGAGATATACATTTTCTTTTCAGTACAATCTGAACTATTTGGTTTTTTTCTTTTCTCCAGTTCTGGATATGCCTATTTAACTCTTTGAGTTTGTGAGTGTAACCTTCGGAGATTCCTCTCGCCTAAACTCCATTGAACCCTGCATTATTGCCCTGTGTTATTTTTTTCTTCTCTCCTTTTGGTGACACGTCCCCCGCTCCCCTGCTTTGTGGATAGGAACCCTAAATAACACCGCACTGTTACAGTGACCCACACTATGCAATGTCCAGTGGGATTGACCCTGGTGTCACATCTTTTGCAGCATCCCGTAGCTGATGAAAACCAGTCTCCTGACGGACACTACGTTCCCAGGGTCATGTTTGTGGGTGAGTTTTGATTTGAAAGTTTGGCCATTTTGGGGGGGGGCGGGGGGGGCGGGAGACATGTGGTTTGTGTGCAAAGCAGGATACAGCGAGGCACAGGAGATCCCAGACCGCTTGTAGCAAAAAGAGTGATACCCTGTTGTAAATAGGGAGCTGGATATCAGGGGGAGGACCTCAATAGAAGCGGCAGAGCTCCCCTATAGGGAGGGGGGCTTAAGTGTGAGGTCCTGTGTGTCTCTTTATTTTTCTCTGTGTCCCTCTTATCCGACACCTTCTCTGTGCCACAGATCCCTCATTGACTGTCCGGACAGACCTCGCAGGCAGATACGGAAACAGACTGTACGCCTACGAAGCTGGAGATATACCCGAGTGTGAGTGTGATTGGACAGAGGCTAATTACAAAAAAACACATAGCACACTGCGGATATTTTATTACTGATAATAATGACTAGTTGAACCGGAATATGGACCGCCCCTGCTGCGGAGTGCCTTATTGCACTGAAAAACAAGAGCCTGCACAGAAAGAGACCCTATAATAATGGAAATAGAATGAGCCCCAGAATATAACTCCTGTCCCTTGTGCTAAATTTCTGCATAAAGTGCAATATACACTTTAGCAAATTGCCACAAAACAAAAGTGTAGCTTCCTACTGAATTCCCCTCTCTGCTGGAGCCATCGTGTCCCTGTTATTAAACACAATTCTCCTTACACATCAAAGCATCCTCAGTCCTATACATGCAATCCCTGTTATAAGAATATTATACTGGGCGGCCCATCACAGGGACCCCATAATGCCGCCTCTAGGGGAGGAATCCTTGTCATGTGACCACATCGCTAATTCCTTGTATGTTTCTCCTGTAGTGGTCACCAATATGAAGAAAGCCACAGTCCTCTTGCACACGGAGCTCTGAGCCCGCTGAGCGCTGCCTCGGGTGTGGGAGAGATGACCATGACGCATTGAGCAACTCTTCCCGCCAGAGACATGCAGAAACCCCCACCCGGCCCCCTGAAATACATCAGCGGTCCTGCTCCAGTGAACGGACCAGAGCAGCAAGAACTGGTGGCTAGCGCTCTCTTAAAGTCACTAGCCCTCTCCCTGTACAGGCCACAGCATGTGGCAACAACCTGACATATCCATAGCCCTCTGTTTACAGCCAGCAGTCTCCTTTCCCTGCCCTTAGCTCACTCTGTTTGCTTTTAATGCGGTTAGTACACCTGCTCTCCCTAATTACTATATCTATTAGCAGACAGTAACCCTGTGGTCATCTACTTGCTAACCATTTGCCTGCAGTTGGTAGCCATTCTATTACCTCACTACTAGCCCTCTGCTTACCTCAGTTGCTCTGCATCCAACCTGTAGACTGCCCAATGAATGTCCAGCTCCCTGCATCCAACCTGTAGCCTGTCCCATGCATGTCCAGCTACCTGCATCCAACCTGTAGCCTGTCCCATGCATGTCCAGCTCCCTGCATCCAACCCGTAGCCTGTCCCATACATGTCCAGCTCCCTGCATCCAACTTGTAGCCTGTCCCATGCATGTCCAGCTCCCTGTATCCAACCTGTACACTGCCCAATGAATGTCCCGCTCTGTGCACCCTACCTGTAGTCTGTCCCATGCATGTCCCTCCAACTCCCTGCATCCAACCTGTAGCCCGTCCCATGCATGTCCAGCTTTCTGCACCCTACCTGTAGCCGGTCCCATGCATGTCCAGCTCCCTCCCTCCAACCCCATGCATATCCAGCTCCCTGCATCCAACCTGTAGCATGTCCCATGCATGTCCAGCGCCCTCCCTCCAACCCCATGCATATCCAGCTCCCTGCATCAAACCTGTAGCCTGTTCCATGCATGTCCAGCTCCCTGCATCCTATCGGTAGCCTGCCCCATGCATGTTCAGCTTTCTGCACCCTACCTGTAGTCTGCCCCATGCATGTTCAGCTCCCGGCATCCAACCTGTAGCCCGTCCCATCCATGTCCAGCTCTCTGCACCCTATCGGTAGCCTGCCCCATGCATGTTCAGCTCCCTGCAGACAACCTGTAGCCTGTCCCATGCATGTCAAGCTCCCTCCATCCAACCCCATGCATATCCAGCTCCCTGCATCCAACTCGTAGCCTGTCCCATGCATGTACAGTTCCCGCATCTAATTTATAACCTGTCCAATGCATTTCCAGCTCCCTGCATCCAACCCGTAGCCTGTCCCATGCATTTCCAGCTCGCTGCATCCAACCTGTAGCCTGTCCCATGCATTTCCAGCTCGCTGCATGCGCTCAATCTCTGTACTTTCTCGGACTCCTTTGTGTGCAACCAGTAGTCTTGCTGATCCCCCACTGCAGCCCGAAGTCTTCTTTTCACATGCTGGGTGGTTGCCTGGGGGCCACCTTACATTTCTGTGGTTTGCACACAATCCGCTGATGAGATCCAGGCTGTGCCACAGCTGAGGCCACGGGAGAGGGGTCTGATACCACGCAGAGCCACGGCCACGTGTAGCTTTCTGCTAACATCTCCCTGCACACACACACGATACCATGGTATATGTAGGTCACTTTCTATGTAACTTTCTACATTTTATATGAAATATTTACTATGTATTTGTAAGTTTAAAGAATAAACATTGATGTTTAATCCATACGACGTTGACTCATGTCTGCTCTCGTCCTATCTGTGCAGTCTTCTCAAATCTCACTCACTCAGGGTGAGTCTTACTCATTGGGAGGTAGTGTCGTTAGGAGTGTCGCTCAGTGGATGGCAATCGCTATACAATAAGTCTCACTTACTGGAAGTCTCTTTCATTAGAGGTGACTCTCACTCATTGGAAATCTGTAATGGAGACATCTCTAATCATCGGAAGCCAGTCTAATAAGGGGCATGTCTCATTAGGGATAACTCACTTATTGGAAGGCTGTCTAATTATCCCGAGTATCACTCTTTGGAACATTATCTAATTCGAGTTGAGCCTCTCTGGAAAGCCGAATCAGGGGTGAGCCTAACTCAGATGTCTCACTTAAAAGCTGTCTCAGAGGTAAGTCTCACTCATTAGAAGGTGGTCTCATTAGCGGTGAGTCTCACTCATTAGAAGGTGGTCTCATTAGCGGTGAGTCTCACTCAGGTGGTCTCATTAGCGGTGAGTCTCACTCATCAGAAGGCTATTTCACTCTTCAGGAGTCTCACTGATTAGAAGACAGTCCCAGTAGGAGAGTACGTCTCGCTTCACTCACTTATCAGTGTTTCTGCATTTTGTAACCCTCCACCCCCGGCAGCTGAGGACACGTCCACTGCTCCTGCACCAACACATTACACAGAGCAACAACTACATTGAATGGATTTATTTCTGATTCCTTATACAGTGGTAACACTTTGCTCTCAACCCACTCATTGGTTCATTGAAATAACTGTATTGTTGCCTGTGAACCTCGTGAACTCCCAACGTACATTGCTCCCTGACCCCTGAACATCCAATCCCAGAGTGCTGCTGGTCACATGATGTCACGAGTGATGTCATCGTGACCAACACAGCTCAAACTTCCATCCTCAGCCAGGTCTTGGCGAAACCTAAGGCCAATTTGCATAGTGAGGGGCTAATTCCATTCAATTAGAGAGAACATACATCACTTCACAGACACAGAAGACCTGGCCCGGGTGTGACCGGTCAGCATTAAAACAGACGGAAATCTTTGGAATCACATATCCAATTCTGTCAAATTTGAAGCAGAAAAATTACCTCCAAATCAAAGCAGCAGTAAAATAATAATCTTTATAATGGGCCTCATTGCTGGTCAGTCACAACTCAGCGGCTGGGCCAATTCCACTTCTTATTTGCCCAACTCATCACCTCTTACAAGGCTCCGTATACAGTCATAAAACAGGCCAGGAATCCCAACCGTGAAACCCAGAGAGATGATGCCAACATCATTGGAATTAGCCGTGTCAATGATATCTTGTTATGTTCAGGGGAATGCAAAGGAGTCTTGTGCAGGATACGTTTACAAACCTGCCCTGGTTGCAGAGGAAGTAATGAGGGGAGGAGGAGGACGAGCAGAAGGTCCGAGCATGGAAGCTTCACTTCTAAAAAGGTCCAGCACCTTCCAGAGAGTAATTATTACAGTAATCAGCAGCCCCCTTGTCTTGGGGAAGTTTGTTTTAGCATCTTCACAATAAAACAAGATACTCCACACGGACGACGACGATTGTGTTTTCGGATAAGGCATTTCAGCAGCAGGAGAGAGAACGGACAAGTCCTAATTCCAATGTTCAGACCGGATCTCACCAGGAAAGTCTCTTACAGGCGAATTATCCGGCAAGAAGAGAATGTCTGCGGCCCGATGAGGCAGCACCCGCCATCCTTTGCGCACAGATCTATACATTGTTTGGGGTCATGTATTGCGGGGCATAAAAAAGGTGCATTCACCCCAACCACCTCTTATCACTCACAACATCAACTTAAATCTTTAACCATTTAACAAGAACGAATTCCTGGCCCAGGTGGGATGGTTACCTCTGCCTCGCCTTGACATCCGCTGCTTCTCCCTCAAAACAATGTGCATCTTTTTGTACGAGAAGATGAATTGTTAAAAAAGAAATATATATACAGTATATGGTTGTTTAGGACTAAGTGGAGGAACATCTCATGTAGGGAGGGATGGACCAGTTAAGGGGAGAAGGCACCTTCATTAAGAGAAGTGTCCCTGACTGGTGGGAGTGAGAATCCCTTTCTATAGCAGTCATAGCCAAGGGATACGGGGGAGGGGGTGTAAGAGGTGCCCGGTTCCCCCACCCACCCCCCACAGGAGGTAAAGGAGGCATCAGGAGCAGCACCTGGTTAAGACCTCCAGGGGCAGATAACAAACCTATTGCACCGATTACAAAGACAGCACGAGATGCTCCGGTCACCGCGCCTCATCTCCGCTCCTCGCAGGCAGCGGGTTCTCTTCCCTGAGTTAAAAAAAAGGGGCCCATGTGGTCTGCCAGGCTAACCACTCAGAGCTGGGGAGGGGGCCGCTGCTATCTGAACACCCCCACCCTGATGGAGAGAGAGGTCTCGGCCTTCCGGCCCCTTGTGCGTCCCTTCTCGTCGCAGAACACCGGGTCGTTCACCAGGCTGTGAGAAACACAGAGCAAATACCGAGTCACCACCACGCTGTCCTTTTACTGAAGGTCCTACTAAAGACATTCCTTATATACACAGAGAGAGGAGGCGTCCTTATATACAGATAGAAGGGGTCTTCTCTCATTGCTATATACAGATAGAGGAGGTCCGCTCTATCTGTGCTATATACAGATAAAAAGGGTCTTCTCTCATTGCTATATACAGATAGAAGGGGTCTTCACATTGCTATATGCAGATCGAAGGGGTCTTCTCTCATTGCTATATACAGATAGAAAGGGTCTTCTCTCATTGCTATATGCAGATAGAAAGGGTCTTCTCTCATTGCTATATGCAGATAGAAAGGGTCTTCTCTCATTGCTATATGCAGATAGAAAGGGTCTTCTCTCATTGCTATATACAGATAGAAAGGGTCTTCTCTCATTGCTATATACAGATAGAAGAGGTCCGCTCTATCTGTGCTATATACAGTACAGAGCCCCCTCCCAGTGTCACAAGCACCTTTTCTTCTTCTTATCCGCTGCCAGCTGCCTCCGGTTCTCCTTAGCGATGTGGTCCATCTCGGTGCTGAAGTCCGACCTGTCATCCAGCAGAATGTTCTGCACGAGGGAGAGACACGATTCGGAATTCCAGACCCTCGTCAACCCCCAAAAAAGGTGTCCAACCCCCCACGTGAGAGGCTCCAGGATCACAGTGACATCTCAGGCCGCACTCACCTTCACCCCAATGATGTCCCCATCCTTCAGATGATAGGGCGCCCCCTGCAGGCTCTCCTGCTTCTTCTTCCTCCTCTTCTTGGAGACCTGCTGAGTCTGAGAGAGAGAGAGAAGACTATGAGCCCCCCCACAGACTCTCTCTCTGGAACAAGAAGCCGGAGGGAGGGCGGGCACAGGGAAAACGTGATAACATTCGTCTTCACGGAAGGAGTGGTGGATTTGGCTACTGACCCCCAGCAGAGGTGGTAGAGGTGAATACACTAACAGAATTCAGTAAGGCTCGGGATAACTATAACGGTGCTTGTACATTTGAAAGTAACCATAGGGTCTAAGTCAGGGAGGCTCAACTTCAGTCCTCAAAACCCTCAAACAGGTCAGGTTTTCAGGATAGCCCAGCTTCAGCACAGGTGGTTCAATCGGAGGCTCGGTCGCAGATTGAGCCTCTGATTGAGTCACCTGTGCTGAAGCAGGGACTGATTGAGCCACCTGTGCTGAAGCTGGGATATCCTGAAAAGCTGACCTGTTGGGGGTGAGGGGCTTGAGGACGGGAGTTGAGCACCGCTGGTCTAAGGTGCTACAATGGGCAGGGGGGATGGTCAGGCATAACATCCTAGATGACGGCGTTTCTCTCCCCGCGCAATGACGAGCAGAGGCCGGTTACATGTTTGCCCGAGAGCAAAACCTACTTTGTCCCCAGGTTTTTAATATTATGTATACATAATGAGCCAACACATTCTGTAGCGCAGTACAACAGAGGAGAAAGACAATAACAAGCAGAATAACCAGATGAGCATCAAGTTACAATATGTCAGGAGGTCCATGGTCAAAGGAGCTTACAATCTAATACCCTTTCCTATTCTCCATAGTTACCTGTGGCCTCCTCCGCTGGGAGGCTGCTCCCTGAACCCACCTTTCTTTCACTGAAGAGGTTTTCTTCCCTGCCCCGCCCCCTTAAAGAGAAGCCCCCCCCCCCGCCCCCTCATTCTCGTGCCTCACCCAGCTGGAGATCGGAAGCCACTCGTGCTTGTCCAGCATGTGCTTGGCGATCTCCACCTTGTCCGCCGGCAGCGAGCAGTGGGCGGCGATCCTCTGACGCAGCGCCGTGGCCGTGCAGCCGTGGGAGACGTCCCACGCAACATCCGCGGGGGGGAGATACCGGCGCTCTCCCGGGACAGACAGCTGCACCCGCAGGAGAAGGTCTTGGGGCCTGCAACAGCACAGCGAAGGGAAGACTTCAACAGGGGGGAAAAAATGAAGTGTCCTCCCCGCCTCCCCCACTGCTCAGCCTCTTCCCACACTCTTGTGAGCTCCGCGGACACTCACCCCAGACACTCCTCCAGCTGCAGAGGCTCCACACCGAGTGTTGCTCTGCGGCCCAGCTTGTAGTCACTGAGTAGAAGAGATTCAATGTCACATTATCAAAGCACTAAAAGGGCTCGGTGGTGGAACTCCCCCACACCTACTGTGGCGCCGTGTGATCAGGGGGTGCCCTCCCTCCTAGTGTGCAGATCTTGGGGGCTTGGGGGCGGGGGGATCTTGTATACCTGATCAGCAGGTGAGGGGAGCGCAGGATTTTCCCCAAACGTTTATTTTCCAGGGTCCAGACGCGAAGGAAATCGGGAGAGGGGACACCCAGAGCCCCGAAAACCGGCAGCGTCAGGATCTGCGGAGAGAGGGAGGAGCGGACCTGAACCCGTCTAATCCACGAAACGTAAGTGCCACGGCCTTACATGCACAGGGTCCCCCCTGTGGGGGGCGGAACACTGGGCCTTCGATGGCCGGTGAGAACAGACCTGCGTCTTCAGATCATGCAGAGAAGCGTCCTCGGATATCTCCATGTCTCCCGCAAAGTGCAGGTCCGACTCGGCGCCTTCCTGCTCGAGAGCCTCTGGAGAGGGAGGGTGGGAGAGAGAGAGAGAAAGACACTGGAAAAGAGGAAGACGGGAGCGAGCGAGAGAGCGCGAGAGAACGATCAACCATGTGTGGTGATCAGACAGTGAGCAGCAATATATAGGTTGTAGCACCCCCATGTGTATGTGACAGCTTCCTGCCCAGCTCTGAGGTTGGGATGAACAGAGCGGAGAGAAAGCATAGAATGACAGGAACGGGGGGGTGTCTGTGTTTCACCTCCGGAGGCTGACGCCCGCAGCACTGCCAGGTGGGAGGTGACGTGTTTCACTGCATCCTGCTGCATCTTGGGACAGTAAATCCACGTGGCCAGCTTCAGGAACCCCTGCGAAGAAGAGAGCAGGTGGGCAGTGTCTGCAGAGATACTCTGCATCATTATACAAAGTGGGATGTTCTTGATGGGTGGATGGTTTATGAGGATGGAGGAGGACATTTTGGGTCTTTAGGAAGGTTCTAAACAGGATGCTGGGACATTAATACACACGGTCTGATTGGTCAGCCAATGCCATATGCAGCCAGAGTGAAGTCCTCACCTTGGGTTGGAGAATCCCCTCTGTGATGACAAAAGTGTCTCCCGAGCAGATGTTCATCTCATTGAGTGAGGCGTCCTGAGGACACATTGTGACACTTAATATCCACACCCACCTTCCTCCCCACGCTGACAGTCACATACATACAAACACACTCACACACACACTGTGCCCCATATCCCACACGCACTGCCCCTTGTACCACCACACACACACTGCCCGGGATCACACACACACACACACACACACACACACACACACACACACACACACACACACACACACACACACTGCCCCATATCCCATGTACCACACGCACTGCCCCTTGTACCACCACACACATACACACACTGTGCCCCCCATATACCATGTACCACACGCACTGCCCCTTGTACCACCACACAATACATCAACACACGCCCGTGATCACCCACCCACATCCCACACATACTTGCCCCCTAATCCCCCATTCCTGCCACAACCCTGTCCCTTTACCACCACACACATCTCACACACACTGTGCCCCATACCCATGTACACAACGCACTGCCCCGCTGTACCACCACACACATACACACTGCCCGGATCACACACAACACACACCACACACACACACCTGTGCCCCATATCCCATGTACCACACGCACTGCCCTTGTACCACCACACACCTGCCCGGGTATCACACACACACACACTGTGCCCCATATCCCATGTACACAACCTGGCCTGACACCACCTCACCTGCCCCGCTCTGTTACCACCACACACATACCACCTGCCCGGAATCACACACACACACACACACACACTGTGCCCCATATCCCATTACCACACGCACTGCCCCTTGTACCACCACACGCACTGCCCGGGATCACACACACACCACACACACACACCTCACCTCATCCCATGTACCACACACACTGCCTCTTGTACCCACACACCACTCGCCGGAATCACACACACCCACCCCTCGCCCCCATTTTTACCGGCAGCTCCAATGTTGCTCCCCTACTGTCACTGCAAGGTTGGGTTATCATCAGGCAACAGGTAGATTCTGAATTACTTTGGCAACCTCAGCTAACCTCACACTACATATGACAAGTGACAACACGCCCTACTGATTTGCATTAATAAGAAAACACTCAACATTTTTGGCATTTTACGTGCGATCTGATAATTAAAGCACAACAAATCAGCGAGTCCAGCTTTTAAACAGCGGAGCTATAGATTAAAAAAAGACATAAGTGAGTTATCAGATGCCTGTGAGATTGGGTGACGGGGGGGGAGGCGTGGGATAGGGTGAGGGGTTATAGGTCATTACCTCGTCTCTAGGGCCTCTCTGCTTCATACACCCATCCTCTTCTCAGAGTGCCACCCGTTATCTCCTGGAGAGAAGAGAGGGTAACACTGCAGGGTGAGGAGGGCAACGGGCCGGGCACTGATGGAACAGCTGGCCTGGCTGTCACATTGAGGGATGATTGGCTCAGGATTGGGTTACCTTTAGGATTTGGGATTTTGTAGGCTGAACTCTGTGCTCACTGATAACCCCGCTCCCTGGCAGCATCCGCTCCAGGCACTGAAAAGAGGGAGCGGTGGCGTGAGAGAAAGAGAGGGTGGGGGTGGGGGGTGGGGGTGGGGGGGGGGAAGGGAGAGGTGGAGAAAGAGCGAACGAAAGAGAGGAAGGGGAAGATGAATAGGGGGAGAAGAGAGAGGGGTGGAGAAAGGGGAGAGCGAGTGTGAGAGGTGAGTGCAGAAAAAGAGTAAGATGAAAAGGGAGAGAAAAAGAAATGGAGAGAAGCGGCGAAAGGAGTGAAGGGGGAGATAGTGGGAGAGAGCAGGGTCGGAGGGCAGAGGAAACAAGGCTCAAAAAGGAAAAAACGCAGTCTCATCCCAGCCGCAATGAAACAATACAGAAGACCATCTCTGCATAACTGGTGTGCCGGTTGTGCATCCTGGTATAATGTACCTCCTTACAGGAGCCCGCTAACTGAACCCTGTCGTGTCCATCCCTGTCAGGATCCGTCCCGTCACGAAATCAGGAGATCGGAAACATAGAAAAACTATACAGCACCACCCTCCAGCTCCCAGTCCTGTCTCCTGTCGTTTCTGTCTGTATCTTTCCTCCCTGTCCCGCCACTGTACGCCTGTTCTGCTCGTTCTCACCTCGTGGGCTCTCTCACAGGTCTCGCCCTTCCGCGGGCCATGCCAGGCCGAAAGGAATGGATTCCGCCCAGCGCCACTTCTCGCCCCCGAGCTCTCTCCTTTGCTCATGTCCGCTCTACTTGATGTCTCCAGAACTGCAGAGTGGGAGAAGCATGCGAGAACGGAGCCACAACGTTACACTGCAGAACCTCCCACCACATTAACCCCCCCACAGACAACCCCACTAGAGCTCCGGGAGATAACAAAGCCCCACCTCCATCCTAATACGGATTGCACAGAGGAGAGTATGCATGCTCAGTTTATCCCGCCATCTCAACAGGAGAAAAGCGAAATATAAAACGCACATGTGTATTTAAATCTACTAAATAAAAACGCTGCATCGTTGGTTTCAAACTCACAAAAGCTTTCCGCGCTCGCGTCCTATTAAGGGCAGGTATAACCCGGACTTATTCGTGTGTCCGTTAGAGAATACAATGCAGCGGATAAAGGGCTGTGTTCACCAAGCAGTGCAACTCCGTCAGCGCCTTCTATGCTGGAGAGAACCCTGCGGCCCATTCACTTGAACGGGCTGTAAAGGAACATATCTACCACTGGTGGTGGAAGAAAGAAGTCTAGTGGAGTAGCACACGTGAATCTGGCCCCAGCACACCGCACACCGTCAACCCGCCACACAGTTATCTCACAGCGTACTTCTGAAATCCGGAAGTGACGATCAGCACTACTCGCCAGGTCTGGAAAACTCCATTAAAAGATAAATGGCAACTTGTTCAACAATCTGGTTTTCTCTCAGGGCCAATGCGGCTACTGGACTATAGGAGCTCAAGCCCTCAGCCAAACACTGTTGCGAGGTCTCACCAGGAGGCAGCAGCTTCCCACTCTTGTGCACGGGTCTCAGGCAGGTGTCGCCCCCGTGGGGAGATCAGAAGCAAATCTAACTTATTTTAAACCCAGCTGCAGGCGTCTATACAAGTCGCAGGCAGCCAGGCCTCACTATAAGTGTCAGCACCCCCCCCTAAGGCAGCCAGGCCTCACTAGTAAGGTGCAGACCCACCCCCTAAGGCAGCCGGCTACATATAAGGGCAGCACCCACCCTAAGGCAGCCGGCTTCACATAGTAAGGTGCAGCACCCACCCCCTAAGGCGCCAGGCCTCACTAGTAAGATGCGCACCCCCCCCTAAGGCAGCCAGGCTAACATATAAGATCAGCACCCACCCCCTAAGGCAGCCAGGCCTCACATAGTAGATGCAGCAACCCAACCCCCTAAGGCAGGCCAGGCCTCACATAGTAAGATGCAGCACCCAACCCCTAAGGCAGCCGGCCTCACATAGTAAAGATGCAGCACCCCACCCCTAAGGCAGCCAGGCCTCACATAGTAAGATGCAGCACCCACCCCTAAGGCAGCCGGCCTCACATAGTAAGATGCAGCCACCCAACCCCTAAGCAGCCAGGCCTCACATAGTAAGGTGCAGCACCCACCCCTAAGGCAGCCAGGCTCACATAGTAAGGTGCAGCACCCACCCCCTAAGGCAGCCAGGCTCACTAGTAGATGCAGCAGCACCCAACCCTAAGGCAGCAGCCTCAATAGTAAGATGCAGCACCCCAACCCCTAAGGCAGCAGCAGGCCTCACATATAAGTGCGCACCAACCCCTAAGGCAGCCAGGTTCAATAGTAAGGTGCAGCACCCACCCCTAAGCAGCCAGCTTCACATAGTAAGGTGCAGCACCCACCCCCTAAGGCAAGCCAGGCCTCACATAGTAGGTGCACACCCACCCCCTAAGGCGAGCAGGCTTCAATAGTAGTGCAGCACACCCACCCCTAAGGCAGCCAGCCTCCATAGCAAGTGCAGCACCCACCCCTAGCAGCCAGCCTCATTAGGGCTCATGCAGAGAGCAGCGAATTTAGAATTGAGAGGGGGAAATTTTTTAGCTTTTTTGGAGAGTTTTTTTCTCCATATGCAGAAAGGGCAGAAAACTGCATTTACAAGCCTTTCGCATATGGAGAGTTTCAACCAGCGCTATAAGCGCTGTTGAAACTAGTGGGGAAAAAATGCGTTTTTTTTTTCCCCCTCCCGGCCGCGAGCGCCAGCTTCTTGGTGGAGAGGAAAAATGTAGAAAATCGCGCCATTTTTTTGGCGCGAACAGCCACTAGATGGCGATCGCGGCTCTCTGCATACGGCAGAAAAAAAAACTGGAAGATTAGAAACTCTCAGCAGCCGCGCGGCGAATTTCAGGGAAATAAAAAAAATGGCGCTTTTTCAATCTCGCCATTTTCGGCTGTTTTTAGCGAGATTTTCGCCGAAAATGGCGATTTGCTATTAGCGCTGTCTCTGCATGAGGCCCTAAGTAAGGTGCAGCACCCACCCCCCTAGGCAGCCAGGCCTCACAATAGCAGTGCAGCACCCCACACCCTAAGGCGCCAGCCTAGCAAGGTGCAGCACCCACCCCCTAAGGCACCGCCTCACTAGTACGTGCAGCACCCCACCCCCCTAAGCCCAGGCCTCATCTAGAAGGTGCGCACCCACCCCCTAAGGCAGCCAGGCCCACATAGTAAATGCAGCACCCACCCCTAAGGCAGCCAGCCCTCACATAGTAAGGTGCAGCACCCACCCCTAAGGCAGCCATCCTCACATAGCAAGGTCAGCACCCACCCTAAGGCACCAGGCCTCACATAGCAAGGTGCAGCACCCACCCCCTAGAGCAGCCAGGCCTCACATAGTAACGTGCAGCACCCAAACAGCACCCACCCTAAGCAGCCAGCCTCACATAGTACTGCAGCACCCACCCCTAGCAGCCAGGCTCACATAGTAACTGCAGCACCCAACCCTAAGGCAGCCATCCACATAGTAACGTGCAGCACCCACCCCTAAGGCAGCCAGCCTCACATAGTAACGTGGCACACCCACCCCAAGGCAGCTGCATAATAGAAGTGGCACCACCCCCTAAGGCAGCCAGGCCTCACATAGTAAGGGCGCACCCACCCCTAGGCAGCCAGGCCTCAAAGAAGTGCACACCCACCCCCTAGGGAGGCCTAATAGTAGGCTCACGAACAACCTGGTACAGAGGTTCGTGCTCTTCGCCGAGGCCATTAAATTAAATGCGGGGGACCGCGCGAGGAATCTGCAACCTCAACTTACCGGATTGAGCCGGCTTCTGATCATGTCGCCATGACAATGCGCTCAAATGCGCGGGGTCACAGCCTCACACATTACACTGCAGACCCCTAAGAGACCAGGCCTCACACATTACACCCCTGCAGCACCGCTAAGGGACCATCGGCTCACAGATTACCTGCCACCCTAGGAGCCAGGCCTCACACATTACACTGCAGCATACACTGCAGCCCCTAAGGGGCCAGGCCTCACTTACGATGAAGAACCCCTACGGAGCCAGCCTCACACATCATGTCGCACACCCTAAGGGAGCCAGGCCTCACACATTACGAGTGCAGACACCCCAAGGGAGCCAGCCTCACACATTACACTGCAGCACACCGTAAGGGAGCCAGGCCTCACACATTACACTCCGCAGCACCCCTAAGGGAGCCAGGCCTCACACATTACACTGCAGCACACCCCTAAGGGAGCCAGGCCCACACAAACAGTGCAGCAACCCCTAAGGGAGCCGGCCTCACACATTACAGTCCTGCAGCACCCTAAGGGAGCCGGCCCACACATTACAGTGCAGCACCCCTAAGGGAGCCAGGCCTCACACATTACACGCAGGCACACCCCTAAGGGCACCAGGCCTCACACATTACCCTGCAGCACCCCTAAGGGAGCCAGGCCTCACCATTACACTGCAGCACCCACTAAGGGAGCCAGGCCTCCACAATACACTGCAGCACCCCTAAGGGAGCCAGGCCCCCACATACACTGCAGCACCGCTAGGAGCCAGGCTCGCACATACATGCAGAACACCAGCCGCTAAGGGGGCCAGGCCTCACACATTACCCTGCAGCACCCTAAGGGAGCCAGGCCTCACATTACACTGCAGCACACCCTAAGGGAGCCAGGCCTCCACTGCACTTACATCACACGCAAGCACCGCTAAGGGAGCCAGGCCTCCAC
The DNA here is from genome assembly GCA_036426205.1 of Ascaphus truei. Lineage (NCBI taxonomy): Eukaryota > Metazoa > Chordata > Amphibia > Anura > Ascaphidae > Ascaphus > Ascaphus truei. The sequence goes on from CM071574.1 coordinate 58,555,663, forward strand.
ACATTACACTGCAGCACCCTAAGGGAGCGCCAGCCCTCACACATTACACGTGAGAACCCCTAAGGGAGCCAGGCCTCACCATTACAGTGCAGACCCTAAGGGCGCCGGCCTCACACATTACACTGCAGCACCCCAAGGGAGCCAGCCTCAACACATTACACTGCAGCACCCCCTAAGGGAGCCAGGCCTCACACACTTACAGTGCAGACACACCGCTAAGGGAGCCCAGGCCTCACACATTACAACAGCCACCCTAAGGGAGCCAGGCCTCACACATTACACTGCAGCAGCACCGCTAAGGAGCCAGGCCTCAGCACATTACACTGCAGCACCCTAAGGGACCAGGCCTCCACATTACACTGCAGACCCCCTAAGGGAGCCAGTCCTCACTTACACTCAGCACCCCTAAGGGAGCCAGGCCTCACACATATACACTGCAGCACCGCTAAGGGAGCCAGGCCTCACACATTAACACTGCAGCACCCCTAGGGAGCCAGGCCTCACACTACAACATGCAGCACACCCCTAAGGGAGCCAGGCCTCACATAGTAAGGGCACACCCACCCCTAAGCAGCCAGGCCTCACATAGTAACGTGCAGCACCCACCCCCTAAGGCAGCCAGGCCTCACATAGCAAGGTGCAGCACCCACCCCCTAAGGCAGCCAGGCCTCACATAGTAAAGTGCAGCACCCACCCCTAAGGCAGCCAGGCTCACATATAGGTGCACACCACCCCCAAGGCACCAGCTCACATAGAGGTGCAGCACCCACCCCTAAGGCAGCCAGGCCTCACATAGCAGGTGCAGCACCCACCCCCTAAGGCAGCCAGGCCTCACATAGTAAGTGCAGCACCCACCCCTAAGGCACATCCTCACATAGAACGTGCAGCACCCACCCCCTAAGGCAGCCAGGCCTCACATAGTAACGTGCAGCACCCAAACCCTAAGGCAGCCAGCCACTAGTACGTGCCACCAACCCCTTAAGAGCAGCCAGCCTCACATGAACGTGCAGCACCCACCCCCTAAGGCAGCAGGCCTCACATAGTAAGGTGCAGCACCCACCCCACACTAAGGCACCAGGCCTCACATAGTAAGGATGCACACACCCACCCCCATAAGGCAGCCAGGCCTCACATAGTAATGGTGCAGCACCCACCCTCCCCTAAGGCAGCCAGGCCTCAACATATACGTGCAGCACCGAACAACCTGGTTTCAGAGGCTTCGTTCTTCGCCGAGGCATTAAATTACATGCCGGGGACCCGCGGGATTGAACCTCAACTTACGGATTGAGCCGCTCTGCTCAGTCGCCATGACAATGCGGCGTCAAATGACGCGGGGTCACAGGCCTCACACATTACACTGCAGCACCCCTAAGAGAGCCAGCCTCACACATTACACTGGCAGCACGCCTAAGGGAGCCAGGCCTCACCATTACACTGCAGCACCCTAAGGAGCCAGGCCTCACACATCAACTGCAGCACCCCAAGGGAGCCAGGCCTCACACATTACAGTGCAGCAACCCCTAAGGGAGCCAGGCCTCACACATTACATGCACACCCTAAGGGAGCCAGGCCTCACACATTACAGTGCAGCACCCCTAAGGGAGCCAGGCCTCACCCATTACACTGCAGCACCCCCTAAGGGAGCCGGCCTCACACATTACACATGCAGCAGCACCCTAGGGAGCCAGGCCTCACACACATTACACTGGCAGCAACAACCCCTAAGGGAGCCAGGCCTCACACTTAGCCAGCCTGCCGACACCCCTAAGGGCCAGGCCTCACACTTACACTGCAGCACGCCCAAGGGAGCCAGGCATCACACATTACACTGCAGAACCCCTAAGGGAGCCAGGCCTCACACCTTACATGCAGAACCCCTAAGGGAGCCAGGCCTCCCCATTACACTGCAGAACCCCTAAGGGAGCCAGGCCTCACACATTACAGTGCAGCAACCGCTAAGGGAGCCAGGCCTCACACATTACACTGCAGCACCCCTAGGAGCCAGGCCTCACACATTACACTGCAGCACCGCTAAGGGAGCCAGGCCTCGCACATTACAACTGCAGCACCCCTAAGGGAGCCAGGCCTCACATCATTACATGCAGACCCCCTAAGGGAGCCTCTCACACATTCACTGCAGACACCCTAAGGAGCCAGGCCTCACACATTACACTGCAGACCCAACACTGCACAACCGCTAGGGAGGCCAGGCCTCACACATTACACTGCAGCACCCCTAAGGGAGCCAGGCCTCACACATTACACTGCAACCCTAAGGGAGCCAGGGCCCCACACTTACAGTTCAGCACCCCTAAGGGAGCCAGCCTCACACATTACACTGCACACCCGCTAAGGGAGCCAGGCCTCACCATTACACTGCGCACCCTAAGGGAGCCAGGCCTCACACATTACACTGCAGCACCCTAAGGGAGCCAGGCTCACACATTACACCTGCAAGACCAGCACCCCTAAGGGAGCCAGGCCTCACACATTACAGTGGCAGACCCCTAAGGGAGCCAGGCCTCACACATTACAGTGCAGACCCCCTAAGGGAGCCAGGCCTCACACATTACAGTGCAGACCCCTAAGGGAGCCAGGCCTCACACATTACCTGCAGAACCCTAAGGAGCCAGGCCTCACACATTACAGTGCAGCAACCCCTAAGGAGCCAGCCTCACACATTACACTGCAGAACCCAACCTAAAGGAGCCAGCCTCACACATACATGCAGAACTCCTAAGGAGCCAGGCTCACACATTACAGTGCAGACCCCCTAAGGGACGCAGGCCTCACACATTACACTGCAGCACACCCCTAAGGGAGCCCAGGCCTCACAACATTACAGTGCAAACCCCTAAGGAGCCAGGCCCACCACATTACCCTGCAGAACTCCCTAAGGGAGCCAGTCCTCACACTTACACTGCAGCACCCAGCACATACATATCGGCACACCCCTAAGGCCAGGCCTCACACATTACTGCAGATCACCCCGAAGGGACAGCCGAGCTCACATCATACAACCTCATCAGCAAGCACCCCTAAGGAGCCAGGCCTCACACATTACAGTGCAGACCCCCCTAAGGAGCCAGGCCTCACACATTACATTGCAGAACCCCTAAGGGAGCCACCTCACACATTACAGTGCACACCCCTAAGGGAGCCATGCCTCACACATATACAACTGAAGAACCCCTAGGGAGCCAGGCCTCACACATTACAGTGCAGAAGCCCCTCTCAAGGGAGCCAGGCCTCAACATTACATGCAGAACCCTAAGGGAGCCAGGCCTCACACATTACAATGCAAGACCCTAGGGAGGCCAGGCCTCACACATTACAGTGCAAACCCCCAAGGGAGCCAGGCCTCACACATACGTGCAGAACCCCTAAGGGAGCCAGGCCTCACACATTACAGAGAACCCCTAAGGGAGCCAGGCCCTCACACATTACAGTGAGCACAGCACCCTAAGGAGCCAGGCCTACACACCTTACAGTGCAGACACCCTAAAGGGAGCCAGGCCTCACACATTACAGGTTGCAGACCCCCTAGGAGCATTGGCCTCACACATTACAGTGCAGAACCCCTAAGGGAGCCAGGCCTCACACATTACAGAACCCCTAAGGGAGCCAGGCCTCACACATTACACTGTAGCACCCCTAAGGGAGCCAGGCCTCACACATTACAGTGCAGAACCCCTAAGGGAGCCAGGCCTCACACATTACAGTGCAGAACCGCTAAGGGAGCCAGGCCTCACACATTACACTGTAGTGCTGCCCCCAGAAATTCCTAGAGGAGGAGGACTTCAGGGATATTTTAATTTGGCTTTCCTTCATAACTTAGACCAGCAATGAATGAGCCTTTAACTCTTTCAGTGCTTCAAGCACAGAAGGGCTAAGATCTCTGCACTCACCTGTTGCTCCCCCTGGAAGGAGGAGATGTTATTTTTAGCAGGGCAAACACTGGTTGATATGAACCTTAGCAAAATGAGAGGCAATGGTGTGGCTAATAGTAATTTGTTTATGAACCTTATCCTGCGGAGGCCGGAGTGTGGGGGAAGCGTTTGGGAACGGGAGGGATCAGGCTATCCGGCAGATTACTGAAAGCCTGGGATCCTTACCTCTCTCCATCTGTAACCCCAACATCTCAATAGCCCTATTACGGAGATCGGACACCATCTGAGGAGGGGGAAAACAGGGGAGGGGTCAGAAAAGGACTGAACAGTACATACCCGCACACACACGCACAACGTTTTAATATGTTACTATATATTCACACAAACACACACACACACACACAAACACACACTATAGGATCTGTACAGAATTACATTTGACACAATAATAGAGACATTCTCAGTTTCATAGCAGGGGACAGGAGGCAGCCACTCACACGTGGGAATGTCCGGAGTAAGCAGTGGAATGAGATTCATTGCTAATCCTTCTGGCTTCCGCTTCTCCTGGAAAAGAACAAACCAGTCCTCCGAAGGAATGGTAATGAATCTCTATTCAGCCTCCATGAGGATGTAAAGGGGGGTGTGGGGTGGGGCTCCGACAGCCCAGTTTGATGGGCAATATCTCTGCGTGATAGGGGGAGTATCCTGTGTGGGGAATGATCAGTGGGAAGCACCCCGTGGGATAGGTGCCCCGTGGATGTGGATCAGTGCCCTCCGTACTCACAGTCCCGGGAGCTGCAGGGATTCGGACCGTCTGCCGCTCGCCCTCTGACCTGTACAAATCCTGGACTTGGAGGAAGCTCTGGTCTGAGGCCTGGACCGACCCTCTGCCACTGCCCAGCGCCCTGCAAAGCAGTCACAGGTCAGCATTAACCCCTTCCCTGCTGAGGGGCCCTACTATGTTGCTTCCCAAACCATTCTAACACGAAGCAATGACTGGCTGGCAGCGCATGCGCGCGTGGTATTGATGGTGACAAATACTCATTTTAATTCACATCATCGGAACGAATTGTAAAAAAAAGTCAAGTACATCTTCAAAATAAACATGAATATTCACGGTGACCGGCAATTTCCGTGAAATACGCACGTTGTCGAAAGAGGAATTAGTTACCGACTAAATCTGGCCGGAGTAATTACAGTGTAACTCTCACCCCTCCGCAGGCCTGTCCAGCAGGAGGAGGGAGCTCCCGTCTTTCAGACCCAGCTCCCTGAGGGTCTTGCCCATCTCCCCCGGGGGGCAGACACTCCAGCCTCCGCTGCCCTCTGCAGAGGGAGAGCACAGCAGCGATTCCTGGGGGGTCGGACAGGCCAGCGCCTGGCGTACGTCGCTGAGCCGGGAGCTGCACGGGAAGACGCTCTGACTCTCCGTGTACGCCGGCTCCGGAGACGAGTCGCTGTGTAGGGCCGGGCGCAGGATGGTGAGGAGGAGAGGAGCGCAGTGGGCTCCGCTCTGTACCGCCAGACCCCCGACCTGCAGGGAAAACAAGCCTCTCATTAGAACCCGTCGCCGTACACAGCAGAGCAGCGCACAGCCTTCCCATCGAAGATCTCCTCCATTCAGGCCGGGGGGGGGGGGGGGGAGATCACACGACGAGATAATTATCCGCCTGCGATGCCTGGCTCCCCCACGCGGAATACACGCAGGGAACTTCATCGTAAATGCTGTATGTGGGCAATGGGTGGAGGTGGCTCAACGGTGACAGGAACACTGCTGCCACAATGACTGTCACTATGATATTTCAGTCCCCGTTTTCTAAATAATCCTAAAGCCTTCTGGTCTTCAATATGCTGTGAACTCGCCCCACCAGTGCTGGGGGAAAGATCAGTTCAGAACGGGGCTAAAATCTTCCCCAGCATGGGGAGGACGGATACACAGCATAATGAATAAGAGCCAGGAAGTCATCTTTTTGCAGGAGTGGCCAACTCCAGTCCTCAAGGGCCACCAACACGTTTGGTTTTGAGCATATCCCTGCTTCAGCACAGGTGGCTCAATCAGTGGCTCAAAGACTGAGCCACCTGTGCTGAAGCAGGGATATCCTCAAAACCTGACCTGTTGGTGACCCTTGAGGACTGGAGTTGGCCGCCCCCTGCCTTAGTGTCACTGACTCTTCCAAGGATGCGTATCGGACAGGTAGAATCCTTTTAAGTCCCAAATGCCGCCTCCTCTCTCACCTCCTTCCCGTTCCACACAAAGAGGTCCCCCCCGTCTGCGAGTCCTGCGCTGCCCAAGCACAGCTTGGCATCTGGAGGAAAAAGCAGGGGGATGAAATGCGGGGTCACCCGTTATCCAGGGGCCCGACGCTGCACTGAAAGATTAAATAGTTGGCCAGTTGTACGGTAGGTTGGGGGGGAGTGGGTTGTGTGGGGGGGGGGGGGGGGTCACGTCCCTTTACTTTGTGCAAAGTGCTTGCACACGGTCTGGATTATTCAGAATGAAAATGTTCCCGTGCTCGACCGTTCCACATTTCTAACCAAACACTTATTAATTGTAACGGAAATGTGCATCTCAAAGAGGCAACCCAATCCTGAATATAGGGCGGCAGCAGGGGGTCTCCGGAGCTGAACCCCTTTAATATTTCAGCTCCGGGGACCCCCTGCTTCCGGAGATACAGACCTCTGTAGGTGGTGCCGGTAACTGCTCCGCTTGGCTAGCGGGGTTCTTGTAATGGCGGAGTTTCGAAGCTCCTGCATCCTGTGGGCCAATAGGAAGACGTGATGTCACCAGGTGCTGCTTCCTATAGGCCGGCGTGATGCGGGACCTTTACATTTTGCAAGATATCTGCACCCCCTTTTGGAGGTCTGTATCTCGGGAAGCAGGGGGCTGCCAGAGCTGAAATTAATGGGGTTCAGTTCTGGAGACCCCCTGCTTCAAACCCAAGTTAAAAAAAAAATGTACATTTATTTCCCAACATAGCCATTTCCTCTCCCTGCTCCTTGTTCCCCAGGCACTTACCGTGCAGCTCCTGGAAGAGGTGTAGTCCTGCGGGAAGAGCCCTCGCGATGCTCAATACCCGGCCCTCCACCGACCGATCCAACAGCTGGGGCATAGAGAGCAGGAGGTTACCCATCATCAGCAGGTCCTCCAAGTCATACGCATGCATGTATTTACCCCGCTCCCTGCAGGAGGCTACAGCTTTGCCCCTCGGGATGTGGAAAGGTTAAAAGAAGAGTGCGACAGATATACCAGGGCTCGCGGGCAGGGGGGGTTGCCTTGGTCCATACCCATTTTTACGTCATTACCTAGGCAGCCAAGTGCAAATGTTTCTTCACACGGAAACTCCCTAGTGACCCAAGGTGATTTAAATATATATATATATATATATATGGTGCAGACGTTATACAGGCTGCAAAATGTTGAAGCTGAAAGTCTATAAATGAATCCAAAAATTACAACGCAGCCTTCTCGTGGTGGTTCCAGTTTTTGCTGATCCAGCCCCCTGACCCGCACCCCTGGCACCCCTGTATGATCCTGTAGCTTCTCCTTGAGAAAGCGGAACACTTGCGTGAAACGCGTGGGAGGACTTTTTTTGTCTTGTCTACCACCCACTTTTTGTTCTAAATAAAGCCTTTTTTACTTTTTGCACATGCTGGTACCCTTTTTTTTAATCAAGTTTCTTATACATCTGGCTGTTCCTGATCCTGTCTGAGTGCCCTGACATCCACTGTCGCTTCTGCGGACATTGCACCTGGTTCTTCTGCTGTCCAGTAATTGTCTTCCATGTAAAAAAACAAATGTTCTGCTCTATTTTATGTACACGTCTCTCGCCGTCCTCTTCTCTAGCGCGTGAGGACATCACTACGAGAGAATTACAGCGCAGAACGTGGGGACGATGTGTAGGAGACACAAGTACACGAAGGGAACAGATCTATTGCTTATTCTACTCCCCCCCCCTCCCCAAAAAAGTATTAGAAATAAACCAAAAGAATGACGATGGCAGATTCAGACAATACAACCAGGGAGCTGTCACCTTCCCAGGAACCTTCCGTGTTGTATCATGTGAAGACCACAAAAAACAGACAAAGATGCCCAAATCTACTTCCAATGTGACAAAAATACGCAGTGCAATACCTATATATTCTCTTGAATAACCCTTTGGCCAAAGCGTCTTAAGCCTGCTGCCACTTAAAGGCATGACCGTTAGCAGGTCCTAACACTCCCTGAGTTCAAATTCTTATTTACCTCTATAATTACAGGAAGAATGATCACATTGGATCTGTCGTAACCCAGCAAAATGAAACTGGCCTGCCAACTTGGGAAGTGGGGAGGGGCGAGCGTAAACCTTGGGGGGGTGGGGGAACTACCCTCCCAAAAGCAGCGGAGACCAGCTGCACACAGTTAATAAACACAAAGATCATGTGAAGACGCTGTGTGTGGGCAGTGCACGCGTCTGGTCATTTCTTAGGACATTATAGCGAGAAGAGCAGAAAGTCACCTGGAAAACCGTCCGTCTCAGTTCCCCCACGGTCTGCCGCCGGTCAACGGTGATGTCCAGTACACTGTCGCTGCGGGAAGCGGATGGGTGCAGGGCGCCGTTATCAAAACGATACCGGGAGGAGAGATGGAGGTGCAGCGCCACGCGGTGGGCTTCTGTGTCAGACTCGTTCCTGTGAACAAAGGAAACCTCCCCCCTTATACGCTGTGCTTTAAACACGCATCCATGTCTTCTGTGTGAGGTATACAGTGCACGCTTTATGGAGGGGTTACTGAAATGATGGAGATGATTATGAGACAGGATTATGCAGTGGATCCGACACGGAGGTGAATCCAGACGGAAAAATATGTCAACTTTTATTGGTAAATAGGACACCGAAGACAGTACAAGGATCCCACACAAGGTCACTGTACTATATGGGTCACTGTACTATATGGGTCACTGTACTGTATGGGACATAGTGTTCTTAGCCAAGAGGACAGGGAAGGGAAGGGCAGGTTTGGGAGGGGGCAGGGAGGGAATGGAGGTGTGACCTGCCTCTTCCTCTGCAGTTCCTGGTTTGCCTCGTCCATCTCACGTAGGAGATTCTCTGAGACTCCATACCGCGCGTTCCCATTAGCTACCGAAACAAAAACACACAACACTGAGGCAATCTGTCTTAAAGGTGCACAAGTATAATGCAGGTTCTACTAAGACCCACACTGTGCTCTGCGAGTACCATCACACACGCTGTGCTCTGCTAGTACCATCACACACACTGTGCTCTGCTAGTACCATCACGCTCACACTGTGCTCTGCTAGTACCATCACGCTCACACTGTGCTCTGCTAGTACTATCACGCTCACACTGTGCTCTGCTAGTACTATCACGCTCACACTGTGCTCTGCTAGTACACTGGCGACACACTTTATCCGAGCTCGGCTAGTCCCACGAATTCGGGTATACCCGGGTGTATTGAGGTTTGTGACTGTTTTCTGCCCGAGTGCATTGAGTTATTTTCCAGCAGGGATTGAAGCATTTTATTCCCGCTGGCTGCAATACTGCACAGTACATATATATATACTGCATTACAATTCATGAATTTATGCCATCTGGTAGACACGCGAAGCATTGCAGCCTATTAAATCCTAATCATTATCATTTAACAGATCAGCCGCCCATCAGCCAGGCATGAACCCAGGCTGGGAAGGCAAACGCAACGGGGCTTGTCAGAGGTGAGGAGCGGCGCATTCCAGGTATCTGCCAGGTACATACCGGGTATTTGCTCGAATAAAGTGTGTCGGTGCAGTACCATCACGCTCACACTGTGCTCTACTAGTACCATCACACTCACACTGTGCTCTGCTAGTACCATCACACTCACACTGTGCTCTGCTAGTATCATCACACACACTGTGCTCTGCTAGTACCATCACACACACTGTGCTCTGCTAGTACCATCACACACACTGTGCTCTGCTAGTACCATCACACTCACACTGTGCTCTGCTAGTACCATCACACTCACACTGTGCTCTGCTAGTACCATCACTCACACTGTGCTCTGCTAGTACCATCACACAGACACTGTGCTCTGCTAGTACCATCACACTCACACTGTGCTCTGCTAGTACCATCACACTCACTCTGCCATATTTGGCTAATAGGGCCATTCCTTTGTGGGGAGGGGGGGGGGGAGATTTGTTGGAGGTAGAGGGGGTGGGTAAAGGTTGCATTTGCCCCGGGTGGGTGGTTAGGCTTCTCGGGTGGGTAGTGGGATGGGTTAACCCCTTTGTTACCTTAGCGGTAGTAACTACTACGCTAATGAAGGGGTTACCCTCGCCCGCAACTTTCCCGGTACGCCTAACCACCCCCTTCACCCACCCCCTCTGCCCCCAACAAACCAGGTAGTTTGGTTTAACCCCTTCATTACCTTAGTGGCTAGCTGCCAAGGTAATGAAGCTGCCTTTATGTTATTTTAATGACATAGTATTGAAGCAGGGGGTCTCCGCAGCTGAACCGCATTCATTTCAGCCCAGGGACCCCCCGTTTCCCAAGATACAGAGTACAGTGCAGGGAGAGCGCTCTGCATACCCTGCCAGTGCGATATAATAAAACATGTTATTCTTACACCGCCAGGGAATGGCTACATTTAGACTAACTGGGACTAGGACGATACGAGATACAGAGCGAGGTTTCTCACTGCTAGTGGTTCTCTGAAGCCCCCAGAGAATTCCCGAGGAGGATTCCCGGTCTGGGCTCTCACCTTCCTGCGGTCTCTGCAGCTGGGACTTGCGGTAGAATAGCATGTACGCGCTCTCCTTGCCCTGGAAATGCTTCTCCATGTCCTTCTCGCGAATGGACTGCACCGTGGAGTCGTTGAAGTCGAACCAGTGGCTGGCGCCTCTCTCTGGAGCTCGCGGTTTCTCCGGGGGGGCGAGTGGAGCGCGCTGCGCATCTGAGCCTCCGGTGCCAGGCACGGTCTCTGCCAAACCAACCAAGGAACCATCCGAGCTCAGCTGGAAGACGGAAGGACGGCTCTGCAGGAACTGGGAGGAGACGCCGAGCAGTTTATTGTACAGGAAGGGCAACAAGGCATCCCCTTATTTATACATTAAAGGAACATCAGGGGTTCCCTGACACTCTCAGTGTTGGAGAACCTAGAACACTGCTCTTCATACAAACACACATCCTGTGCCTTGCCCCCCTGCCCCTGCGATCCCTCTCCTGCAGTACCTTGTGGATGGCACCGTGCTGTTTGCGATACGTCTTGTTCCAGGAGGATCCCGTGTGCTCCAGCAGCTTCTGGCCTAGCTGATCCACAGGAACCCTGTGATCCGCCCCAGCCTGGGACAGAAGGAAAGGGGGATTAGAGCCGCTGCCTCATCCATATACTCCATGCAGTGTCTGCTTTATATAGTGCTGAGATATATATATTTCTATATATGTATATGATATATATATATATATATATCTCAAAAGACAGGGGTGCCCAATGCTACATCCAATTGACAAAACATATATGGTAATACGTATAAAGTTTAAATACTTCAATAATAATAATAATTATTATTATTATTGAAGTATTTAAACTTTATACTTATTACCATATATGTTTGTCAATTGGATGTAGCATTGGGCACCCCTGTCTTTTTGACATAAATATATATTCATGATGTGGTGGGTGCAGGAGTTTGAGTTGGCTGGGAATGTGTGTGTTAATATACAGTATATACATACATATGAATATACGCAGACACATACTCTTAAATATGTATATTTTACAAACAGCAGTCCCTTTTATCTTCAGAGCTAAATACGTATTGTAATGCATTTTTATTTAAAATGGCCTAAAGATGAAGGAATACATTTTTTTCTGGTTTCTGTGATTTGAATTAAATAACTAGAGGCCATTTCCATCCGTCTCCGAGACCAGGTTTTTCAGGGATCGGTATTTCAGGGAAGGAAAACGGTGCAAATATTAAAATCGACAAACAGGTTGAAAAAAAAAAGAAAAAAGCACGAGACCAGCAGTTTCAGGAGCGCCAGACTAAAACCGCAGCCTATTCCTGTTATAACAGGATGGACCAGGGGAGGCCAACTCCCGTCCTCAAGGGCAACTAATAGGTCAGGGTTTCAGGATATCCCTGCTTCAGCACAGGTGCTCAATAAGTCCCTGCTTCAGCACTGGCGGCTCAATCAGTCCCTGCTTCTGCACCGGTGCTCAATCAGTCCCTGCTTCAGCCCGGGGAGCTCAACCAGTCCCTGCTTCAGCACAAGGGGCACAACCAGTCCCTGCTTCAGCACAGGGGGCTCAATCAGTCCCTGCTTCAGCACAGGTTGCTCAGTTTTCGACTGAGCCTCTGATTGAGCCACCTGTGCAGAAGCAGGGATATCCTGAAAAACCTGACCTGTTGGTGGCCCTTGAGGACTGGAGTTCAGTGCCCCTGGGATAGACAAACCGGCTTATCGTTACGATTGCTTCCAGCTGGGAATGGGTTAAAGATGCTTTCCGGAAGTCAGCCGGTTGCACGTTACCCCCAACATGAGTCTCCCCGACACCCCCAAATTGTTGATCATAACCCTGGAGCAGCGTGCGTGCGTACCTCTGCTATGACCGAAGCGAGTGCGACTGCAGCATGGTCCTGCTCACTCCCAGCATCCCCCGCTGCTGCCCCCGTCTCTTTCACCTCCTCCTGATCAAGAACCGACAGATACCAGAAAGAAAAGTCCATTTAAAGGTGCAAAACACACACAGGCGACCAGCTGAATTTCTTAGAAGAGTGATGGGGGAGGGGTGGGAGGTCTCGGAACGGGGAGGTGTCTGTCTATCAAGTGTTTCATTTCCCCTCGTCCCACCCTGTCCTTATCAGAGAGCCAAAAGAGATAAGAGGAGGTGGGGAGGGGGCAGCGGCGTATTTTCAAATCCGCCGGCCCTACGCACTTACATGTGGCGCCCGCCTCCTTGCTGCCACCCTCCTCCTCCTTCCGAATCGCGGCGTCATGTGACGTCCGCGGCGTCATTTCACACTGCGATTCGGCAAGGAGGCGGCCGCCACATGAAAGTGCCTTCACGGCAGGCCCGGGAGCGCGGGAAATAGAGACGGGGCGGACATTTTTGTCTGATTCGAAATCCGTCACTGGGAGGGGGACTCGACACAGTGACCCCACAGTGACCCCACAGTGACCCGACACAGTGACCCGACACTAAAGGGAGCAGCCAGAGGAAATCAAACCCCACCCAAGTCTCACTTGAAATACATTAAACTACAGGAGCCAGGTAACTCATGCTGGTGGCCCCTTGAGAAGTCTTCCCAAAATGTATTCAATGTGTGTTCCTTTTTTTACTGCTCTATGGTAATATTGGTATGTTACCCTCCTTCTCTACTCTGTACCCAATGCCAAAACACGGAATAAACACTTTGAGGAAAAAAATAATAATTATAAGTGCAGAAGACAGATCGCGATGTCATGAAGCTGCAACAGTGTGCCCACTTTATGGTGGGGGGTATGTCCTTTGAGGGTAATGGTTTGCTTACCTCCTAGCGCTGATGGGGTTAAAGTCTTACAAAGAGCTGGTGTGATTGGAGCATTTTCAGGTCCAGCTGTTGAAGGCCCCATGATATCTAAACAACTCTCTGCTGCGGTGTGTGAACCCTCCAGCATGAACCCGCCCTGATAATACAGGCCGCCGGTAAGAAGAGAAGTCCTCCCTTCATGGAGTAAAGACTCACCTGGCAGAGCCACTGTCCCAGCTGGTCCACGTCCCGGATGTAGACATGATAATGACCACCGTAGCAGCCGCCCTTGTGTATGATGACCGAGAAGAGCTCATAGGTGTATACAGAGTCGTCCTCCATATAATGCTGCGAGAGAGGACGAGAGAGAGAGGGCGAGAGAGAGAGAGAGAGAGAGAGAGAGGGCGAGAGAGAGAGAGGGAGGGCGAGAGAGAGAGAGGGAGGGCGAGAGAGAGAGAGAGAGAGAGGGAGGGCGAGAGAGAGAGAGAGAG
>CM071574.1:58569635-58586631 GCA_036426205.1 Ascaphus truei
ACGAGAGAGAGGGGGATGACGAGAGAGAGAGAGAGAGGACGAGAGAGAGAGAGAGGACGAGAGAGAGAGGGAGGGCGAGAGAGAGAGGGAGGACGAGAGAGAGGGAGGACGAGAGAGGGAGGACGAGAGAGAGAGGGAGGACAAGAGAGAGAGGGGGCCATTGAGAGAGCGAGAGAAAGGAGGGAGGCATTGAGAGAGAGAGAGAGAGAGAGAGAAAGATGGTGAAAAAAGGAGGTAAGAGTAGTTGGGGGAGAGAAAAAGCGATAGAGAGGGGAAAAGGGGAGATATGTTTCCTGATACATGTATTCCCATTTGCTGGATGTGCCGGTCTGCCTCTTTTGCATGCAGCTTCTGTACAACATGAATCTCTATGTCTTTTGCCTTTTTACATGTGGTCCTGATGTTAACGCGTCCCTATTATTTATTTCCCTTTGTTCACAGTTTATCTATTCTCTTTTGTATTACTCTGTACTTACCCTATACTGGGATATTAAGTTAGAAAGTGTTTAATCTGGGTGCACTATTAAGTCACTTTTCTGGGGAAGGTTATTTCCCGCTATTTGCTCTTGCGCATCGGGGGGCATTTAACATGAGATTATGTCGCCCGTCCGTCTATTTCTCGAAAGATTTGCTCCCTTACGTATCACATGGGTCTGCCACTGGATTATGACATCACTGTCACGCCCACTGGAACACACATCGAATGGATGCTGGAACGCACGCCAATGCCCACGCGTTCCTCTAGCAGCAAGATACCTGGAGGGGCATTACTCTGTGACAGGGGTCGTTTCTCTTTGTACCACTTGCTTGGGAAAGGGTCGTGACCCGAAATATCGCTAGTCTAAAACCAGAATCCCGTGTGTGCAGGTGAGGAGCTGATAAAATTAACCAACAACACTTCACTACCCGTTCCCATTGACTTAGAGCAGGGGTGGGCAACTCCAGTCCTCAAAGGCCACCAACAGGTCAGGTTTGATGACTGCGCCTCCTGTGCTGAAGCAGGGATATCCTTCAAACCTAACCCGTTGGTGGCCTTTCAGGACTGGAGTTGCCCAGCCCTGACTTAGAGATAGGGCAGGAAGTATTAGTATACGGCGCGCTTGTCATGTGCAGCCTGATGGTGCAAGAACACGGAGCCCAGGAGGTGACCATACCGACCGCACCAGGTGACCGTACAGACAGAATCCCCGGTGCCTTATTGCCCGGAGGGTGACCCTGCTCTGCAGGACAATCTAAAAAGGAGAAAACCTCTCAAACCTGCTCACAAAAAGGCCGGAGGTCCAGGCGGGCGGGGAAAGTGTAGCGCGACGTCTCCTTATAGCGCTCGCACTTTGTGAAGTCGAAGTTAAACCGCAGCAGAGACACCGTGAGGAAGGGGGGCAGCTTCCCCAGCTTGGCGGACTGCGGGAGACAGGCAGAAAGAGTTAACCCCTCGGCTGCCGCAGCACACGGCGCTGCAGGGGGGAGTCTCAATATTCTAGCACATTGGTCACAGTTCTCAGGGAGATGGCTTTAAAACTTACAAAGTTTATTAGAGCTGCAATTAAGTGAGCGCACTCAGCCATGTAACACATTTGGGAGTCGCCTTTAAAACATATAATCCTACATTTTTGATATAGTCTAACAGCCACCAGTGTGCTACATTTGATGATACATCCAATCATAGCTTTATTAGTAGGAACAGTAGTAATGTTTGCTATTCAATTATACTTGTATTGTAAATTGAAGTCATTTATTAGAACTAGCAGATGCCTTATTGCAGCGGCACATGGATCCCAGAAAGATCTTCTGTGAAGACTCCTCTAAGAAGTGTCAACAGGCGAATGTTAAGGTTAACATTATCATTGTTACATGAGCTGAAGCTGGGATATCCCGAAAGCCTGACATGTTGGGAGGGTCTTGAGCCCCCTGCTCTACGCTCCGCTCTGGCAGAAAGGTTACAAGAAGGTTTATATGATCGGGAGGTACCTTGGCTGCCGGGACGAGCCTGTCACAGGCCCCACATCGGTACAGGTTGTCTCCCTCGAAGAGTTCCTCCTCCACGTACATGCTACACAGTGCCTCCTCCAGGCCGCACATGCCCTTCACCGTCACCGTCAGGTCCAGGAAATCCTCCTGCGTGGGGAGGAGGGAGAATAGGAGAAGAGCACAGGCCGATGGTGGGGCGCACGGGGAGGTTTTACCGGCGGCTCCCACTTCAGAGGCTTCATCCCAATCCATGGACCTCCGCCCCTGATAAAGATCTCTCCTGGGATAGTCAGGGGCCTTCATGTATACACATCCAATGAACACCACGTTACATCCACATGTGCACTAATGAACCCTTTCCGAATTCCTGCAGTCACCGCACATAAACGCTCACCGACGCGAGAGCTTTCACGGTGAAAGGCAAATAAAAGGTATCACAACCTGCATGGGTTACTGTCCCCTTCAGGTTGGTGCTGCTATCCTACCCCAGCCTGGGGTGAATCTCGCTCGGCTCTCACCTGCCGCTCGCTGATGTAGCCACACTCCCGGCACTCGATGCGGTTGACCACGGTGCCGTGGTACAGGCGCTGGATGAGGTCGTGGCCCGAGGTCCCCTCCAGGGAGCTTTCCAAGGCACTGAAAAGGATCCGATTTAATTCCTGCACGTCATGCTGGCCAGTCTCCTGCCGGGATCAGAAAGACGTGAGAGAGATACACACAGAGGGAGGAGGATGGAGAGAAAGAGAGGGCAACTGTACGGGGAGGGGGGGGGGAGAGACTGACGAGGGCAGGTGAGAGAGTGATAAGGAAAGACAAAAGGGGAGAGAGACTGGAGGGAAAAGAGGAGTGAAGGCAGAGACATAACGAAAGAGAATGTAAAATTAATCTCTCAACTATGCCACTGTATTTAGGATGATTTTACAGGCAGGAGATCTATTTGTGGTATATCCATGTGTAACCCCTGCTGCAAAACTATGCACGCTGTGGACAGTGCAGAGGATTAGGCTGTGTCCATGCTCTCGAAGACCGTGCAGAGGCGTGCGTGGGCGTGATGTCACCCGCGTTAGCGGGAGCGGTTTTTGGCCTGGCTAGACGCGATGGGGGGGGGGGGGGGGGGCGCGTCCGTGATGTCACGGAGCTGGTTTGCCCTCATTGGGCTAACCGCTCATGTGACCTGGCCGTCACGCCTTGGAATCATATGTAACCGATTCATCGCGCGCCCCCTTGCACGCGCGGTCCATGGCTGCGATCATTGCCTTAAGGCATTGTGATCGCTCCGCGCCGGTCTTCGGGAGCATGGACGCAGCCTTAGATCGTCTGTACACACAGTAAGGCTGGGGCCATAGAGGGGTGAGGCGATCTGAACCGCGCTGACGCTGAGGCTCGCCTGCTGAAATCTGGGCGATTTCATGCCCATACAGGCGAGCCAGCGGGCGCGATCGGAGCCAGGGGGAGGTGGTTGGAGGCGGGGCAGTGACATCGCTGGGCCAATCACCCACGACGCACTGACGTCGACGTCACGGCGCCGTGACGTCGACACTGCTGTGCTGGGATTGGAGTTTTTCAGCCGACAGTGCGCTGAAAAACAGCTTGGCGCTCGGCTGAAAACTCCAACTCGTCAGCACGCCTGCGGACGCTCGCGTGAGCCCCCTCTCAAGGCATCCTCATTGAGGATGCAGGGGCTCAGCGCGGAGCGTCCGCACGCCTCAGCACGGCCTGTCCTTCTATGGACTCGGCCTAATGTAGCAGGACTACAACTCCCAGAAGCCCCTGCTCAGATATGTCCATATGACAGGAGAGATGGGATTGGATGGAATGTTGGAGCAGGCGGTCAGTTTTGAAAGACACAGAAAGAGTTCAACTGCCATTTCTGAGAAAGACATACAGAGAGACAGCTAGTGACAGCCTGAGATCAGACACAGATATAGGGAGTGCCAGACTGAGAGGCACACAGAGAGACAGCCCAAGTGGCAGTGAGAGCTGCAGAAACATCTCTTACACACAAAGAAAAGTGTTTTATAAGGAGAAAACGCCTCAGTAAAGAGAGAGCGACCGGGTAACAGAAACCCTGGGAGGCTTTTCCTGCAACTATTGGGTATCCTTCTGTGTATTATACACACACACACCTCAAAATGTGGCACCCATTACAGGCCTGCAACGCAACAACACACCATTTTGATAAGAGCTACTGTGCTGGCAATAGCATTAACCTCAGGGATATGCACATATAGACTGTGGAGGGGCCACACATGTATCAATATACCACAGGCGTTCTTGGCATTAAACTGACACATCATTAAGTTTTTTTTTAATGTGAGTCTCTTAGTGTCAACGGATGCCTAAGTTGACTACTGATTTTATATAGCAAATATGATGTTGTTGCTCTTCTTCCATATTTGACTTGAGGCACTAACTGAAAATCAGTGAAGCTCTGAGACACACGCACTATTTAAATGCTGTTCGACATTGCTGCAGGGAACGTAAGACTTGCCCAGAAGGAGCAGCAGCTAAACAGGTAATTGACTGGTGCTGGCAAGCCCACAATACTTGTTTATTACATGTAGATGATGGACAGGTTTGCTGGAATCATTTTATGGGCGATGTCACCTACATAGTGCAAATTGTTCGGTTACCATGCATTTTTTTTTATTTAGCATGTTCTTGTATAGCGCTGCTAGTTTTACGTAGCGCTTTACAGAGACATTTTGCAGGCGCAGGTCGCTGCCTCGTGGAGCTTACAATCTATGTTTTTGGTTCCTGGGGCACAGGGAGATAAAGTGACTTTCACAAGGTCACAAGGAGCCGACACCGGGAATTGAACCAGGTTCCCCTGCTCCAAACTCAATGCCAGTCAGTGTCTTTACTCACTGAGCCGCTCCTCCCATTTGCCTCAAGGAAACTACTGTACTAAGAGATCTGTTAGTGAAGTTAAAATGTATAATCACAATGGTGTTATGTATTCAGTAAAACCAATGATACCCATTACTGTAAATTTCACATTGACATACTACAAGAGGTGTGTATATCCAGTGATATTGGGATATGGAGAAGAATTTTATAATGAACTAAGAAATCATACAAAATTACAACAGATAATCACAGAATTATCCAAATCATCTCATACTTCACTTATGCAGTTAGAGATTGTAGATTGGAAATGAACTACCATCAAAAAGGACTATAGTGAAGAAAATACGTCTTGGTGGCAGAGATGATTTGGAGGAAAAATGCCTTCTCTTGCCCAAGGAGTGATACACTGGATGACCCTTCCTCTGCTAATAATTGCTATTTTAATCGTAGTATTCATTATATGTTGTATTATTCTGTTTAGAAGAATGAGAAAATTGAATGCAATATAGTCAACGCTGAGTATAGATTAATTTTTTTAATTACAAGATCAGGTTATCAAAATGATACTTCCAAGTATCAAAGAGGGGCTTGAGATATATATTATAAAAATGTTTTAATAATACATTGAGAGTTACCTCTCGTTTTCAAGTATGTTATCATTTACATATATATTATCTAGGCTAGCAATCAATATACTGTATATATATATATATATATATATATATATATATATATATATATATATATCACTCAATAGGTTAAGATGTTTTAAATAGTTTTTCTTATAAGGAATCTTGTGGGCAGATTGAAACTAATAGTATACAATGTTATTGGTATCAGAGACAACTTGTAACCAAGTTGTATGACGCACATTTTAGTGATAAGACTTCAAATATTTTAATGATCAGGCTTGTTTTTGTAAGTTCTTAATGTTCTTAAAATATGGTACTTTTTTACAATAACAGAAAAACAAGTATGTAAACAAGTACGGCATTTCGTTGGCAAAAGCGAGTTAGCCGAGAGTCTCTTTAATCTAAGGGTATAATCTATAATATAAGGGTATATATCTCTTTGATCTAAGGGTATAAAAAGTAGCGGTCGTAGGCATAAGATACTGCCTTCTTAGATACTTGTTACATCGAACAGAAGTATCTTATATGCTGTATCCATGCTAAAATTACTGAGCCGATTGAAGAAATAAAGACCGCTGATTTGAAATGCAAACCTGATTCCTGAGTATTACATCGTCGAAGTTTTTCTAACAGTCACAGTCCGCTTGATATGTAGCCTTCAAAATGTGATATTGAACACACACAGGGGACCCCCTATTCACCCATGCAACAATCCCCAAACACAGACCTCGTTACTGTTCCAGCCGAAGCTGCTGGTGAGGTCAGTGGTGGAGGCAGCCTGCTGATCCAACAGCAGGAGCTGAGCGAGGAGCCGCTGTAACTGCAGGGGGATGATCCGCACCTGGAAGCAAAATGAGCCTAGTCATATAGGATAAACAGGGAAGGCAGAAAAACCCTGGCCTACTGAGATGATGGAGGGGCGACCATGCAGATGAAGCACCAGTGAGAGATAGCAGGTTAACGTTGTAAGATCTCTGTGAGAAAGCAATGTGCTGTGAAACTGGCATTTGCCGAGTACATTTAAATGTCATTGGGATGGGCACCTTGGAATCTGGAACATCTTTCTTCTCCAGAGAGCCTAGATCTTCAGGACCCAAAGCAAACAGCGCTTCTGCGGAGACACAAAGAAAGATATCCTGTCTCAACTGGAGGGGGCATTGTATCTTTCCCATCACATTAACAGATGAGATCTGACGTTACAGCAAAACACATTCACCTTCTTTTAATAAAGAATTCCTATATACTCTTGGTACAACATAGGTTATGGTGAGTACAAAAGTGTCAAAAACCCTACTGGCTATGCACTTTAACCCAGGCTGTGTTGAAAAATCTGTGCAATACGACAGGCAGCTCCACTGTTAAAATGGACAAGAAGCAAAAAGTGACACGCTGTGAGGGTGCATTTACATGTCATTACCCAGAATCCATGGCTGCAGCGGAAGTATGGTATGCTAAGTGATAATTGCAAAAAGCAGGGTTGCAGACCTGTCTGAGACATGTGAATCTCACAAGTAGTATTTCTATATACACTTCAACCCCCTTATAACGCTGTGCTTGGGGTCCAAAGAATCACACCGTGTTATAAGCGGATCACGTTAGAAATAATGTACCATTGTATGCATTGTACAATAAAGTATTTAAGATACCAATAATAGTGTCGTAAAGTATTCATAAATACGAAATTGGGAGCCACGCAGGCATCGCGCTATAAGCGGATTCGCGTTGTAACGGATCGCGTTATAAGGGGGTTGAGCTGTACTTTACTACGGTTATTGGTCATTTTTACCATTTGTGATACGTTTTATCGGAAAGTACCATATACAGATTATTTTGTCTAATTTCAGTAATATCATCTGTGTCTAGATACAATCTACAGAAATATATTCTCGCTCTAAAACAAATACTTCAGATGGGAACCAGACCCAAACCTCTGAACTCTGGTGTGAAAAGCAGGGTCTGCAGTAGAGAGTTAAGGTAGCAGGTGCCCCCTTGGTTTCTGAGACCGCTCAGTCCAGTGGCCCCACGGGGGTCTAGGGTCTCTGTATCTTTGGCTCGAGTTTTTCTGTTGTTGGTGCACGGACTGTTTGAAAGGAATGAGAAGTCCTCCTCCTCATCAAACAGGTCCCCGAACATCTCGAGTCAGGAGGTGAGAATCTGTGGTAGAGAGAGGTCAATAAAGTTCAAAGTGATAGTCACTTACAGACTTACAGGACTGTGCATTAAACCATAGGCAACTAAAATCAGGAGGAAATCAGGGTTCCTAGGATTGGCTAAATAAGGAATTATTCAACTCACTAATATTACCTATCATGGGCTGGTTAATACTCCCACCAGAGAACACAGGTTTATTGCCCACACAGGAAGAGCACCTGCTTTGTTATTACTCCTACAATAGGGCAGCTAACTAGGTATTGGGACCTGATTGGTTATTGCCCTACAGGGTGGGCATCTGATTTGGTTACAGTCCCATGGGGAGGGCACCTGATTGGTTATTGCCATACAAAGAACAAGAATGTAATTGGTTATTGCCCCACAGGTAGGTACCAGACTGGTTACTGCCCCTGAGGGAGGTCACCTAATTGGCTATTGCCCCACAGTGAAGCCACATAATTGGTTATTGCCCCTGAGGGAGGGTACCTGAATAGTTATTGCCCAAAAGGGAGGGTATCGGATTTTCTATTGCTCTACAGAGCGAGAACCTGATTTGTTATTTCCTATGAGGGAAGCACCCTGACTAGTTATTGCCCCTGAAGTGGGGGGCACTTGACTGGCTATTGCCCCACAGGGAGGGAACATGACTGGTTACAGCCCGTTAGGGAGGGCGCCTAACTGGTTAACTCCTGAGGAAGGGCACATGATTGGCTATTGCCCCACAGGAGTTAGCTGGCTTGTTGATCATTGCACTTTTAGCGGACTTTAGATCTATGTATTGTCCCGTAGGGTAGATCCTAGAGGAGAAGGGTAACAGGTTGACACTAGACGGGTGTTACCTGCCGTGCGGACAGAGGAAACTCCTGCTACCTGGCAGCTGCCATGCTTGTTGTGTATGTTATGCCTCTGCGACGCATGCCTGGGAATTGTAGTCCGCCTGTTTCCGAGGTTGATAGGGAAATCACCAAGTCAGCCTCCACAGAACTACAATTCCCAGCATGCAGGGCGGCGCTCCTGGTTCAGGAAGCAAGCGCTGAGCTTTTTAATTTCAATTCAAAATAAAATAACTTTATCAGGGAGTGAACATTACAAATGATCATGTATAGATCAGATAGTAAATCATTCTCACTGAGGGGTCACTGGCCTCATACAGTATCATAGGGTCAGGCAAAATTCAGGATAATGTATCCTCCTGTCAAATAGGGCCAGATGTCCAGCATGGCTTATGGCTCCTGCTAGTATCATTCTAATTGTGCAAAGTAAACATACTTTGACAGATAAAGTGAACATGATAATAGAATTGTTTTTTTTCTTATATAGCACTGAGAGTGTACATGGCGCTGTACATAGGATTTTACAGGCACAAGGAGTCCCTGCTTAGAAGAGCTTACTATCTAATTTTGGCGCCTGAGGCACTGAGAGATAATGGGACCTGTCACAGGAAGAGTTTGGATTCAAACCCGACAACGCATATCCACAAACGTTGGTTAAGTTTAACGCGGGGACTAAACGCTATGTAAGGTGGGTCAGAACACAAACAAGCGCAAATACCCCTTACTAGAGATAAATTAATAGACCGTGGAAAAAAGTGATAAAAAGTAAAAATTCAGTCCTTGGAAATAGTGCAGCTCCTCCAGAAATAGACTCTTTCCAAGTCTAGGAAGGTGCAAAGAAACAAGATCTGAAGCACAAATATACTCCAAGGGCATATGAAGTAGAAACAGTAGAATATATAGTGTAATACTGTATAAACCACTTAAAAAACATAGACATGTAATAGGTATCTCACTCGCGTGTTACGTGAGGAAGTCAGGCAGTGAGGTTATTTACAGTGACCAACTCATAAGAAATTCTTGGCACCAAGCATAAAGTGCTAACGAGTGCTGAGACCACCAAGTGTCAAATGCAGAGATGCAGAGCTTGCTCCCGGCTGTCACACAGCTTCACAGCACTCCCTCTCCCACCGGTACACCAGCCGTCACGTCACTTCCGCGTGTCACGTCACCGATCGGGATGCGGGAACATGAACAGGGATCTCGGCTGTAAAGTTTCTCCACAGCAGCAGTGCAGCAACGGGACACTTTAGCACCAGCCACACCCTACGCATTTCACTCTACGAGCTTCCTCAGGGGGTGGTGGGAGAGGGGAGAGGAAATGCTATGAAGCTTTGTGACAGCCGGAAGCAAGCTCTGCATTTCACCCTGGGTGGTGTCAACGCTTGTTAACACTTCATGCTTGGTGCCAAGAGTTGGTCACTGTAAATAACCTCACTGCCTGACTTCCTCACGTAACACGCGAGTGAGTTCCCTTTTACATGTCTATGTTTTTTAAGTGATTTATACAGTATTACACTATATATTCTACTGTTTCTATTTCATATGCCCATGGAGTATATTTGCGCTTCAGATCTTGTTCCTTTGTTAGTTAGGTCAGACCTAAACTTGCCATTACTGACTTCCAGACCCTGAAATATGGCTTTTCCAGTGTCTGGATAGGTGTAACACCTCAGTTAGGCATACGTTTACAAACATAGTGTTATTTCCAGGGTTTTTACCCTCTTTCTCTCCACTTCAGCTAAAGCCCTATTCCTGGGTCTGGATGGAAGTTACGCTAACGCTGGCATAACGTCACATTACTGAACGATAACGCATGTTCACCATGACGTTAGGCCTATGCTAATGAGATAACAATGGCCGTTGTTTTTACATATAATTAGCTTTGTGCCTATGTATTAACCTCAGGGAATATAACGTCCGTTCCTGTTTTAGGTGACATCACATAATGAGCCCTGATTAAACTGAATTTTGCGGGCACAGCCTTCTGTATATAGCAAAGTAACTGCCTCCTGCCACCTCATACATTTTCTCCTCCATGCTTTTCATCTTTTCCTTTGGAAAATGCTGTCTTCTTATTCCTTGTGTGGGTCCCTGGTAGGGTTGCCAGGCGACTTCTAAAAAATACTGGACACAATGGTGAAAGGTGCGACGTGCTCGAGACACACACACACCTCTCACCTCCGCTCCATGCTATTTCCTTCTCTCATTGGCCCCACCCCAAGCTACTGACACCTCGTCCTCATTGGCTGTATTAACCAGCAGCAGCCAATCACAATAGAGGAAGATGCCCATCCCCACTAGCAACAGCTCTGCTCGGGGAAATCCCGTTGCCCCCCCCAGCCCCCCAGCCGGTCAGGTCACTTTGTCCAGAGAGGTAATACGGACACATGCATGTCCCGTATTACCTCTCATTTTTTCATGGACAATAATGGGTATTACGGTAATTGTACATACTGTCCAGTTTGTTTAGGTGAACCAAGCTCAATTTTGCACAATGTTGCTAAATATTCTCACAATTTTATTTGTTACCGCACGATAACAAGAGCAATAACATCTGCTACATCAGAGGTGCTCAACTCCAGTGCTCAACTCCAGTGCTCAAGCCCCCCGCCCCACCCCCCAGCAGGTCAGGATCTCAGGATATCCCAGCTTCAGCACAGGTGACTCAATCAGAGGCTCAGTCTAAAACAGAGCCTCTGATTGAGCCACCTGTGCTGAAGCATGGACTGATTGAGCCACCTGTGCTGAAGCATTGACTGATTGAGCCACATGTGCTGAAGCTGGGATATCCTGCAGAGAGAAGTGACAGCTCTCCAGCTCTCAGTCCGCCTCATGAGATCTGACTTTGTCTTTGAGTACCCAAGGTTAGTGAAGGTTAATAATGTCCAATATGGTTTCACAAGTGGCATCAACTTGGCCCTGAAGAAGCCTCTAACCAAGGTAAGATGTATTCACGGTTTCCTTTTCTGAAAAATGAACATTTATATTCTCTCTTTAGTTAATCATTTTATTCATGTTTATTCAAATGTAAAAGAAATATAAATATATAATAAAGCATAGCATGTATATCAACTAGTCTAATATAAATCTAGAATGTATAGAAGAGAAACCAATCGTTCTAGAAATAAAACAAAATGATATATTATAAGGAGAACCCCTTTGTGGATAAATAATAAATAAATATTTTCCAAGTGAGGTCATATCTAATCCCATATTAATATCATCCACTTGGGATCAGTGGCCTAATGAAGCAACATCTGTGAGTGAAGATTCTGAGTTATTCTAGATCTCCATTAGCTTAATAGAAACACTGTTTCATGCTGAGAAGCGCTAACCATTGCATTTTAAAATGATTTCAGTGTTTATTCGATCTATACCCAGTGTAAAAACTAAATTAGATCAAGGAATATTGTTCTTGATGACCTTGTTAAATTCGAAATAAATAAACTAACAGGACTAGAATGTACACAAACAACAATGCCGATAGATTATATATCTTGTATGGTACTGCACCTGTACTTATTGAGTTGAGCACATCAGTCATACAGAGAATACCTGCAGTGTCACATTCAGCCCTTAGAGGTTACTGTCCTAGGTACTGCTCTTTGCAGACAAATGGCCAAAAGTGGAGCATACAGTATAACTCAGAGTCCAATGTATAACAGGCAAAGAAGGGCGGGTCGCCGTGTTGGTCCTTTCTTCCACGTAGTTACAAAGAGGGAGAGGGAGTAGGTGGTATGATACCTTTAGTTGGACTAACACGTAGTTGATACAAGTTTGTAACATATCAACTATTTGTTGGTCCAATAAATGGTATCTTGACACCTACTGCCTCTCCCTCCTCTGTTACTGCTATGAATAACAATTGCCTCGGTTATCTGCACACTTTCATATTAGTGTGTCAAGGAGAGGCCCCACTGGCTTTACCAAAAATCCAAGGTTTTGATTGTCTTCCCATTCCAATCTTCATCAGTCACATCCCACTATATGCTACATTGTGAAGGCATCACGTTGGTATCTGGTCAGTTATCAAGAAGTAGCTATATCTATCTCCCAAAACAGAAAGTCCCAGTGCACAGACTCAATAGTTCTCCTCGTAAACATCCAAGGAGTCTCAACCCACCCTCCATCCCCCCTTTGCAGTTGTTGGCTTTGGCGGGTACTCCATTCTCCCATAATGAAATCCAGACAGGTCTCCAAAAAGAGAAGCAGTAGTGTAACAGAGTGATCACCACAAACAAGGCGTGACCATGAGGCCGAGATTGATATATAACACCAACCCACAGCCGCGTGGGCGCGTCTGAAGTGTAGATAGGTCGAGGTAGCCGGGTCGGGGTTGGAGAGGTATGGGTGGTCAGAGATACTTGCCGAGGTCGGGGTTGGAGAGGTGCGGATCGTTGATGGTACTTAGCCGTGGTCAGGATCGGAGAGGTGCTGATCGTCGTGGTACTTTGCCGAGGTCGGGGTTGGAGCGGTGCGGATTGTCGTGGTACTTTGCCGAGGTGCGGATCGTCGTGGTACTTTGCCGAGGTCGGGGTTGGAGAGGTGCGGATCGTCGTGGTACAGAGAAAAGAGAAGAGGTCCCAGGACAGAGCCCTGGGGTACCCCCACAGAGAGATCAATAGAGGAGGAGGTGTTAGCAGAAGAGACACTGAAAATACGATGGGAGAGGTAGGATGAGATCCAGGATAGAGCTTTGTTCCGAATACCAAGAGTATGGAGAATGTGAAGGAGAAGAGGGTGGTCCACGGTGTCAAATGCTGCAGAGAGGTCGAGTAATATGAGCAGAGTGTAATGACCTCTGTCTTTTGCAGCATGGAGGTCATCAGTTATTTTAGTGAGGGCTGTTTCCGTGGAGTGAGCAGTGCGGAAGCCATATTGTAGAGGGTCTAGGAGAGAATAGGTGTTGAGAAAATGGAGCAAGCGAGAGAATACAGGACGTTCAAGGAGTTTAGAGGCAAAAGGCAGGAGGGAGACAGGTCGATAGTTAGAAAGACAGGTAGGGTCAAGCTTGCTGTTTTTGAGTAATGGTATAACTGTTGCATGTTTGAAGGAGGATGGGAAGGTTCCAGAGCAGAGGGAGGAGTTAAAAATGTGTGTGAGCGTAGGGATATAGTAGGACCAGGAGGTTTTAGGAGATGGGAGGGAATGGGGTCAAGAGAGCAAGTGGTAGAGGGAGAAGAGGCGATCAACAGCGACACAGTCTATGACTCCTCCAGGGACCTCACTTCCAGATCCTTCCCTGCACTATATATATTCTATCATCATGTCACTGTCTTCAGGAAGAAGAGGGCCGGGCCTAACTTCTGGTGAGTCACCCAAAAAGCCATAGTAATCCCAAAGCTGGGTAACATATGTTTGGGTTCCAAAATTCTTATCACGCCTAAGAAATGAAGCCAACTCTTTAGAACCTCATCACCCTAATATCACCAAACATTATACCCCCAAAATGTACAAGAACATATGAGGACAATGGAAAGATGTCAGCCTACCTCGGGAAATGAGAGGGATTTTGTGTGCAGTAAGGGTAAGGTCTGGTAACCTTTCTGTACAAGATTAGGAATTCTATAACCTTCTAGGGCCCAGATACAGCACAATGACAAATCAACCAGTTACATAATCATCTCCTTTCCTTTCACCTTTATCCCTCCAATTTTTATTATTTACGGATGAGACACAATTGCCTACAGATTAGCCTTCTTTTAGCAAACACATCTGTTTTCCTAATGTGCTAATTCACCCGACACTAAAAATGTGTATTGATCAAAAATAAAGTCCTGTCCAGATGTCATATAGTTCATTGCACATGGACCCAACATTCTGCCAAGTAATGAAAGACGAGTTGTTCCAGATATAAAACGGGAAGCATTCTGTGCTTGATTCACCCTCAGAAATGGTGTTACCCTCATCCGCCAGCTCTGCTACTCAGCTGCTCCTCTTCCTAGGAGCTCTGAGCCTGACTGATGGGGGGAAGCTGCTGGTAGTCCCCATGTATGGCAGTCCCTGGCTCAGCATGCGCCTAGTGGTGGAGAGGGTGGCACAGAATGGACACCAGGTAGTGGTGGTGATTCCTGAATGCAGCTTAGACATGTATAGGTCTAAACTCTATACTACAAAGACATATCCCGTTCCTTACAGCAAGGATGAAATCCACCATGCGCTACTCAAATTAGCAGGTGATCATTTCATAAAACAGTCCGTCCCGGGAGTCATCCTCACCATGTACACAAGTATGGGCGATGTATTCCAACTCCTCTATTCCATGTCTAAGAGCTTTTTAAACAACAAGGAGCTCATTGAGTATGTTCAGAAGGAGAAGTTTGATGCTGTGCTCACAGATCCTTTGTCATTTTGTGGGGTGATAATAGCCGAGTACCTTGATATTCCCTCTGTGAATTTCCTAAGAGGGCTGCCCTGCGCCTATGACTACGATAGTGCACAGTGCACAAGCCCCATTTCCTATGTACCCTCATTATTCACTCAGTACTCGGACCACATGACCTTTCTGCAGCGGTTGCAGAACATGCTGGTCAAGCTAGTGGAGCCCTATTATTGCCGTGGATTCTTTTCAGCATTTGGATTCTTTTCAGCATTTGAGCGCATGGGATCAGAGTTCCTGCAGAGAGAAGTGACCGCTCCCCAGCTCTTCAGAAGGACCTCAGTCTGGCTCCTGAGATATGACTTTGTCTTTGAGTACCCAAGGCCAGTGATGCCCAATATGGTGTTCATAGGAGGCATCAACTGTGCTCTGAAGAAGCCTCTAACCAAGGTAAGAATGTGGTACATTTCTGAGTCTACTTCCGTGTCACTGTAGGTTACTAGAAATAGAAAGAAGCAGATCTATCTGACCTACCAGAAACGCTAAGAACAAATGGCGCACTAACGCGGTCTTCAATGTTAGTAGTATTTATTCAAAAATCGACCTTTCGGCCCTCAAGATGAGGAAGGTACATATTTTATGACCGATACGTCGATCTTTAAATAAACACTACTAACATTGAAGACCGTATGAGTGCGGCATTTTCCTCTGTCTAGTATGTTACCTGGAAGTGTTCCAGGCTCTGTTAGAACCCATGGCAGTATACAGCTTTTTAGTGTAAGTGAACCTGTTTATTTTCTTCATTACCAGAAATGCTAACATACAAGTAATAGGAAAGGTAGAACAGTCCTGCATGAACCACATGCTCCACATCTGTCTGGTCCACTTAAGAAGCCTCTAACCATGTAAAATGTGTTACATTTCGCAGTCTACTTCCGTGTTACTAGGTTCTAGAAATAAAAGACCAGATCTATCTACCACCAGAAACGCTAAGAACAAATGGCGCACTAAACGCGTTCTTCATGTTAGTAGTATTTATTCAAAAATCACTTTTCGGCCCTCAAGATGAGGAGGTCTCATTTTTTTGACGAACGTCGATCTTGTAAATAACCACTACTAACATTGAAGACCGTATGAGTGCGACATTTTCTCTTGTCTAGTATGTTACCTGGAATGTTTCCAGGCTCTGTTAGACCCATGGCAGTATACAGCTTTTAGTGTAAGTGAACCGTTTATTTTCTTCATTACCAGAAAGCTAACATACATTTAATAGAATGTAGAACAGTCCTGCATGAACCACATGCTCCACATCTTCTGGTCCATGCAGAGCATGTGTGGCAATCATCCCAAATCAAAGATGGTTTCATATCTTCTGCTGCTCAGTTCCTGCTCTAGTGGATGATAGGAAACTTTGGTTGTCCCTTTGGATGGCAGTCATGGCCAGCATGGGGGGCAGCAGGTTGTGATTGTGGACCAGAGACCCACATGTTCACTCCTAACCTCCCCTCCGGAAAGTTTGAGGTTCATATTCTTCAGCACAAAACACTTTACTCGGGTTCTGCTGAGCTTTCAGGAGCTGCCAGAGTCTCCTGAGAATGCAGCTAGGGGGGCATGTGTTAGAGGGTACTTCCATTGCTGTGGCCATCTGTCTGTGCGATAACTTGTCCCATTAGTTTTCTTGGATTTCCCTGTAGTTTGGAGTACATTGGGTTCCCGGCCCCCTCCTACATACCCGGCCCTAATGCCCAACTCATTCACTCAGCGGGTCAGAACTCCTTCACACACTCATGGAAAATACTTTATTATGGGGCTTGTCCTCCAGGTTTCAGGGCCTGGCCTCCTCTCATGGCTCTTTGGATGTGCTACGTCGACCTGCTCAGATATACTGTAAGCCAGACTATTGATACCCAACATGGTCTTCATTTAGGTCTTAACTGTGCAGACGGAGACCTTTATTTTGGGTAGGAAAAATTCCAACAGCACAGCAGTGTTCAGTACCAAGAGAAGACAAGCAAACACACATGGGCCAAGTGTTAAGCCTTAACCAGCAGGAGCATTGTAGACATGCTGTAAATTTAATACCAGTGTCCTGTATAGTGG
The DNA here is from genome assembly GCA_036426205.1 of Ascaphus truei. NCBI lineage: Eukaryota > Metazoa > Chordata > Amphibia > Anura > Ascaphidae > Ascaphus > Ascaphus truei. The sequence goes on from CM071574.1 coordinate 58,586,492, forward strand.
ATCTGAATTAAAATAACAAAAATAGTTTGAAATGCCTTCACTTTCACTGAATTGACCATGACCTCTTCACTTACCCTCACTCTCAATGAGCTGATTGCCTCACTCACTGACCCTCACTCTCACATAACTGCTAAACTGCT
>CM071574.1:58586699-58767691 GCA_036426205.1 Ascaphus truei
GAAGGAAGCAATGTAGACACTGCTGTACATTTAAATACCAGGTGTGTCCTGTTTTTTATAGTGGGATCTGAATTAAATAAACAAAAAATCGTTTGAAAATGCCTTCACTTTCACTGAATGACCATTAACTCTGTCACTTACCCTCATTCAATGAGTGATTGCTCAACTCAGCATGACCCTCACTACTCACATAACATGCTCACTCACTAACCCTCAACACTAACCCTCTCTCTGACTGAAACGACCACGTCCCTCACTGACCCCGCTCGCTGTCACAAGAACCCGACACCCTCACCATCTCTGTCATGCACTGAACGACACACACCTCATCAGTGACCTCACTCTCAATGAGACAGTGACACGCCTCCTCAACGCACACTGTTCACAGCAGAACTTGACCGCTTACCCCAAAACCTCTCTCTCATTGCAACTGACAACCATCATTCACTGACTCTCACTTAAAAAAGACGAGGAAAACTAAATAACCACCACCAAACCCTCAATGATAGCAGTACACCTTCACAATGAATGAGCGCTCAAAGACTATGACTCACTGACCGAACTCAACCACTGATGTCACGTCAATGAAACTGAGAACCAACACTCAATCAACCCTAACAGGCACATGACTGCCCTCACACTAACAAGAATGACCACATTACTCACTCATTGATCCTCAATCAATAAAGCGACTGCCTTATCAACGTAATAACTCACAGAAATAGCAAGTACATCTACCACCCCCTTCTCTTATAGAACTGACCACCTCATTCAACTACATCACCGAAAACTGACCCCTCAATCACTCTCTCATATCACTGAACTGACCACAACCCCTCACTCCAGTTGACACCTCGCTCTAATGAGTGACCCGCCCACCAACTACACCCTCACTCACTAACCCCTCCTGACTGAAACTGGAACCACCTCACTCACAAGATGAACCGACCATTCAGTCACTGGACCTCATGGACTGGCCATCCAACTCATTCTCACATCATGAAATGAGTGGCTTTACTCACTCTCAATGAACTGAGTTACCTAACCACGACCACTTACGTGAACTGACCACCTCACAACATCCACAGATACTGAACCACAAACACTACACTCACTGACCCTCACTGAACGACAGTGAAAAATCTGCAGCTGTTTATTTCTATTCCTTTTCTCTCGGTCCTCACGTATAATATTGTACAAATTATATAATACATGATGCTAAGAGCATACTGCCGTCTCAGAATCAGGTGTAATGAAAGAAACAATGTATTCGCTATAGGTTTTTTTTTTACTACTGTGGTGGTAAAATAAATGACCATCACAAGATAACAGAAGACCAGTCCGGCTCCTTCTGCTGCTACGTTATCACCAATAGGCGGACAGTTGTTTTTGTCCCGATCATCACTCGCCCACCTATGTTTAAAGGCATCATGTGTGTCTTTTAAAGATTGTGCCCAATACATGGGAGGATGTCGATCCCCAGGGGGAGAAAATCTGATCGCTATTATTGGAAATCGGGAAAGGAATTCATTTTTTTTCATTATGAGAAACGGTGTGTGTGGGGGGGGGAGGGGAGAGGAGGGGGGGGAGGGATGTGTGGGGGCGGATGCAGTGGTGGGGGGAGGAGCGGGTTAGGAGCGAGAGGGAGAGTATCAGGGAAAAAGGGGAGAGTGGGGAGTGTGTTGAATGTAGAAAAAATCAATTATAAGATAAAACAAATTCAGTTAGAATTTTTGGGGAGGGGGGGTCAGAAGGCTCACCTAGGCTGCCGTATACGCTTGCAGCGGCCCTGATGTCCTATATTACCTAGTGGTCACAAGATTTGTTGAGCGCAAAAAAGAATAATAGGTACAACAGCCTGTGACGGTAAGTTTGTGACAGGCTATAATAATACACCAAATAACTGGGTTGAACTGAACGAGGCTTAGATATAATAAAGTATATTTATTCCTTAAATAGGTGAACACAGCAATATAGTACAGTAACAGGCAAGAAGTAACACTTACTTGGGGATGGGGGATGAGAAGTATCAGATAGCAATTCTCCAGCAATCAGGTAACAATCAAGATGGTATTTGAAGACAATGGATATAGGGTTGATCACAGTTTATATATCTTTGTAACCCTATTCTTAACATTGAATACAGGCTATTGGATAACAATTAGCTGTATCCAATCTTTAACGTGGGAACACAGTTTAACCCATGCCCCCCAGCTGGTTAGCCCATGCGCATTAGGACCCTGAGGGTCTCATTTCTGTAGCCCCACAGTTACATCAGGGATGCCGGCCAGTCTAAAAAATGGAATATCTGGCAGGATCTTCTTTGTTTGTAAGTGTAAGATATGACACTTGCAAACCACTCCAGTTTGATGCTTGTCCGCCCTCAGGTAAACAGTGAGGGTGGCAAAATCCTTTCAGCAGTACTTAATTTCTAGACATTGGGTCGCCCCTCTGACCATCTGCTTCCCTTTGTGCAAAGAAATCTTCGCGGGTTTTTATCCCCGTCTTGGAATGCAATATTAAAGGGGAAACATAAACATATTAAAATATCCGGTTCCGTTGGGTCCAGCGGGTCCAAACTACCCAGATCTCAATGCCGGAACTGGGACACTATATGGTCCAAGTTTCAGCCCGCTGAGACCTTCAGAACCGGAGATACGCAAATACTACCTAAACTGTGTCCTATTTTAATACAAAATTCTCCGCTGTAAATTAAATCACGGTTTTTCACTAAAACCCCATTGAAAACAACGGGCTCCGCCACCATAGACTTTCAATGGTTAACCGCCGCCATTGGCGACTATGGGAATCCGCCGCCATAGATTTTCAACAGGGCATTGCCACCGTTGAAGCCTATGGGGTTTTTCCGCCATAGCCGGTCAATGGGAACCGGCCGCCATTGAAGTCTATGGGAAAAACTCCCGAACCTTTAAGGTGGTCCATTCTCCGTCGGGTTGGTCTAAGAGGGTCAATGATGGTTCTGCAGCCATGCCGGAGCAGTGCCTACAGGTACCCCAAACCCTGGCCCTCTGGACCCTCCAGAACTGGAGATATGGGCTTATGGTTTGTAGCGTTTCTGACTTAGTCGTTTTCTTGTGCTGTTTCTGCCGCCGCCATTGGAACCTATGGCGCGACCCGCTCTACCAGCACAACCCGTTCCGGGGTCCTGGATTCTGGGACCCGGTGGTGGTCGAGTGGGGGGAGGTCTAGGAACTAGGGGCAAAAATAATTTTATTTCTGGATGCCCTAGAACCTAAGATTCCCACGCCACTTGACGTTGAACTTGACTAATCAGTGATCAAAGCTCTTTTTCAGACATTGTGTCCGCTTTGCGGTTTTGCGGTTTGGACGGCTGCCAACTCGTTCCTGGAAAGCGCCGTCGAGGAATCTCCATTGAAGTCAATGAGCCCATTGACTTACAATGGGAAACCGCCGCTCCTCCTCTCGGATGCCACCTGCTGGTCTTCAAGGGAAACAGGTCCAAAACAGCTAGATCCACCATTGAGAACAATGGAGCTTCAATGGCGACCCTGCAAAATGGTGCCTGAAAAGGCGGGAAAATTAAACAAAGGGCTATAATCACTATACAACTATTAACCCTTGCCCTCCCGGATGGATCCCAGTGTGTGTGTGGTGCAGACACTGATATAATAATAAAACATGGGAACAGGGGAACATACATTTTCATGATATAACAAGGGGTAAACCACATTCCTGGACTGCAGTCCAGTTAACCCCTTGTCTCCCTGGTGAGGTCAGGGGGTGGCCATATGGGGTGCAACCCCTTTAATACCGGGCCAAACCCTCTCTCCCTCTACACCGTACAGTTAAAATTAAGTACCACTGAGAATATTATGTTGATTCAGAAAGGATATCAAAGGAAATGAAATGGGGGCGGGGGGGGGGGGGGGGGAATGGAGGGGGTAAGGGGGGGGGGGGGGGGGGGGGGAGAGGGGTGACAATATAGATTGTAATAAATCAAAATTTCACTCACACGGCCATGGGAGTGGTTTTCTCAACAATGTCTTGGTACAGTATGTCCGGCTTTTTAGTCTCTCTCCTCACTTCGTGGGATGATGGAACAGACACCCTTCGTCCTCCCAGAGTACCCCAGTAGGACCACAGACAGCAAAGTTGTTAAAAATGCAATTTATTAAACATAGTAAAATAACAGCGAACTTACATATAAAAATGCACGCTTCAGCTTGAGTAGGACTGTAAACAGGGCACTCTAGAAAACTACGGTGGCTGGTAGTGGCCAAACTTCCTCTATGTCCCACACTGGAACAACGTGTTTCGCACGCAAACGGTGCTTTGTCAGGTTCCTGTGGGATGTGGGGTTCTTTTTATACCATCTTGTCCTATATTACCTAACTGTATAGCGCGGTTTCGCTCCATCTCCTGTGGGCCCTTGTCGGGCCTTGCAAGTAACTCTGTCTGTGGGCAGTATCCACATCTTGGATATGGAATGCCACCTTGTGGCCTTCTGTGTGAGTCAGCTATGGACCCTCCACTTGGGCTGATCCAGCTATGCCCCAGGGTTGCAGTTTGGGGAACCCCATATATGCATAGGCTTCCTCTATGTGAACTCAGAGAGTAGTAGGCAACCATCGCTAGGGACGCTCTCTGATTAGGGCACTGTCCCCAACTATAAAATAATAAATAGGATCCTTATCCTACTCATTTATATACCCTGAACATATATTCACTATACACAGTGAGATCCCTCTTCTATGACTCCTCCAGGGACCTCACTTCCCGACTCTTCCCCTGCATTATATATATATATACAGTCATGTGAAAAAGAAAGTACACCCTCTTTGAATTCCATGGTTTTACATATCAGGACATAATAATAATCATCTGTTCTTTAGCAGGTCTTAAAATTAGGTAAATACAACCTCAGATGAACAACAACACATGACATATTACACCGTGTCATGATTTATTTAACAAAAATAAAGCCAAAATGGAGAAGCCATGTATGAAAAACTAAGTATACCTTATGATTCAATAGCTTGTAGAACTACCTTTAGCAGCAATAATTTGAAGTAATCGTTTTCTCTATGACTTTATCAGTCTCTCACATCGTTGTGGAGGAATTTTGTTCCACTCTTCTTTACAACGTTGCTTCAGTTCATTGAGGTTTGTGGGCATTTGTTTATGCATAGCCCTCTTAAGATCCAGCCACAGCATTTCAATCGGGTTGAGGTCTGGACTTTGACTGGGCCATTGCAACACCTTGATTCTTTTCATTTCAGCCATTCTGTTGTAGATTTGCTGGTGTGCTTTGGATCGTTGTCCTGTTGCATGACCCAATTTCGGCCAAGCTTTAGCTGTCGGACAGAAGGCCTCACATTTGACTCTAGAATACTTTGGTATACAGAGGAGTTCATGGTCGACTCAATGACTGCAAGTTTCCCAGGTCCTGTGGTTGCAAAACAAGCCCATATCATCACCCCTGCACCACCATTATACCCCAAACAGTCTACGAACATTTGAGGACAGTGGAAAGATGTCAGCCTAAAATGGGAAATGAGAGGGACTTTTTGTGCAGCAAGGGTAAGGTCTGGTAACCTTATCGGTGCAAGATTAGAAATTCTAATACTTTAAAGGTTTCTGTAACAGGGACTTATCCCTTTTTAAATAAAAGCCTCTAGTGGTCTGAGAAATCCAGCAGAGAGCTGGTTAATTGCAGCTAGTCAATTAACCTGCTCCACCTGGGTAATCAAACAAGGGTAAAAAAAAACCCTACTGGGAATAGACCCAGAGACTCCTTAGCACAGTCACAACTGTGCTGACAGGGGAGATACTGTCTTGAGAACAAAGGCTGTGCTGAGATCAAGACACCCGGACACCAGACCCAGGGACTGATCGGAAGGGCCACCTGCTTTTGAGGTACTGCTTGAGACTTTGGGGTGATAGGTGTGTAAGGGGCTCCCTACCTCCCAGCCTCCCCTCCCCCCCAGCCTTGCAGATAGGGACTGGGGAAGTAAGTTAGCCCTTACAAGGGATAGGTGTTTGTTTCTTTTCTATATATGTTTTGCCTTAAACAGCTGTTTAAAGTGACAGGCTAAATAAAGCCATGTTTAATTTCCCCCAATTCGGTCTCCCTGAGGGTACCTCTGCACAGGTCTCTTACAGTTTCAATATAACCTTCTAGGCCCAGATACTGCACCAAGGCAAATCAACCAGTTACATGGGCCAGAGACGTTTGTTAAGTCCCATAATCATCAGCTCTCATTTCACCTTTATCCAATATTTACTATTTACAGATGAGGCATAATCGCTTACAGATTAGCCTTGTTTTGGCAAACACACTCACTGCGTTTTCCTAATGTGCCAATTCACCTGACACTAAAAATGTGGATTGATGAAAAATAAAGTCCTGTCCAGGTGTCATATAGTTCACTGCACATGGACCCAAAATCCTGCCAAGTTAATGAAGACGATTTGGGACCGGATATAAACGGAAGCATTCTGTGCTGATTCACCTCAGCCATGGGGTGGCCCTTCATCCCCTAGCTTGCTTGCTCTGCTGCTCCTCTTCCCTAGGAGCTCTGATCCTGACTGTGTGGGAAGCTGCTGGTAGTCCCCCATGGATGGCATCACTGGCTCAGCATGCGCCATGTGGTGGAGAGGGTGGGCACACGAATGGACATCAGGTTGTGTGGTGATTCCTGAGAAGCAGCATGACCATGAATGGCTCTAAATTCTATATTAGCAAGATATATCCCGTTCTTACAGCAAGGATGACTCCACCAAGCGATACTCAAACTCGGAGGCTGATCATTTAATAAAACATCCCTCCCGGAGTCCTCCTCACCAGTACACCAGCATGATCAATACATTCCGCGTGTTCTATTCCATGTGTAAGATGCTTTTTAAACAACAAGGAGCCTCTTCAGTATTGTCAGAAGGGAAGTTTGATCTGTGCTCACAATCCTTTATCATTGTGGTGGGTGTAATAGCCGAGTAACTTGATATTCCCTCTGTGAAATTTTCCTAAGGGGGCTTGCCCTGCGCCTATGACTTACGATAGTGTCACAGTGCACAAGCCCCATTTCCTATGTACCCTCATTATTCACTCAGTACTCGGACCACATGACCTTTCTGCAGCGGTTTGCAGAACATGCTGTCAGCTAGTGGAGCCCCTATTATTGCCGTGGATTCTTTTCAGCATTTGAGCGCATGGGATCAGATGTTCCTACAGAGAGAAGTGACAGCTCCCCAGCTCTTCAGAAGGACCTCAGTCTGCTCCTGAGATATGACTTTGTCTTGAGTACCCAAGGCCAGTGATGCCCAATATGGTGTTCATAGGCGGCATCAACTGTGCCCTGAAGAAGCCTCTAACCAAGGTAAGAATGTGTTACATTTCTCAGTCTACTTCCGTGTCACTGTAGGTTACTAGAAATAGAAAGAAGTAGGAACTCTGTTAAGAAAAACATACTGCACTCACACGGTCTTCAATGTTAGTAGTATCTACTCAAAGCTTTGGCATTTCAGTCCTCAAGATGAGAAAGGTCCATATATTAGGACAAAACAATCGATCTTTGAATAAACACAACTAACATTGAAGTATAATTCTACCTATCAGTATCACAGTGTATGTCCTTCTCCACGCCTAGATATATCCAGTCTCACTTTCTATTATCTATTCTATTCCATTTAATTTTAAATCTTAATTTATATTATTTATTATATATTATCATATAAACAATATACCGGTAGTTACATTTCATATGTGGAAGATAGCAGCATTATTTTGATATATAGTATTAATATATATTTTTTAATATGAATATATTTTAATATATCTAAATGTTATTATTATTATTTTTTATATTTTTCTACATACATATTTACCAACATTTTCCCCATTAGAAAATTAATCACAGCTACAGTATGAATTATTTTATTGCATTTGTAATCACATCTAACCAGTGGAACACGACATATTTCAAACTCCTATGTATAATTTTATATAATTATATACTTTTATAAAAAAAAAATCAAATATTTTCTAATAGTTATATTTTGTAGGATAATAAACTCCAATGTATATGTTCTAATCTATGTTTTTTAAATGTAGATAATCTGTACACATCTGGGGGTGTTTGATTTATTTATAAATGATTTATATGTTATTAATAAATGTATATATTTAGTTCTTATAGTTGTTTAAATATAGGCACTGCGTATCTGTATAGGTCCCCCAGTACCTGCACTGTCTGGTACCTGATTAAAGCTTCTTTTCACTTTGTGCCCAACTCCCTGCCTGCTCAGTGCTCCGGCGCTGCGCAGAGCACTTCCTTGTTTACTACCCATTGCCATGACAACCGGGTATTACGCTGGACGTTCCGTGCTTCGTGACGTCACCAACGTCATGCACGATGACGTCATACTTTCGGGGATGCCAGCGGGACCTTTAAAAAGAAGAGGGAGACACACAGAAATATAGAATTATCACTGAGGAAGCTCAAATCGAGTGAAACGCGTAGGGTGAGCGTACAGACCATTTGGAGACCCCAAGGTGTGTGGTGAACAACTCTGAGGATCCTGGGCCAAGATTTTTTTGGTTTTCCCCTTCCTGGACCTGGACATCTTCCCCTGTGGGCGGCCACCACAGGTGTATCATCAGGAAGGAGTTTTGCAGTCCTCAACCACAGTCTAGCCCAGGGTGGTCCCAATGCCGGTATTTACAGCACTTTTGTAAGTGTATTACCTTTATTTTTTTGCATGAATATAAATAGGGTGACCAGATTTTCAAAATGAAAAACCGGGAACAAATTACATCACATGACGCACCCCGTTGCCATGACAATGAGACACTGATGTCAGGCGGTGACATGTTGCCATGACAATGTGGCATCACGTGATGCCTCAGCACCATAATGCGTCCCGTTGTCATGTCAACTTAATGCCGCGTGACGTCACGGAGCGGCTCGTTGTTATGGCAATGAGCATTACGTGAAGTCGCGCAACCATGTTATCGGAATTTGGAGGGGAGGATACAGCCAAAGGCAAGATAAATAAATCTATCTATATATTTCTCAAACTGTTGTATTCCTGTCTGTCTGTGCTGTCCCTAGGGGCAATCACATTGGACCTTGGCCCGTCACTCCGCCTCAGGCCAATGAGATGGCTCCTGCCCCGCCCGCCCCCGCACCTTCATGGCCTGAGGCGGAGTGACGGGCCAGACAACACACACCCACCACTCTCCCCTGTCCCCGTCCCCCCCCACCCCCCATCACATGTGCGCCGCCCTGCACCGCGCTCCGACGGAGGGGAAGCGCGGCACGGCCTCCAACCCCCGCCGCCAACGCCCCTTACCTCCCCGGCGCTCCCTTACCTCCCCGGCACTACCTCCCCGGCGCTCCCTAACCTCCCCGGTCTCCCTTACTCCCCGGCGCTACCTCCCCGGTGCCTCCTTACCTCCCCGGTGTCCCTACCTCCCCGGCCGCTGGGGGGCCAGCAGCCTCCTCGGTTCTGCGCCAGTCCGCACTCTCCACCACCTCTTACCTCCCGTTGTGTTGTGTTGTGTGTGTGTGTGTGTGTGTGTGTGTGTGTGGAGAGGGACTTTTAACTCCTGCCAACAATTTGTGCCTCACTTTCACCCACCCCTACCCCTGCCCTTCACCCCCCCCCTTCACCCTCCCCCACTCACCCTCCCCCCTCCTTCCCCCCCCCCTACCCCTGCCCTTCACCCCAACCTCCCTTCACCCCCCCCCACCCCCGCCCTTCACCCCCCCCCCCCTCACCCCTCACCCCCCCCCCCTCACCCTCCCACCCCTTCACCCTCCCTGCCCTCACCCCCCCTACCCCTGCCCTTCACCCCCCCTACCCCTGCCCTTCAACCCCCCCTACCCCTGCCCTTCACCCCCCCTACCCTGCCCTTCACCCCCCCTTACCCCTGCCCTTCACCTCCCCCTACCCCTGCCCTTCCCCCACCTGCCCTTCACCCAAACTACCCCTGCCCTTCACCCCCCCCCCCACCCCTGCCCTTCACCCACCCCTGCCCTTCACCCCCCACCCCTGCCCTTCTCCCCCCCACCCCCTGGCCCTTCACCCCCCCACCTACTGCCCTCACCCCCCCCCCCCACCCCCCCTGCCCTTCACCCCCCCCTCCTGCTCCTTCACCCCCCCCCCACCTACTCTGCCCTTCACCCCCCCCACCCCCCTGCCCTTCACCCCCCTGCCCTTCACCCCCCTGCTCACCCCCCCCCCCCCCTGCCCTTCACCCCCCTGCCCTCACCCCCCCACCCCCGCCCTTCACCCTCCTGCCCTTCACCCCCCCCACCCCCTGCCCTTCAACCCCCCTTGCCCTTCACCCCCCCCCCTGCCCTTCCCCCCCCACCCCCTGCCCTTCACCCCCCCCACACCCTGCCCTTCACCCCCACACCTGCCCTTCACCCCCCCCCACCCCCTGCCCTCACCCTCTGCCCTTCAACCTGCCCTTCACCCCCCCCACCCTTCACCCCCCACCCCTCACCCCCCCACCCCAACAATTTGTGCCTCACTTTCACCCCTACTCCTGCCCTTCACCCTACCCCTTCACCGCCATCCTCCCCTGCCCTTCACCCCCCCTACCCTCACCCCTACCCTTCACCCCCCCACCCTTCACCCCCCCCACCCCTGCCCTTCCCCCCCCTACCCTGCCCTTCACCCCTACCTCTGACCTTCACCCCCCCACCAACTACCCTTCACCCCCCACCCCCCCACCTCTGACCTTCACCCCCCCACCAACTACCCTTCACCCCCACCCCCTGCCCTTCACCCCCCCCACCCCCTGCCATTCACCCCCCCTACCCCTGCCCTTCACCCCCCCCCCACCCCTGCCCTTCACCCCCCCCCCCACCTCCTGCCCTTCACCCCCCACCCCCTGCCCTTCACCCCCCCTGCCCTCACCCCCCCACCCCCTGCCCTTCACCCGTCACCCCCACACCCCCTGCCCTTCACCCCACCCACCCCTGCCCTTCACCCCCCCCCACCCCCCCCATCCCCCCCACCACCACCCCCACCCCTGCTTCACCTCCCCACCCTTCCCCCCCCCCCCCAACCCCTGCCCTTCACCCCCCTGCCCTTCACCCCCCACCCCTGCCCTTCACCACCCTACCCTTCACCCTCCCCTACCCCTGCCCTTGACCCCCCTATACCCTGCCCGTCACCCCCCTACCCCTGCCTCACCCCCCCTAAACCCTCACCCCCCCCCCCACCCTCACCCCCCCACCCTTCACCAACCTCACCCCTGCCCTTCACCCCCCTACCCATGCCCTTCACCCCCCTACCCTTCACCCGCCACCCCGCCCTTCGCCCACACACCTCACCCCAAGAATCACACACAACTCCCACCCGAAGAATCACACACACACCTTCCCCCATCAAGAATCACACACACATCTCCCCCCAAAAATAAAACACACACCTCTCCCACCAAGAATCACACACACCTCCCCCCCAAGTCACATACACCTCCCCCCAAGTCACACACACCTCCCCCACCAAGAATCACACCCCCCCAACAGTCACACACACACATCTCCCACCTCAATTTCAAAACCGGTACAAATTAGACGTTTTAATCGGCCTTTCAGGACACCGTGACAAGGGCTCTAAAACCGGTACTGTCCCGGTCAAACTGGTACGTTTAGTAACCTTATTCCTCTGGATCAATATACTGTAAATACAAATATAGGATAAGTACCTGACATCTAAATTTAGCATAGGTTGAACTTGATGGACGTATGTCTTTTTTCAACCTCATCTACTATGTAACTATGTAACTGTATAGCAGTGTCTGTTTTTTTTTAATGGTTCTCTAGTTTTTTTCCCCCTGCTCACTGATTTTTTTTTTAAAAACTGTATTTATTCTTAAAAAATTAACCCCAAACACAAATGAATGTCTGCTAACCCCCTTTAATAAAGTGACATTAGATTTAATCTGAGAGTAAAATAAGACATTGTTTCTGATAAGACGCTTTGTAACCTGCATAGAGGACAGCTCTCAGTTCTGCCTGGCGTAGTGGAGAAACTGAGAATAAACAGCAGGCGTTGCCATGTGGATATTGTACTCTGGGCTCTGGGCCTTATAAAAAATAACACAAACAAAACACAAAACGCTGGGGGGAAAATATTAATAATCGGTAATCTGCCTCAAAGGGACATCCCAGGGAGCTCACTTTCAGAATAGGCCATATACAGGGAATTACACTTAATTAACACTTCCTGTTTATTTATTTTTTTATTTTTTTCATTGCTGTTTATTTTCATTTTTCAGGAGAGAAAAAAAAGTACAATGCACATTTCAAAATAAAAGCATATTTGGGGTTTCCTAATGATATTAAGGGGGGAAAGAGATGGACCAACATGTACAAATACAATAATTGGGTAGAGGAGGCATGGGAATATGAGAAATTATACTGCTTATAAAGTAAAGGTTTTGAGATGTCGGACGTACAATATCTATGCGATAAAGCTGCAATTTTTACAAACCATTCTGATTAGTCAATGAATAAATTTGTGCCAAAAGGCAAAAAATAAAACAGGGCGCTCATGTATATAAGAATTTCTAAGAGTCCTGTAGGGAGCTGTCAATGTTTGTAAGTAGATTGTGTCACTCCCTCAGGGTATTAGTAAAGCAATGAGTGGTGATACCAAGGATGGAGCACTTTGGAAACGCTTTTACCATGTAACTCATACTGTTATCGTGTGTAGAAGTATTCCCCATACTCCGCTCCCTTCCTTTCTTCCAAAGTCTGGATACACAGATCTCTGATGCTTTCTTCATTTTTGATACATTTTTTTCTCTTGTAAGAAAACTAGGGATTTGGAAACCCAATAAGAGGCATCACAGACTATCAAGAATCTATGTTTGGGATCCAAAATTCTCATCACACGGCAGGGCTGGCCCGTCCATTAGGCGAAACTAGGCGGTCGCCTAAGGGCACATTAATAATAATAATAATAATAATAATTATTATTATTTTTTCCTCTTATTGTTTTTTATTTAATGTTTAAAAAATTATTTTCTGTTTTTTTTGTCCGGTATTTTGGCGCCCTATTATTTTTATTTTGCGTCGCGCTGAGGTGCGGTCGCACCCCCTGCAGCCCCAATAGCTACGCCACTGTTTTTTTTGGGTGGGGGGACTCAAATTTGAAGTTTTGCCTAGGGCGCATGAAACTCTTGCGCCGGCCCTGATCAACGCCTAAGAAATTAAGCCAACTCTTTAGGACCTCCTCATCACCCAATCAGCAAACATTAGCCCCCCAAAATGTCCAAGAACATGTCAGCTGTCTCAGTGTCTCCCATGCTGAAATCCCTCTCCAGGATCCCAATCAAATCCCGCATCTCACACTCAATTCTCCTCCTCACTTTTAAAGCTTTATACTCTTCTGCCCCTCCTTACATCTCAGCCCTAATTTCTAGCTATGCACCATCCAGACTCTTGCGTTCTGCTCAAGGATGTCTTCTTTCTACCCCTTTTGTATCTAAAGCCCTCTTCCGCCTTAAACATGTCTCACTAACTGCCCCACACCTCTAGAATGCCCTTCCCCTCAGTACCCGACTAGCACTCTCTCTACCCACCTTAAAACCCACCTGCTTAACGAAGTATATGAGTAGCTCCGTGGCTGATATTTTACACCTCATACATAAACCTTGGCCCCCTGCAGGCGCACTTACCAGAACGCCCTCCTACTGTATCTGTATGTTCCTCCTACCAATTAGATTGTAAGCTCTTCGAAGCAGGGGCTCCTTTTCCTAAATGTTACTTTTATGTTTGAAGCGCTTCTTCCCATCAGGTGTTATCTGTATTATTTGTGTAACGGGTATTCCACCCCACCCAATCTCATATGTAGTGTGGGTGAGTAGAACATGTATGTTACCGGTGTGGTGCGTATACCTGTCAGGCTCACAGGAGGTCTGAGCCTCCGCTAATGAGAGCCTGGGGTGAATCCTCTGGAACGAATCTTCTTTTACAGCGCCTCCACCTATGTAGGATTCTATGGACGTGTAGAATGACCCTAACATAGGAACCCACTCAGAAACCAGATACACCAGTATTAGGGATAACAGGTTTACTGAATGAACAAACACAAATAAGGACAACTATTACATCATCTCTAGTACCATCACAACAGTATAACATCCCCACACGGTGCCCACAGCCCAACCCTTGTCCCGTGGTCAGCGCTGCCACTATGTGTTAATAGAATGTTATGATCTGTTGGTGCACTTGTAGAGTACCTGCCGAGTGCTCCTGCACTCGGGCCTGCAACTACTTCTCAAAGGATCTGTCGACCTGGATCCCGTCTGATCCGGTGCTGTGAATCTTTGCTTGGGGTCCGCCAGGGGTGATCCCACCCGGGAGATAGTCTTTATCTTTGAACACCGACTTGATCCTACGTCGCCTTATGGGAACTGCAGCATCCGCTGATCCCTATCTAACCTTGGCACTACATGACAGAGTCCCTAACCTAGGGCCTGTCCCTGATGTACCGCAACCTGAGGTGACTTGGGGAAACTTCTAGGGCCTGCGGGGTTAATAACCTGCCCCACTCCCTTATCTACCCAAGTCCCTAATCCTCCCTAACACTAGCTCCTAACTCACTAATCCTAACACTAACCCGCCTGCAGCCGACACAGTTCTCACAGTCAGCCTGCATACAGTAACACACGCTGCACACACACTGCACTCAGTACACGCAGCGTCACATACAACACTCAACACAGCAACCTGGAACCCGCAGCAAACACACTGCACACACTGTGCCTATTTGCCAGTGCGCACAGCACTACCCGCTGTGGCACTGCCAAACCTGCACCTTACATACACTAAGGGTGACCTTCCTATCTAGGGCCGTCCCTTATCAGTTACACACTAACCTGGTGGGGAGTTGGGGCCTACCTGGAGGGTGAGGGTACCTATCAGGATGCAGGAGCTGCACTCACTCCCCGCATCCTTCCTTCCCCTTCAGCTCCGCTGCTCCAACTGACGTGACCAAAGCCCGGGAAATGTATCTATTCTCCCTCCAGGGCAGTCCTACAGCCCTATTGGCTCCTATCAAGCACCTGGTGCCTGCCTCGCTATGCCTCATGGGAATTGTAGTCCCGAGGCCTCTACAATAACATTGGGGCCGCGTGCGTTCCTCCCCTCTGCCTACACTAACTCCTAATGGCCGCCTCAAGCTCTCCCTATGCTTCCCTACTCTCGCGCGACCTCCTAAGAGCTGCCTTAGCTCCCTACCCCTATCTGCGCATGCGCGACCTATCTGGGGCTCTCCTGCCCTCGCGCGACTCTTCCCTGCCTCCCGCAGCCTCCCTGCGCATGCGCGACTATTTCGGGCCGCCGGGGACTCACTGCGCATGCGCGACCTGCCGCAACATGGCGGCGCCCTATTCGCCCGGCTCCGGGAGCCCTGAGATGCGTGTGCGGCCTTGGCAACCGGCCGCACGCGTCCCCGGCAACCCCCGAGCCGGGACCTGACCGCCCTCTCCCCTGCCACTGCCGAACGGAGCCGCCATTGGACGCGGCGGCCCCCGCGATCGGCAGTCAGGTGAGGGGGGTGCGGTAGCGCTGGGGAGACCTGGCTACACTTGTTATTTATATGATTGTCACGTGTATTACTGCTGTGAAGCGCTATGTACATTAATGGCGCTATATAAATAAAGACATACTCAATAAGTAAGTATAGATATAGGATAAAGTATCTATTGTCTAAATTTAGCATAGGTTGAACTTGATGGACATACGTCTTTTTTTCAACCTCATCTACTATGTAACTATGTAATACATACATGTGAGGACAGTGGAAAGATGTCAGCCGTCCTCGGGAAATGAGAGGGACTTTTTGTGCAGTTGGGGTAAGGTCTAGCAGCCAGTCTGTGGAAGATTAGGAATTCTAATACTTTAAGGCAGGGGTCCCAAACTCAGTCATCAATGGCTACCAACAGGCCAGCTTTTATGGAAACCCCTGCTTCAGCTTAGGTAGCTCAATAAATGGCCCAGTCGAAGACTACCTTAAGGTTTTACTATAACCTTCTTGGGCCCAGATACAGCACCAAGACAAATCAACCAGTTACATGGGCCACAGAGGTTTGTTAAGTCCCATAATCATCTGCTCTCATTTCACCTTTATCCCTCCAATATTTACTATTTACTGATGAGGCAAAATCGCTTACAGATTAGCCTTGTTTTGGCAAACACACTCATTGCGTTTTCCTAATGTGCCAATTCACCTGACACTAAAAATGTGGATTGATGAAAAATAAAGTCCTGTCCAGATGTCATATAGTTCACTGCACATGGACCCAAAATCCTGCCAAGTAATGAAAGACGAGTTGGGACAGATATAAAACGGGAAGCATTCTGTGCCTAATTCACCCTCAGCCATGGTGTTGCCTTCATCCCCTAGCTTTGCTGCTCTGCTGCTCCTCTTCCTAGGAGCTCTGAGCCTGACTGATGGGGGGAAGCTGCTGGTAGTCCCCATGGATGGCAGTCACTGGCTCAGCATGCAGCCAGTGGTGGAGAGGGTGGCACAGAATGGACATCAGGTTGTGGTGGTGATTCCCGAAAACAGCTTGACCATGAATGGGTCTAAACTCTATACTACAAAGACATATCCCGTTCCTTACAGCAATGATGAAATCCACCAAGCGCTACTCAAATTTGGAGCTGATCATTTCATAAAACAGTCCCTCCCGGGAGTCATCCTCACCATGTACACAAGCATGGTTCATTTATTCCGCGTGTTCTATTCCATGTGTAAGAGCTTTTTAAACAACAAGGAGCTCATTGAGTATGTTCAGAAGGAGAAGTTTGATGCTGTGGTCACAGATCCTTTGTCATTTTGTGGGGTGATAATAGCCGAGTACCTTGATATTCCCTCGGTGAATTTCCTAAGGGGGCTGCCCTGCGCCTATGACTACGATAGTGCACAGTGCACAAGCCCCATTTCCTATGTACCCTCATTATTCACTCAGTACTCGGACCACATGACCTTTCTGCAGCGGTTGCAGAACATGCTGGTCAAGCTAGTGGAGCCCTATTATTGCCGTGGATTCTTTTCAGCATTTGAGCGCATGGGATCAGAGTTCCTACAGAGAGAAGTGACAGCTCCCCAGCTCTTCAGAAGGACCTCAGTCTGGCTCCTGAGATATGACTTTGTCTTTGAGTACCCAAGGCCAGTGATGCCCAATATGGTGTTCATAGGAGGCATCAACTGTGCTCTGAAGAAGCCTCTAACCAAGGTAAGAATGTGGTACATTTCTCAGTCTGCTTCCGTGTCACTAGGTTACTAGAAATAGAAAGAAGCAGATTGATAAACTGATTAATACACCAATTAATTAACAGATTATAGCCAGCAGATAGAGAGAGAGTCTAAAAACATCAGTGCCTCTGAGTCAAGGATTGCCAATAACATGAACTTATATAGTTAGTCTCTGATTGCCTGTGACAAAACACCCATATCTCAAAACAGAATGAGGTCAGTAATTGTAGTGTCACGATAATGTGCAATGATGAGCCAGGTAAGTCCTCTGAGGTGCTAAGTGGGGTGTTAAAGACACTTAGTCTCCCATGACTAGCATTCCCAACTGTATATCACAACATACAATATACTGCTATGCATGCTCAGAGGTATATATAACAGCCACCCGGTATACAATTGCAATTCAAAAAGGAGCAGAACAAAGTGAATGGCTGGCGCCAACGCTATACAACCCGCTTCCTCGTCGCTCCGATTCCTCTGGTCTGATCACTGTGTGAACGTCAGCGTCATGACATCACAATTACTCGACGCACGTTTCCCGTGAACTTCGTCACGCTTCTTCCGTCTCCTGAAGAAGCGTGACAACGTTCACAGGAAACTACAACAACATAAAACATATAACATAAACAAACAACGCTGTAATAACACTTAAACTAATTTATTAAACTGTAAATGGATATTAAATTCCATAAAATGGAGAAGATGACCGTTGTGGATGATCTGGTGGTTAAAACCAGAATCCTATTTACAGGCTTGTTTTAATCTGCACTGTTGTATGTCCAACTGTGGCAAAGTCTCTCCCGTTCTTCTCTGTAGCCAGCTGAAGTCTGCAGACTCTTCACACTGCTGTCTGTGTGCTCCGTGCTTGCTCTCACACTGCTGTCTGTGTGCTCCGTGCCTGCTCTCACACTGCTGTCTGTGTGCTCCGTGCCTGCTCTCACACTGCTGTCTGTGTGCTCCGTGCCTGCTCTCACACTGCTGTCTGTGTGCTCCGTGCCTGCTCTCACACTGCTGTCTGTGTGCTCCGTGCCTGCTCTCACACTGCTGTCTGTGTGCTCCGTGCCTGCTCTCACACTGCTGTCTGTGTGCTCCGTGCCTGCTCTCACACTGCTGTCTGTGTGCTCCGTGCCTGCTCTCACACTGCTGTCTGTGTGCTCCGTGCCTGCTCTCACACTGCCGTCGTGTGCTCCGTGCTGCTTCACACGTGTCTGTGTGCTCCGTGCCTGCTCTCACACTGCGTCTGTTGTGTTGCTCGTGCCTGCTCTCACACTGCCGTCTGTGTGCCGGCCTGCTCTCAACTGCGTCTGTGCTCCGTGCTGCTCTGACACTGCGTCTGTGTGCTCCGTGCCTGCTCTCACACTGCGTCTGTGTGCTCCGTGCCTGCTCTCACACTGCCTCTGTGTGCTCCGTGCCTGCTCTCACACTGCCGTCTGTGTGCTCCGTGCCTGCTCTCACACTGCCGTCTGTGTGCTCCGTGCCTGCTCTCACACTGCCGTCTGTGGTGCTCCGTGCCTGCTCTCACACTGCCGTCTGTGGTTGCCTCCGTTCCTGCTCTCACACTGCGTCTGTGTGCTCCGTGCCTGCTCTCACACTGCCGTCTGTGTGCTCCGTGCCTGCTCTCACACTGCCGTCTGTGTGCTCCGTGCCTGCTCTCACACTGCCGTCTGTGTGCTCCGTGCCTGCTCTCACACTGCCGTCTGTGTGCTCCGTGCCTGCTCTCACACTGCTGTCTGTGTGCTCCGTGCCTGCCTCACACTGCCGTCTGTGTGCTCCGTGCCTGCTCTCACATGCCGTCTGTGTGTGCTCGTGCTGCTCTCACACTGCCGTCTGTGGCTCCGTGCTGCGCTCAACTGCCGTTGTTGCTCGTGCCTGCCTCACAATGCTGTCTGTGTGCTCCGTGCCTGCTCTCACACTGCCGTCTGTGTGCTCGTGCCTGCTCTCACACTGCGTCCGTCTGTGTGCTCCGTGCCTGCTCTCACACTGCGTCTGTGTGCTCCGTGCCTGTCTCACACTGCCGTCTGTGTGCTCCGTGCGCTCTCAACTGCCGTTCTGTGTGCTCCGTGCCTGCTCTCACACTGCGTCTGTGTGCTCCGTGCCTGCTCTCACACTGCTGTCTGTGTGCTCCGTGCCTGTCCTCACCACTGCTGTCTGGTGTGCTCCGTGCCTGCTCTCACACTGCGTCTGTGTGCTCCGTGCCTGCTCTCACACGCGGTGTCTGTGTGTCGGCGCCTGCTCACACACTGCTGTCTGTGTGCTCCGTGCCTGCTCTCCACCTGCGTCTGTGTGTCCGTGGCTGCTCTCACACTGCTGTCTGTGTGCTCCGTGCCTGCTCTCACACTGCGTTTGTGCTCCGTGCCTGCTCTCACACTGCCCGTCTTGTGTGCTCCGTGCCTGCTCTCACACTGCCGTCTGTGTGCTCCGTGCCTGCTCTCACACTGCCGTCTGTGTGCTCCGTGCCTGCTCTCACACTGCTGTCTGTGTGCTCCGTGCCTGCTCTCACACTGCTGTCTGTGTGCTCCGTGCCTGCTCTCACACTGCTGTCTGTGTGCTCCGTGCTGCTCTCACACTGCTGTCGTGTGTGGCTCCGTGCCTGCTCTCACACTGCGTGTCTGTGTGCTCCGTGGCTGCTCTCACACTGCTGTCTGTGTGCTCCGTGCCTGCTCTCACACTGCTGTCTGTGTGCTCCGCCATCGTCTCCCACCGCACGCCGTCTGTTCCAAAAAAAATTTCTGAACAAGATCGTGCCTGCGCGTTTCATTCATGCGCACTACCTCCCCATCTCCCAATCCATTCCGTTTGTTGCACTACGTATTCTTCGAGGTCATCGTCCTTTCATTAGTCGAAGCTGTTCCCCCTTATTTTTGCCTTTTTTCCTTTTTTTCACTCCCTCACAAATATGCCCAATTCTTTCAATTTTCGCTCCGTTATCATTTGTCCCTCTTTTTTCTGTTGTATGTTCCAGCCCCCCATTTCCTCCCGATTTGACTGCACCCTCTCCCCCCCTTTATCTTTTTCCCGCCTATTCCCCCCCCCTCGTTTTGTCCGCCACGACACTGCCTCCTCATTTATCCCTCATCCTCTTTACCCTTTTTTTCCTAACCTCGGGGCTCCCTTTACCTATTTCAATTACTTCCCTTCCATCATATTTTTATCCTTCTTCTCCCTAACTCCTCTCTCACCTTCCCTCTTCCTCCTCATTCGTGCACTTGCTCTTCACCACTGCTGTCTGTGTGCTCCGTGCCTGCTCTCACAATGATGTTCTGTGGGCTCCGTGCCTGACCTCTCTCACACTGCTGTTGTTGTGCTCCGTGCCTGCTCTCACACTGCTGTCTGTGTGCTCCGTGCCTGCTCCACACTGCCTGGGTGCTCCGTGTTGCATGCTCTCACATGCCGTCGGTGGCTTCCGATGCCTGCTCTCACACGCAGTCGGTGGTCTCCGTGCCTGCTCTCACACTGCTGTCTGGTGCTGCGTGCTGCTCTCACATTTGATGTCGTGTGCTCCGTGCTGGCTCTCACATGCTGTCTGTGTGATCCGTGCTGCTATCACACTTGCTGTCGTGTGCTCCGTGCTGCCTATCACACTGCCGTCTGTCACGTGCTCAGTGCCGGCTTCTAACACTGCCGTCGGTGTGCCTCCGTGCCTGCTCTCCACTGCCGTCTGTGTGCTCCGTGCCTGCTCCCACCTGCCGTCTGTGGCCTCGGGCTTTGCTTCACACTGCTGTCTGTGTGCGGCTGCTGCTCTCACAATGCTGTTCTGTGGCTCCGTGCCTTGATCCTCACACGCTGTCCTGTGGTGCCCGTGATGCTTCTCCCACTGCTGTCTGTGTGCTCCGTGCCTGCTCTCACACTGCAGGAGCACACTCTGGGGAGAGGATTCACTCTTTGATGTACAGTTGGTTACAAACTTCAATGGCTGCTTGTGCACTCCACCGTGATAGCCGTGACCTACGCGTTTCATGATTACGTCACTTCCTCATATCACGGGATGGTATCCACGGAGCCACAAAGTCGATCCAGATGAATAGGACTTTATCTTCCTAAAAGGAGTTTATACCTCACCCTCTCACCTGGACATTCACTGGACTTTATTTTCCAAGGCACCGGTTTGTAGTTATTGGTTCTGTATTGTATTCTGACTTTGTTCAGTCAGTATTACTCGGCTGCCTAACTCATACAGTATGGTTGAGGTTCTTTGTTCTCTTGATTATACTTGAGCACATTTATTATAGTATATAAGATTTATAAGCGCTTTTTCAGCACCGTCTCTCTTTTTTTCTGCATAGGATAGGGTGACCATATTTTCCCAGTGAAAAAACGGTGCAACTGTCGCGCATGCGCGAACGGCCCGCACTGACTGTGCATGTGCGAACGTCCAGAGCCAACCCCACATGCGCAAACAGCCCACAACAATCGCGCATGCATGGCTGGCAAGAGCCGATCGGTCATGCGCATGATGAGCTTTTGCCGGCCGCGCATGCATGATCAGGGCTTGCCTTCAGCGCCTTCGAGATCAGCGCAGGCCAGTCGCGCCTGTGCCAATGGCACACAAAAAAACACGGACATTTTGCAACTTTTTAGAAAGTTGGCAGGACACCGTGACACAATGCCAAAAACAGGAACATCTGGTCACCCTAGTATAGGATAATAACACCAGCGTAAGCACATAGTGTGGCATAGTATACAGAGAGGCTGCCACATAGTTGGTAGCAGTAGAGAAATCCCTTTAACTGCCACATGGGTGGTCTTACTAGTGGAGTAGGCTAGGGGAAGGCTAGGCTTAATATAATCAGTCAGACTGCAACACTGGCTGGTATGTTAACCCATTGGTGGGAAAGCAGCACTGTATATGTATGAACTGTAGTTGTTCAAGTCATCCCATTAAAATGAAAGCGCCGTCCCAGGAGGAGTTACTGTCAAATCAGCTCAAGTAGCAGTTTAACTTAAACTGACCAGATTTTCAAAATGAAAAACCGAGACACATTTATAAAAATTATTTATAAAACAAATTACATCACATGACGCACCCCGTTGCCATGACAACGAGACACTGACATCAGGCGGTGATATGTTGCCATGACAATGTGGCATCACGTGACGCCATAGTGCGTCCCGTTGTCATGTCAACTTGATACAGCGTGACATCACGGAGCGTCTCGTTGTTATGGCAATGTGCATTACGTGATGTCGCGCAGCCATGTTAACGGAATTTGGAGGGGAGGATACAGCCAAAGGCAAGATAAATAAATATATAATAAATAGATCTAAAAAATGTTGTTATCTCCGGGTTAGCCTTCAATAGAAGGTGGCAACCCTGGCTGCAGTGGGCGTTTGTGTGTAGAGGTGGGGGCTGCAGTGTGTGTTTGTGCGTATAGAGGTGGGGGTTGCAGTGTGTGTTTGTGTGTATAGAGGTGGGGGCTTTGCTTGGGCCCTTCAACTCTTACAGCCAGGGCATTGTTGGCCAAAAATGCCCAGTTCGGAGGGGATGATTACTACTTCAAAAATACATTTATTTCCAATTCTTAACATAACACAAACTCTCGTCTCCCCCCCCTTCCCTCCCTTTCTCGCTCTCTCAGCTCCCTCACCGTGTATGTGTGTATGTGTGTATGTGTGTATGTGTAATTTAAATAATTAACAAATTAAAATTAAATAAATAATTGACATAAATTAAAATTAAATAAAAAAAAGTAGGCATTAATTAAAATTAAGACATTTAAAAAATGTGACATTCCTGACCTTGTATGTATATTACACTTTGCAAAATAGGGTCTCTTGTTCTCCTTGTGGCAGTCAGTGACATCACTGCCATGCAGGGCCGGAGACAGCTTTCCGGGGGCTCCAGAAACCACGTTTCGGCCGCCTTGCGAGAACTCCCCCTTCTCACACCACCTCACTCTCACCCCACCTCACACTCCCCAGTCACCCTTTCCTCCCCCCCTCTCTCTTACACCCCCCCATGTATTTTTCTCCCCTCCCCACTCAACCTCCCTCCCTCCCCAATATACGTGCACCCACAGTGATACACACACACAGTGACAAACACACAGCCACTTACCTACACACAGCCCCTCCCCTCCTCATATCTCCCTCTCATATCTCCTCCTCATATCTCCCCCTCATCTCTTCCACTCCCCTCATCTCCCCCTCCTCATATCTCACCCCTCCTCATCTCTTCCACTCCCCGCATCTCCCCCTCCTCATCCTCTTCCACTCCCCGCATCTCCCCCTCCTCATCCTCTTCCACTCCCCGCATCTCCCCCTCCTCATCCTCTTCCACTCCCCGCATCTCCCCCTCCTTATCTCTTCCACTCCCCGCATCTCCCCCTCCTCATATCTCTCCCCTCCTCATCTCTTCCACTCCCACTCCTCATCCTCTTCCACTCCCCGGATCTCCTCCTCCTCATCCTCTTCCACTCCCTGCAGCTCCCCCTCCTCATCCTCTTCCACTCCCCGCATCTCCCCCTCCTTATCTCTTCCACTCCCCACATCTCCCCCTCCTCATATCTCTCCCCTCCTCATCTCTTCCACTCCCCCTCCTCTTCCACTCCCCGCATCTCCCCCTCCTCATCTCTTCCACTCCCCGCATCTCCTCATCCTCTTCCATTCCCCGCATCTCCCCCTCCACATAACACTCCCCTCGCCTCCACATAACCCCCCTTCCCTCCTCATACCTCCCCCCTCTCTCTCCATTCTCCCCCTTCACCCCCTCTCTCTTCTCCCCCTCTCTTCTCCCTTCTCTCCCTTCTCCCCCCTCTCTCCCTTCTCCCCCCTCTCTCCTTTCCCTCCTCTCCCTCTTCTCCCCCCTTTCTCCCTCTTCTCCCCCCTCTCTCCATCTTCTCCCTCTTCTCCCTACCCCTTCTCCCCCCACCACACCACTCCATTTGCCCTACCCCACACCAGCCCACTAAAGCCCCGCCCCCCCGGCATCCTGCTATTGTAAAAAAAAAAAATACTCAAGGCCGCTGCATCCTCCTCACGCTGCCGCCGCCGCCAACTCGCACACGGGACCAGGGGCAAAACCCGGGACATTTCCGGGACAGGCCATCAACCGGGACAGCCCAGAAAAAACCGGGACTGTCCCGGCAAAACCGGGACGACTGGTCACCCTAAGTTTAAGTAACTTTGAATACTCTACCAATCCCACCCCGTGAATATACTCCTAACACACTGACGGGCACCGTCCCGGTTAGAGCCGGCACACTGCATTGTGTTACGGTCTGGTGCTTTTATTTAAAGTATCAATTTCACGTATTTTTGTCTTGTGAAAAATGTGTCTTTCTTCGGGTCCCCTGAATTCATACAGACGAGCTACTTGTGTTTGTGTGTTTGGCTAATGACGGCATCAAAAAGCATCTATTTCACCGTAAATTTCAGGAATGACCCAGTCTGATCTCCAAAAGATAGTAGATAATGATACCATGGTAATGTTAAACGTTGAACAAGATTTAGGTTAGAAAAATACTTACTATGTTATTTTTTTATTAAATAGTTAAATAGTGTCACTGAGGTTCATGTAACCTATTAAACATGTCACTGTCAGTGGGTCACTTTGGTGCTGAGAAGGTGGGACCCTTTAAGATTTGTTCTACAAGAGAAGCTGAAATATGTCCCTATCTATATTTAAGGTATCTAACTAAACCTAAACCAAAGACAATCACACAATACAATCCGATGCTGTCACCAAATCATGCTACAGAGTTAGGTGACATGCTGTATCTCTGCCGTTTCTTGTATATTGAATTAAAATTTCAATATATGTTCTTAATTGCTCATGTTGTATCAACTGCTGGGCAGTGATAAGTTGGACCCCCGCCAGTGAAGGAGTTAAACAAGGTCGTCCCTGTAGATCACAGGATAAGGGTAATAAGTGATCTATTACCTGATCAGATACTGGCCAGCTGATCAATGATTATTTGGATCCCCGCCAGTGAAGGAGTTAAACAAGGTCGTCCCTGTAGATCACAGGATAAGGGTTATAAGTGATCTATTACTAGATCAGATTTTGGCCGGCTGATCAGTGACACGCGGTAAGCCCCTTGAGCCAGACCCTGATTTGCTGTGAAGGTTATGTGAAGGAATCCTGGGTGTTTTAAGAACACATTAAAATAACAATCAGTGTTTGATTAAAGGCTATCAAGTGAGTAGGATCAGTGTGTAATGCTGTATCTCATTGAAGGTGATTTCGTGTATGTTCCTGCATGGTTGAATCCCTAGTGATGAAACCACCTTCGCCATGTTAGAAACAAACAACTCGGCGAAATGTTGGGACAGAGGATTTCGTTGCAAATAGTTACTGAATGATTTCTATTTCCAGTAGTGCTGAGCTGTGCCAGTGTGTGTGTGCTGTACAAGAGCACAATACCTGTCTTGGTCAGTCACCAACGTTACCAGTGCTGAATATTTCTGACACGAGGGGGATACAGTAACTTGTGCATGTTACATGCAGTGGGGGCTTCAACCTCGAGACAAATTCTGATGTCATCACTTAACCCCTACACTGCAGGATAGCCTGCAATGCATTTTATTCCGCACTGTGGGGGTCTTATACATACTTAGGACATCTCACTGTGTATTATTTTCAGACAAAGCATCAACATAGGTACCTTCTGTCTCCACTGGTACTTCTATATTTTCATGAATAGAACTGTATATATACACGGATGTAGCACGAGTTATTGTTCCCGCCGGTGGGATATTCTGCGTTATTACTGCCATTGAATCTGAGATGTTCTGTGTTATGAGATATGGACATATGGACATGGGCCCTGGATAAGTAACAATAAATATTTATAACAATAAATATTTATATTGAAATACGTCAATCTTAGCAATGCAGGAGGTCCACATTACTCTGATGCTTTGATTCTAACTAAGGTCCTGATCTGAGCCTCTTCCACAGGTCACTGCCCAAACAGCTATGACATCTGCCCCCATCTAAGGGGGACATTTGTCATCTGTCAGAAATCTAGAACATAATGGAGACATGGGGTGTATTACGTAAGCACAGGACCCCTAAACCTCCCCAAAGTACACAGTTAAAAAGTGAGAACAAGTATCATCAGAGGTCACTCCAAGAAACAGCTCGATAGGAGGCCAGACGTGTGTCATGGCACTTCTGCACAATAAGCTTGGAGAGATACAAAAAAAACCACACACAACTTGGGAGCTATCGGGAGACCATTATAAGTGAAGATATGGGAACAGAGCAGAGAGTTGGTGACTATGAAGATAACTATACGCATCTTTGGAAGAAAAATAACTGATCAGAAAAATAGGGAGGGATCCAAATAGAATCTCTTTGATAGAGCTAGAAGATATAAGGAGTAAACAACACACAATGTAGGTATATAATAAGAATTAAATACGTCTAAGTGGTGCAACGAGAAGAAGGAGGCCCTCAACCCTCCCAAATAATCATGAACAAAACACTAGTTCCCAGCACTCAAAGATAGAATAACCCGAAGATCTGCAAATATAGCGCTTTAATATACTGTATATGTGTATCTTCACATGAGCGTATACATAATAGTAGACGTGCAGGTGAAGATAAGGGGGAGGGGATAACTATTCCAGGTGTGTGCAAACAGCTCATGGGATGGGGAAAACAAGGGGAGGGAAAGCAAAAAATAGGGAGGAGGGGAATGGGGGGATAAATATGGAGGGTTTAAAAAACTAAAAGGTAAGTAGAGGGGGTCAACGTTTCAGGGATAACCCCCTTCTTCTGGTCTGTTCCCTGTGATCTGCACGACCACAGGTACTTCCCTCTCCCTTAGCCCAACCTCCAAACACACCAAAGTGGGGAGCAAAGGCAGGCAGCAAAAGGACTACAGGAATAAACCCAAGGAGGGGAGTTCCAACTCCGGATTTCGAGCAGTGGAAGCCAGCTAAACCCCAGGGAGGTGGTGAGCAGCACGGCGAACTTTCAATCTCACCATGTGAGTGATACATGCTTATTTTATATTGGCACATTGTAAGTGCGCATTTTTATACCTTTTTTTACATAAAGACATTTATATCAGTCTGATCGCACTATGTAGTTCTCTCTCACATCCTACATATACCATACTTCATCGCTGACTGAGCCGTTGAGGGGGATCCTGACCATACTATTCCATATGGTTAGCAGCCCTATTTGCAAACTGCTTTATATTCACTGATATCCTGTGAGTAGACAAGACATACGAGCCAAGAAACCATCACATGCTTTATTAATCAATTTCCCATACATCTGCACTTATTTGTGTGTTTTCTGTCTTCTTTTTCCCTATAAGCCCCAGGGCAGGGGTGCGCAATTTTTTTCCCTGCTCCCCCCTGCCGGCTCTCCCCCCCCCCCCCCCCCCCCCCCCCTTACCTTGGCTCCGGCGTTCTGATGTCACAATGTCACACTGCCATGGCAACGCGTCGCCAGAATCCGTGTGAGCCCAGGTGAAGTTACAGAGGCCTTTGCCGCTCCCCCGGCATTTAATTTAAACACCTTCAGGAAGCACGGGGGGGGGGCGCTAAACCCCCCAACGAGAATCTCCCCCCAGTTTTAGAGTATAATTCTTATCAAATGGAAAGGTCTATGAAAACAATTATTGTAGCTAAAAAGACATGTACAAGAAAAAATGTTCCAGAGTGTGTCCTGGAACAAAAAGCAGTTCCCACCTTTGTTATATACAGGCATACCCCGCATTAACGTACGCAATGGGACCGGAGCATGTATGTAAAGCGAAAATGTACTTAAAGTGAAGAACTACCTTTTTTCCACTTATCGATGCATGTACTGTGCGGCAATCGTAAATAACGCATGTGTAACAGGCTCTATAGTCTCCCCGCTTGCGCACAGCTTCGGTACAGGTAGGGAGCTGGTATTGCTGTTCAGGACGTGCTGACAGGCGCATGCGTGAGCTGCCGTTTGCCTATTGGGCGATTATGTCCTTACTCGTGAGTGTACTTAAAGTGAGTGTCCTTAAACCGGGGTATGCCTGTACAGTATTACACAGAATGTACTTCAGCATTCCAGTCCAGAGGTGACAAGTGATTGCGCAATATCTTTCGCGCTGTGCCTGAGTGAATCCTGGTAACTATATAACAAAGTGCTAAAGTCTAAACAGCAGTTTATAGCTAAGCCTCTCCCCACAGAAGGATCCTGCTGAGTGAGCTCATGGCTCCCGTGTGTCTCTCTCTCTATGTAACTGCTGCCATTCTGTTCCTGATTCCATCCGGTCCCCTAAACCTGGCTGAGGGTGGGAAGCTGCTTGTGATGCCAATGGATGGCAGCCATTGGCTGAGTATGCGTCCCGTGGTGGACTCCTTGAGTCACAGAGGGCACCACGTCGTTGTGGTGGCACCAGATACCAACCTGTTACTGCACAGCTCCCAAGACTATGAGATGAAGTCCTATGCGGTGCCCCACTCACAGGGACAACTGGAGCAGCACTTCAACTCCTTAGCTCGGGAGGTTTTCACCCCAAGATCCTTTCTGCAGAAGTTCCTGAAGATTCGCCAGAAGTTGAGAGAGGGAGCTGCCTTAATCATGAATACCTGCACTCACCTGCTCAACAATACTCAGGTAATGCAATACCTGGAGCAGAGCACCTTTGATGCTGTCTTCACGGATCCCATGTTGCCCTGTGGTCAGATCCTAGCAGAGCACCTCTCCCTCCCCTCTATCTTCTTCCTGCGTGGAATCCCTTGCAATTTAGACCTCAAGGCCTCCCAGTGTCCGCTCCCCATGTCCTATGTCCCTCGGCTGATGACAGGTTTGACTGACCGCATGAGCTTCCCCCAGCGGGTGAAGAATGTCCTGTTTGACCTGGCCCTGTCCTTCCTTTGTAATTCAGTGTATTCTCCCTATGAGCAACTAGCTACAGAGTTCCTCGGAAGGGAGGTGAGTCTGCAAGAGATCCTCAGTCACGGAGCCATCTGGTTGATGAGACATGACTTTGTCCAGGACTTCCCCAGGCCAGTGATGCCCAACATGGTCTTCATTGGAGGAATCAACTGTGTCCAAAAGAAACCTCTGACTCAGGTGGGCATCTCACACCTTGTCTGGCGCTAGTGCTCTACTGTAACTCGGTGTTGCGGAAATTGTCTTGCATTTTGAACACTTTCCAATTTGAAATGGTTCTCGCCAGTACCCCTGGGACAGGTAAGAACCAGTTGCTTGAGTGTAACATTAGTTGGCATCCATGGGGTAAGTGGCTCCACCAGTTTCACACTTAGAGACCACATACTGTGACAATTAATGCAAAGTCCTATTTTTTCATGGGAGTAAACCAATGTAGAACTGTTTTTTTTTATTTTATTTTTGTGGATCAGAAGCAGTTATATAGATCCTGCACCTCTCTAGTGTATGAGTGATTATTTGTGACATTTGTGTAAATGGAATAGCAGGGACTCTGGAGAAGTGATCAATGCACATATTTTCCATTAGTGGATTCCGAGTTGTGTGTGAAGCAATCCATATTAAACGCCGCACATCTAAACTTTCCGGGGCTTCGAAATTTAATTTATTATGTTATTCATAACAATATTGCAGGTACATATCTCTCTGTGAAAGAAAAACATTGATAAACGTGTTGTCCTACTTGGGAGTTTCTTTCAAAGTCTGAGTCACAGTGACTCAGGTTATAATAAGAGTAACTAGACTGGTCACTAAGCAAAGGTAACTATTCAGAGTAGACCTCAGATGTCCAGGTTAGGGCTGTATTGGCGATGAATGTGAGTAGATCTTCAGGACGGACCTTTAGTATCAGAAATGTCTCCTTCATCATTCACCTTTGCTGCTCTCTGGGTCCCTCTCCTGCTGGACCTCCCCAGTCAGGCTAAGGGTGGAAAGGTTCTGGTGATTCCTCAGGACACAGATGTCTGGTTGGACATGCGTCCAGTGATAGATCAACTGAAGCTAAGAGGACACAAGATTGTGGTGGTGATACCAAAGAACACATTGCTTCTGGGCTCGTCTGAAGAATATACAGTGAGAATGTACACAGCCCCTGTGCCTGGGCTCAGTCTGGACCTGGAAACTGCAAAAGAAGAGTCCCTGATGGGGTGTTTTCTGGGACGGATCAGCACCATGTATAGGAGGATGAAACACACAGCATCTGTCCTCTGTGCTGCCTGTCAGCATCTACTGGAAGACCAAGAGCTGCTGAGATACCTGGAGAGAAGCTCATTTGATACTATTGTTATGGATCCTTTGTTTCCTTGCGGTCCGATCCTTGCGGAACATTTATCCCTCCCACCCATTTACTTCTTGCCTGGACTTCCCTGTGGTTGGGACTCTAAGGCCACTCAGTGCCCAAACCCTTTTCACTATAACCTAGGCCAATACCTAGCTCAGATGGGCTTTATCCAGCGTGTGCAGAACCTGCTGGTCCGGTCATTAGAACATGTAGCTTGCCAGCAAATCAACGCAGAGTACACAAGCCTGGCCTCCCATTTCCTGCACAGAGATGTGAAGATGCTGCAGCTTTTCAGCCAGGCTGAGCTCTGGCTCTTCAAATATGATTTTGTGATGGAATATCCCAAACCAGTGATGCCAAATATGGTCTTTATAGGAGGGGACAACTGTGCCGAGAGGAAGAACTTATCCCAGGTGAGTGCTTTTGTGTTTAGGTCTGACCCTATTCCCACTGTTAGAAACTCAGGAGCATCTGTCAGAGTACAGCTGGGTTCCAGCTGACTGCAAGGTCTTCACCCAGATCTAACTAGAGGTGCAACTGGATATTTGGCGTTTAGGATGAACAAAGTGTAGAATTGAAGGGTGAATCTCCTGTGACCAATCTCCGTGCTATGAAACACCCCCTAACATATCCCACCCCTCCCCCCAAACCTTAATGGATCCAGCAGTGCGTCAGGAGAATACCCCCAACCCACAATGAGCAGCCACTTACTCCCTCTAGCTTATAAACTCTCACAAGCAGGGTCCTCGTTACCTCTTTGCATTTGCTTGCGCTTGTCTGTCCTTACTTGTATGTAATGGAATAGAATACGGGGAGCGCAGAAACAATGCAAGAAAGGATAAATAAAACAAGAGCGTGTGAAATGCAATAGTGTGCAAATGTGCTCATACAGTATACAGTATGCAACAATGTGCAGATTACATGAGGGTGATGTGGGGCGGGGAGGATGGATGTATTAGATATATTTGCTACTCACACGGGCATGTGAGAGCAGGGTGCCCTGAATGGTATCTTTAGAGGATGTCCCCCTCTCTCTTCACTGGGTCTGCCAACCCAGTAATCCGGTGAATGGTGGATGTTGGTTTTCCTCATGCTGGAACCGGGTTATTACCTCATAATGTGGGATGACATCACTCTGTTTATGTAATGATCCAATCTCTGTACCCCCGCCCTCCCTTGTACTGCACTGCCGAATATGTTGGTGCCTTACAAATAACCAATAATAATAACATAGTCAAAGATTATATTTACCCGTGATAGAATATTACAAAGGGATCATATTGTATAATAAAACATAGACAAGGATTTAACTTTTCAAAGTGGCAAGTGCGGTAAAAGGGAGTACAGCAGTAAGATGTTTGTACCTCTATTGCATGCAAAGAGTTAATACAAATTGATCTACCTTTCCAGGGTGTGACTGTTTGTTCTTACAACAGGTCAGCGCTGCAGGTAATATTTGGGCATTGTATTATCCAGGTGCACAGGGGTTTGCAATACGACACTGGGAACAGTCTTTATTTCACATGCCTGGAGATATCTGACTTGCACAAATCCATTTCACATCGAAACAAATTTGGACATTAAAATCTGGACATTTTTTGCACCCATCCAAAAATAGCTGGACTGATATTCACCGCAGTGTCACAGAGAACCGTTAAAGGTAGCAAGATATTCACAGTACATGTTTCTAGATGGGCAATTGGGTACTGATGAGAGAGCTTAGGGATTTCTATTATTTCATATTCACCACTGTACTTTGAAGTGGGAGACTGTGTTTAATGCCTGATAAACATCTGTAGCCCCCCTGCTAGGGACTACTAGTAGTTAAAGGGTTAAGAACCCTAGAGGGTTAACTGTGTGGGGTCGCACAGAGTTACTTCCCTCCCCATGTGATACAGGGTGACTGTATCCAGTGATAGTGACATCACCACTAGAGTAGATATACTCAGCTAGGAAGATTCTAGACTCAGGTTCCTGGAGGAGTGACAGTGGAGGAGCCTCATTGTAAATTATGTTTAAGTGTATAATAACTGTACTAAGGATGTTTTGTCACCTTTATTGCTTTTAGTTGGGGAACGTGCCCTTTATAGATTGTTCTCTGTCCAGAAGAAGAGCAGGTGAATGTTCAGCAGGGAGTTCTCAGAGAGGAAATTCTGGAGCATAGTTGGATTGGGCCCACTGGAAAATCTATAGTGAGGCTCCGATCTAATAGGTATGGATGAGGTGGACAGTGTACAGAATCACCGGATACGGATCCATGAGGATATAGCGAGTTCCCAACGACAGGTCCTCAGTAACCTCCCTATTTGTTAAGTATAGAAGAATGCACAGTAAAGGGATAGTGATCACTGAAAATAGCGTGTCTCCCAACCAGGGTCAACCAGATTGAGGAAACTATACAAGAGTTTGCCAATCTAACATTACTAAGGGACACACGTATAAGTACCTCCCCAGCGAATGAGTGAGAGCTACCAAGGGGATGAATCCTAAAGAAGACTAAGCACCTCCCTAGTGTAGGAGTGAGAGCTACCAAGGGAAGAATGCAGACAAAAGGGGACAGGGAAATTGGGGAAAACCTTTGCTCAGCTATGGTACAGGTGCAGTGGAGGGAGCGGTGCTCAGCTGAGACAATGTTATCTAAAGACCCACAGAGAGAGAAAAATATCCCACTCTAGCCCCTATGTAGTATATATAATTGGTTGAATCATAAAACTCAATTTTATTGGATATATAAAACAATGTACTCTTAAAAAACGGCGATAAATGAAAATAAGCCGGGTAAACCGGGCCCTAAAAACCTGCTCAGAATAAAGGACTTTATTTTAGTATACAGCCCACCCGCTCCGTGCCACGTTGCAATGACCTATATGTACAGGGAGTTGGGTGCTATAGATAACATGCTGGTAGAGTGCTGCGCCCCAGCAGTAATATTAGACCAATTCCAAGTGTTTGTCACAATTGGCAAGTTACCGCTCGCCGATGACCCCGCACCAGCAATGTTGCCCGGCCAAGGTCACGCTGTGATATACGGACATGGTCCGCGGCAGAGTTAGGCATTAAACCATACCTCCCTAGGACTGAGCACCTCCGCAAATGTTGCTGTCATTAAGGGGGGAGGTACATACCCTGATCAATCTGTGAGGTCAGCGATGGTGTATACGTCCTGTAGGTAATGGTACCAAATCTTGTTATAATGTAACAATAGTAAATAGCTGATATATACGCAACGTACTGGCTGATGGGGGTAAGGTATAGGGGTAATAGTGAGTGCTCAGGTTAAGCAGACCATGTATTAAACTAATTCCCAGTCTCTGTCTGCACTGACAGATTACACTATCCATACATAGGCACCTCTCAGGGGTAACCTGGCTGCGATCACACTGCTGTCTGGGAATAGGATCTGCTGATGAAGTGGGGGGTAAAACCGCAGAACCGCAGCCCTGGGTGATGACACTGAGCACAGTAAATAGTGTATCTTAATATATCAAATTGAAATTTGTGGGGTTGTAGATGTGGTGAATCTGATTGGTCCGTGGACGTCACTCAGCTTCTGGCCAATCAGATCGTGGCTCTCTGACGTCACCGAACTGCCACACACACGCACAAGCACCCGGCCACTGTCCTCTTCACCCAGCTCACCTCCCCATCGGCTCCCCCCCCCCATCACCCCCCACACATCACCCCTCCAGCTCACCTCCCCGCCGGCTCCTCCCAGGGAATCCACCAGGCTCACCCGAGCCCCAGCCAGCAGCAGCATGCGGGTAGTGTCGCCGCCGACACAGCTCCGCGCAGGGGAGGGGGAACCACCGCCGATGACGACACCCGCCTCTGCCCCACCACCCCCCACCCTCTCTCAGCAGCGCCTCACCTCCTCCCCACCCGCTGCCGCTGCCACGGGCGGCTCACCGTGCCTGAAAGCCCCCGCGCCGACGTCCTCCTCCCTCCCTACAACTGCGGCTGTCACGGCCGCCTCACAGCACCCGCGCCTCACCGCCCTTTCCCTTCCCCGGCTCCTACCTGCAGCCTCCGCCGCTGCTTCAGGTATGGGGACAGCAGGGGGGGGGAGACATGCAGGGGGGGGAGAGAACACAACCACTCAGTCACTCACCCACCCAGTCACTCACTCACCCAGTCACTCACTCACCCAGTCACTCACTCACCCAGTGGAGCTGTGAACTGGGGGGGGGGGGCAGCTGTTAACACGGGGGGCCACATTCATGTGCAAGGGGGCCCCGATTGCTGTTAAGGGGGGAGAGAGGGCAATGGAGAGAGACAGAGGGCAATGGAGAGAGAGATGGCAATGGGGAGAGAGAGAGAGGGGGGAGCGGAGACAGAGGGGAAGCAGGAAAATTCAATGCCAGGCAACACCAGGTATATCAGCTAGTCTGATATAAACTACTTAAGAGCCGGGTAAGGAGGGTTACCCATAACCCAGCCTTACACAGGGGTGGGCTGGCCAGGGAGGAAATGTCCCCCTGGGCCGGTCAGATTTGAAAGGCATTGGGCCGCCCAGCTGCACAGAGGAGAGAAGCTGTGTGCGTGCAACTTACATTCCAGCCATCAGGTGGATCTGCAGAGTGCAGCAGCTCCTCCTCTCCCAAGCGTGTTGCTGGTAATTGGAGGTGTATATATATATATATATGATTCTGTGATTTTGTGTCTGTGTGTGTGTGTATAATGGATGCATGGACGGAAGTGTGTGTGTGTGTGTGTGTGTGGTATGGATAGGGTTGCTAGGTGGCTTCTCAAAAATATTGGACACAATTGTGAAAAATGCGGCGTGTTCCAAAGTCGGTGGGGCGGTAAGTTATTTATACATTCTCAGACCGTTACGTAATTTTTTCTAAGTTTCACTCCACGTGTGCACCAATTTGCACTATTTTATATTCTATTTCCTAAAACATTCTGGGAGGGGTTTGGGGATTGAGCCTCCCAGCATTTTTACGAAATAGAATCTGAAATAGTGCAAATTGGTGCACACGTGGAGTGAAACTTAGGAACAAATGACAAAACGGTCACATCATTTATAAATAACATACCTGCAGTCATACAGGGCGAGCTATACTGATCGTAATGCTTCTCTCCCACTACTTCCAATATTATTGCAACACCCCTCATCCTCTCACCCCCCTCATCCTTTCACCCTCCTCTCCCACCATCACCCCTTCCTCCTCCTTTGTCACCCCCCTCCTCGATGTTTGACACCCCTGATGAAGTCGGAACACTGTCTGACGAAACGTATAGGGCATATGTCATCACGCTAGCGCCTATCAGCTGCATGAGAGGATTCCCTGCCACAGGCACTGAGGGACAGGAGAAGTGAGTGAGTACCGAGTCTTGCGCTATATTCTGTTTCACCAGCAGAGTCAAAGTGCGGTAACCAGTTACTAGTCTTGGCAGAGTGCCAGAAAATCAGTTTTCTCTTCAAGAAGCAGTACTAGGTCCCTGCGTAGTGAAAGTACGCTGACGCACCAGGGTTTGGCTGTGTAGCTCCCCCTCACCTCCTTCTCCCACCTCCATTGGGGCTGCCATCATGTGTGAGTGAACACACACAATCATCATTCCAGATCGGTACACATGCGGTCTCCCTGGTTCACAGTTTGGCGGATTTTGCTGTTACCGCTCACGTCTACTAATTTGTGAGATCAAACTGAGTTTTCTTATAAATGCCATCTTTATATCTGGATTTACTGGACTAGAACTCACTACCTCAGCATTACCTCTGGACTCTCACTGGGGATGTTAACTTTTCATATACCACCTGATTATTCTCTCTTAATATAGTTAGTCCCTCTTCAATCGTGTGTCCTTTGGTTTTTATCATCCTTCTCATTTGAATTACAGCTTATGATAGGCCTTACTGTTTTTTAATCATTGGTGTGTGTGTGTTGGCGTGTGCGATGTGCTTGTAGATGGGTTGGGTGTGCTGGTGGGTTGTGTGTGTGTGTTTTATTTTGATATCTCAAATTGGTTTATTAATTTAGGAGCATTATTTGTCTTGTTTTATCAAATTTGTCCTATTTATATTTACTACTGGTAATTTGCACCCTTTTCTTTTGCTATATATATATAAATTAGTGTGTGTGTGTTTATTGTGATTTTGTATGTGTACAGAGCTTTCTTACGCCTTGGCCATGTTTGGCGCTTGCTCGCTCTCGCTTGCTGCCGCTCGCTCTACCAGGAGCTTTTTGCTGTCCTTACAGAGGAGACAGCAAGCGCTTGGGAGGCGGGTATCACTGTGTGTGTGTGTGTCACTTGGTAGCTGTCAGTGTGTGTGTGTCACTGGGGAACATGTGTGTGTGTGTGTGGTGTGTGGGTGTGTGGTGCGTGCGTGCGTGAGTAACGTGTGTGTGTGGTGTGGTGTGGTATATTATTAAATATTTTAAAAATTAAAAAAAAGACTGTGTTGAGAATAATTATTTATTAACATTTGCAACTTTGATAAATATATTCACGCACGACAACGCACGCCACACGCACACGCACACGCACACCCACACACACACACCACACACCACACACACACCACACACACACACACACACACAATCACAAACACACACATACACAACACCACACACACACACACATAACATGATCGGACAGAAGGGACAGGGATCGTGCAGAAGGGGACAGGGATCGGCAGAAGGGGGACAGGGATCGGGGCAGAAGGGGGGCAGGGATCGGGCAGAAGGGGGACATGGATCGGCAAAGGGGGGCAGGGATCGGGCAAAGGGGGGACAGGATGGGCAAGGGCGAGGCAAGGGGGGCAGGGACGGGCAGAAGGGGGACAGACCGTCAGGGGCGGGCCGGGAGCGGCGCGTCACTGGCCGGGGGCGGGCCAGTGACGTCCACGGAGCTGGTGTTCGCCCCTCATTGGCGAACCGCTCACGTACCGGCCTGTCTCGCCGGCAAGCGGGGGAATTTTAAATTCCCCTAAGACTGCGCTTCCGCAGCGCGCGGAAGCGCAGGTGAGCCCCTACTAAGCCCCCCGCTCAATTGGGCGCTGTAAGGGGCTCAGTGCTGAGCGGGAGCGCGCGTCAGCATGCTTCCGCAAGCACGCAGGGAACATGTCCGGGGCCTTATTGTATAGTGTATGGTGCGTGCATCTGCTATGTATGCATCTGTGTATAGTGCATGTATTCGGCGTGCATGCATCTGTGTATGGTGCATGTATCCGGTGTGCATGCGTCTGTATAGTGCATGTATCCGGTGTGCATGCGTCTGTGTGTGGTGCATGTATCCGGCATGCATGCATCTGTGTATGGTGCATGTATCCGGCGTGCATGCATCTTTGTATGGTGCATGTATCCGGCGTGCATGTGTCTGTGTGTGGTGCATGTATCCGACGCGCATGTGTCTGTGTAAGATGCATGTATCCGGTGTGCATGCGTCTGTGTATGGTGCATGTATCTGGTGTGCATGCGTCTGTGTATGGTGCATGTATCCAGCGCGCATGCGTCTGTATATGGTGCATGCGTCTATATGCTGCGCGTATGTTTCTGTGTATGGTGCATGTATCCGGTGTGCACACGTCTGTGTAAGATGCATGTATCCAGTGTGCATGCATATGTACAGGTGCATGTATCCAGCGTGCATGCGTCTGTGTATGGTGCATGTGTCCAGTGTGCATGCGGCTGTTTATGGTGCATGTATCCGGCACGCATGCATCAGTTTATGGTGCATGTATCCGGAGTGCGTGCGTCTGTGCTGGTGTATGTACCCGGCGCGCATGCATCTGTTTAAGATTCATGTATCCTGTGTGCATGCGTCTGTGTATGGTGCATGTATCCGGCATGCGCCTGTTAATGGTGCTTGTACCCAGCGTGCATGCATCTGTGTATGGTCCACGTATATGGCGTGCATGCGTCTGTGTATGATGCATGTATATGGCGTGCATGTGTCTATATGGTACATGTGTCCGGCGTGCATGCGTCTGTGTATGGTGCATGTATCCGGTGTGCAAGTGTCTTTGTGTGGTGTTTTGGCCGCCTGATTATTGGGCCGGTTGGTTGGGTATGCCCCCCCCCCCGGACCAAAATTTGCCAGCCAGTGCCTAGCCATACACAGGGTTACCATCACTCCAGGTTTGACCCAGAGATTACGGGTTTTGGCCACGTATCTCTGCGCTCAGAGTTTACCTACAGTTGTAAATCTCCGGGTGGTGGCTGTATTGGCATCTCCCGGCGTCCTCCCCCCTGCAACTGTTGTCAATATGGCTGCGTGGCGTCAAATGGTGCCGCGTTGCCATGACAACGGGAATGCTACCTGACGTCCCAGCATCACCTGACACCCATTGCCATAAGAATGTGGCATTATGCGGTGCCGAGTTGTCATGGCAACGTGACGTCACATGGGGCATCGGTGACATAAGGCGTCCCGTTGTCGTGGCATCTTGACACCACGTGACGTAGTGACATCACATAGCGTCCCGTTGCGGGCAGCCACATTGACAGCAGTTGCAAGGGGGGGAGATCCCGGGAGGATGTCAGAGGATGCCTGGAGACGCCGCCGCCGCCGCCGCCATACACATAGCTCAGTGTTGTCGCTGCTATGTGGTGTCTATCGCTGCCATCTAGTGGCCTTACTGTCAGCATCCTTCTCCTCAAAGTGACCAGGTGGTCTCTGCCTCATTTGCCGAGCGCTCATATTCTCATTAAACTAATGAGCCTTACAGCCCAAGGACAGGGTGTGACATGTAGAATAATCTCCGGCTGCTTAAAGGCTGTTCCGATCCCTGCGGTCCAGCGCATTCCTTCAGATAAATAGGTCAGTTCCACCTCGCAAACTGTCCCCTTCCATTTGTAATGGTGAAGCGAGCTCCGGTTCACCCAGGACTGGGCAGTGTGAGGAGGAACATGGACTTGAGCATATTTCTCAGACGTGATTCCATAGAGGGGTGAGGAGTTCGGAGCCGCGCTGACGCTGAGGCTCGCCTGCTGAAATCTGCGCGATTTCATGCCCATGCAGGCAAGCCAGCGTGCATGATCGGGAGGCAGAGGGAGGCGGGGCAGTGACGTCGCTGGGCCAATCGCCCGCGATGCAACGACGTCAACGTCACGGCGCCGTGACGTTGACGCTGCTTCGCGCTGGTTGGATGTTTTCATCCGATAGCGCGCTGAAAAACAGCTTGGCTGTCGGCTGAAAAATCGAACACCTCAGCACGCCTGCGG
This sequence comes from Ascaphus truei, assembly GCA_036426205.1. Lineage (NCBI taxonomy): Eukaryota > Metazoa > Chordata > Amphibia > Anura > Ascaphidae > Ascaphus > Ascaphus truei. The sequence continues at coordinate 58,626,310 of CM071574.1, forward strand.
ACGCTCGCGTGAGCCCCCTCTAAAGACATCCTCATTGAGGATGCAGGGGCTCAGCGCGGAGCGTCCGCACGGCTCAGCGCGGCTTTTCCTTCTATGGACTCGGCCTAAGCTTCGTGGGTCAGTGGTGCAGGCCCCTCTGGGAGAAAAGGGATGAACTGTCTCTTTAGGATGGGTACATATTGAGAAACTGCAGTTGACCCTTTAGAGTTTGGTTGAAAATCAAAGTTCACTTTGCAACTACAACAAAGCAAACCGTGTAACCTGTGGACTGTTTACTGACCTTCCCCTATCTGTGCAAATGTTTATCTGCAGATAACAGTCCCCCATGGGGTTAAAGGTTGGTTAGCCCTCAGGGCTGAGCTGCTTATTCTGTGCTGTGGAGGCAGTGATGGGTGCTGTGCGTCAGTCTCTCTCCTGCTCTCCCATCAGAATCCTCTTTCTTCTGGTGATTCTGAGCCTGACTGAAGGTGGGAAGGTTCTGGTGGTCCCACAAGATGGTAGCCACTGGCTGAGCATGCGCAGCTTGGTGGAAAGGTTGAGCCAAAAAGGTCACCATATCGTTCTGGTCATCCCTGAAAACAACCTCTTCTTCAAGGATTTAGAAGATGGTTACGACGTGAGAACGTACTCTGTGCCATACAGCAAAGACTTCATGGACACCCAAATGAAGAATATGAGCCGAGACATATTTGCACATAGTACGTTTCTAAAGAGGATGAAGATCATGCATGAGCGGATAATGAAAGGCCTTACCTTTATACAGACCACATGTGAGTGCTTTCTGCAGAACACCACTCTCATCAGGTACCTGGAGCAGAGCACATTCGATGTGTTGTTAAGTGACCCCGTGTTCCCATGTGGGGAGATAGTAGCTGAACATCTCTCTATTCCTTCTGTTTTCTTCATGCGTGGGACTCCGTGTGGGATGGATCTGGAAGCCTCTCAGTGCCCCAGCCCTCCTTCCTATGTGCCCAGAATATTTACCACATACACAGATCACATGCCCTTCAGTCAGAGAGTGAAGAACCTTATAGTAAAATCCCTGGACTATGCCCTTTGCAGCGCTTTATATTCTCCTTATGCCCGCCTGGCCTCAGATTTCCTAAAGAGGGAAATCACAACCATGGATCTGTTTAGCCGGGCTTCCATCTGGCTCATGAGATATGATTTCGTGTTTGAGTTCCCCAGACCTGTGATGCCCAACATGGTCTTCATCGGAGGCATCAACTGTGCCAACAGGAAGACTCTGACCCAGGTAGGTGCTTTGTTTAGTGCTTTTGTTTTGCAGCTAACAAAGAGGAAATTAAACGGTTTGTGCCCCTGCTATATATTTATTTATTATTTATTTATAAAATATTTTACCAGGAAGTAATACATTGAGAGTTACCTCTCGTTTTCAAGTATGTCCTGGGCACAGAGTAAAACAAATAATACATGGTTACAAGTACAGTTACATAATGTGCAGGGTATACATTATATACAAGACATTGCGTGCACAGTTAAAGAAAATATATATTATGAGCGTATGAAACAGTTACAGACCAGATTAAAGTGTGAGACAGCCTTAGATTTGAAAGAACTTAAACTGGTGGTGGATGTGAGAGTCTCTGGTAGGTTGTTCCAGTTTTGGGGTGCACGGAAGGAGAAGGAGGAACGTCCGGATACTTTGCTGAGCCTTTGGACCGTGAATAGTCTTTTGGAGTCTGATCTCAGGTGATAAGTGCTGCAAGTGGTAGGGATGAGAAGCTTGTTCAGGTAGCTGGGTAGCTTGCCCATGAAGAATTTAAAGGCAAGACAGGAAAGGTGAACTTTGCGCCTAGACTCTAGTGATGGCCAATCTAGTTCTTTGAGCATTTCGCAGTGATGTGTGTTGTAGTTGCATTGGAGAACAAAACGACAAATTGAATTGTAGAGGGTGTCAAGTTTGCTAAGGTGGGTTTGAGGAGCCGAGCCATATACTATGTCTCCATAGTCAATAATTGGCATTAGCATCTGCTGTACGATACGCTTTCTGACCAGGAGACTTAGGGAGGATTTGTTCCTGTAAAGTACCCCTAGTTTGGCATAGGTCTTGGTTGTCAGGGTATCAATGTGCATCCTGAATGTTAAGTGGGAGTCAAACCATAAGCCCAGGTATTTAAAACTAGTGACAGGTGTTAGGGTTGGTGTTGCGTTGGTTCTACTGGAGCTCAGTCACTGGAAGACTTTCAAATTTAGTCTGGTCCCAAATACCATTGTTTCAGTCTTGTCAGTGTTTAAAAACAGTTTGTTTTGGGAAATCCAATTTTCGAGTCTCAAAAAGTCAGACTGAAGTATGTGTTGAAGGTCAGAGAGGCTATGGCTGTGTGCATATAGGATTGTGTCATCTGCATACATGTGTATTGAGGCTTCCTTACAAGCTGTGGGAAGATCATTAATGAACACTGAGAAGAGTAGGGGCCCCAGAATAGAGCCTTGCGGGACACCACAGGTGATATCCAGGGGGTTGGAGTTAGAGCCTGAGATGGACGCATGTTGGGATCTTCCTGATAGGTAGGACTGAAACCAGTTTAAAGCATGTTTCCCTATTCCAGAGCTCTGGAGTTTGTTAAGCAGGATAGCATGATCAACTATGTCAAAAGCCTTTGCAAAATCTAGGAATACTGCACCAGTGAGTTGTCCCCGTTCCATTCCACACTGGATTTCATTGCAAACTTTTAGCAGGGTAGTTACGGTGGAGTGTTTGGGACGAAACCCAGATTGGAATTGGCTAGGGAAATTTGTCTTGGTATAGAAATCGCTTAATTGGGAGTGGACACATTTTTCCATGACTTTGGATAGAATTGGGAGAAGTGAGATTGGCCTGTAGTTTGAGACAATGTTTTTGTCCCCACTTTTGAAGATTGGGACAACTCTGGCAGTTTTCCAGGTCTTAGGGATATGGCCTGCAGACAGGATAGAGTTTACTATGGACGCAATTGGTTTGGCAATGGCTGGGGCACCAAGTCGTAGGAACCTAGATTGTAGTAAGTCGGGTCCACATTGGCTGCTTAGTTTTAGTTTGAGCAGCGCTTGTATAATCTCCTCTTCAGGTACTGGGCCAAATTGAAAATTGTGGGCAGTGTTGGGAGGGGGTGGGACTGTAGGGGTACTCCCAGGATGAGATACAGGTTTGTGGTTTGGGCTGCGTTTCGCTAATAAGTTAGTGGCACACCCCACAAAGTAATCATTGAATGCATTTGCAATGTCAGTGGGGTTTGTCAGAGTAATATCCCCCTTAGTGATATTACTTGGTTGTTGATGGTTAGGAGGCTGGAATATATTGTTGATAACCTTCCAGAAGTTAGCTGGGTTTGATGTGTTCTGCTGGAGATTGTCAGAGTAATATTGTACTTTTGCGTGCCTTGTTTGCCTTGTGCACATGTTCCGCATGCATCTGTAGTGATTGAGATCCTTGGTAGTGCCAGTTACTTTGTAGCTTTTCCACAAGGCATCCCTGAACTGGTAGAGTGCTATAAGGTCAGGTGTAACCCATGGAAGGTGGGCCCCCCGTACCCTTATTCTGCGTAGTGGAGCATGGGTATCGCAGAGTTTTAAGAACTCTGATTGGAAATAGTCAAGCGCAGAATCAGGGTCGGGAATTAAATCGATTCTGTGCCATGGGCAGTTGGTAAGGTCATCCAGAAACTGTTGTGGGTTAAAGTTTTTAAATGTTCTAGTGAGGAGAACTTTAGGGCTTGAATGGGGCGGTTTAATTTTTCTTACACAGTACACTATTGCATGGTCACTGAAAATATCAGGAAGGATGCCAGAGGATTGGATTCTGCTGAGGTTTGAGGAGAGAATCCAGTCTAGCAAGGAATGGTTATGCGATTTCAGGTTTATCCGTGTGGGTTGGGAAATGAGTTGCGATAGGTTAAGTGACTTGAGTTGTATCTGGATTTTGTGGTTTTTAGGGTCAAGCCAATTGAAGTTGAAATCCCCAAGAATTAGCAGCTCACTCTTCTCATTCAGAGAGGAAATGGAGCCAAGAAATTGGGTGATATCAGTCAGGGATTGTAGAGGGGCTTTAGGGGGGCGGTAGATGCCAGCAAGCAAGATGGGCTTAGAAAAGGGGAGGCAGATTTTGCCAACTAGAATTTCAAAAGAGGGTGGGCTTGGTGGGCAATTTAACAGTGTAAATTGTAAGTTGTCTGCAATATAAAATAACACCCCTCCTCCCCTCTTTGACCTATCTCTCCTAAAAATGGAGTATCCCTGAATGGCAATATTTGCATCAGGGGTTTTAGGGGATAGCCATGTTTCTGTAAGAACGATGGCTTTGGGTTTATGCATAAGGCACATGCCCTATGTTCGTCCAGTTTGGGCAGCAGGCTCCGGATGTTTATATGGGCGACAGATAGCCCTTTTTGGAATTTAAAGGTGGAATTCTCAGGGGCATGGGACAGAGCTGAAATGGGAGGACCTGGGTTAGGTTCAATATCACCTGCTAAAGAGAGTAACAGTATGAGTAGAAATTTGGGTAGTGGTTTGCAAGTTGTAAATTTGTGGTGTTTGCCATTTGAGTGAGCAGTGGTTGGTGTGCTGGTTTTTAGAGTTCTCCACCAACATTCAGTAGATAGTGCAAGGCTTCTGAGTAGTCCAGGGTGTATGGTGATGTTGGGTGTCGGCCCGGATGCCCAGTAGACTGAATGTGATTCTACTACACAGGCTGGGTACAAATACTTCAGACAGATGTGAAGCCTGCTATTCGACACCTTACAGAGACTGATACCGATCAATCGTTTGCACAACCACCAGGAAGGCCATCAAGTTGTCACAACCAGTAGATCAGTCCCATTAAGAGAACCCTGAGCACAGGGACAACCTTCTGCTGTCTGAGAACATGAGTCTGCAGAACGGCTGTGGTCTCCCAGTAGCATTTACCTCTCTGATTCTCTGCCTGGGGTGTCTCAGCCTGGCTGGCGCTGGGAAGCTGTTGGTGATACCCCTGGACGGCAACAATTGGCTAACCATGCAGCTTTTAGTAGACAGTTTGGGGCAGAGGGAGCATCAGTTTGTGGTGTTGGTGCCACGTAGCAACCTCCGTGTACATCCTTCAGGGAACTACATCTTGAAGACATACCATGTGCCTTATACAAGGAGCAGCTGGATGGGCACATGAAAGAATCCAACCTCCAGCTGTTTGCAAAGCGCCCGCTGCTGGACAGAATCTTGAAAACCTATGAAAAAATCACCAGCATCACTAGCCTACTGTTCTCCACGTGCCAGCACCTTCTGCACAATGAGGAGCTCACGCGCCAGCTGCAGGAGGTGACATTTGATGCCATCCTCATGGATCCGCTCTTTCCATGCGGCAGATTGTGGCAAAGTATCTCGCTATTCTCTTCCGTGTACTTTGTCCGTGGCCTTCTGTGTGGCATTGACCACCTGGCCACTGGGTGTCCAAATCCCCTGCTCAATGTCCCCAGATATTACACCATGTACATTGATCACATGACTTTTCCCTAAAGGCTGATAATGTGCTGGTTTGGCTATCTGATGTCTTGCCCTGTACGTCTCTCTAGGCTCCTTATGGGCACCTGGCCTCAGAGTTCCTGCAGAAATAAGCGACCACCCTGCAGCTCTGCAGTCGAGCATCACCTGGCTCCTGAAATATGATTTTGTCTTTGAGTTCCCCAGGCCATTAATGCCTAACATGGTCCTTATTGGGGGTATCAACTGTGTTGACACAAAGCCCATAGCTCAGGTAGGTGCACAATGAATATCAGTATAACATACAGTAGGGACATATGGCCTATTATGTCTGTCATTTTTAATACAGATTAACAGAGTAATAGGTACACATGTCTCATTGCGTCTTACATTCTCACAGCAGTGTAACAAAGTAACTGATACATGGATGAAAACATCACACGGAGTCTGCCTTTTCCACTCAGGGTGACACAGAAACTAGAGGTTTAGTATTTATGGCGTTCACCTCCCATAGACAGTGACATAAAGGAAATTTGTAATGTGTATTCCAGGAGTGGCGAACTCCAGTCCTCAAAGGCCAACAGGTCAGGTTTTTAAGGATATACCTGCTTCATCTCAGGTGGCTCAATCAGTGGCTCAGTCATTCACTGAGCCACCTGTGCTGAAGCAGGGATATCCTTAAACCTGACCTGCAGGTGGCCCTTGGAGGACTGGAGTTGGCCATCCCTGATGTATTCAGATGTTATTGTCTATTACAGTATATGGTTCTGCAGAAGTAAAACAAATTGTGTTTAATTAATCTCGACAGTGCTGAAATTCCAACTGAAATGTTACATAATTACATAGAAGATGAGGTTGAAAAAAGACGTACGTCCATCAAGTTTAACCTATGCTCAATTTAGACAACAGATACTTTATCCTATATCTATACTTACTTATTGATCCAGAGGAAGGCAAACAAAAAACCCCAGTGACATATCATCCAATGATATCTCATAAGGGGAAAAATAAATTCCTTCCTGACTCTAAGAAATGGCAATCGGATTACTCCCTGGATCAACATCCTTCTCATGTATACTTATTTGGTATATCTCTGTATACCTTTCCTTTCTAAAAAGATGTCCAACCTTTTCTTGAACAAATCTATTGTATCTGCCATCACAGTCCCCATGGGTAATGAATTCCACATTGTAACTGCCCTTGTCGAATGCTGAACCCTCGTCCAGGTATCTGGCAAATGCTATTTTAAATGCATAAGTGAAACATCACAAGTACGCTGATATTATTTGATTAGATTGATTTACAAGCAGGTCATTTTAACCCATTTGGTGCCAGTAAGCAGCACAACACTCCACATTAGTTATATAACCCCACCATTGTTTTACTATGGAAGATTTCATGTGCTGGGCCTAGAGTATTTGTGGTGGGCACGGGTGGGAACATTATGGTCCGGAATCACGGCCGTTTCACTGCGACCAAATGACCACCGGCATTCGGCGGCAGATGGAACCGGCGGCCACTTCTACAATAAGGTACATTTTAGGGTAGGTGGTTAACTTAAGTTTTAGGGTAGGCAGTAGCATTGGTATTACGTGTTATAAGGTTACGGGTTAAGATTAGTGGCGCATCGTCTGGTGGCGACAGGGTCTGACCCGAGGTGAGTTGTGACCAAGTGCCGGCAGACATGTGGTTGCCGCCATTGAGTCCGTTATGGTCAGCTTATGGGTTACGCGCATTGAGCGCTTGCTTGGTTGCGGTTGCTTGGTACTCTGGCAGTGACGGGTATTAAAAGGTATTAAACTCAGCGAGCTGGACGACTTCCAGCTGGGTCACGAGAGGAGAAAAACTTGATTATTGGGAACTTTTCTTCTGCATTTGGAATCAGGGAGACGATTCTAGTAGTCAACGCATGTTACATTTTTACTCATCGAATTATATATCTCTTTTTAAATGGCCTAGCACGGACGCCACAGCTAAGGAGCAGAGACCTCAGGACGCGCTCATTCTCTCTGTACTGCTGTCTCCCTTGCAGGAGTTTGAGAAGCTGGTGAACAGCTCCGGAGAACACGGCTTTGTGGTCTTCTCTCTGGGATCCATGGTGTCCGAGATTCCTATTAACAAGGCCATGGATATTGCAGAGGCTTTTGGATCCATCCCTCAAACGGTAGGAAAACTATTTCTGTATGAGCGACTGGTTGGGGGAGGAGCTCGCTCAGGAAGAAGAGTTTAGGCAGCTCTGTCTGTTCTGGAGAGAAGTATGATAATATATATATATAATATATAATATATATATATTATATATTATTAGCTGAGAGACCCGGCGTTGCCCGGTGTAATGTTCCTGCTCCTCTTCTCTCTCCCCCTCCTCTCTTCCCCTGCCTCCCCCTTCCTCTCTTCCCCCCTCTCCCTCCTTCCCCCCTCTCCCCTCTTGCTCTCTTCCCCCCTCCCCCTCTCTCTTCCCCTGTCTCCCCCTACCTCTCTCTCCTCCTCCCCTCTCTCTCTCTTCCCCCCCCTCCCTCTCTCTCTCCTTCCCCTGTCTCCCCCATCTCTGTTTGTCCCCCATTCCCCCCCCTTTCCAGCTCCGTTCCCCCCCTCCTTTACAGCTTCATGCAGTGTGTGTGTGCGTCAGTCAGTGTGTGTGTGTGTGTGCGTCAGTCAGTGTGTGTGCGTCAGTCAGTGTTTGTGTGTGCGTCAGTCAGTGTGTGTATGTGCGTCAGTCAGTGTGTGTGTATGCGTCAGTCAGTGTGCGTCAGTCCGTGTGTGTGTGTGCGTTAGTCCGTGTGTGTGTGTGCGTCAGTCTGTCTGTGTGTGTGTGCGCGTCAGTTAGTGGGTTTGTGTGTGTGCGCACGCGCCAGTCTGTGTGTGTGTGTGCGTCAGTCTGTGTGTGCGCGTCAGTCTGTGTGTGCGCGTTAGTCTGTGTGTGTGTGCGCGTCATTCAATGTGTTTGTGTGTGCGGCAGTCAGTGTGTGTTTTTGTCTGTCAGTCTGTGTTTGTGTGTCAGTCAGTGTGTGTGTGTTTCTGACAGGCAGTTCGTGTTGCAGTTCGTGTGTCAGTCAGTTTGTTGTTGTGTGCCCCCCCCCTCTGCTTTTTCCTCTGCCCTGCCGCGAAGGGGGGGTGGGGGGTGGTTGTTGATAGCTGCTCACGCTCCCGGCTACCCGGCCTGGCCGCTGGTCGAGGGGGTGTCGATACCTGCTGGCGCCACCTCGGCCGCTCCCGGCCGCGGGGGGGGGGGGGGGGGGGGAGGGAAATGATGAGGTACCTGGCTGCTGGCGCTCCCGGCGGTAATATGTGAGGCGGCGGCGTGTGAGAGGCAGTGGCGTCGGTTACTCAGCGGGAGGCGGCGGGAGTTTTGCGGGCGGGAGGCGGTGTGTCGAGAGGTGAGGTGGAGGAGGGGGGGCGTTTGAGGTGAGGCTGTGGCGCCGAGGAGCGGGCGCCGCTGGCCGTGGGTAGCGGTGCAGAGGCTGGGGTTTGCTGTGGGTGTGGGGGGGACCAATCTGATTGGGCAGAGGGTGAGTGACAGACCAACTGACCAATCAGATTGGCCTTTGGGACAGTACATACAACGTTTAAAAAAAAATTATATATATATTTTTTTTTTTTTAAGTTGTAACATGTTTCTTGGGCCTGTATTCTATACAAATGTTTATATCTGCATATTTAATATCCAAAATTAAATAATGTAAATGCCAGGACTGGACAATAATATAAACCTTTTGGTTTTTTTTTTGTAGGAGCCAGACAGAATTTTTAGGAGCCAGATTTTTGTTAACCAATAGGAGATGGAGGGTAACTGTTCCCTCCTCCCCCTGTCAGCAGCTCTGCATGTCAGAGTGTGTGTGTGTGTGTGTGTGTCAGTGTGTATCTGTGCCACACACTAACTGCCAGAACTCCTCCCCCTACCCCTGCCGTGTTATGAGGTGAAAGCAGGGAGTACCCACTCCAACCACCTCCCCCATCCCCCGCAGGCCAAAGTGGCACAGCTGTGGCTGACCTGACAGTTACCGCCGCGACCAGCAACAGCCAACCCCATTAAGCTTCGCGGTTGCACCAGCAGAGCATGGTGGCAGGTTGTGGAGGTGATTGACAGGTCAGTCAATGCTGCCCCACAGCACGGAGACCAAATTGTCGGCGCCCCGGTGATGAGGCCCCCCGGAGTTTTCCCATTCCTGGTATACGCGCAAAGATCTAGTGATCAAGAATTGCAGCTGCTCAGTGGAATGAGCTTCACAGAGAGGGGACCTCCTTACATAAGGCTCAGAGACACATGGGTGCTCGGTCTGCAGTGACACTCTGTCCTCTCCCTCAGGTTATATGGAGACACACAGGGGAGGTGCCCTCAAATCTGGCAGAGAACACCAAACTCGTCAAGTGGCTGCCGCAGAACGACCTGCTGGGTATGTACTTACTGCCCATTTCTATGCAGCACTACCTATGTACACATTGAGGGTTACTCATGAGAGTGCTGATCGGGATGCTAAGGCACTGAAACGTCCATTGGCTTAATTGGCACTATCGAGTCTTGGGTATAACCCCTATAACCTCTATGGTATCATGTCCCTGAAGAACTTGTATTCTAGTTTAGAGGGAAAGGAAATGTATGTGGGCTGGTGGGGGGGGGGGGGGGGGGGGGAAACCATTGCGCTGCCATTTTTAAAGCTGCCGCATGTTTGGGACAACTGCTTTGTGTAACAGCTGTGCGGGGCACGAAGTGTATCGCGCCATTCTGATGATATTGTGCGTGTTTTCCAGCTCACCCCAAAGCTCGCGCGTTCATCACCCATGCCGGGTCACACGGAATCTACGAGGGGATCTGCAACGCTGTCCCCATGGTGATGCTGCCCTTGTTTGGGGACCAGATGGACAACGCAAAACGGATTGAGTCCCGAGGGGCCGGAGTGTCGCTCAATGTCCTAGACATGACCCCTGAGGACATTAGCAACGCGCTGACAACTGTGATATCTGATCCAAGGTCAGTGCAGTGTCCTGAGGGTGGAATTCCACCTCTGCATAAAGTAGTCTTCTGCAGAACTTACAAATAAACAATGCAGCAAAATCTGAAGTCAGGTCACCCTACATTACATAGACACCCACATCTGTCTGAGCCTGTCATCTGCAGTCATGAGATCAACCTACATTATATATAAATCAGGAGCGTCTTAGCCTGTCCCTGATCACCTGAAGTCAGGAGGCCACCCTACATTAAATAGAAACCCTGATCATCTGCAGTCTTGAGGTTCAACCTGTATACAAATCAGGACTGTCCGAGTCTCTCCCTTTAACCTTCGTGATCACTCCACCACTGATGATGGAAGAGTTGGGTCTTCCCTTCCTCTTCCTGATGGCGTTCTGCGCTACACAGGAGCACACAACACCATCTCCGCTACAAAAACTAGCAATAAGATGACAACGTAACTACCACGTGATGAGGCCCTTAGAGTGCCAGACCCCATAACGTAGGAGCTACAGTCACAGGCCACTGAGCTGTAGTCAGCTGGTCACTCTTCATTCGATATAAACCCTAGACTGTCCCCTATTTTAGGGAGTATTTATTGGTGACCTCGCTCACCCCTTTAGCAGCTCCCCTGACTCTGCCTGGTCTGTGTCTTGCAGTTACAAGGAGAACATCCAGCGTCTGTCTGCCTTGCACCTGGACAGACCCATCCACCCCCTCGACCTCGCTGTGCACTGGGTGGAGTTTGTGATGAGACACAAGGGTGCCCCCCACCTGCGCCCGGCAGCGCACGAGCTGAACTGGATCCAGTACCACTCTCTGGACGTCATCGGCTTCTTCCTGGCAGTGCTGCTCCTCACACTCTTCGCCACGGTGAAGTGCTGCTCCTCCTTCTACCGACGCTGCTGCGGCCACAGATCGGGACAAAAAACAAAGTTGAAATCCCAGTAGGACAATGTCCTCTGTCGCCGGCAAATCGGAGGGGAGTTAGCTTGCACCCGGTCCCTCTAATCCTTTCAGTGCCTTTGTGGCCACTGTGGCAATGAAGGGGTTAAGGCTGGATCAGTCCCACAGAATATAACCCTGTCAGTGCTGGGAATTCATGCAACACAGAGCTTTGGACAAGCTGCAAATATAAACGTTAGTCATTATTAAGGATTCATGGTCAGAACTCGAATCCAATCCCCCCCCCCCCCCATCCCTGTACTGCAAGAGCGGCCAACGCCAGTCCTCAAAAGCCACCAACCGGTCAGGTTTCCAGGATATCCCAGCATGCAGTCATTGACTGAGCCACCTGTGCTGAAGCAGGGATATCCTGAAAACCTGACCGGTTGGTGGCCCTTGAGGACTGGAGTTGGCCGCTCCTGCCCTGCTGTATGGAAGCCGTGGCTGCTTTCAAACACCCACAGAAGGAAGCAGCTTCAGCAGAGAAGGGGTTAATTATGCCCATACATTTCCTACTTTGGTGCGGTGAAGGCTTTGGGTGTCCCACATAATCCCTCTTTAGAAGGCCACACAGACTCACTGCAGGCAGCTGACAGAGTGACTGACCTGTGCTCTCCAGCCACCAATCCCTGAACTATCCCTTTATGTAGGAATGCAGCCTGAAAAACACTGCCATTGAATGCCTTGCAGGCTCCTTTTCTACCAAAAGGGTTAATGTGTTGGCTTTGTCCAAAGCCTTCTGGTTGGCTGCTCCTAGGAATTCTGAGCCAATCAGAAGGCTTGCTCCCCCCCCCCCCTTCTCTATCAGTCCTGCAATAACCTGAGAAAGTAGATAACAGATCACATAGGGATCAACAGCAGGGATTCCAGAGCCGAGAGGGAAAGGACTTTGTGTTTGAGATTTTTAATTAAATAAAAAAAATGAAACACTCGGATTCTGGGCTGTGTTTTCTGCACAGTTGGGGGCTTGTGAATGACTGTGTATTTCTGTCTTGCATGAAGATTTTAGTGCTGAATGGTAGCACAAACCTTAATAACACTTGTGGGGTATTTATCAAGGTCATTATAAGGTTGCTTCCATATGAATAGAATTAAACATCTGTGTGTCCCCCCAAAAATGACTGGTACAGTACATAGCAATCTAGGTTTTTTTAACTTCATTTTTAACATATTACGGAAGCAGGGGGAGCTGAACGCCATTAATTTCAGCACCGCTAGGCCCCTGCTTGCAGAGATACTTCCCTCTGTCTGTGGTGCCAGTAGCCCGCCCATACAGGAACTTTAAACTCCAGTTAGCTGTCAGGGAGGCTACCGGCACCCACTGCAGAGGTAAGTATCTCTGGAAGCAGGGGGTCCTGGGAGCTGAAATTAATGGGGTTCAGCTCCGGAGACCCCCTGCTACAACCCTGTGTAAAAAAAACACAAAAAAAACAGCATTAACACCCTCTCCCCCCTACACACCCTCCTGTCCCCCCCCCCTTTTTTTTATTTCCCGATTTTATTTTGATGGATTGACTTGGCAAGGAATATGGGTACGAAGATGCTCCGCCATCTGTCACAGAGTGATCCTGTAACTATGTATTGTTACATCTTTGCAAGGACCCAATAAAATTGAAGTTACAAAAAAAAAAAAAAAAAACCCCAGCCTGAATAGCTCCTTTAAGTAAACCTGGTTTAACTTGGACAATTTTAATGCCATTTTGATGTTTATATACAATTTTTATTCTTGTACACACCATTTAACAACTGTGTCACAGGCAGCACTGCTGCTATTTTAAAAAGCTGTTTGCACCAATATACCAAACGAAAAACCATATTTTGAGGCTTACCGCACACATATATTGTGGAGGGGGGGGGGGTGATGGCCCCTTCTGCTTCTGATAGGCTCTGGCTCTTGAGCCCCGCCCTCTCTCTAGCAGTGAACCAATTGTATCTAGTAACTGCCTAGTCAATCATATTCCAGGACTACATTGCCCATAATGCTGTGCAAGAACTGAATTAAATAACCCGGAGCAAGCGATTGATCACAGGAGAACAGATCAATCTGCAGCTTAGCTAATCACTTAACAGTGTGCAGATTGTATTGATGCGCATATTGAATGGGAAATATATATTTATATATTTTAACCAGCAGCTTGTACTGAAGCTTTAATAACACAAATTATATTTGCAACACTTAAAACAGGGACACTTACTACTTTGAACAATTTATATTATATTTTTTTTATACTTAGATCTTTCTTGATATATTATATCAATATAAATACTTCAGTATTGGGCGATACCTTTTCTATTTGAACTAACAATTGATATTATAACACAACCTTGTGAGAGTTCGTCTCTCTTCCTCAGGTTGCGACAATACTGGTTTACAAGAGATTGCATCAGTGTAATTCCATATATGAAACATTTAGGTGGGAAGTGTTTTTTTTTTACAGCTGGCTCTTGGAGGATTAGTATCTTCTACTTCATGTGAATATAGCACATCAAACTCACACCACTCAAGGTTGGCAAAGTCAACCAATTCCATTGTTTAGCCAATAGTCCACCTCGTGGTCAATATTTAATTGCATGGACCCTTAAAACTGCTGGCAGTGCTACAATGTAACACTAGATGGTGCTGTAGCCGCACGTTCAGGTTTGTGCACAGAAACACGTTCACTGGCAGACTGCGCTGGGGTCTCTCCGTCTCACACTGTGTGTCGGATCCGGGTCTTGCAGAGACATTGTTCTTCTAGCACCTTGTTTACAAGCACCTTGCGTTTTCCCTTCCTCTCTCGGCTGTGCTTGTCTGATAAAAAATGCACCCGCCCCACCTCTGCAGGAAACCCCTGCACTAAAGACGGCGAATACGAACCATTTCCCTCTTTATCGTAAAACCTCAGACCCCATTTGACTTTGTTTCATATTCAATATAGCCTTATGTCTAAGGCCTCGTTCAGGGTGCTGGCTTCGGAGGGAGGGCGTGCTGCCGTGCGTGCTGCCGTGAGAAACAAAGTATTCAATTTGAATACTGGTTTTCAGGGTAGCAACTGCACTGTCTCCGAAGCCAGGAGTTGAAGCTGGCTACAGTTTCAATAAACGAAAATTTCGTTTTTTGGAGCTGCAGCAGCGTCACAGGGACCAAGGCAGCCAATGAAATCATTCTTCAGAATGATTTCATGACTGCAACTTGGATACTTACCCTGCTGTGTGTAACCCCGCCCCCTCCCCAACGCTGAAAAGTCTGCTGGGGGATAAACACACGTCGCCCAGCAAACTGCAGCACTGCCTCCCTCACGCCCTCCCTCCGAGTCCTGCAGCTGGCACCCTGAACGAGGCCTAATTCCCTTACAGTATTCGCATGTACCACCTCTGCTGGAAAGCTATCCCACGCATCCACCACCCTTTCCATGAAACACGTCCTCACGTTTCCGTTGACCCTGCCACCCTGCAGTTTCTAAGCACAAGCCCTGGGTCCAACACGGTACATATCGTACCTACATACCGTACCTACCTACATACCGTACCTACAGTCCCATACATACATACTGCACCTACCGTCCCATACATACCGCACGCACATACCGTACATACATACATAAAAAAAAATTCCCTCCCTCTCATCCCTTCTTAACACAATCTGATATAAACATACAAAAAGAGGAGCGCAGAGAAAGAACTTGGTTAGATTAAAATTCCTTTATAACACAATGTAGTACATCAAGTACTTACATATATTAAAATGATATTGCCGCATCGCTGGCATCCCTCCCCGCATCACAGGCTTGCTGAAAAAAATGCAGGACCCCGGGTCACTTCCTGGGTCCGCGCTCCGCTCTCACTAGAGCACCATGTAACTGTTTCATACGCTCATAATATATATTTCTTTAACTGTGCATGCAATGTCTTGTATATAATGTATACCTTGTTCATTTATGTAACTGTATTTGTAACCATGTATTATTTTGTTTTACTCTGTGCCCAGGACATACTTGAAAACGAGAGGTAACTCTCAATGTATTACTTCCTGGTAAAATATTTTATAAATAAATAAATAAAATAAATAAATAAATGCGGTTACGTGGCCAGAGGCAGCCGAACTACACCAGTGTGCACCGCGGGCCGTCTGAGTCTCGCGAGAGCTGCTGCCTCGCCAGAGCAGCGCTGCCACCGACTCACTGCGAGCGGTGAGAAGAATCGCAGTGTCCCGCCGGGTGATCTCACCACGTCCTGCACTGGGACACGGACACAGCCTAATTCCCGCTACGCGTTTCGCGTTTTTTCACGCTTCGTCAGGAGTAGTTTCATTGCATGCTGGGAACTGTTCCCTTTGTATGGACAGAAATCTTCCTATTGGCCCAAACATTAAGACTGATAATACAGCCATTGGACAATTACTCCCATTAACACATATAACATTAATTAACAACACTAACACATCTACAAAGAACATATTGCATATTATAAACACATTAAAGCAATAAAATGAAGAAAAAAAAAGCTAGGTACTCAGGAAAAGTGATAAGGAAATAAATTCCTATTAGAAACAGTATTTCCTATTATTAAATCTATCAATCATATCTGTACCTAGCCTACACCATACATATTCTACCCTATTTTAAATATTTGAAAACCCCGTAAAAGTTAAAAACCATAATTAAAAAAAAAAAAAAACTTTGTATTTTCAAGATCTTAACCTAAAGATGCCCGACAGAGACCCAAATGAGAGAGAACAGTTGATATTCCCACGATTCCCCCCCCCCTCTCATTTTATTCCAAAACGGGTTGAGCCCCAGTTGTTCATTCAGTCCCGAGGGGTCCTTCTACATAACGTGTATATCCCAAACTGTTCTCGCTGGAGAAGTTTTAAATCTCTGTCTCCCATCCTAATATCTCTCTTAGCCAATTCTAATCCTCTAACATGCAAACCTGCCACTGACCCACCATGATGGTCAAGGAAGTGCGGAGCCAAATTGTGGACCTTTTTCTATATCTCGACAGAGTTTATCTCCTTTTTGAACAGCAACGATCAGAATGTCGTCCTCAGTAGTGAGATCGGTACCATAGGGATTCATTTTCTTGATCTCCGTTTGGAGGCAGTGGATCGCCGCATTGTAACCAAAACTCATTTTAAACAGGTAAATGTGAATTCCTACCTTGATTTCACAAGTATTCATTCTCTGAAATGGCTCAATAACACACCGTATGGACAATGCCCGAGGATATGAAGGGATTGTTCGGAGCCGTTGGACTGTGAGGAACAAACACAGGTCCTTTAACAGAGATTTCTGGATAAGGGTTACAATGCGGAGGTAATACATAACTCAATGGGGAACAGCAGTTTAAGGCCTGGGAACACATTGTTCATTCCAAAGGATAAAAAGAGAAACTCAGATTTGAATAAAACCCCAATGTTTGTTACAGATTACTGCAAACAGGAAACCAATATAAGGATAACTCTCTAAAGATTGGGAGGTTCTCCTAATGGACCCGATTCTACGACATACCCTACCACCTAAACCCAAGGCAGTCTTTTCAGAAAGGCTAGGAACCTGAAAAGTATACTAGCACCCAGTGCCCTCAAACCACCCAATAATAATTCCCCAGGGAAGCCAATTGGGAATTATCGGTGTGGGAAACGCGTCGTGTGTAAATACATGACGCAAGAGAAAATCTTTAAAGATGGCAGACGGGGGAAAGAATACAAGATTGGTGAATGTATTACCTGTTCTACCAATTTTGTAGTCTGTGTCATTGACTGTCCCTGCAAGAAATATTATGTCGGGAAAACCATTAGACCGTTAAAGGTACGAATTGGGGAGCATGTCAATGGCATTAAGAATGCAAGACGCCGAGAGAGTTTGGAAGAGATATAAGATACGGGGGAGTAAGTTCATTTTAACACTATGGATTCTTCCTATCCAGGAGATCCTTTTAGATGTCCACTTTTGTAGGTCTGATTTTAGGGTCCGGATTAGGTTGGGGTAATTTGCGTCGTATATTTCTTTGACGTTTCTGGTGATGTGGACACCCAGATATTTTATAGATTTGTGTTGCCAGTGAAATTTAAAGTTTAGTTTTAATAATTTTTCTATGTGTCTGGGGAGATTGACATTGAGAGCCTCAGATTTGGACTGATTGATTTTGAAGCCGGAAATTTTAGAAAACCGGTTCAGCAGGTCAAATAGGTTCGGTAGTGAGGTGAGGGGTTTAGTGATCATCAAGAGGATGTCATCTGCGTACAGGGCCGCTTTATGGGTTTGGGAGTATGCGTTTAACCCTGAGATGTCAGGGTTTCCTCTGATTTGCGCCGCCAGTGGTTCGATACAGAGGGCGAATAGGAGGGGTGATAATGGGCAACCCTGTCTCGTACCACTCTTAATTTGGAAGGGCCGAGAGGGGTAGCCTTGATGCACAACCCTGGCGGTGGGGTTAGAGTACAGCGATAAAATCGCGTCACTCACCCGATCTCCAAAGCCAAATGCCGCAAGCGTCTCCTTCAGGTAGGGCCAGTCTATCCTATCGAAAGCCTTTTCGGCGTCCAGACTTAACAACATACTTTGAGCAGTGTCATTAGTGGCCAAATCTATCAGATCTATAAATCGACGGGTATTATCTGCGGCTTGTCTGCCCTTGATAAATCCGACCTGATCTGGATGTATAAGTCTGGGTAGGATAAGACATATTCTATTGGCCAGCAACTTAGCATATATGCTTGAGAGCATACTCTCTCAGTGCCACTCAGATTGAAGGACCTGCACTCACTTCAATCCGACATCTCCAAGTTTATATGGGGAGGTAAAAAACCAAGAGTCAACAAAATCAATATGAAAAGGCCGGTCTTGGCTGGGGGCCTAGCGGTACCCTGCCTGTTATCATATTACAAAGCGGCACAGTTGAGCCAAATTATACAATGGCAGTCGGACCCGAGATCCAAGAGATGGGTCGAATTAGAGAGCGCAGCATGTGAACCTATAGAATTAAGTAATCCATTTTCCTTCCTTTAATCTTCACCCTCCTTTCTCCCCCCACCCCCCATGGGACTCCTACCTCCGTCACTCCCTCCACTTTTTTTAACCGTCACCCCCTGCTCTTTCAATGCTTCCTTGTTTTTTGTATTCCCTCTCCATCCATCATTGCCCTGCAGGCATGTGGGAAGCCGGCTTATGACTTCCTCCTGCATGGAGCTCTCAGATCGGGGACAGTTACCGAGACGTAACCAGGAGCTGCACCCACCGGCCTGGACCGAATGCGTAGCCCCGATCACAAGCGCTGAAGCACCTGACGGGACCCTCATACGGGTCAATTCCATGGAGACCCTGCGATCCGCCGCCTTCAGCACAGGACCAGACAATGTGTTATCTGAGCGAGGGCCCACCCGTAGGCAGGAATGGAGCTGGCGGCATGTCGGACTCCCCTGGGGGTCTGTGTATCGAGCGACCCGGATGCTGCGTGCATTATCTGACTAACAAATGAAGGGGAAATTGTGTCTCGTTTACACAACCTGGTGCGCAGTTCTCAGGGCGATTTTCTATGAAATCCTGTTGTATATTCCGATCTAACCTCGGCAGCGATAACTCTGTCGCGTCCACCGATTTTTTATTGATGCCGACTCGGGTTTTGATTCTCGGCAAACAAGGTGGGTAACAGAGGAAAAAAAAGCTTTTGAAAGCTTGATACACGGCCCCCAGCCCCCCATAGTGCAGCCCAGACTGCTTCATGCTGTGACTCGTGGGGGGGGGGCGAAAAGAAAGGAAGAAGTTAATAGTCTTGATAAATTCGACACGGAGCCAAAGCCACTGACGGGTTTGGTGTTCCGGAGCGGCCCCTCACCCTGGGAAGACTGGATTAACACGAATTGATATGCACATTTTATTAGAAAAACACCAGGAAAATGGAAAAAATCACTTTTTGTTCTTTTCTAAGAACCATTTTTTTTTTTTTTTTTTGCACCTCCAACGCCTGTAAGTTTGTATATACAAAGCGCTGAAATGGCGATCCAGACAACCCGAGTCCAGCCTGCGCGGTCCCTTTCTATAGTGCGCAGGGCGGATCTCGGAATAGTTTTTGTTACCATGTGTTTTTATTCATTTCCTTCGGATAACGGAGCCACGGCGATTGGTGGCTCTTGTGTATATGTATTAAATCTGGGAGCTCTCCTTGCGACTCGCACACACGCTACACCTTCAGTACAAAGGCTCTGGTGGGAAGGGGGGCACGAGACCTGTCTATAGCAATAAATTCTACAGGAGTCGGGGTATTGATAGATAATGACACCCATAACTGGGGACAAGACAGGGTAAACACAACTCCAGCAGAGAACTATGTCCATGAAACCAATGGGCTCTAAATCCCTGACTGCCCGGGCAATGGTTTGGGAAATATGGGCATTCACGTTTTTTTTTTTAATTTAATTTTTTAAGTGTCAGCTCTGCGTCGAGCCATGGTCTAGTTTGTGAGAGGTGGCCTCGTTTTAGTGTGGCACAAAGCAGGGATTCCCGGTGTGACTCTAATGTCCCTAGGTCAACTGGTGTTCGTAGGTGTGCCCCTTTTATACTGTTTGATTAGTGTGTTGTGTGTGTGTGAGACACTGTATTCATTCCATGTGGGGGACTGCCTGCGCTCATCTGGGAATTGGTCCGTTCAGTGTGTTTGAGGTGTTCAGGAAACCTTTGTCCCCGCTGGGCCAATCAGACCCCAGGCTGCGGCGTCTTGAATACTAACCTGCAGTGACGATGCGGTGGGAGCTGGGTGGGAAGTGGTTGTGGGGGCGCTATTGTTTGTCTATATTTTGATGTTTTTTAATTTTCGGACAGATTTCTAAATACCTCGGACTCGTTACCATAACAATCTATAAAGCCTAAGTGAAGAATCAACGGTGGCAAAATCCATTCATTGGAGGTCTCAGGGAGTGGAGGGACGAGCCAGTTGCGGTTGAGGCCACGCCAATGTCCGAGCAGTGTCTGGTTTTAGTTTAAAGCGCATCTGGAAATGTTTCATTGTAAAGATGTCTGGGCTGCTGAAGAGGGAGTTCAGTTGCTTGATTCCTCCTAGAGTCCGGGGTTTGTACTATGACTGCACCCCCTACTAATCTGTGCTGAACCCCCACCACACGGCTATCACTGCACCTCCAGTCGGCGCGGCGGAGCCTCTGCTTTTCCAGTATTGATGGGGGGGTCCTCTCCTCTCGGTCATGCAACCAAATCGCCTGCAGTCTGTTCAGAGAGGTTTGTACTCGGTGGCGGTGGTAGTAAACACCTAGAACGCCCTGTGTATGGGTAGCCCAGTGTCTCTAAGGAAGGGACATGTGAATTCATCAGAGAGCAGCTTTCTCTACAGCGGTGTCTGCTGCTTTATTTTAGGGGGAACCCACCAATTTCGTCCCCATGGAGCCGGTCGTTTCACTTTATTTATTGGTGCTGCAGAAATGTGGACTGACTGTCGTGTGATACTTTTTAGGAGGAGGAACATTAGGGGTTTCATTAGATAAATGATGCGTGTGGTGACCTGGGTGGCAAACGCCAGCCCTCCAGGGCCCAAACAGTCAGGTTTCACCATTATTCCGGCTTCCGCCACAGGTGGCCCAGTCATTCTGACTGAGCCACTGATTTGAGCCACCTGTTGTGAAAGCAGGGACATCCCCAATACTGACCTATGTTGGCCCTTGAGGGACTGGCGTTGGCCACTCTGGCAACAGGGCTTTTCAAGGCCTCCATAGAGCTTTTGTGTAATGCAAAGGGGCAGCGAACGTACACTTGAGGTTGAAATCTCTGCCACTATCATTTAAATCTGTGCAAACCCTAACTCTCATCTCCTAAAAAAAAGCGATGGCAACAACACCACCGCCCCTGGTGGTTTGACAGCGACATACACAAAAGGCACACCGAATTTTCAAAGGTGGAACCCCAATCGTCGAGTTGTAATAGATATTTTTCGCGGTACTTATGGTGGTAAAATGGAACGGGAGCTCTGCAAGATGCAGATCTGCCCCATAACCCCGGGCTTGCTACCTGTGCCGCACCGTGAGCGGAGGACTGAGATCGCGTGACACCTAGGCTTGCACCGCCCTCTCTGCTAGTGTTCCCACTGTGGCACGGCGCTCGTCGAGTTGCTGAAGGAGCCTGACATGGTTGCTGGCAAACGTGTGTGCTTTGTTAAAGCCGCTGTCGCTCGAGGGGGGTGCTCTCAGTTACATTGCGCTATATCTCTCGAGGAAGCGGCTGTTGGAGTGTTTACATGCCCCGAGCCTCCGTGTCAGGATGGGGATGGGGGGGGGGGGGGGGGGACGGCCGTGTGTAAACGTACCAAAAGGGATTACAGAGTTACTTGTCATTTAAGAGTGCGATTTCTCCCAAAGTTTTCAAGAAGAAAAAGTCCTGTGCTTTTCGACACAGCATTTGTTTCTGGTGATAATAAATGACTATTTTGTTGGTGATACAGAGGAAACGTTTGATAAAACGTTCCCGCGAGTAAAGGGTGGAGGACGGCCTAAACTCCAGGGACGTATGCGCGTTCAGAGAGAAGGTGGGAGCACACACTCCAAGGATACGTGCCGCAGAGGGGGAGGTAGGGGGAGGGAACTCATCCCCATCGCGTTACCCTACAGTGTAACTCAACAGCAACTCCAGAAGCTCACTTCCCAGAGATGGAAGAGGGGGGACCCAAAACTCCAGTATGCACAGCGTTCTCCAAGATAGAGAAGGGGGAAGAACGCACAGCACTCCAGGACGGTGCGTCTTGCCCGAAGAGAGAAAGAGGGAGACCCTCACACACTCCAGGAACGTGCTGCGTTCCCCAGAGAGAAGGTGGGGAGACGCTAGCACCATCTCATGTAAGATGTACGTTCCGACAGGTAGAAGGAGGAGCGCAGCATACTCCAGCATGATGAGTTCTGAGAGGGAGAAGGAGGTGGACACATAGGCGTTTAGAGAGGGACGCCACACACTCCAGGACGCTTTCTCCAGAGAAAGGGGTGACGCACACACCCACGGAGCCTTCCAGAGTAGAAGAGGGGGGACGCACACACTCCAGGACGTCCAAATAGGGATGAACTCCGATGCTGTCAGGAGAATGTGGAGACGCACACACTCCTCAGGACTTTTGCTTGCGTTCCCAGAGAGAAGGGGGACGACCCCCCCCGCACACCTCCAAGTCGCTGGCTAGCGTAAGGTGACGCGCAATGAGCATCGCTTTCGAGAGGGTGGGGGGAGCGCACACACTCGCAGGCTTACGCGGTGAATCCCTAGAGAACGTGGTAACACGTCGGGAAGCTTTCGGACAATGAAAACTCAAGGAGCTGAGAGAGGGGGGACGCACACACTACAGGATACGCTTGTTACCAGAGAAGACGGGGGGGGGAACGCACACACTTCCAAGGCGTGTTTAGTCCAGAGGAGCAAGAGGGGAGCACGCGCACACTCCAGGGAGTGGTTCGGTTCCAGAGCAGAAGTGGACGAGTACACTCTTCAAAAAGGCCCGGTCAACCGTAACGTTGCGTTCGCGCAGAGAGATAAGGGGAGACGCTCGCGCACTCACATCGAAGAATGCGAAATGGGGGAAGAGCGGCAGCGACTCACAGGAAGCGTTTATGCGTTCCGCGGAGAGAGGGTGGGAGACGCACACACCCGCAGGACGCGGGTTGCGTTCCCGGAGATAAAATGGGGGTACGCACACAACTCCAGAGCGCTTCAGATACGAGTACCAACCGCGATGATTCGGGAGAAGGGGGAGACGCACACACCTCCAGGAACGTTTTGCGTTTCCCGTAGAGAGGGGGAGACCACGACACTGACAGGAGTGATTGACGTTCACGAAGGGGGAGAATCCAGACTTTGGTTCAGAGAGAAGGGAGGAGACGCTCTGACACTCCGCGTACATGTTATGAAAAATTTAATAAGTTTTAATTACAAAGGTTCACTCTGACCTTCTGTGTAATGTATACATTTTCATCAAGCCTGGAGTGCCTGTCAACTAGAGACTACAGTGTCTGTCTCTGTGTAATAATCTGTCTCTGCTTTAGCTTGTAGATCTGGGCGGGAAGGGACGACTTGTTGCGCTGTGCGATGGTGGTCTATGCCCTCGGGTTAGATTGACGCCTTGAAGTGAGGACATATTCTCATGTGCTGTTTTTGACAATCGTGGGAGCCTGCCAATCATTCATCCTTGAGTCCAAGCTCAGGATACCAGAAAAATGGATTTAACAAATGAGTTCCTTGGCAGTGAACGGGGGTTTAATCCTTTTTGATGTTTTGTTCATTATATATCTTACGGACAGACAACGCCGAGATGTATGTATGGTCTTTATTTATTAGCGCACATTAATGTTCGCAGTGCGCTTAACACTAGTAATACACGTAGGCAAACATATAATAACAAAATAATATATAAATAACATTGGCATGGGTAATAAAAACGCTTCAGACATAAAGTAACATTAAGGAAGAAGGAAAGGCCCTGCTCCTGAAGAGCTGACAGTCTAATTGGAGTAGGGAGAATAGAAACGTAGGAGGGAGTTCTGGTAGTGTCGTCTGCAGGTGGCAAAGCTTATGTTCCATGTGTCCAGTATTATCCACAGTGCTGTGATTCATATGCTAAGCTTAAGCAAGTGGGGTCTAAAGTGGATAGAGGGGGGGTTGCTAGTCGGGTTTGAGGAGGAAGGCATTCGCAGAAGAGAACGGGTGCAGGTCAGTATGGGAGAGGGCATTTAGTAATAAAAGGGGGAGATTAGAAAATGATGACATCCTTGAAAGAGCGCATGGGTCGGGAGATGGTGCAATAGCAGGCGGAGAATTAGGGCGGATGGAATATAGGAGAGGGCAGAAGATGTGAAAGCTTTAAAAGTGAAGAGAAAGAATGGAGTGGTGAATGCGGGATTTGATCAGACGATGAAAGACCAGGATAGGGATTTCATGGGGCAAGATGCTGGAACATGTCTAGGGTAAAGAGTAGGTGATTGCTAGGCACATAGCGGAATATTAGGGATCAGATTGTAGGCGAGGACGGGTGAGAGGCAGGTAAGGCCGGACAGCAGGAGGTTACAGTAAATAAGAGCGGGAGAGAAGGGGCCTGATCTCGAGTTTTAGCAGTGCGAAGAAACAGAGGAAGGGTCGTATCATTAGTGAATATTGCGGAAGGAAAAAAGCGCCAGGTTTATTAGAAAACTGTTGAATGTGAGGGGCGGAATGTGAGAGAGAGAGTCAGTGTGCCACCAGCAGCGTGCTTGGCCTACTGTTGAATATGATCGTACATGTCCAACAGATAATGTGAGATGAAGTAGTAAGCCAGGTTGTGGTAGGAGTAATGAGGAGCTCTGTTTTAACGCCATGTTAAGTTTAAAGTCGGCGGGAATGGGCACATACAGGATGATTATCGCCAAGCGAAAACATCACGAAAACGTTTGGTTTGTAAATAGAGCAGAGGAGTTAAGGTCGTGGGTGTTGAAAAGCAGGTAGTTTTTGTGTTCGTCGTCGCAAAAGCATAGAGGCGATATTTAAACCAAGAGATGTTAGTAGGATACACCTCGAGATGTGGTGTACAGGAGAAAAGAGAAGAGGGTCCCGAGGACGAGCCCGGTGGGTGACCCCCACAGAGAGATAAATTAGAGGAAAGGAGGTTGCAGAAGCAGATCACTGAAAAGTACGCATGGAGAGATGAAGGTATAAATACCAGGATAGAGCTTTTGTTTCCGCATCCAAGCGTATGGTAGAGGAGAGAGAACAACAGAAGTCGGGTGGTCCCCACTGTGTCAAAATGCTTGCAGAGAGGTCGAGGTAATAATGGAGGCGAGAGTGGTAAGCAAAAAAAGCTCTGTCTTTGGCAGCAGGGAGGTTGTCAGTTGTTTGGTATGAGTGGGCTGTTTTCCGGAGTAGGCAGAATGGCGGAAAGCTCAGAAATTATAGAGGTCTAGGAGGATAGGTAGTTGTGAGAAAATGGAGCACGCGAGAGAATCAAGCGTTTCAAGGAGTTTAGAGTGCAAAACGGCAGGAGGGGAGACAGGTCGATAGATTTAGAAAGAAAGAACAGTAGGGGTCAAGCTTGCTGTTTTCGATTAACCTGGTATAGATGTTGCGTCTTGAAGGATAGGATGGTACAGAGTACCAAAGTGGTTGATAAGGAGGAGTTTAAAAAATGTGTGTGGGTAGGAGATATATAGGAGAAGAGGTTTTAAGCATTGGGAGAGAATGGGAGTCAAGAGGGGCAAATGTATATAAAGGAGGCAGGAAGAGGAGATATCTAAAACTGACGCTCCTCTGATACCCCAGAGGAAAATCAAGGAAGCAGGAGGAGAGTTACGGGAACGCGTTTAGGATGGTGGAGGGATGAAACCAAGGTTGGATGTTCTTGCGTAGTGGATTCCCACCTTTTCCTTAAATAGTCCGCAAAGTCCATGCGGTGGTGATCGGATGAAGAAGAAATAATGCAGCTAGAGGTAAGGTATTTGAGTAGAGCGTCCGACCAGTGAAGCGAGTCGTGCTTGGGTTTAGACTTGTGCGTGTTGATTAGTGAAAGAAAGGAGTGTGTTTTATGTTAGGCGTGAGAATAGGGCACCCAGTATGAAACAGGACAACATATAACTTGTAGTGAAGTAAGGATCTGGAGAGTGTGAGACTATCCTGAACGAGAGCTTTACGAGTGAGGAACGACAGCATGCATCGATAGTGGAATTTGGCCAAGGGTTTCTGTGTTTAGGAAGGCTAAGACGAGCATGAGAGAGGAAGCGGGGGAATGGTAGACAAAGAGGAGGATAAGGCAGAGTTTGTAAATTTATCTGACCAGTTAAGTCAGGGATTGTTTTAGATCAGATCTGTAAAGAGGAGAGGGTGAAAGCGTAAAAGTGGACCTCAAAGGCTGGTAGGAAGTAATTAGAGACGCAGTTTTTCTGCAGAACCCGAGGAGGTGTAGATGCGTAAAGTGTGTGGAAAGAGTAAGAAGCGAGTAGATTAGAGAGAATAGAATATGAGGTGGAGGTGAAATGGTTACAGAAGAGGACAGTGGAAATGTGAGAAATATAGAGAAAAAAGTTTTTGTGAACAAACCAGGTCTATGTAGTGGCCATCCATTGGTGGTACTGAGGCTGCAGTTCACTGATTGAACGCCAAAAGAAGAGGTTTAGAGTAAGCGGGAAGCCCAAGTGGAAGAAAGGCGTGTGCATCAGGTTGTTTGGCAATGAAAGTCCCCAAGGAGAACAACAGGGGAGTCTGAGGCAGAGGAAGACAAAGAGAAGCACAGGGATTCAAAAAGTGACAGAGCAAGATAGAGAAGAGGGGTGAGTTGTAGAGGATAGCGTCGGACCGATAAGATGACGCAACCACATGAAGTCGAAGGCAGAGGAGAGTAGATTGGACAAGTGTACCTCAAAAGAGGTAAAGAACGAGAGGAGAGGAATAGGCAAGGGATTCGGTAAGCAAGGCAGAGAGAGGAGGGTCCCACACCTTCCACCCCGCATCAGGGAAGCGATTGAGTTGGTGAGAATAGAAGAAAGTCACCAGATCAGAGTCCAGACAGCACAAATCCAAAGGTGTTAGGAAAGGACTCTCCAATAGCCCGATTACAGAATTCTGACTCCAGCAATCTTACTCGCCAGTCTTCCTCCACTTCAAGAAGGAGAAGATGAAGATTCAATTATGTTAATAATTTATATTCATATTGCAAGATAATTACACGACCATATGGGTATTATATGTCACTAAATTAATACTCCGTGAAGTTTCTAGTGTGTGTGAGTGGTGGTCTGTCTCATCTAGCTGACACCTGTTCACTACTCAGAATGTCAGTGTGTACGTCCATTCTCTCTGACCAAACCAACGCACAACTGTCTCACATATGATAAGTGACAATATCGAGGTGGACTTTCCTCGTGTATCGCATTCAGAATCAGTAAGCTGCAAGCCCTAATCCATCTCTGGCGATCCTAATCTGGTCCACCCCCCCCCCCCCCACGTCTGCACCAGAGGTTGCAAAACTCTTTACGCTAGCAAGTTATATCTCCTGTATGTCCCTATCTGATGAATTAACACTTAACTCTGCGGTGCTGTATCATTTTAACCTTTTCATCCCTTGGACACACCGCCGACCAATTGACATGTCACCGGGTAGCAATGTATATTCAATCGGTAATGGATCAGGCGGAGCAGATGTCTGTAAGAAGGGGTGCGCAAACTCTGATGCTGCGCCCCCTGCATACACCCCTGTTACGTGCCCCCCTCACTTGCCTGTCGCGTCAGCGGGGCATGTACGTGTTGAAATGGCACACGGGCATGTTAACGCGGGGTATCATGCGACGTCAGATGGCCGCGCGATTGCCATGTCAACGAATCCTCTGAAGCCGTCTGAACCAAGGTAAGTTCAGTTACGATGCCTCACGTGATCCCCCGGACATTTAAATTGCCTAATGTCAGCCCGCGAGGACCTACACAGAGATGATGCTCTTTAATATCATTATTAGTGACGCTACCAGTGGGTCTTGAAGGAAATGTACCTTTGTGCAGATGTTGTGTTGTGTGGGGGGGGGGGGTTGATGATTTAGTGAGTAAAGGAATGAGCAAGAGTTGCAATTTTATGTCAAGAAGTGCAAAGTTATGTGACAGGAGTGTCAAAACATCCACAGCAACTATAGAGTAGGGGTGCGCAAAACGTTTTCCCCGTGCTCACCCCTGCCTGCTCTACTCTGTGGTTCGTCCCCGTCCCCCCCCCCCTGCTTGACACGCGTCAAATGACGCCACGTTGCCATGGTAACGTGAACATCACAGACCCCATGGCGTCATTGACGCCATGTACACGGTGGTGTAACGTAATGTGTTATAGGGCCCTTGCACAGTCCCCAAGCTTTCATTTAAATGCCTGGGGAGGAAGGGCGGGCATCCTAAACTGCTGCGCCCCCCAGTGTGTGCACCCCTTCATAGAGGAAAGACCACTGAGTGTTATTTCAGGTGCGTAAATTAGACGCGCGATGCGCGCTCCACTTTATAAAACCACGGTTAAGACCCCACGTGGAATACTGTGTTTTGGTTTCTGGACCCATATCGCATAGAGGAATAATACATTAATTGTGTCAGGTTATTTTTTGAGAACGCGCTGGTAAAGAGATCCCTGATCTCGCTGGTCACAGTTTTCCCTCTGCTCCAATCCTCTCCCGTGATCCACCAGGGAAAAACACCATAAACATACAAAAGAGGAGGCGCAGAGAGAGAACTTGCCTGATTAAAATTCCTTATAAACACGTAATTGAAATGATGCGTCGCCGCATCCCTCCCCGCATTCCACAGGTTGCTGATTAAAATGCAGGACCCCGGGTCATTCTTCTGGTCTGTTTCTGCGCGCTCCGCTATCACTAGGCACCACGTGGTTAGGTTGCCAGAGGCTGCGCGAACTACCCAGTAGTCCCATTGTGCAACCGCGGTGTCATCAAGTTTCGCGGGAGAGCATGCCTCATGGCAGAGCAGCGCTTCCACAGACTCACTGCGAGCGGGGGAAGGATCGCAGTGTCCCGCCGGGATCTCACCTCGTCCTGCACTTGACACGGACACAGCCCAATCACGTACGCGTTTCGGTGTTTTTCAGTTCATCTGGTGTTCTTTGCATGCTGGGAATGTTCCCTTTGTATGCAGAACAGAAACTTACTATTGGCCCAAACATTAAGACTGAATAATACAGCCATTGGACATTACTCCCATTAACACATATAACACTTAGATTTTGCAAAGGCTTTTGATACGGTTTCACACCAGAGGTTGGTGTACAAAAAAAGAAAATTAGATTCAGTAATAATATATGCACCTGGATTGAAAACTGGTTAAAGGACAGACAAACAGAGGGTGTCATAAATGGAACTTTTTCAGGTTGGGCTAAAGCCGTAAGTGGAGTACCTCAGGGATCGGTACTGGGACCCCTGCTTTTTAAACTTGTTATTAATGACCTTGAGGTTGGGATCGAGAGCAAAGTCTCCATCTTTGCTGATGACACTAAGTTGTGTAAGGCAAGCATGTCACAACTAAATGTAACAAGGGCCAAATAAACAAGGTTTAAGTCTAGGTGGGCCGCAAAAAAACAAAACGTACATTTTCATAGAAACGTAGGTTATTTCGAAAAGTGTGTGTGTGTGTGTGTGTGTGTGGTGTGTGTGGTGTGTGTGTGTGTGTGTGTGTGTGGTGTCTCACAAAACTAAAAAAAAACTAAAAAGCCAGATGTGAATGACTTCGAAAACCCATAACCAGTGTCAGGATGCCCTCTTGATTTCCAAAGCCCGCCTGAAGCCTGGAATCTTATGATCAGAGTCATCACTGGTACTATACTGCAGGGGAGGTGTCTACCTCTTCCGATCCTTTTGGTCCCCTGCGTGAAACTTGAGTCAGATCCGGAAGAAAGCAGAATAGGTTATTTCGGTGTAGGTATAGGGCAGTTAGATAAAAACGAGAGACAGAGAGGCAGAGAGAGAGGCAGAGAGAAGAAGAGGCAGAGAGAGAGAGAAGGCAGAGAGAGAGGCGCAGAGAGAGAGAGCTGAGGTGAGAGAGAGGCGCAGAGAGAGAGGCAGAGGCGGAGAGAGGGAGAGAGGAGAGAAGAGAGAGAGAGAGGCACAGGGAAAGGGAACAGGGGCACAGGAAACAGGCACAGGGGCAGAGAACAGGGGCAGAGGGACAGAGGCAAAGGGGCACAGGGACAGAGGCACAGGGACACAGGGGCAGGGACACAGGGGAGGGACACAGGGCAGGGACACAGGGACAAGGACACAGGGACGACAGGGACAAGGGACGGGACACAGGGGCAAGGGACACAGGGACACAGGGGCAGGGAAACAGGCACAGGGACAGGGACAACAGGGACACAGACAGAGGGACAAAGGCACAGAGGGAGAGGCCAGGACAGGGACAGAGACACAGGGACACAGGGACAGGGCACAGGGACGCAGGACAAGGCACAGGGGCCAGGGGCGACAGAGGGACAGGGGCACAGGGACGGGCACAGGGATACAGGCCTCTCTCTCTCTCCCTCTCCCTCTCCTCCGACACTCTCTCTCTCCTCTCTCTTCTCTCTCTCTCTCTCGACACACACACACTCAGAACACACAACACAACACACACCCACACTCAGACACACCACACAATGTAATTTCTCTCCAGAAGGACTTGGGGAATGGGAGACTGGAAACGTGGGCAGGTAAATGGCGAGAGATGAGGTTTAATACAGATAAAGTAAGGTTATGCATTTGGGATACAAGAATAAAAAGGCGACTTACAAATTAAATGGAGATAATATTGGGAAAAATCCTTGATGGAGAAGGATTTAGGAGTGCGTGTAGACAGCAGGCTTGCAATAAGTGCCCAATGTCATGCAGTAGCTGCAAAGGCAAACAAGATCTTATCTTGCATCAAAACGGGACAATGGATGGAAGGGAAGTAAACATAATTATGCCCCTTACAAAGCATTAGTAAGACCACAACTTGAATATGGAGTACAATTTTGGGCCCCAATCCTAAGAAAAAGACATTATGGAACTAGGAGAGGTGCAGAGAAGAGCCAACAATTAATAAAGGGGATGGACATTCTAACTATGAGGAAAGGCTAGCTAAATTAGATTATTTACATTAGAAAGAGAGCGTCTAGAGGGGATTGATAGCTATATACAAATATATCAGGGACAATACAAGGAGCTTTCAAAAGAACTATTCATCCCACGGGCAGTACTAAGGACTCTGGGCCATCCCTTAAGGTTGGAGGAAAGGAACTTTCACCAGCAAACAAAGGAAAGGGTTCTTTACAGTAAGGGCAGTTAACAGGTGGAATCATTACCCATGGAGACTGTGATGGCAGATACATAGATTTGTTCAAAAAAAGGTTGGACATCTTTTTAGATGGGAAAGGTATACAGGGATATACCAAATAAGAATACATGGGAAGGATGTTGATCCAGGATTAATCCGATTGCC
Source organism: Ascaphus truei (assembly GCA_036426205.1). Classification (NCBI taxonomy): domain Eukaryota; kingdom Metazoa; phylum Chordata; class Amphibia; order Anura; family Ascaphidae; genus Ascaphus; species Ascaphus truei. The sequence continues at coordinate 58,657,564 of CM071574.1, forward strand.
CATTCTTGGAGTCAGGAAGGAATTATTTTTCCCTTAATGGGTTTTTTTGTTTGCCTTCCTCTGGATCAATAAGTAAGTATAGATATAGGATAAATCTGTGTCTAAATTTAGCATAGGTTGAACTTGATGGACCTACGTCTTTTTTCAACCTCATCTACTATGTAACATTAATCGACAACACTAACACATCACAAAGAACATATTGCCACTTATAAACACAATTAAAACAATAAAATGAAAAAAAAGCTTAAAAAAAAAAAATAGCTACGTACCCAGGAAAAGTGACGAGGAAAAATCCTATTAGAAACAATACTTCCTATTCATTCTATCAATCATATCTGTACCTAGCTTACACCATAGAAATTCTACCCTATTTTAAATTTGAAAACCCCTTAAGTTAAAAACATTAAAAAAAAGAAACCGAACAGTTGATATTCTCATGAAAAAAAAAACAATTTATTTTAAAAAGGGGTGAGCTCCAGTTGTCATTCAGTCCCGGGGGGTCCTACTAGGTAACGTGTATATCCCAAACTGTTCTCGCTGGAGAAGTTTTAAATCCCTGTCTCCCCCTCCTAATCTCTCTAGCCAATTCTAATCCCTAACATGCAAACCTGCCACTGACCCCACCATGATGGGTCAAGGAAGTGCGGAGCAAATAGTGGAACTTTTTTTCCGCTTTCTCGACAAGGCGTCTTGCATTCTTTTTTTTTGTAACTTAATTTTATTGGTTTATAATAGTATACAGTACAATACATTACACGATATTATGTCATGGTTGATTCTCCTTGTATCCGGAAATATGCCTACTAATATCAGTGGAATAGAACTTCAACTGTGGTCAGACTGGTGAGCTAAAGGGGTATCAAGACATGGCTTGCAGTCAGAGTCCATATTACGGTTCATACCCCCCTTCTAATCGGGGGGGATAAGGTGTACATTCTCTGCCCTAGTCAATAACTTTCCCAATCGGCTAACCGTCTGACACCCCTACTCATCCAGACGACGTATACATAGACAGATAGACAACTACATGGGTAGACAAACAAACGTGGAGACCGACAACAATCAACCATACGGACGGACAACCGGTAGACAAACATTGAACCAAGAGGAAGAAAAAAAAAAAAAAAGGGGGGGGAGGGGAGAAGAGGGGGTTGGAAGTATGGGGGTAGGGGTGGGTGTTAGTGATGTGAGTGTGTCTTAGAGGGTTGTTATGCGGCCTCTCGAGTGTGTTGCCTGGCTGGAATGTGGTCATCCGATGCAGAGCATGGGTGTAGTACACTCTCTCAAGGGAACGGACCTGAAAACTATCATAGCCAGATTGATGTCCTTTCTATCCCCGGGATATCTGTCTGTGCCAACCAAGGCGTCCAGACTTTAGATAATTGTGCCAGTGTCGTTAACCCGACTCGTTAACTTTTCCATCTGGCAGTAACCAAATACGATTCCGAATTTTTGGGATGGTTGGTATGTCTGAGCTTTTCCATAGTGCTGCGATCTCACACCGCTTGCAATTGCAAAGTGAGCAATAGTTTATTGTGAGCTTTAGAGAGACCCGCTAGGGGTCTGTTCAGAGAAACAGCCACGGGTTGGGGGAATAGTGAGATCAAACAGTCTCTGTATCCAAAGTCTAATTGTCTCCCAAAATGAGGAGATCCGCGGGCAAGACCACAGCATATGTAGCAGGTCTGCTGATCCTCCACATTGGCGTGGGCACAGCGGGGAGGATCCCGGCACGAACCTTGATAATTTTAGTGGGGGGTAAGGTCCATCGCATCAGGACCTTATATGCGTTTCTTGAGGGTGGTTACATATGGACTGCTGTGGCTAGAAAAATAGCACTCCAGTCCTCGTCTTCCAGACATTCCCCGATGTCTGCTCCCATCGTGATCTAAATGAGGGTATCTCGGGCTTGTTCACTAGAACTGATCACTGCTGTATAGCCGCGAGGTAAGTCCCTTTGTGTCGGTTCTGCCAGACAGAGCTTTTCGAAGGATGTCAATGGTGGGTACGGGGCAAATTGTTGTAGAACGCCCTGATCTGGAGGTATCTAAGAAATTCTGAGTGGGGGATCTCTTTTTTCTAATCTGATGATCAAACGTCTTAATTTTTCTGTCATGGCTTCCAGATCTTTAATCCGATTATAACCTTTCTTTTTCCAAATTGATATATTGCCTACCGATAGGGCCTGGCACGAACTCGGAATTGTTCCACAGGGGTGACATCATAGGCGTGTCGTGTTGAGGGAATGTTTAATTTTGCGGCCTCCCAGATTGACAATGAGTTGGTCATTGAGGATAGCGGTGTATTAGCGCCTTTTCGCACTGTTTTGGGGAGGCAGAGTAGAATTACAGAAGGTCAGAGTGACCTTGTGTAATAAACTTATTAAATTTTTCAACACGTCCTGGAGTGTACGCGTCTCCCCCTTCTCTCCGTGAACGCAACACGTCCTGGAGTGTGTGCGTCTCCCCCTTCTCTCCGGGAACGCAACCCCCCTTCTCTCTGGGAACGCGTCCTGGAGTGTGTGCGTCCCCCCCTTCTCTCTGGAACGCAGCACGTCCTGGAGTATGCGCGTCCCCCCCTTCTCTCTGGGAACGTTTATCAAAGTTTCATCTTCTACAAAATATCAGATTCATCACAGAAACAAAATGCTGTGAAAGCCACAGGACGTTTCGTTTCCTTTACAAATTTGGGAGGAAATCGCACTTTAAATGACAAAGTAACCTCTTAATCCCTGGTACAGTTTCACACGGCCGTCCCCCCCCCCCCCCCCCCTCCCCTACTCCTGACACGGAGCCCGGGGCTGTAAACCCATCCCCAGCGCCCGAGAGAATAGCCGAATGTAATGAGAGCCCCCGAGCGACGCGGCTTTAAAAAGCAGCACACGTTGCCAAGCAACCTGCAGGCTCCATTCAGACACTCGGAGAGGCCGTGCCAAGTGGAACATAGCAGAGAGAGCGCGGTGCAAGCCTGGTGTCACCGGATCTCAGCCTCCGCTCACGGTGCTGCACAGGTAGCAATGCGGGTTATGGGGCAGATCTGATCTTGCAGCTTCCTATTCATTCTTATCCCCATAAGAGCTAAAAAATATCATTATTACACCTCGATATTGGGGCATTAAACGGTGTGCCTGTTACGCTGTCCAAACACCAAGCGGCTGGCTGTGGGTTGCCATCGCTTTTAGGAGATGAAGATTAGGGGTTTGCACAGATGAAATGATAGTGCAGAGATTTCCAAACCTCAAGTGTACGTCGCTGCCCCTGTGCATTACACAAAAGCTCTATGGAGGCCTGGAAAGCCCTGTGCCAGGAGTGGCCAACTCCAGTCCTCAAGGGCCAACAATAGGTCAGGTATTGGGGATGTCCCTGCTTCAGCACAGGTGGCTCAATCAGTGGCTCAGTCAGAATGACTGGGCCACCTGTGCGGAAGCCGGAATATGGTGAAAACCTGACCTGTTGGTGGCCCTGGAGGGCTGGCGTTTGCCACCCCAGGTCAACCTACGCATCATTTAATCTATGAAAACCCCTAATGTTCCTCTCCTAAAAAAGGTATCACGACCAGTCAGTCCACATTTCTGCAGCACCAATAAATAAAGTGAAACGACCGGCTCCAATGGGAGGGAAATTGGTGGGTTCCCCCTAAATAAAGCAGCAGACACCGCTGTAGAGAAGCTGCTCTGATGAATTCACAGGTCCCTTCCTTAGAGACATGCTGGGGTTACCCATACACAGGGTCAGTTCTAGGTGTTGCTACCACAGGCAACCGAGCAGCACCTAGTCTAGAACAGACTGCAGGCGATTGGGGTGCAGTGACCGAGAGGAGAGGGATCAATACTGGAAAAGCAGAGGCTCCGCAGAGCCAGACTGGAGGTGCAGTGATAGCCGTGTGTGGGGGGTCAGCACAGGAGTAGTAGGGGGTGCAGTCATTAGGACACCCCGGACTCTAGGAGGAATCAAGCAACTGAACTCCCTCTTCAGAGACCAGACATCTTTACATGAAACATTTCCATGATGCTCTATTAAACTAAACCAGACACTGCTCGGACATTGGCTGTAGGCCTCAACCGCACCATGGACCTCGTCCCTCCACTCCCTGGAGACCTCCAATGAATGGATTTGCACAGTTTGATTCTTCGACTTTAGGCTTTTATTAGATTGTTATGGTGAACGAGTCCGAGGTAGTTAGAAATCTGTCCGAAAATTAAAAACATCAGAAATATAGAAAAACAGATAGCGCCCCCCACACCACTTCCACCCCAGCTCCCACCGCATCGTCACCGCAGGTTATTATTCAAAGACCCGCAGCCTGGGGTCTGATTGGCCAGCGGGGACAAAGGTTTCTGAACACCTCAACACACTGAACGGACCAATGCGCCAGATGAGCGCAGGCAGTCCCCACATGGGAAGAAAATAAAGTGTCTCACACACACACACACACTAATACAACAGGTATAAGGCACACAGACGACACCAGTGACCTAGGGACATTAGAGTCACACACGGGAATACCTGCTTTGTGCCACACTAAAACAGAGGCCACCTCTCACAAACTAGACAATGGGCTCGACAGCAGAGCTGACACTTAAAAAAATTAAATTAAAAAAAAAAAAACACGTGAATGCCCCATATTTCCCAAAACAAATTGCCCTGGGCAGCAGGGATTTAGAAGCCAAGTGGTTTCATGGACAGAGTGCTCTGCTGGAGTTGGGTTACCCTGGTCTTGTCCCCAGTTAGGGGCTGTCATTATCTATCAATAACCCGACTCCTGTAGAGATTTATTGCTATAACAGGTGCTCGTGCCCCCCCGATCCCACCAGAGCCTTTGTACTGAAGGTGTAGCGTGTGTGCAGAGTCGCAAGGAGAGCTCCCAGATTTAAATACATATACACACACCAATCGCCGTGCTCGTTAGCCGAAGAGATAATTTAATAAAAACACATGGTAACAAAAACTATCCGAGATCCTCCCTGCGCAGCTAGAGAAAGGGACGCGCAGGCGTGGGACTCGGGGTGTCTGGATCGCCAGTCAGCGCTTGTATATAAAAAACTTACAGGCGTTTGGAGGTGCAAAAAAAAAAAAAAAAAATGTTCTTAGAAAAGAAACAAAAAGTGAGTTTTTCCATTTTCCTGGGTGTTTTTCTAATAAATGTGCATTCAATTCGTGTTAATCCAGTCATTCCCCAGGGTGAGGGGCCTCTCCGGGACACCAAACGCCGTCCAGTGGCTTTGGCTCGTGTCCGAATTTATCAAGACTATTAACTTCTTCCCCCCCCCACGAGTCACAGCATGAAGCAGTTCTGGGCTGCACTATGGGGGCTGGGGCCGGTGTATCAAGCTTTCAAAAGCTTTTTTTCCTCTGTTACCTTGTTGCAGAGAATCAACCCGAGTCGGCATCAATAAAAAAATCGGTGACGCGACAGGAGTTAGCGGCTGCCGATGTTAGATCGGGAATATATCAAACAGGAGTCATAGGAAAATCGCCCTGAGAACTGCGCACCAGGTTGTGTAAAACTAGACACAAGTCCCCTTCATTTGGTGCAGATAAATGCCACGGCAGCAGCCGGGTCGCTCGATACACAGACCCCCAGGGGAGGTCCGAACTCCAGCTCCATTCCTGCCTACGGGTGGGCCGCGCTCAGATAACACAGTCGTCTGGCTCCTGGGTGCTGAAGGCGGCGGATCGCAGGGTCTCCAGGGAATTGACCAGGATGAGGGTCCCCGTCAGGTGCTTCCAGCGCTTGGTGATGGGGCTACGCATTCGGTCCAGGCCGGTGTGCAGCTCCTGGATTACGTCTCGGTAACTGTCCCCGATCTGAGAGCTCCATGTCAGGAGGAAGTCATAAGCCGGCTTCCACATGGCCTGCAGGGGCAATGATGGAGGGAGAGGGAATGAACAAAAAACAAGGAAGCATGAAAGAGGCAGGGGGTGACAGAGGAAAAAAAAGGGGAGGGAGGGAAGAGGTAGGAGTCATGGGGGGTGGGGGGAGAAGGAGGGATGAAGATAAAGGAAAGGAGAAATGGAGACGGGAAAAAGGAGGAGGTGGGGAGAGTGATGAGAGCAGAAGGGAGGAGAAGAGCAGAGGGGAAAGGGAAAAGGAAAAAAAAAAAAAAAGGAGGGAAAGGAAACAGAATATATATTAAGATCCATTGTCAAATGAAAGGGCTTCCTGTAGGAGCCGTGTGTGGTGAGGTTGCTGGCTTCTGAAGTGGAAAACGTTCAATTTGGAAACCAGCATCAGTTCCTTGAGACTTTGGGCAAGGGACTTTACCTCTGTTCCCCCCAAAATTACTCTTACAGCACCGATTGATTATGTCTGTGTGATGTACACCATCTTTATCACACTCGAGGTTGTCAATATGTATCTTTCAGTTGTTTAAAAAATTTTAATTATTTTTTTTTTTTTTTTTAAATAGGTTGTCAATATATGGACCCCACTAAATATGGCCGCTTTTGCCACGGTTCCTCATGCAATCCCTGCAGACACATGAAGCTCTGCTCCCTGCCCCCTCCTCACCTCGCTGTCCAGCAGCCCATTCTTGTCTCTGTGAGGGGCTTCGTAACCGTCCATCTGCTGCCTGGACACCTTGGCCAGTTTCTCAGCCAATTCCCTCCAGCGCTGGGCAACCTCCACCGCTGTGGTGAGCAGAACAAAGTCCTGGATGAGACGCACCACCAGCCCCTGACAGTCTATCCTCAGCAAGGCCTGCGAGGAGCAGAGAATACGTGAGAGCGAGAGAGTGTGTGTGCGTGAGAGCGAGAGAGCGTGTGTGTGTGCGTGAGAGCGAGAGAGCGTGTGTGTGTGCGTGAGAGCGAGAGAGCGTGTGTGTGCGTGAGAGCGAGAGAGGTGAGGGGTCCCTGCTCACATATTACAGGTACAGACAGTTACAAGTGAGGGGTCCCTGCTCACATATTACAGGTACAGACAGTTACAGGTGAGGGGTCCCTGCTCACATATTACAGGTATAGACAGTTACAGGTGAGGGGTCCCTGCACGCATATTACAGGTACAGACAGTTACAGGTGAGGGGTTCCTGCTCACATATTTGAGGTACAGACAGTTACAGGGGAGGGGGGTCCCTGCTCACATATTACAGGTACAGACAGTTACAGGTGAGGGGTCCCTGCTCACATATTACAAAAGTAGGGTGTTCGTGGCCTCTAACAAGATCCAGTGCCTTGCACATGTCTCTGGTAGTGCAGGAGTTAACAGGCCGGGCAGGTGAGAAATTCCCACCACACGCCTCTAACAGGGGAGATGTTATCCCCCTCCCTCTGGCGTAGGCACCAGTCCCCCCCCCCCCCCCCCAGAATGATGCTCCTGTAATAGGAACAATTATTAACCTCGTCATTGCCAGGGGGTTGAGAGCACCCTCTTTCGAGGCACCGAATAGGGTAAGAGAAACGCAGTGCTTCCCAGTCCCTCGTTAGTACAGCTCGTCTCCCTGTAACGCTCAGATAATCTTTACGAGTTTATTGCCTACTCAAATCACCGATGGATATTGAATATAATCTTTCCTTATCTTTATAAACTCCTGGCAACGCCGAATCTTTATACAGCCTGTGCACCCAGACACGGCGACCTGTCCCATCCTCAGGCAGGGTGTGAATGCAATAGCTCAGGGGTGGCCAATGCCAGTCCTCAAGGGCCACCAACAGGTCAGGTTTTCTGGCCATCCCTGCTTCAGCACAGATGGCTCAAGCAGTGGCGCAGTCATGTTGACTGGGCCACTGATTGAGCCACCTGTGCTGAAGCAGGGATATCCTGAAAACCTTTCTGGCCCTTGAAGACTTGGGAGTTGCCCACCTGTGCAATAGCTAACCAGAAGAGCTTGCAATCTCGATGGGATAAGCACTGAAAGGCACCGGAGTGCTTCCCATATAGACCAACATGTTATATGGGAGAAGCAGCTTCCTCAAGCCAAATCCTTTTCTGATACTCACAAGTGGAAATCCTATGGTCCAATGCTCCTAGGTACCAGGTTCAGAAAAGTCCAGTCTGGTTCCATAACACTCTGCACCTAACCCGACTGAATCAATGGGATCCTGCCCCAAAAAGCAGGCTGGTTATATAGCGCCAGAGGAGGAGGAGGAGACATGGCACATTAGAACGGCACGTAGCATTTTTGCGTCATCTTTCGCGGCTTTCTGTGTGCGCGTCAAACGAGGTGCGAGCTTGAGTAACCCTGCGCGATTCAGATGTGTGAGAAAGGTAAGTAGCGCTAGATGCTTCCTGAGATCCGACACATTCCAGGTGCCAAAAACACGGCAAGATGAATTCAGAGGCACCCTGCCAGGTGCTAACCAGGTCATTATTACACCCAGGCTGAGCAGAGTCGCCTCTTACTTAACCCGTTGCACCTCCCCTGAAGATGCTGTGATAGTACAGGAGTTAGGGTACCACTATTTCCAAAGCCTTTCTCCTTTTCTGTTTTAAAGGCATAAATGTTGTAGAAATGTTACGGACGGACGGACGGACGGACGGACGGACGCACGCACGCACGCACGCACGCACACACGCACACACGCACACACGCACACACGCACACACGCACACTGGGAGAATAAGAGCAGTGTAAGAATAACAGAGCACAGGGGACCCCCACCCCTGTCTCGCACCTGGGGTCCAGAGAGACGTCACAGCCCGAGATATCCCAGCCCTCCCCCCACCACCAACATGACAAGGACTGCAGAGTCTGAGCAGGGACAATGAAGCCATTAAGATTTGCAGTAATTTGGGCACAAATGAGGGCTACTCAGGGCTAACACACCCACTTTAAACAAACCAAAACCAGCAAATGCAAATCCCCGGAGGGCAGTTACAATGAGGGTCGGATGGACGCCCAGCAGGGACAATAAAGGGACAATAAAGGGACAATGAGGACCGCACACAGGCTCCCTGAAACCAGAGTTTCAGGAAACCGCAGGACCAGATCCAACTGCAAGGAGCAAGAACACATTATCGGTGTATGTGCATGAGTCACATCCACGGGTCTCACACCGGTCCCTAAATCTGCCTCGCCCCATAATCACACAGCAGGCAGTGCTGCCGTCAAGGGTAAAGCCCCCTGACCATCACGGGCTGTACTAGGGCCGGGAGAGAGACCTTCAAGAGCTGGAGTAAAAAGCAAGAGGGAAGATGTAGGAATCACGGCAGGCGCTGCGTCTCGATAGGCAGGGTTGTGTAACATTTCCAGGGCGGCTGTGAAAGTGATCCCGGTTATTTCAGTCACACAACTTGTGAAAAGAGACAGACACACACAGAGACACAGCGAGCGACAGACACAGAGACACAGAGACAGAGCGAGCGACAGACATCCCTCTCACACCTCCCCCAGTCCCTCTCACATCTCCCTCAGATCTCTCCCTCCCCACCTCCATGCCTCCTGGCTAGGGTAACCATATTTGTCCCGGCAAAAACTGGGACAAAATGTCACGTATGCAAATTCGTTTACTGGTTGCGCATGCGCGATCGGAGCTGGCCGGTCGTTTATGCGCACGAGCAGCCGGCAAATGCCGATCGCGCATGCGCAGTTGGCGCTCACCAGGAGTCCAGAAAACCAGGACAGCAACCGAAAAAGTCAGGACAGAGCCCTAAAAATTGTGACTGTCCAGGCTAAACTGGGACATCAGGTCACCCCACCTGTCTTCTTCTATCTCCCGGTTTTGCCGGATGCAGAGAGAAAAGCAGGGTCTGCCAATTTCTCCTCCAGCCATTAGGTGGTGCTGCGCTGCGCTGATAAATGGCGGTGTACCTGCGGCGAGGCCGCGGTAAAACACCAGCGGAGTCACATGTCCCAGACTAGCATCAGATCGCTATTTTCCAACTGCAGAGTCTGATCAGAGCAGATCAGAGAAAAGATCCCCAAATGCTGCACTCAAACTATTAAAGTCTTAAACCTGGTATTGGTGTCTTATTCAGAAGGTAAATATCTACCATGGGCTATATTAGGACCAATAAGAGAGACCGGTCATGATAATTACTTCTAAGGGGGGTAATAAAAAAAGAATCAAATTTGATTAACATATATACTTGACTCAATGTGTACATTATTTACAGTGTGTGAATATTAAAACCCCGGTGGTGAGGAGCGGACAAACTCATACAGAAAAAGGATAAAGCAGCTAGCTGGGTGCGCTGTTGTACCACACAGGTAGTATGTATATGGTAACCTCAGTCTTAGAGTGCTGGTTCAATGTTACCTTTTAGAAAAGTATATGTATACTCATACTTAGCAGCAGAATATTGATTAAATTGTAGATATCGCTATAGAGTGAATAGCAAACAGTCACAAAACGAAGCCTTGGTATTGGCTTAAAATATCTCACAGCTACAGATATAGATACTACTAGCTGAGAGACCCGGCGTTGCCCGGGATGTAATGTTCCCGCTCCTCTCTCTCTCCTCTCTCCTCCCCCCTCTCTCTGTTTGTCCCCCATTCACATCAATCCAGTCCCCCCTCCCTCCTTTACAGCTCTGTTTGTCCCCCTTTACAGCTTCATGCAGTGTGTGTGCGTCAGTCATTGTGTGTGCGTCAGTCAGTCACTGTGTGTGTGCGCGCAGGGAGACTTCTCCAGAAATGTAGCAGCGATATAAATTGCAACAAAATGACCAGCAAATGTGTTACAGATGCACACCACTCAATGAGTGTAAGTACCAACATGGTCTGATCACTTTAGCTTAAATGTAGCCATATTACTCTCTGTATTCAATATATATATATATATATATATATAACTATATATATATATTATTATATATATATATATATAATAAATAAATAAAAGTGAAAAATGTTTGTATGTTTGAGCCCCCCCTGTGATTGGCCTGTGGGTTTGTGCGCGCTCATTGGCCGCCCCGGCGGCCGGCCACACTCTCGCTGTCAATGGCCAGGTAATGTAAAAAAAAAAAAAACCACCACACACAAAAAAACGCTGCCCGGTGTGAGAGCGAGGCACGGGAGCAGCATGGTGAGAAGGTGCCTGCAGTGGGGCTGGCGGCAACTGGTGAGCATCAGAGCACCACCCCCCCCCCCCCTGCGGTCACCGGCACGGACGGCGCCCCATCAACCCCCCTGCAGCCACCGGCCTGACCTGAGATCATCCACAAGGTAAGTCGGATTTTTCTATGTATTGGGGGTGTATTTTATATATGTGTTGGGGCATTTTATATATATATTGGGGGGGGGGGTTGTGGTATTTTATATATGTTTTGGGACGTTGGGGTATTTTATATATGGATTGGGGGGGTTGGGGTCTTTTATATATGGATTGGGGGGGTTGGGGTACTTTATATATGTATTGGGGTGGTTGCGGTATTTTATATATGTATTGGGGTCTTTTATATATGTATTGGGGGGTTGGGGTATTTTATATATGTACTGAGGGGTGCTCCATGGGACTCAGTGGGGACCAGAGCTGTCAACTGGGGGAATCTGAGCTGTCAACTGGGGGAATCTGAGCTGATAACGGGGGGGACGGAGCTGTGAAGGGGGGCGGGAATCGGAGCTGTGAAGGGGGGGGAAACGGACCTGTGAACGGGGGGGGGGAGAGAACGGACCTGTGAACGGGGGGGGGGGGAGGAGAGAACGGACCTGTGAACGGGGGGAAGGACGCATCATGTGAAGGGGTGGCAGATTGAATGAACCCGAGGGAAAAGAGAGAGAGGGGGGGAGAGAGAGAGGGGAATGGAGAGCGAGAGGGGGAATGGAGAGAGAGAGAGGGGGAATGGAGAGAGAGAGAGGGGGAATGGAGAGAGAGAGAGGAGGAATGGAGAGAGGGGGGAACAGAGAGGGGGAGCGGGAAAATTAAATCCTGGGCAACTCCAGGTATATCAGCTAGTAGTGTATAAAACCGTAATGTAGGGGAGTCTTAATATTTGGGCAGTGCTTAAAGGTATCACCGCTTCACATACACTAAGGACAGTGTCCCCAATAATGACAGCGCGATTACATACCACAAAGTTATTTCAAACATATAAGGCAGTTCAATGCAGCGCATATATCAGAGTAATCAGCGCACAGCATTACTATTTCTGTTGACCAAAGGCCATATTCCCACTTGCCCTGAATGTTAGCAAAGTTGTTATAATCAGCAGCCAAGTATTTAGATCGCCATAGATTGAAATCAATAAAACAGCCGGTCACTATCCGGTGCATATACCAGTGTACTCATAGCATCGCATCCACCAGTCTTTTAACTGAAGCCATAATTACACCGCACTAATTGTGGCAGAGTTATTAATGGCTATAATCAGCAGATAGCCACAGACTGAAATCAGCAAAACTGTCAGCGCATCAATGAATCTTTTAACTGGAGTCGTAATCACACTGCACTAAATCATTGCAGTGTTGTTGTACTTTAAGCAGCAACCACGTGTTCCGATAACCAGGAATTAGAATAGATCATATGAGCAGTTTCCGATATGCCAGGCATGTAGTCCGCCTGCCCCCCAATCACAAGGGTCCGTCCTCTCCTGCACATGCGCTAACTTAATTCCTGCGCGTGCGCACGAGGTTCCATGTATCTGTGTAAATTATTTGTATCCATTTTTTATATTAAACGTACAGGAATTTCTGCTTATGTTTATTTTTTTATTTTAGAAAACCTCTTCCTGGGTATAATCCTTTGCTGGAGATTTCAAAACCCAACAAATCACACAGCAGTGAGTCCGAAGCCCCAACCCAGCACGCTGTCAGAGACTGCCTAGCGATCGAAGAGCACGAGGACTGGAGACAGTAATAAGAAATACCTGCGCGCACTGCCTGTCTCTGCACCGGCAGTAGCTCCGGGTGCCGAGTGCGGCGCATGCGTTAAAACGAATCCCTGCGCATGCGCAGTAGGTTCAGATCCCGAATGCACATGCGCTAAACCTGCAGCCCGTGCATGCGCACTAGGTTCGGATCCCGAATGTGCATGCGTGAAAACGAAAATATGCGCATGCGCAGGAGGTTCGGGTGCCGAGTGCGGCGCATGCGTAAAAACGAAAACCTACGCATGCGCAGTAGTTTTGTGTCCCGAATGCGCATGCGTGAAAACAGAAACCCGCACATGCGCATTAGGTTCGGCTCCCGTGTGCACATGCGCGAAAACTTATACCTGTGCATGCGCAGTAGGTTCGAGTCCCGAATGCGCATGCACTAAACCTGCAGGCCGTGCATGCACACTAGGCTCGGCTCCCATGTGCGCATGCGTGAAAACCGAAAACCGCACATGCGCAGTATTTTTCCGGTCCGAATGCGCATGCGTGAAAACTGAAACCCGCACTGGGTTCGGATCCCGAGTGCGCATGCGCGAAATCAAATCCCCACGCATGCGCAATATTTTTGGGTCCAAATGCACATGCGCAAAAACGAAAACCTGCACATGCGCAGAAGTTTCGGGTCCCGAATGCGCATGTGCTAAACCTGAAAGCCGCGCATGCGCATTCGGTTCGGCTCCCGTGTGCGCATGCGTGAAACCTAAAAACCGCGCATGCGCAGTAGGTTCGGGTCCCAAATGTGCATGCCTGAAAACGGAAACCCGCGCATGCGCATTAGGTACGGATCCCGAGTGCACATGCGCGAACGTAAAACCCGCGCATGCGCAGTAGGTTCGGGCCCAGAATGCGCATGCGTGAAAACTGTACCCCGCGCATGCGCATTAGGTTCGGATCCCGAGTGCGCATGTGCGAAAACTAAACCCAGCGCATGTGCAGTAGGTTCAGGTCCCGAATGTGTGTGAAATCTAAAACCCCCGCATGTGCAATAGGTTCGGGTCCCAATTGCGCATGCGCGAAAACATCCCTGCGCATGCGTAGTCCCTTGGTAAGAATATTTCCATATGAATCCATCCTCTTCATTATGGTCTCTCATTATTGTAGTCGAGGCAGTGTCACTATCCGATACATTGCTTTTTATCGTCCTTGAATAAATGATGATGATTACTGGTGTCTGCTGCAATTTCCAGTCTCTCCTCTCTTTGTAGATGTGTCTCCCTTTTCTTTGTTATGTTGATAATTCTCCTTATGCCCCTTCCAAGGCTTGATACTGGGTTGAGCAAATGTAACGGTCTTGGGCATTTTGACTCCGCCAGCGTTTTGCCGCAGATGAGCTCGCCGCAGGGACACTCCACCATTTCACCCACTACCAAAGTAAGTCCCTAACCTTATCGCTAATCTGACTCCTTACCCTAAAAACCTTTAACCCATAAAAAAACCCTTTAACACTAAAACCCCTAAAGTTAAACCAAAATACTAACACTACCCCTCTAAGTACTTACCTTCGCGGTGAGACGGACGGCGCCATGTCACAAAATACACATACTGCGCATGCGCAAGCGAAGGGTTCCCCCCCCCCCTCCGGCGCACTAGGCCCGTCCTCTTTATTCATTTGCATGTGCACTGGGGACCTCCGTGCTAGACAATCTCTTACAGTCAGTGTTCTTGTTTGTTCCTCAAACGCATCGGCTATCTATTGTGTGATTACCGTATCTGCACATAAAGCAGTGTTACACGGGCTGTCAAATCTCCAGCACATGGATAGTCCACTCGTGATTTCAACTGCCCCATTAATGCAAGAAGCGGCAGCACTGACTGAGAACTTCAGTTTTACACATAATATTCCCCCCCCCCCCCCGCACCATGCACATGGAAAGCTCAGGAACTCACCACAACTTAAGTGAATAGAAAAGCTGAGAAGCAACAAAGCAGAGGCAGACAAGCGGATCCTCCACAGCTGAACTCGGACAAGAAGCTACAGCAGCAGAAGAGCAGCCTCCTGCCTCACACCTCTCACAGGCGGCTCAAACATTCTTACAAAGGAATCATAAACAGAATATTGTTAATAAACATCTATAAACTGGATAGGGATCGTCTACTAATTCCTAAAAAAAAATGATCTGTAAAGGATCAGAAGGAAAGGTAGGGGTCAATTAATTAGGATAGGAATGGGTGGTACACAGGCGGTTTTGTCCCCCCCAAGAATCCAATTGTACATGTTCATGTCTTAACTGCATCCATTGTAAATCAGTTATAAAGGGGGGTCGTGTTAGACATCCCAGACTGGGAAAAACATATAGAAATCTTTTATCTCATATGTGTGAATCAAATGTTGTTATTGATCTGTTACGGCAGCGGTGCGCAAACTGGGGGGCGCAAGATCATTTAGGGGGGGAGGCGCTGGCTGCGTGCGGGGAAACCTGGGGGCGGGCAGAGCTGTGCATGGGCGGCCAGAAGCTCCGTACTGAGGCTGCTTCCCTGCTCAGACCGTGGCACGGGGGGCGGGGGGGATCTTCTTTCCTGCACACAGACAGCCCCTCCTCCTGTGTTACCCATCCCAGTTTTCGGCAGCATGGGGGACAGGAGGAGCAGGCTTAGGCCAGGGCGCCAGACGGCGCTTCCGCAGGCGTGCGGAGGCGTGTGGAATTTCAGCCGACAACCCAATTTTAGTTGGGAAGTGCAGGGCTGGTCACGTGACTGTCAGAAGCCAATGGCAGTCCGTGACGTCGGCGCCGTGACGTGGCGCCCTAGCCCCGCCTCCCGCTCTGCCTCCAGGCCTGCCTCCAACTCGGCACACAAGCGCGCTCGCTGACGCTCATGCAGGGACACGAAAAATCTCCTGCTTGAGCAGGAGAGCATGAGCGTCAGCGCTGCCCAGCGCTGTTCCCTGCACCATGTCCGTGGCCTTACAGTAGTACTTCCTCCCCCCCCCCAGGTGAAATCTGTGACTTATGATTTTGTGTTGTGTCTGTCTGTGTGTGTGGTGTGATTGAGTGTGTGTGTTGTGCCTGTGTTGGTTGTGATTGAGTGTGTGTTTTTTTGCACGCACACTGCAGACACTGCACATACTCACAGCACACTGCATACACTCACAACACACTCACTGCACACTCTCTGCACACTGCACACACTAACTGCACACAGCACACTCGCAGCACCCTACCCCCCGTGTCAGCTGCTGGGGCATCGTGGGGCTGCCTGCGGGGATCGGGGCTGGGGGGGGAGGGGATTGGTGCGGGGCTGCTGGGGGGGGGGGGGGGAGGGAATCGGTGCTGGTAGAAGTGAAGCTGCTGGGGGAAGTGCAAGGGGAATGCTGGGGGAAGTACGGTGGCTGCCGGCGCCTCACTCTACCTCTTCCCCCCCCCTCCTCCCGATTGGGCGCGCGGCGGCCATTTTTTTTAAAAATTAGCACGACCCCGGTTATAGTGCGGTTGGATCGGATGGACCCCGCTATAATGGGGCTGAGCTGTATTTGTATTTTCATTGTATACCGTTTAATAAAGGTTTGTTTTTTTCATGTGATTGATTACATCAGGCAGGGGGGGCCCGAGAAATTTCATGGATGAAAAGGGGGGCTCGGCCTAAAAAGTTTGCTCACCCCTGCACTAGACTAGTTGAGGGTCTAATAAAAGATGGCTTCCTCCTTTTTATGTTGCACATATTATGGATTTGTAATTCTGATCTTGTCCAGCAGAGGGAGCTGGAGTTTCACAAGATGCTGGCTGTTGCTTTAGGTGAAGTTCCACTTGCATTGGATATGTGTGCTGGCTGGATTCCTAAGGCCGAGCTTATAGTGACGGTGACGTCACCTGTCGCCGCTAACGAAAGTTGTAATTCGCATTCCGGCGACGTCGCGGGCGACCAGGTCTTTGATTGGTTCAGAAGCTGTCACATGTGGCAACAGCCTCTGACAAATCAAATTTGACCGGCTTCAAAAATTCGCTCCGTTGCACTTACTATAAGCGCTTGCGACGGCGACAATGCATTTGTTTTCGAGCGACATCGCTATAAGCGCAGCCTAAGTAATTGTGGCACATTTAGCAGCGCTAAACGGGGAGAACACCACCCAAACCAGAGCGACATCTGCCTGTGACAAGTGACAAAAGTAGTGGTACTGTGTCAGATTTCAGGAAAATCTTAACCTTTAAGGCCTCGGGCATGGTAAGCGCTGACCCGTGCTGAGGCGCGCTGGTACTTACCAGTGAGCCCCTACAGCCGCAATGAGAGCGGCTTTAGTAAGGGCTCGCCTACACGTCCGCAAGCGTACGGAAGCGTAGGTCTTATACAAAATTTAGATTTGGCGCACGCCGGAGCGCAGGACTGGTCACGTGAGCGGTTCGCCCAATGAGGGCGAACCAGCTCCATGACATCACTGGCCCACCCCCGGACGGCGCGCGGACCAAGGCCAGGGAAAGCACCCGCTTTCCCTCAGCCTCCGCGCGCCTCAGCACGCGAGAAGGCACCCTGGACACAGCCTTAGACTAGCAGACAAAGCTCTTTGGGCTTCATTCAGTAAAGGTTGTCAGGAAATCACAGTACAGCTAGTCCTCGCTATCCAACGGTTTCACTTTACAACGAATGGCATATCCATTGCTTCACAATGCCTCCCTAAGGGCCATTTTTTCGACGCTTGCATGCGTTATCCAACGCTCACCGCCACTGATTAACATGGGACTCACTTTACAATGGTTTCACTATCCAGCGTTACTTCCGTTGGGTAACCGAGGCCTGTATGGAACATATTCTGTATCCCCTTCCCTGCTAGCTAACAACACATTGCACAGCAATATAATTACATGCAGAGAGATATAATTACACGCAGAGCTATATAATAACACGCAGAGCGATATAATAACATGCAGTGATATAATAATGCACTCAGCGATATAATAACATGCAGAGCAATATAATAACATGCAGAGCGATATAATTACATGCATAGCGATATAATAACACGCAGAGCGATATAATAACACGCAGTGATATAATAATGCACTCAGCGATATAATAACATGCAGAGCAATATAATAACATGCAGAGCGATATAATTACATGCACAGCGATATAATAACACGCAGAGCGATATAATAACATGCAGTGATATAATAATGCACTCAGCGATATAATTATATGCAGAGCAATATAATAACAGGTAGAGTCATATAATAACGTTGAGCAATATAATAGCACAAAGTGATATTAAACCCTGCAGAGCAATACAATAACATGTAGATAGATATAACAGAATAGCAATATAATAACCTGCAGAGCAAAATGCAGAATGATATAATAATATGCAGAGCCATATATTAACCCGCAGCGTGATATAATAACTTGCACTGCTCTGTAATAATATGCAGTCATATAATAACATACAGAAAGATATAATAGCACGCAGTGATACAATAACATGCAGAGCCATATATTTACATGCAGTGATATAATAGTACGCAGAGCAATATATTACAATGCAGTGCCAGCCATATAATAATATGCAGAGCAATACTGTATAATAACAGAGAGCAATATAATAACATGCAGGGCAATATATTAACATGCAAAGTGTTATAATAGTAATAAGCAGAGTGATATAATAATAATAAGCAGAGTGATATAATAACATGCAGATCAATATAATAACATGCAGAGCGATATAATAACATGCAGAGCGATATAATAACATGCAGAGTGATATAATAACATGCAGAGAGATATAATAACATGCAGAGTGATAAATACACGCAGAGAGATATAATAACATGCAGGGTGTGCTATAATAACATCAGAGCGATATAAATAACATGCAGAGTGATATAATAACATTGCAGAAGATATAATAACATGCAGAGAGTTAATAACACGCGAGGAATATAATAACTGCAGAGAGATATAATAACATGCAGAGTAATTATAAATGCGACATATAGCAGGGATATAATACGCAGACGATATTAAGCAGAGGGATATACATAACATGCAGAGTGATATAACATGCATAGGCGATATAATAACATGGGCAGAACGATATAATAACATGTAGAGCGATTAGGAGACATAACATGCAGATCGATATAATAATGACGAATTAGAAGGATCATAAACATGCAGAGGCGATATAATACATCAGCGACGATATAATAACATGTCGAGCGATTAATAACATGCAGAGCGATACTAATAACATGCACAGCGATATAATAGCAGAGGAATATAATAATGCAGAGCGATATATAACGCAGAGCTATATAATCAATGCAGACGAGATATAATAACACGCAGAGCATATAATAAACACGCAGACAAGCAAAATAACAAATAGAGCGATATAATAAACACGCAAGAGATATAATAACACGCAGAGAGTATAATAACACGTTAGAGAGATATAATAACATGCAGAGAGATATAATAACACGCCAGACGATATAATAACACGCAGAGAGATAATAATAACATGCAGAGTATCTAATAACATGCAGAGAGATTAATAATCATCAGAGAGTTGAACAATAGGGCAAAATATAACCGGCAGGATATAATAACACTCAAGAGATATAATAACAGCAGAGATATAATAACAGGCAGAGATATTAATACCATGCAGAGGGGATATATAACACGCAGAGGGATTAATAACATGCAGAGAGATATAATGAACACTGCATAGATAAATATATCGAGAGTCTATAACACGCAGGGATATAATAACAGCAAGAGATATAATACATGCAGAGATAGAAAACAGGCAGATAGAATACCATGCAGAGAGATATATACACGCAGAGGGATATAATAACACGCAAAGCGATATAATAACACGCAGAGGGATATAATAACACGCAGAGCGATATAATCACAGGCGAATAGATACAGGTCAGAATATTAATACATGCAGAGGACTAATACATCAGAGAGATATATAATATGCAGAGAGATATAATAACACCGCGTGGGATATATAACACGCATTATAGATAATTACCATGCAGAGATATATAACGGCAGGCGGATATAATAACATGCAGAAGATATACCATAACACGCAGAGCGATATAATAAAATGCAGAGGGATAATAAACGACGAGCGATATAATAACACGCAGAGTTTATATAACGGCACGACGATATAATAACCGCAGAGGGATATAATAACACGCAGAGGGATATAACACACTCAGATGGATATAATAATACGCAATATATTAATAACACGCAGAGCGATAAATAACACGCGATAACGATATAAACGCAGAGCGATATATAACACTCAGGAACGATATAAGACACATGGCGGCATAGAAATAACGGCAGATGTACTATAATAACACCGCAGAGGGATTAATCACACACCATATGGAAATAATAACACGCAAGGATTATAATAACACGCAGAGCGCATAATAATACACGCAGAGAGGATATACCAGGCAGAGGGATAATAATAACACGCAGAGGGATATATAACACGCATAGGGATTAATCACGCAGAGCGATAAATAACACGCAGAGGGATATAATAAACACGCAGAACGATATAACACACACGATCGATCTAATAACACGCAGAACGTATACACACAGAGCGATATAATAACGGCAGAGAGATATAATAACATGCGAGAGATATAATAACATGCAGGGGATTCATAGCACCAATGGATATAATAACACGCAGAGGGATCTTAATACTCACGTCAGTGTGTATAATGAACATGCAGAGGGATATAATACAGCAGAGTGATATAATAACATGCATAGTGATATAATACATGCAGAGATAAATAACATGCAGAGATTAGAAACATGCAGAGATATATAACATGCGAGATTATAATAGCAACGTCAGTAGCGATATAATAACAGGAGACGCAGATAGAAGAATATAATAACTATGCAGAGGGTATAATAACATGCAGAGCCGATAATAATAACACGCAGAGTAGAGAGATATACTAACAGTCAGAGCGATAATATAACACGGCGAAGAGAATATAATAACACGCAAGAGAATATAATAAACATTGCAGAGAGGTATAAATAACAATGATATATGATAATCATGCAGAGGGATATAATAAACAGTCAGAGCGATACTATAACAACAGCAGAGCGTATAATAAACAGCAGAGTGATACAAACAGGCAGAGGGATATATAAACGTCAGAAAGATATAACATCAAGTTAATACATGCAGAGGGATATAATAACACGCAGAGGATAATAAATACGAGGGTTATCAGCAAGGGATATATAGACACGCAGAGAGATATAAGAACAGGCAGAGGGTATATCATCAGAGCGAGAATAACGCAGAGGATATAATAACTGCAGAGGAATACAGGAGATATATATAACATTGATATAATGAATACGGCAGAGAGATTTATAACACAACAGCGAATAAAACAGGCAGAGGATTAATACAGGCAGAGAGATTCAATAACATGCATAGAGATATAATAACACGCAGAGCGATATAATACATGCTAGAGCGATATAAGTACACCTGCAGAAGAATATAATAAACACATGCAGAGTGATTAATAACATGCCAGAGCAGATTATAATAACACATGCGTATCATAAGGCAGATCAGTAACATGTGATTATAACACGCCAGATAGATATAATAACACGCAGAGAGATATATATAACACAGCAGAGGGATATATAACATGCAAGATCTATAAAATAACATGCAGAGCGATATATAACATGCAGAGGATATACTAACATGCGAGTGATATAATAACATGCAAGAGATTAATAACATGCAGAGTATGATAAATAACATGCAGAGATATAATAACATATGCATCGAGATATAATACATGCAGAGATATAATAACACACGGACAGAAGCGAAAAAAAAGATAATACCGCAGTGAGATATAATAACATGCAGAGGGATATAATACATGCAGAGATATAATAACATGCAGAGATTAATAACACAGGCGATCATTCTAAAAGCAGAGAGATTAATAACATGCAGAGGATATAATAACATGCGAAGCGATATAAATAACATGCAGAGCGTATATGAATAAAGCAGAGGGATATAATAACACGCAGAGGGATATAATAACACGCAGATCGATAATAATAACATGGAGAGAGATATAATAACAATGCAGAGGGATATAATAACACGCAGCGATATATAATACGCAGAATATGATAATAACCGACGATTATATAACGCAGAGGGATATAATAACATGGCAGAGAGATATATAACATGCAGAGGATATAATAACATGCAGAACGAATTATATAACAGTGCAGAGAGATATAAAACATGCAGAGGTATAATATAACATGCAGAGAGATATAATAACAATGCAGATGATATAATAACATGCAGAGGGATATAATACACGTCAGAGAGATTAATAACACCGAGAGATATAATAAATGCAAGATTCGATACTGAACAGGCAGAGAGAATATTATAATAACATGCAGAGGGATTTAATAACCCATAGAAGAATGGGAAGGATTGAAAAAACTCCCACAGTAGATAGATAGCGCCAGAGAAATGAAAGAAGCAGCAATCAGTATTAGGCCGTATGCATATCAAATCCACGATAATCCACCCAGTGAATGATCCTATGTGACTCATATTAGGGGTTTAAACCAAAGATGAATGGGTTAATCAAGAGACCATATAGACCAACCTGACTCCCAACTAAATGGATAAATAACACCCAGAGCTGATCCCACATGTGATAAAAAATGAGTTGTCAGTAGTCTTGGTTACCCTCCACGTCGCCATGCTGGGGAGTGTCTCGTCATCTAGACCCGAGACTACACCAGCGACTCACAGGGGCGGCCATCAGACAGCTGTGACTACAACATGCCGGCACTTTTCACGGAGGAGATTACTCTTTGACAAAGGACGAAACGAGTCGGAGTTCCTTGTGAGGGAACTTTTCTATTTTTCTATGCTCCGAGTTCAAGATAAACAAGTTTTAAGTGACCCAGCAGCACAGCTGTCCTTCGGCGATCCACGGCATCGGTGCACGGCGCTTTTCCCTTGGCGGGGATTTCTCCTTACCGATATAACACCACAGCTGATAACTTTAACACAGAGCGATATAATAGCATACAGATACTTAATAACAACACAAGCAGATTAATAACTCTCACAGATATAACATGCAGAGCTCTAGAAGCAAAAGGGGTTAATGTAAAGCAATTTTATCATTGCAAATTTAAAGTGGACGTGTTGGACGCATTGATGCTCTGGTCCGCCGTCCTAACCATCCCGCTACTTGTGGCGTACATCAATGACCGTGCATTAAGCATGAAAAATAGCACGGTACTGCAAGTCCTTTCTGGGTAGGGAATAGTCCCCAAAAGTTTCTGTGCACTAGAATGGTTAAATACTATTGCCGTTCCTCTTCTCTCCTTATGCCGCCAATTTCACCCTTATGATCAAGGGGGACATATCAAACTAGGGCAAATTCCAAAAAATGAAAAAAGGGCAACAAAAAAAGAGAATCTAAGAATCACATTATATCAACTCATTTCCAAGATTCAATAAAACTCACGTTTATCATATGACTCTAAGAGACATAAGACATTAAACTCACAGATTTATCTGAGCATGTACAGGTGGTTATCATCACTTCCTCCCCGGAGCCATCCTTGTGTGATGGCCGGGACCTCTGCTTCCTTAACCGCCGTGCTGACATTTCCTTTTACTTATAGGCTGAATTTACGGCATCCAACGTGTCTCTCTATCAGAGTTCTCCCAAACACAATGGTCTGATATCCGAAGTGTAAACGTGATGACCCCTGACGAAAACAATTAGCGAACGTGTAGGATCGGCAGTCTCTGCGAATAAAGGCATTTTTAATTTCTGAGATGCCATGTATATTAAGAATTGGTTCCTGAACATGGCAGCTGAGAGGTTCTATAGACAGGGCACAACAGTTAAAGGTGAAAGGGAGCACCCCTGCCTGGTCCTATTAGTTATACAAAACTCTTCTGAGAGTTGACCATGAATGCGATAGACGCAGTTGGGTTCAAATGTAAAGCATTAACTTCATGAGGTGTTACCAACCCCAATGTTTCAAGAGTCCTAAACATAAAACCCAGTCCAACCTGTCGAAAGATTTTTTCCAGCACCTACCCGAGGAATCCAGAAGATTGAGCATTGTGCATGATGTTAATCAAACGTGATATTATCGGAGGCTTGTCTCACTCCTATGAAGCCCACCTGGTCTGAATGAATAATTTTGGCCATATTGCATTGAGCCTCTAGCTAAAATCTTGCATACATTTTTATGTTGGAGTGTAGCAGAGAAATCGGTGCGATACACTTCTGCAGTTCAGGGATCCGCTCCAACTTTGGGGATATATACTGTGTAGTTGCCTTGACATATCTTTACAAGGGCAGGCTGGGGGGAAAATAGTTGTATAATTTGTTACCTGGGATACTATTGCTCTGAACTTTTAGAGTAGTTTATTGAGAACCAACACAGAACCCCAGCAAGCTCTTTTTTGGAAGCCCTGAGCCCCCACAAAATATAATGTATATAAGTGTCAAAAGGGATCGATTGAGCGTGGCATATGTATACAACAAGCGACGAGAAAGCCCAATGCTACATCCAACAGTGACAGAAATACACAGTAAATACTTCTATAGTCTCTTGAAAAAGGTTCATTTAGTTTACCCTTTGGCCAAAGCATTGTAAGCCTGTGAGCCACCACAAGCCATGACCCAGTTCACAGGTCTTAACACTACCAGATAAAATACTAATATACCTCTATTTGATTATTAGTTATTAAAGAAGCCCAATAAGGACATGGGTGTTTTCCCATTTTTTCAATGATTTTTATCATTCTGCTTCCTCCCAGCTCCGTGATCAGGATTCTAGGTATCCTGTCCTCCGCTGATAGTCCAGGTAAGAAAAGGACGAAGCACAGGTAAGAAAGTACGAAGGCACAGGTAAGAAAGGACGGAAGGCACAGGTAAGAAAGGACGAAGGCACGTAAGAAAGGACGCAGCCAGTAAAAAGGACGAAGGCACAGGTAAGAAACGGACGAAAGGCACAGGTAGAGAAGGCACGTAGACGAAGAGGCTAAGGACGGAAGAAGGACAGCAACAGGTAGAAAGGACAAGCACAGGTAGAAAGGACGAGCACAGGTAAGACAATCACAGAAGAACGAAGCACAGTAGAAGAACGAAGCACGGTAAGAAAGACGAAGGGCCACGGTAGAAAGGACGCAGGCACAGTAAGAAAGCGAAGCCTAGAGCAACACGGTAAGAAAGGACGCAGCACAGGTAAGAAAAGGACGAGCACAGGTAAGAAAGGACAAGCACAGATAAGAACGGACGAAGGCCACAGGTAAAAAGGACGCAGGCAAGGTAAGAAAGGACGAAGCACATGTAAGAAAGGACGAAGCACAGTAAGAAAGGACGAAGCACAGTAAGGAAGTACGAACACAGGAAAGGACGCAAGACAGAAGCAATAAAGAAGCGAAGGCACGTAAGAAAGGACGAACAGGTAATAAGGACTAAGCACAAGGTAAGAAAGGACGAAGGCACAGGTAAGAAAGACGAAGGCACAGGTAATAAAGGACGCAGCACAGGTAAGAAGGACGAGGCACAGGTAAGAAAGGACGTAAGCACAGGTAGAAGGACGAAGCACAGTAAGAAAGGACGAACACAGGTAAGAAGGACGAAGCACAGTAAGAAAGGACGAAGCACAGGGTAAGAAGCGAGAGGCACAGGTAGAAAGGACGAAGCCAGGTAAAAAGGACGCAGGCACCAGTTAAGAAAGGACGAAGCACAGGTAAGAAGTACAGAAGCACAGTAGAAAGGACAAGCACAGGTAAGAAAGGACGAGCCAACAGGTAAGAAGGACGCAGGCGCACAGTAAGAAAGACGAAGCACAGGTAAAAAGGACGAAGCACAGGTAAGAACAGCCGAAGCAAGGTAAAAAGGACCGCACAGGTAAGAAAGGACGCAGGCACAGGTAAGAAAGAACGAAGCACAGGTAGAAAGACAAGCACAGGTAAGAAAGGACGCATGCCAGGTAGAGCAATGCCAGGAAAAAGGACGCAGGCACAGGTAAAGGACAGTCACATGTAAGAAAGGACGAAGAAGTAAAGGCACAGCACAGGTAAAAGGAGCAGGCACAGGTAAGAAAGGACGCCGCACAGTAAAGACAAGTCCGTAAGAAGGACAACCAGGTAAGAAAGGACACCATGTAGAAGGCTAGGCACCATTAAGAAAGGACGAAGGCACGGGTAAAATGAGGACGCAGGCCAGGTAAGAAAGGAACTAAGCCACAGGTAAGAAAGGACGAAGGCACAGTAAGAAAGGACGAAGCACAGGTAAAGGACTAGCACAGGACGAAAGGACGAAGGCACAGGTAAAGAAAGGAGCATGGCCACGGTGAAGACGAAGGCACAGGTAAAACGGGAAGGCACCTAAGGGACGAAGGCACAGGTAAGAAAGACCAGGCAAGGTAAGAAAGGAACGCAGGCACAGGTAAGAAGGACGCAGGCACAGGTAAGAAAGGACAAGCCACAGGTGTAAGAAAGGACAGCAACATTAAGAAAGGACAGACAAGTAAGAAAGCACCGAAGAAGCACACAGTAGAAAGGACAAGCACAGGTAAGAAGACGAAGGCACGCGTAATAAAAGGACGCAGGCACAGGAAGAAAGGACGAGGCACAGGTACAGAAGGACGCAGCACAAGATAGAAAAGGACGCAGCACAGGTAAGAAAGGACGAAGCACAGGTAATACAGGAGACGAAGCACAGGTAAGAAAGGACGAAGGCACGGGTAAAAAGGACGAATCACAGGTAAGAAGGACGAAGGCACATGTAAAAAGGACGAAGCACGTAAGAAAGGACGCAGGCAAGCGGTAAGAAGGACGAAGCACAGGTAAAAAGGACGAAATGACGGAAAGGACGAAGACAGTTAGAAGGACGCAGGCACATGTAAAAAGGACGAAGCACAGTACGAAGACGAACACAGTAAGAAGGACGAAGGCACAGTAAGAAGGACGAAGGCACATAGCGAAAGGACGCAGGCACAGTAAGAAGGACGAACACAGGTAAGAAGACGAAGCACAGGTAAGAAAGGACGAAGCACAGGTAGAAGGACGAAGGCACAGGAGAAGACTAAGCACGTAAGAAAGGACGAAGCACAGGTAAGAAAGGACCAAGCAGGTAATAAGGACCAGGCACAGGTAAAGGACGAAGGCACAGGTAAGAAGGACGCAGGCACAGGTATAAAGGACGAAGCACAGGTAAGAAAGGACGAAGCATGTAGCAAGGAACGCAGGCACAGGTTAAGAAAGGACGAGCACAGGTAAAGAAGGACTAGGCACAGGTAAGAAAGGACGCAGGGCACAGGTAAGAAAGGACGAAGCACGGAAGAAAGCGAAGGCCAGGTACATGACCAGGCAAGGAAGAATGACGCGAATGTAGAAAGGACAAGGCGCAGGTAAGAAAGGACGGCACGAGTAGAAAGGACAGCACGGTAAAAAGGACAGAGCCAGGTAGAAAGAGCAAGCACAGGTAAGAGGAAGGAAGCGAAGCGTAAGAAAGGCACGCACAGGTAAAAGGACGAAGCACAGGTAAGAAAGGACGAAGCACAGTAAGAAAGGACGAAGCACAGGTAAGAAAGGACGAGCACAGAAGAAAGGCAGGCACGGTAAGAAAGGACGAGCACAGGTAGAACACGAGCACAGGTAGAATGAGAAGCACAGGTAAGAAAGGTACGAACGGCACAAGTGTAGAAAGGACGAAGGCACAGGTAAGAAAGGACGCAAGGACAGGCAAGAAGAAGAAGGACGAAGGCACACGGTAAGAAAGCGACCGCACAGTAAGAAAGGACGCAGGCACAGGTAAAAAAGGACAAGGCACAGGTAAGAAAGGACGCAGGCACAGGTACGAAAGGACGCAGGCACAAGTAAGAAGGACGAAGCAAGTGTAAGAACGACGAAGCACGGTAAGTAAGGAGAATCCAAGAAAAGGACGAAGCACAGGTAAGAAAGGACGAAGGCACAGTAAAGGACGAAGCACAGGTAGAAAGGACGAAGGAACAAGGCAAGCTAAAGGACGAAGCACAGGTAAGAAAGGACGAAGCACAGGTAAGAAAGGACGAAGGCACAGGTAAGAAAGGACGAAGCACAGGTAAGAAAGGACGAAGCACAGGTAAGAAAGGACGAAGCACAGGTAAGAAAGGTAACGAAAGCACATGTAAGAAAGGACGAAGCACAGGTAAGACGAACCAGGCACAGGTAAGAAAGGACGAAGCACAGTAAGAAGACGAAGCACGGTAGAAAGGACGAGCCAGGTAAGAAAAGACGAAGCACAGTAAGAAAGGACGAAGCACAGGTAAGAAAGGACGAACACAGGTTAAGAAAGGACGAAGCACGTAAGAAGTGACTAAGCACAGGTAAGAAGGACGAAGCACAGGTAAGAAAGGACGAAGCACAGGTAAGAAAGGACGCAGGCACAGGTAAGAAAGGACGAAGCACAGGTAAGAAAGGACGAAGCACAGGTAAGAAAGGACGAAGCACAGGTAGAGAAGGGACGAAGCACAGTAAGAAAGGAGACGAGGCACAGGTAAGCCTGAAGAACACAGGTAAAAGGACAGCCAGGTACGAAAGGACGAGCACAGGTAAGAAGGACGAAGCACAGTAAGAAAGGACGAAGCACAGTAGAGGACTAAGCCAGTTAAGAAAGGACGAAGGCACAGGTAGAAAGGACGCGGCACAGGTAAGAAGAGACGAAGCACAGGTAGAAAGGACGCAGCACAGGTAAGAAGGACGCAGGCACAGGAGCACAAGGTAGAAAGGACGAAGCACAGGTAGAAAGGACGCAGGCACAGTAAGAAAGTGACGCAGGCCGGAGAAGGACGAAGCAAGGTAGGACAGGAAGGACAGGTGAAGGACGGACAGGTAGCTTAGGGGCACTTTATTATCTCGACAGGTTGTACAAGTAGTCACAATATTTCGTAAATTGAGCGCTTATTGAAGCCGGGGAAATCCACTTTCTGGCCTCTTTGGCCTATTTGGAAGGAGCGCTCACTGCTGACACTGAGTTTGGAGCAGGGGAGCCTGGTTCAATTCCCGGTGTCGGCTCCTTATGACCTTGTGCAAGTCACTTTATCTCCCATGTGCCCGGCACGCAGAAACAAAAAAATAGACTGTAAGCCCACGAGCAGGACCTGAGCCGCAAAATGTCTCTGTAAGGCGCTACGTAAAACTAGCAGCGCTATACAGACATGCTATTATTATTTTGTTTCTAATTGAATGTATTTGGTTTTGGGCCCTTTTCGGTTCAGTTGTTAGTTAAACCGGTCTGCCTTGTTACCTGTTCTGATATATTTTTGTTGCAACCCGCTTGGCTCTTTCTACTCTATTAATAATGAGTTAACTTTATCTTTCATTTTTTATTTATTTATACAATGTTTTACCAGGAAGTAAAAACAATAAGAAATATTGCTGCACGCCATAAAAAGAAAAATACAGCTCAACCCCATTTAACGCGGTGCTTGGGGTCCAAAGAATCGCCCCGCGCTATAAGGCGATCGTCGTTAGAAATAATGTACAATTGAATCATGTACAATAAAGTATTAAGATACCAATAATCGTGTTGTAAAGTATTCATAATCCGAAAATTGGGAGCCACGCGGGCATCGCGTTATAGCGGATCTCGTTGTAACGGATCGCCTATAACGGGTAGAGCTGTATGCTATTCAACGTTTCTCTCTCCCCTGGTTCAGGAGAATCCCTTTAGTCCAAGTTTCAGCAATCAGATAAGAAGCAGCGAACAACGGATTTCTGCCACAAAACCTATTTATTGGGTCAGTTACTTGGCCCAATAAATAGGTTTTTGTGGCAGAAATCCTTGGTGCCCTGCTTCTTATCCGATTACCAGAAGTAAACATGAGCGTTCGTACCAGTTCGTTTTAAAGTAGCCCTGGCACAGAGTTTATGATGAAAGATACATGTTTACTATACATGGTTACATTAGGTGAACAGGGTTATACATATATCAAGACATTGCGTGAATCAGTTAAAATAAATAAATTGTAGGCGTATAACAGTTAGACCAGATTAAAATGAGAGACAGCTTTAGTTTTGAACGAATTTAGACTGGTGGTGGATGTGAGAGTCTCCGGTAGGTTGTTCCAGTTTGGGTGCACGGTAAGAGAAGGAGGAGAGGCCGGATACTTTGTTGAGCCTTGGGAACACGAACAGTCTTTAGAAGTGAATCTCAGGATACTTCTGCATTAGTAGGGGTGAGGAGCTTGTTCAGATAGACGTGTAGCTTGTCCAGAAAATATTTGAAGGCAAGACAGGAGAGATGAACTTGGCGCTAGACTCGAGTGATGGCCAATCTAGTTCTTTGAGCATTTCGCAGTGATGTGTGTTGTAGTTGCTTGGCGACAATGCGCATCCAGGCATACCCCGGTTTAATACACTCACTTTAAGTACACCTCGCGATAAGGACATAGCGCCCAACAGACAACAGCAGCTCACGCATGGCCTGTCAGCACGTCCCGAACAGCAAAACTGTCGTCCCCCTGTACCGAAGCTGTGCGCAAGCGGGAGACTATAGACCGTTACGAATGTGTTATTTACATCAGTTATGCACGTATATGACAATTGCAGTTACAGTTACATGCATCGATAAGTGGGAAAGGAGTGCTTCACTTTAGTACATTTCGCTTTTACATACCTGCCTCCTGTCCCATGCGTACGTTAATGCGGGGTATGCCTGTGTTACATACATGCTCTGGTCCCATTGCGTACGTTAATGCGGGGTATGCCTGTGTTACATACATGCTCTGGTCCCATTGCGTACGTTAATGCGGGGTATGCCTGTGTTACATACATGCTCTGGTCCCATTGCGTACGTTAATGTGGGGTATGCCTGTATTGAGTTGTAGAGGGTGTCTAGTTTGCCAAGGTGAGTTTGAGGTGCCGAGCCGTATACTATGTCCCCATAGTCTATAATTGGTATTAGCATCTGCTGTGCGATGCGCTTTAGGACCAGCTGGCTTAGGCTGCGCTTATAGTGACAGCGAAGCGACGGTCAGGCTGCAGTTGCTGGAAAAATCAAATTGAGATGACTTACAGCGATCGCGACCAAGCCGTCGCGTCGCGCTTACTATAAGTGCACGCGACGGTGGCAATGCATTTGTTTTGACGCGGCATCGCGTCGCTGTCACTATAAGTGACGTGCCATGTACTATGTCCCTGATAGTCTATAATTGGCATCAGCATCTGCTGTGCGATGCACTTTCTGACCAGCAGCCATAGGGAGGATTTGTTCATGTAAAGTACCCCTAGTTTGGCATAGGTTTTGGATGTCAGGGTATCAATGTGCATCCCGAATGTTATATGGGAGTCAAACCATATGCCCAAATATTTGAAACTAGTGATAGGGGCTAGCATGGTATTAGAGTTGGTTCTGATCTGAAGCTCCATCATTGGAAGCTTTAGAAATGTAACCTTGGTCTCAAATGCCATTGTTAGTCTTGTCAATGTTTAAAAACAGTTTGTTTTGGGAAATCCAGTATTCAAGTCCCAAAAAGTCAGATTGAAGTACATGTTCAAGGTCAGAGAGGCTATGGCTGTGTGTGTATAGGATTGTGTCATCTGCATACATGTGTATTGAAGCTCCATTACAAGCTGTGGGAAGATCATTGATGAAGACTGAAAAGAGTAGGGGCCCCAGAACAGAGACTTGCGGGACACGTCAAGTGACAGCCAACGAGATGGAGCTAGAACCCGAGAGACATGTTGGGATCTACCTGATAGGTAGGAATGAAACCAGTTTAAAGTAAGTTTCCCTATTCCAGAGCTCTGGAGTTTGTTTAGCAGGATAGCAGCATCAGAATCCTCTAGGAATATTGCACCAGTGAGTTGTCCCCGTTCCATTCCACACTGAATCTCATTGCAAACGTTTAGCAGGGTAGTTACGGTGGAGTGTTTGGGGCGAAAGCCAAATTGGAATTGGTAAGGGAAATTTGTCTTGGCATAGTAATCGCTTAATTGGGAGTCATTACAAGGGCACAGCTACAATTTGTTTCAGAAGGGTTTTGTTTGGGCAAACACTCCACCCGTTCTCATTCTTGGGATAATTTGCTGATTTCCAATCACTTTTCCCCTTTCTGCCATACTCCAACAGCAACCAACTTACCCCAAGTTCCCACCTTGAGTGTGTCCCAAAGGGCCATTTTGGATCTCAAGTTACTGTCATTAATGTCAAAATAGGGCTTCAATGCTTGGCTTATTTCCACCACGTTATCTGGGTCACACAACATACTCATTGAGTCTCCATTTCATTGGTTTACGGACAGGACCCCAGTTTGGGATGGTCACTAACACTATGTTACTGTATGGTCAGACCATGCAGTAGGTTTGATAGATGCTACGATAAGTTGCGAGCGTAATTTGGAGTATATATAATATAATTAGGGTTGCCAGGTGGCGTCTCCTAAAATACTTGACACAATGGTGAAGGGTGTGACGTGCTCGGCACGCACACACACAAACACACATCCTCTCAACACTCCATGCTGTTTCCTCCTCTCGGTGGCCCCATGCTCCTGACTGGCTGCATAACCCAGCAGCAGCCAATCAGGATAGAGGAAGCTGCCCAGTCCCCTAGCAACAGCCCTGTTCTCTCCCTGCTCAGGGAAAATGCCGCGGCCCCCCAAGCCGGTCACTATGTCCAGAGAGGTAATACCGGTATATACACACGTCCAGTATTACCTCTAATATTTTACTGGACAGAATGTCCAAATACAGGACACACATTCCCAGCTAGCTCAAACTCCCACACCCACCTCATGATGAATATATATTTATGTCAACCAGGGTTCACAGTGTAGTGTAGGACCTGCATTAATTTGGTTATACCTTGACGTTGGTATGCAGGCTTATGACGCTTTGGCCAAAGGGTTAACCAAATAACCAAGTATTTAATATTATTATTGAAGTATTTTACTTTATACTTTTCATCATATATGTTTTGTCAATGGGATGTAGCATTGGGCACCCCCTGTCTCTTGTTGTATCCAAATACAGGACAGTCTGGTTCAATACTGGACACCTGGCAACCCTAAATATAATGAATATAATCAATCCTGGAGAAACTTCCCTGAACACTAGACAAAAAAGATAAATCCTTTACTTTTGGGTTAAGGATCCTGCAGGTATCTAGGAGGGCATGTGCCTTAAACATTAATCTCAGTTCTTTAGCTGCTGAAACCTGTGATATACAGTAGCACCCATTTTGTCTAGTTTAGGGTTAATAGCAGCGTTATAGTCACCTCCAAATATCAGGAGCAGTGGCGTAACTACTGCCTGGGATGCCTGGGCACATCCTGGGGGTCCCAGCTTGTGTGTGGGGGGTGTGGGGGCAAGGGAGTGGGGACCCTCCCTCCGGACTCCTGATGACCCCCCTAAGCGGTTACAGAGGCCCCCACGCTCTTCCCCACAGCAATGAAACTTATTTCCGGGGAGAGAGCGGGGCCTCTGTAACACAGCAGCCCTCCTCCATGATGTCACGGCGTCATGTGATGGTGACGCAGCGACGTCATGACATCGCCTGGAGCCTCTTAAGGCGTAGTTACGCCACTGATAAGGAGTCCCTTCTTTATCTGATCACATTGTTCAAGCAAGGCTTTGAAAAATGCGGGTTGGTCGGAGTTTGGAGCAGACACATTGACTAGTGTGACATCTACCAAGACCAAGTGACCTATCATTATTAGAAATCTTCCTTGTTTATGCGCTTTGATCGTGTGGGCTGTGAAATGAAGGTTTCTATGTAGAAGAGTAGCCACTCCTCGTAAATTACTGGGAAGTGTCCGATATACAGTATAACAGCTGCTTTTGATCTTCAGGCAGCAGGTGAGTCTCGTTAGCGTGACTGTCATGGAAGGCGTGACGACGCCACACTCGCCGGGATCTTAGTTATACAACCAGCAGGACACAAGGGCTAATAAACTAAGGCGTTTATTAGCAAGTGTAACAATAACACAAACATACAACCGATAAAATAAAAAGGGAGAACGTTCCCCGGACCTGTCTTCCCAGGGGTTGGACGCCGCCAAAGCTAGTTTATTCTGGTGGGGTAAGAGTCTTCACAAGACCGCCTGGGCTCCTGAACAAAAATGGCTTTGGTGAGGAACAGCCATAGCGTGCTGCCTCAAAACTGTCCAAACTATCGCAGGTCACCGAGACCTCTCCGCAGTCTCTCAATATAATTCACCGGGGTCTCCTCCTGTCACCGAGACTCACGCAGAGTTTCTCTAGAGCTCAGGATCAGACGAGGCTAGTCCTCCGGTCCCCATACAAAGGATGGAAAACCCGGACTCAGCCATTTAGAAGCGTCCCTTTAACTCCCCTGAGCAAGGCACAAAGGGGAGGAGCCAAAGTGGTGGGAGCTTCTAAGGCCTTGGCCAGGCTCCCCGCTGGCGTGCTGAGGCTCAGGGAAAGCGGGTGCTTTCCCTGGCCTTGCGGTTGCTTGCCCTGCGCGCCTTTGGGGGGCGAGCCGGGGGCGGGCTGGAGGCGGGCTGGGGGTGGGCCAGGGGCAGGCCAGTGGCGTCACGGAAATGGTTCGCCCTCATTGGGTGAACCGCTCACGTGACCGGCCTGTCGCGCCGGCAAGCGGGGGAATGTTAAAATCTGCTAAGACCTACGCTTCCGCGCGCTTGCGTAGGCGAGCCCCTACTAAAGCCGCTTTAATTGCGGCTGTAGGGGCTCAGTGCTGAGCGGGAGCGCGCGTCAGCATGCTTCAGCAATCAAGCAGTTAACATGGCCGAGGCCTAAGTCTGCGGCCAGGGTGAAGCTCGTACTTAGCCCAATCAGAGTGATTAATGTGAATGCCCTTGTCCAGGGTATGGGTGCGTGCCCGTGAGCTTGCTGCTTGCCGAGCCAGTCAAATTTGATTTTGCTGCTCACTGATGCGTTACGTGAGCGGTTCGCCCAATGAGGGTGAAACAGCTCCGTGACGTCACGGCCGCGCCCCCTGACACGCCCCCCCGTGCGCGCAACTAACAGGACTCAAATCGCCGGAGCAAAATGACTGCAGAGCTCGAGCGCCAGCACACTCATTCACCCTGGCTACAGCCTAAACTGGGCAATCGTAGCAGCACTGGCAAGGCTAGTGCTCTGCCACACGTAGCAATGCAGGGTTCCCTGCAGAGCGTGGCGCCCTGCTGCCCAGGGGAGAACAAGGCTCCGACTTTGGAGTATGTATCTCCTTGGCAGGCAGCCTCCCAAGTCCCAACAATGCCCCAGACCACATAACGTGTTCAACATACTCATACAAAAGCGACCGCACTCAAGCACAGACACACCACACACACACACACCACAACACACACACACACACACACACACACACACACACACACACACACACACACACACAACCCACACACACAACACAACACACACCTACCTCTACAGTATAACATAGCTTTGCAGTTGGAAACGTTTCAATGCTTAAAATAAATAAGTAACAAGTAAGATATCAAGGCTATGTACAGTCTCATGGTCTCCTTTTCTCCGGGGTGTCAGTGGACTGGAATAATTAAGCCGCCTCTTTTCTTTGACCACCATAGCCAAGGCCAGTCTTGGAGTAGTGAGGCTCTCTGGGGCACTAGGTTCGTGAACGTCAAAAGCTTTTGGGCCCTGTAGGCCCAAACTGTGTAATAGTGCCAGGCCTTCCTTTCTAGTTGCTGACAACTTGGATGTGACTATCACTCGGCAGGGGAAACCCCATCTGTACCCGATCTGATGTTTCCTTAGTGTCGCTTTAATCTCGCTGAGGTTTCGTCTCATTTGTAAAGTGGCTGGAGCCAAGTCAGGAAAGGTTTGAAAGACTTCATCGTCCATTGTGATTGGCGGCCCATCCCTGGTGGCCCTCTGAATACCGTCCTTGCCTTTGTAATAGTGGAGTCTGAACAGGACATCTCTAGGTTTTGCTTACCCTGCGTACCTTGATTTCAAAGCCATATGTGGCCGTTCCATGGTCAGCCGATTTTTGTCCGTCTCCGGAAAAAGCATGCGGAAAAGGTGGGACAAGTAGGTCTCGAGTTCTCGCACGTCAACCGATTCAGGAATATTTTGGGTGCGTAAGTTATTGCAACGCGATCTCGCGTCTTCTAAAAGGTCGGCTTGTTTTCGAAGGTTCAAAATCTCCTGGTTCGCTCCTGTTTGGAAGTGAAACACCTCTTCCAGGCTACGTGAGTTCCAGGCTCCACATGCAAAGTCTCTCTCTTCTCTGCCATGAAGCGAGACACATCTTGCCTCGTTAGGAAGTAATGCTGATCTTCCTCCTGCTCTGCATCCGAGTCATGCAGTGCACGTGGGGAGCTGCCATTTTCAGGGGACGTCACCACCGCTCTGTGACTGCCTCTTAAAGAAGTGGGAGACATCTTGTGGAGCCGTTTGTTTGGATTTTGGCCCCACAGCTCGACCAGAGCATAAGTAAGGTTACCAACCTGTTTTTCACGCCAACTTGGAGACTTTCGGAGGTCTCAGGGTCTGGGGATTGCAGGTCTGTAAACAGAGCTCAGCACTCAAGCAGCCATCTTGTTCGTGTCTGACACGCCCCCTCCCGCAGACAAACATTTTAAGTGTGAGTTGCGCGCTTGTTTCCTGCATCTTATGGTGAGACTCCTGGGAGGTCTGGTCCAGTAACCTGGCTGATCTCCGCTCTTGGTCCCTTTACGCTGTGTGAAAGCGTGGCCTGTATAAGTATCACACTTATATCACGTATTGTATCTATTTGAGTTTAGCTGCCCACTTTCCCCAGCTCATTTCTTGCTGTTGTGCAATTTAGTCTGCATTTCACTTTTTTTTTTCACCACATAGCACATTTTTTAGACTGACCCTTCACTGTTTGTTTGACCGGTTGCTCATGGTGTCATCTGACACAATCTGTCATAAGATCTCTCTATCAGAACCACACATTTCACAGCGATTAGGCTCTTCCTACATTGTTTGTCATGGGATCATGCTAACTGAGGGGCATTATAGGAGATTTGTTTTTAAGCTGTCTTTTTTGCTTTCTTTGTATTTAATAAATGTAATATTTTTTCTATTTGGTTTGTATTCCAGAGTGCTTGGTATTGCGTTTCTTTCATATATATATATATATATATTTATGGTGGGTGAAAAAGGCAACAAATAACCTCCACCGTTAGCATATCTATAAAAATGAAAACGTTATTTGTTTGCCGAAAACGTATGTTTGCTGTGCTTATGGGCAATCTGATTGGTCCGTCGGTCTGTCACTCAGCCTCTGGCCAATCAGATTGGTCCGTGGCCCGGCCCCGCCCCCCTCTCATTGGCCTGCGTGGTTCTATGACCTCACACAACTGCCACACTCTCACCCTTACTGACACAGACTCCTCCTCTGGGGCGGAGCAGGAGGTGGGCACACGGACCCCGCTCACCCGCAGTGCTAGGACACGGCTTCAGTCCTATGGCCAAGGGATGCCACTTCTACATACTTCAAACTCTACTCTGCCTCCCAAACACCTACCCCCCGCCACGAAAGACCCCCCGCCACGAAAGACCATCCGCCAAACGGCGCACGCCTCTGAGTTGTAGCTCCGCCAGCCCCCTCTCCTCCTATCCCCACGACAGCTCCAGCGAGAGGCAGGCAGGGAGCAGGAATTGTCAGTGTCACTCCGCAGAGCGCAGCCCGGCAGTCTCGCGCCCCCCACCCCCAGCTGCCAACTTCACACCACTCAAGGTAAGTCACCCCCACCCACTCACCCACACACTGTCTCCCCCACCCAGTAAACCACCCACCCAGTCAGTAACCAAAACCCAGTAAAAACATTCACCCCCCCACCCAACAATTATTAGGGATTAACATTGCACCGCCGGGTCTCTGCCCCCCCTCTCTGTACCTATGCAGGTGAGTGTGTGTGTGTGTGTGTGTGACACTGTGTGTGTGTGTGTCTCACTGGGCTGACGCAGGGAGGGGGGGGACCAGAGCTGAGGGAGGGGAAACCGAGCTGCAGCCAGGGGGGGGAACCGAAGCTGCGCGAGGGGGGGGGAACCGAGAGCGTGCGCAGGGGGGGAACCGAAGCTGCGCATGGGGGGGGAACCGAAGCGGCAGGGGGGGGCAACGAAGCTGCGCAGGGGGGGAAAGAAGCTGCGCAGGGGGGGAACCGAAGCTGGCGGCGGGGGGGAAAGAGCTGGAGGAGGGGGGAGAAGAAAGCTTGCGGCAGGGCGTGGGGGGGGGGAGGGGGAAACAGAAGCTGCGCAGGGGGGGGGGAGGAAACCGAAAGCTGCGCAGGGGGGGGGAAAACCGAAGCTGCGCAGGGGGGGGGAAAACCGAAGCTGCGCTGGGGGGAGGGGGGGAACCGAAGCTGCGCAGGGGGGGGGAAACCGAAGCTGCGCAGGGGGGGGGAAAAACGAAGCTGCGCCAGGGGGGGGGGGGGGAGGGGAGGAACGAAGCTGCGCGGGGGGGGGGGGGGGGGAAACGAAGCTGCGCAGGGGGGGGAAAACGAAGCTGCGCAGGGGGGGGAAACCGAAGCTGCGGCAGGGGGGGGGGGGAAACCGAAGCTGCGCAGGGGGGGGGAACAAACGAAAGCGCGCAGGGGGGGCACCGAAGCTGCGCAGGGGGGGGCACGAAGCTGCGCAGGGGGGGCACCGAAGCTGGCTGGGGGGCGGCCCGAAGCTGCGGGGGGGGCACCGAAGCTGCGAGAGGGGGGGGGGAACCGAAGCTGCGCAGGGGGGGAACCGAAGCTGCAGCAGGGGGGGGGGAAACGACGTGCGCAGGGGGGGGGGAACCGAAGCTGCGCAGGGGGGGGGAAACCGAAGCTGCGCAGGGGGGGGGGGAACCGACGCTGGCAGGGGGGGGGAACCGAGCTGCGACAGGGGGGGGGGGGAACCGAAGCTGGCGCAGGGGGGGGGAAACGAAGCTGCGCAGGGGGGGGGGGACCGAAGAGTGGCAGGGGGGGGGGAACGAAGCTGCGCAGGGGGCGGGAGGGGAACCAAGCTGCGCAGGGGGGCGGGAAACCAAAGCTGGCAGGGGGGGGGGAACCGAAGCTGCGCCAGGGGGGGAACCGAGCTGCGCGGGGGGGGGGAAACGAAGCTGCGCAGGGGGGGGAACCCAAAGCTGCGTGAAGGGGGGGGGGAACGAAAGCTGCGCAGGGGGGGGAACTGAAGCTGCCGCCGGGGTGGGGGGGGGGAACCGAAGCTGAGAGACCAGCGGTTGCCCGGGATTAAAATTGCTACCCGTCCTCCCGTCTCTTTTCGTCAGTCTGTCCTCCCCCAGTCTCTTTCTCTTACCGTCTCTTTCTCAGTTCCACCCCGTTCTCTTTCTCACGTTCCCCTTCTTCTCTCCCCTTCTTTCCCTCTCCCCCAGTTCTCCGTTCCCCCCGTTCTTTCTCGTTCCCCCCGTCTTCTTTCTACGTTCCCCCGTCTCTTTCTACGTCCCGTCTCTTTCTCGTTCCCATTCTTCCGT
This sequence comes from Ascaphus truei, assembly GCA_036426205.1. Classification (NCBI taxonomy): domain Eukaryota; kingdom Metazoa; phylum Chordata; class Amphibia; order Anura; family Ascaphidae; genus Ascaphus; species Ascaphus truei. The sequence goes on from CM071574.1 coordinate 58,696,803, forward strand.
TTCCCCACGTCTCTTTCTCGTTCACCCCGCCTCCGTTCCTCTCTTTCATTCCGTTCACCCCGTTTTTCTCCGTTTCCCCCGTCCGTCTTTCTCCGTTCCCCCGTCTCTTCTCGGTTCCCACGTCTCTTGCTCCATTTCCCCCCTTTCCGTTCCATCTTTCTCCGTTATCCCCGTCTCTTTCCTCCGTTTCCCCCGTCTTCTTTCTCGTTCCCCGGCTTTCTCCGTCTTATCCCCCGTTTCTCCTTTGTCTTTCGTTCCACCCGTCTCTTCCGTTTCTCCCGTTTCATCCCCGTCTCTCGTCGTTTTCTCCGTTTCCCACCGTCTCTTCTCCGTTTCCCCCCGTTTCCTCCGTTTCTCCGTTTCCCCGTCTCTTTCTCCGTTCCCCTCTCTTCTCCGTCTCCCCACGTCTCTCTTTTCCGTCCCCAGTATCTCGTTCTCCGTTCCCCACCATTCTTCTCAGTTCCCCCGTCTCTTTCTCGTTCCCCTACTCTTGTCTCGCTCCGCCCCCCCACCCCCCCCCCCCGGCGCTTGCTCGGTCGTCATCCCCCACCCCTGGAGCAGCTCCGTTCTCCCCCCTGAGCAGCTCCTAGTTCCCCCCCCCACCGAGCAGCCCGTTCCCCCCCTGCGCCAGCACACGTGTCACACACACAGTGAGGACACACACACCGATGTTCACACACAGTGACACCCACACCTCAATACACAGGTACAGAGAGGAGGGGGGGGGGGGGGGAGCGGGGAGAGTACCTGGGATGTGAATCCTAAAATGTTGGGTGGGGGTGGAATGTGGCGGGTGGGGGGGTGGTTTACTGGGTGGGTGGGGGGAGAAAGTGCGTGTGGGTGAGTGGGTGGGGGGTGAATACCTTGATGTGTGTGTGAAGTTGGCAGTGGGGTGGTGGGGGGAGCAGAGACTTGCCGGGCTGCGCTCTGGGAGTTGACACTGACCAATTCCTGCTCCCTGCCTGCCTCCGATGGAGCTGTCGTGGGGATAGGAGGGAGAGGGGGCTGGCGGAACTCCTATGAGAGGCTTGCGCCGTTTGTCGGATGGTCTTTCGTGGCGGGGGCAAGGCGTGGGGGAGCGCCTCGGGGGGGGGGTTGGGAGACAGAGTAGAGTTGAAGTAGGTAGAGTGGCATCTCTTGGCCATAGGACTGAAGCCGTGTCCTAGCACGCGGGTGAGCGGGGTCCGTGTTGCCCACCTGCTCCGCCCAGAGGCGGAGTACTGTGTCAGTAAGGGTGCAGAGGTGGCAGTTGTGGTGAGGTCATAGAACCACCAGGCCATGAGCGGGCATGTGGGGGCGGGGCCGGGCCACACGGACCAATCTGATTGGACAGAGGCTGAGTGAAGCACCGAACGGACCAATCAGGATTGCCCATAAGCACAGCAAACATACAACGTTTTCGGCAAACAAACAACGTTTTCATTTTTAAAGATATAGATGTTTAAAAAAAATCGAACGGGGTCGCTTTTCTCCTGAACACGGTGTATATAGAAATATGAGTGCCCCTCGGTTTGTGTATACCTTTTGTGACATACAGTACACAGACACAGTTACACATATCCTAAAGCTGCAGTTACTAGTGTACTACACAGAGGGGGGTGGGGGCCCTGCCTCCTGAGGGGAGGTCTGGCCAATTAGGCCTTGGACTAGTAAGCGTTAGGTGTGCGCCGGCTCGCTCTCGCTTGCTGCCGCATTCGCTCTACCAGGAGTTTTGCTGTCCTTGCAGAGGAGACCGCAAGCGCTTGGGAGGCGGGTATCATGTGTGTGTGTCACTTTGAAGTGACTGTGTGTTTGTGTGTCACTGGGGAACGTGGTGTGTGTGTGTGGTGTGGGTGGTGTGTTATTATTAATTTTAAAAATTTAAAAAAAGACAGTGGAGTAAATTATTTATTAAACATTGTGCAACTTGATTAAATATATTCGCGACACACACATCACACCACCCACACCACCACATACACACACTCACACATGGCACACACCACACACTACACACACACACCACAGCACACACACACACACAACACAACACAAACATACATCACAAAACACACAACACCACACACACACACAAACACACACAATGCATGCACATGCACATGCCACACACCACCACACACACACATACATGCACACCACATCACATGCACACACACACAGACACACGGGGCAGAAGGGGGCCAGAAGGGGCACCATCACCCGCTCCCCCCCGGCAGCGCAAGCCCCCTCCACTCCCGCAGCTGGACAGCCACAGGGATCGGGCAGATGGAGCACATCACACCCGCTCACCCCCGGCAGCGCAAGCCCCCTCCATCTCCCGCAGGCTGACAGCCACAGGGATCGGGAAGATGGAGGCACACAACCGCTCACCCCCGGCAGCGCAAGCCCCTCCATCTCCCGCAGGCTGACAGCCACAGGGATCGGGCAGATGGAGGAACATCACCCACTCCCCCCCGCAGCGCAAGCCCCCTCCATCTCCGCAGGGTGACAGCCACAGGGATCGGGCAGATGGAGGCACATCACCCGCTCACCCCGGCAGACAAGCCCCCTCCATCTCCGCAGGCTGACAGCCACAGGGATCGGGCAGATGAGGACATCACCCCGCTACCCACGGCGGCGCAAACGCCCTCCATTCCCGCAGGTGACAGCCACGGGATGGGCAGAAGGTACACTCACATCCGCTGGCGCCAGACCCCGTTCCACATTTCCCTGCTCTCCTTCCATTGGTTGCCTGAGGGTCACGTGGAGCGGACTCAGCGCGTGAATTTAAAATTTCACTGTCGGTCTGTTCAAGCGCGCCTCAGCAAGCAACGGAAAGCCATGCGCGAGCCCCTACTAAAGCGCTTTAATTGCGACTGTAGGGGCTCAGTGGCAAGCAGCCGCAAGCGAGAGCAAGCAAGAGTACCATGCCCTGGGCCTTATCAGGCTGAGCCTCTGCATTTCCGGCCTGAGCTCCCATGCACTGAGGTGAGACTGTCATTGTCACCCAGGTGAGACTGTCATTGATACTGCCTCTCCTTTCCCAAACACACAATCCCCATTCATAATACCCTTTTCCCTTCTCACTTTACTTCCTCCATTGTGAAAGGAACAGATTACACCCCCCCACCCCCCTCCCCCTCCCTGTAAATAAAACAAGAAAGAAACAGGGACCAGGGGATAAGTACTTTCTTCCTGGGATCACAGGCCCAGAGCTGGATTCTTTATAACCAGTGGAGAAGGGGGGTTCTTTATAAGTGGTGAAGGGGGGTTCTTTATAACGTGTGTGTGTGTGTGTGGGGGGGGGGGGGGGGTTTTTATAACCAGTGGAGAGGGGGGGTTCTTTATAACCAGTGGAGAATGGGGGGTTCTTTATAACAGTGGAGGAATGGGGGGGGTTCTTTATAACCAGTGGGAGAATGGGGGTTCTATAACGGGAGAATGGGGGTTCTTTATAACCGTGGAGAATGGGGGGTTCTTTATAACAGGGAGAATGGGGGGTTCTTTAACAGTGGAGAATGGGGGTGGGGTTCTTTATAAACAGTGGAGAATGGGGGGGTTCTTTAAACCAGTGGAGGAATGGGGGGTTCTTTATAAACCAGGGAGAATGAGGGGATTCTATAACCAGTGGAGGATGGGGGGTTCTATAACCAGTGGAGAATGGGGGGTTCTTTATAACCAGTGAGAATGGGGGTTCTTTTAACCAGTGGAGAATGGGGCGGTTTTATAACCAGTGGAGAATGGGGGGTTTTTAAACCAGTGGAGAATGGGGGGCTTTATACCAGTGGGAATGGGGGATTTTTATAACCAGTGGAGGAATGGGGGGTCTTTTTAAACCAGTGGAGAATGGGGGGGTTCTTTATAACCAGTGAGAATGGGGGGGTCTTTATAACCAGTGGAGAATGGGGGGTTTTTATAACCAGTGGAGAATGGGGGGTTCTTTATAACCAGTGGGAGAATGGGGGGGGTTCTTTATAACCAGTGGAGAATGGGGGGTTCTTTATAACCAGTGGAGAATGGGGGGGTTCTTTATAACCAGTGGAGAATGGGGGGTTCTTTATAACCAGTGGAGAATGGGGGGTTCTTTATAACCAGTGGAGAATGGGGGGTTCTTTATAACCAGTGGAAAATGGGGGGTTCTTTATAACCAGTGGAGAATGGGGGGTTCTTTAAACCAGTGGAGAATGGGGGGTTTCTTTATAACCAGTGGAGGAATGGGGGGTTCTTTAAACCAGTGGAGAATGGGGGGTTCTTATAACCAGTGGAGAAGGGGGTTCTTTATAACCAGTGGAGAATGGGGGGTTCTTTATAACCAGTGGAGAATTGGGGGTTCTTTATAACTAGTGGAGAATGGGGGGTTCTTTATAACCAGTGGTGAAGGGTTATAACCAGTGGGGAATGGGGGGTCTTTATAACCAGGGAGGAATGGGGGGTTCTAATAACCAGTGGTGAGGGTTATAACCAGGGGGAATGGGGGGTTCTTATAACAGTGGAGAATGGGGGGTTCTTTATAACCAGTGGAGATGGGGGTTTCTGTATAACTAGTGGAGAATGGGGGGTTCTTTATAACCAGTGGAGAATGGGGGGTTCTTTATAACCAGTGGAGAAGGGGGGTTCTTTATAACCAGTGGAGAATGGGGGGTTCTTTATAACCAGTGGTGAAGGGTTATAACCAGTGGAGAATGGGGGGTTCTTTATAACTAGTGGAGAATGGGGGGTTCTTTATAACAAGTGGAGAATGGGGGGTTCTTTAAACAGTGGAGGAATGGGGGGGTTCTTTATAAATAGTGGAGAATGGGGGTTCTTTAATACAGCGGTGTGAAGGGTTATAACCAGGGGAGAATGGGGGGTTCTTTATAACTAGTGGAGAATGGGGGGTCTTTATAACAAGTGGAGAATGGGGGGGGGTACTTTATAACCAGTGGAGAATGGGGGGTTCTTTATAACTAGTGGAGAATGGGGGGTTCTTTATAACAAGTGGAGAATGGGGGGTTCTTTATAACCAGTGGAGAATGGGGGGTTCTTTATAACCAGTGGAGAATGGGGGTTCTTATAACTAGTGGAGAATGGGGGTTCTTTATAACCAGTGGAGAAGGGGGGTTCTTATAACAGTGGAAGGGGTGGTCTTTATAAGTGGTGAAGGAGGGTTCTTTATAACCAGTGGTGAATGGGGGTTCTTTATAACTAGTGGTGCACCTTCCAGTAAGAAAGTAGTGGTACTGTTCCTATCTGCTGGAGGAAGGCAAATCTATTAACCCTTTGCTTCACCTTTTTGAAAGTGATTTATTCTGGGAGGGGGGATACCCTCCAAAGCTGTATTAACCCTTTCACTGCCCCAGAGCACGGCCATGCCCTGAGTGCTTGACGTTGAAGTGTGATTTTTCTCCCACTGGTGCAGTTTAACCTGCAGCCTGCATTTCCCTAGGGCCTCACTCAGCATTGGACAGGCAGGGCGGGGCTCTTACGGGACATGGGTAGGGATTTGTCCTGCTCCAGCTTGTAGCTTCATGTAGGACAGGAGGGGGCAGATCTCTGATTTTATTTATCCCAGGGCAAAGAAAATATCTCTTCATTCCAGAGAGGATTAATATGTATTATTTCATATATCACATTGCGCATGCGTGAGCGCCTCAGAAACTGTGTGCGTGCGGTGAATATATATATGTTTGGGTACCTCTCTATCTATAGCTCCCCACATACATACATATACATTTTTTTTTCTTTATATGAATATATTGTGTGTGGTAGTCTATTCAAGTATATTATCTGTGGTCGCTTGATGTGTGTGTGTGGTGTGTGTGTGTGTGTGTGTGTGTGTGGTGTGTTCGTGTGTGTGTGTGTGGTGTGTGTGTGTGTGTGTGTGTGTGTGTGTGTGTGTGTGTAATTATAAATATCTGCATTTCATTTTTCGTGTATCTCTACATGCGTGTGTGCGTATATATATAATACACAAGGCAGGGTTGCAGGCCTGTCTAAACATGTGAATGTGCTCACAAGTGATCTTTTTATTTGAAATATATATATATATATATACATACGGGTTTCTGGATGTATTTTTGCTTTCACTAATACACTTTGATTTTCAACTTTGAGTGCTGTCTCTTGTTTACCAATCCTTGGAACGGTAACGTATAACTACATTCTCTATATGGGACGTGCACCTGTGGCTTACCAGCACCTATTGGAGTGCCAACTGCCTTATCTGACTATATATATACATATATATACTGTAATATATATACTAATATATATACTATATATATATACTGGTTGTAATATATATATATATATATATATACACAGTGAAGTTATGGTGGGTGAAAAAGTGACAAAAACCCTCCACAGCAAAGGATATAGCAAATGGAAATATTACTGTATGTTCATTTGCATGTCTTAGACAGGTCTGCAACCCCGCCTTTCCCCATTATCACCCAGCACACAGTGCTTCCACTGCAAGGGATTCTGGGAAATGACATGCAAATGAGCACACAGTGCCACCTTTTGCTTCAAAACCATTAACATGGTTACATATACACACACAGTTGCATGTAGCGGTATGGGTAGCGATGTGTGTGTATACACACACACACACACGCCTGTTTGTATGCAGTTCGTATAGTAGGGCCTAACCAAAGCCGCTCTGTATCTGCTTATGCAGAGCGCCCGTCCTCTCATCCTATTCCACCCTGTGCATGATAAGAGGTTACTAACTCACAGCTTCAAATAAAAACACACTATTCTCTTAAAACGGCAATGAAAACAGGAGCGTGATGGTGGGGCCCATCACGAGGACCAGAAAGGAATGACCCGAATTAGAGATTAGTAAAACCAGATGATCCTAGCATTAGAGGTGCTACTTATAGACCACAGTTAAATCAGTTCAGGAGTTAGGTTACCATCAGGCAGTAAGTACTGTCTGTGAAGCAACTTAATGGGAAATGTGTATCAAGCCAAATAAAAACTGACACAGAGAAGGGAGCATTATCAATACATGGCTCTGGGGATCAATGTGTGGGAAGTTCCCGTCCCGCTCTTACCTGCTTGTGATCCGGGGAGGAGTTACAGAGCGCAGTAGGAGGAGCTATAGAGGGGATCAGGACCTATAGAGGGGGTCAACAATGCTCCTTATAATAAAATATAGCAGATTTTCTCCCCTTTTCATCTATGGCAGCAGTGAGTCAGCGCAAGGTAAACCAGCGTCAGATCTATGTACCGGTTTATTTATATAGAGCCCGCAGTGTACACAGCGCTTTACACAACTACAATACCAGGTAAATAAAGTACAAACAATGGGGGAAAGTGCAACAGTTAAATAACAACATAAGGCAGAGGGAGACCCTGCCCCGCAGAGCTTACAATCTAAGATGTCTCCGGCAGGTGTTAGCTGCGCACAGTCCCGGAGAGACGTCCATTTGTATTTCAGGTTGTGATTCTCATTGGTGATACGTCTCCATATGTTACACCTGGGAGTTTGTGACACGGGGAAGGGGAGACTGCTGAGCTCTGGAAATCTTCCATGCAGCATCGGCAAAAACACTCAAATTCTGGGGCAAAAAGGTCCCACCAGATGTATCAAAGGATACATCCACCTGCTTTCAGTGGAGGGTTCCCTGTGATATATCTGGGGCAGTTGAGTTGCGTCCCCTTTTGCCTTGATACATAGTGCCTCATGTTCTGGGATATCAAATCATTTTTAACAGAGGGTTAAAACTCCGATTTTCTAAAGTAAAAGTTAATTATTTGTAAACAGACCCTTGAAAAGTTAATTAGTCAACATACAGTCCTCGGGTTGGGGAGTTCTCAGTGACTCCGGGTCCTAGTGTAATATTAATGAATCTACAGTGTCTGCAGCTCGTGCAAATATAGCAACAAGACACATCCACATATCTATTCCACCCTCATATCATCCTCACTTGAGCCGATACCCCTACAGTACATACAGGAGCGCAGAATGTGTGTGTGGAGGGGCTGTACATACAAAAATCAGTAATATACATACATCACCAGTCTTTCACCATTATCACCCAGCACACAGCGCTTCCACTGCAGCCAGGGATACTGGGAAAGACATGCAAATGAGCACACAGTGTCACCTTTTGCTTCAAATCCATTTTTGACATGGACCCCTATAAGCTTATGCTTGCGGCATTTCACAGCTTTGAGCACAGCCTGGGCTAAGATGCATAGCTAGTAAACCCACCCACAGACAGCTGTTTCGACCTTTTGGGTCTCATCATATATACAGGGGGGGGGGGGGCTGCAGCACCCCTAGTTCTAGCCCCAACACCTGTATATATTCAGGAGTCCCCGCCTTGCACACTAACGCCTTGCCCTGGACGAGCTCCTTGTCATTGCCCTTTTAAGTCCCCCCCCCCCTCCTTTTTTCCTGGTCTGGCTGAGGGGTGTGAGTTGGGAGGAGATTGATGGCTGAGGAAACAGATTCATTATCATGTGAAGGGCTGGAGGAGAGGAAGGAGGGAGAGAGATAGGAAAGAGGAGAGAGAGAAGACAAGGAGTGGGAGGGGGCTCTGGATGTGAGAGACACCCCCCCCCCTCCTCACACACAGGGGGCAGCCCGGGGATCCCACAGCACACAGATCTCCTGATACAGGGAGGCCGGCTGTACATGGTGCTGGACAGCAGCCATAAGCAGGTCAGCTCCGGGTCCTGTCCTGGGGGTCGCTGTTGGGTTTCTTTCTGTGGTTCCAGACATGCACCTAGTGTGAGGGGGGAGGCTGGCAGTCTGGCGATGTGTCCCTGCTGTGTTAGGAGCTTCACCTCCTGAGAAGGGACAGCCCCCCCCCCCCCCCCCACCCAGCCAGCCAGGGCATGCACGGGGCGAGGAGCCCTGCAGGGCATCACGCGTGGGTCACACTCCGTCCCTGAACCGCTCGCCATGGGGAACATCTCCTCCAACATGTCCTCCTTCCAATCCCTGCACATCGTCATGCTCGGTCTGGACTCTGCCGGTAAGACCACCGTCCTGTACCGGCTCAAGTTCAACGAGTTCGTCAACACGGTGCCCACCATTGGCTTTAATACGGAGCGGATTCGGCTGAGCAACGGGGCGGCCAAGGGCATCAGTTGCCACTTTTGGGACGTGGGCGGGCAGGAGAAGTTGCGCCCGCTCTGGAAATCCTACAGCCGCTGCACGGATGGCATCATCTATGTGGTGGACTCTGTGGACTCGGACCGGCTAGAGGAGGCCAAAACTGAGCTGCACAAGGTAACCAAGTTTGCCGAGAACCAGGGCACCCCCTTACTGGTCATCGCCAACAAGCAGGACCTGCCCAAATCTATGTCGGTGCCAGAGATCGAGAGGCAGCTGGCGTTGCAAGAGCTGAGCCCCTCCACCCCATACCACATCCAGCCGGCCTGCGCCATCATTGGAGAGGGGCTGACCGAGGGCATGGACAAGCTGTACGAGATGATCCTCAAGAGGAGGAAGAGCCTCAAGCAGAAGAAGAAGCAGCGGTAACACTGGGGGGCACCAGGCCTGCCAAAGATGACCATGGCCCGTGCCCACCTCCTGGATCTTGGGTTATTGGGCGTCCCTCCTGTGGATTTACAAAGCCTCCTTTTACTTGGTGACAAAGGCGGACTTTCCTACACCAGTGGGAACCCCAACCCTAGGTGTGCAGAGTCCCCCCGGCGTGGGGCAGGATTTTCTACGAGCAGGGCAGGAACCTGCCGTGTAATATCCTCAGTGCCACCGGAGCATGCCGTGCCACCGCAGGGCAATACGTGGCCAGCTCCTCCAGCGCCAAGAGGGGGTTACAAGGCCCTTCCATGTGCTGACCTGCGGTACCTGCTGAAAGGACAGGAACTGAGTAATGGACCTGCCAGGGGAACAAGATGACAAGTGTCCTCTCTCTCTGACAGAGGACCGCAGATCTGGGGTGACGGGACTGACATGATGCACTCTGTATATTTGTTTTATTCTATCGCCCCCCCCCCCCCCCCAAAAAAAACAAAGAAACTTGAAGGTGTTTAGTGTATAACGATGACATTGTATCTGAAGTAGCCTGACACTGTATCTGGACATTTCAGTGGTGTGACTGCCTATTCTAAGGGGGCTTCGTGTGGTCTTTGCAGGGGGTGCTGGGTGTGAGGTCTGAGTTGATTTCAGTTCTTCTCCTCTCTACTAACTGTGTCTGATCTACATTTGACTCTCTCCCTTCCATCTGTGCACTCCTCTCTCCCTCTGCTTCCTCTGCAGGTTATGCAGTCGCACCCAGAAATGACCCATTTTAGTCTTGCTGCAGGTGCGTGAGGAGGGGAGGGGGGAGGGGGGCATCCGTCCTGAAACCATGCTGTATGAGATTAAATATGGGATTTTATTATCACTTCTCGGGGGCTGGGTGTGCCATTTCTGCTTCTTTTGGGCTTCAATGTACCCCTCACGCGGGCCCTGATAAGGTGCACTAAGCTTTCTCACGCCTTCACTCTCATTCATACCGATGGATCTGGACCACAGAGGCGCTTGTTGAATTCTGCTGATCCTTGCCTGCACCCTCTGTGTTTGTTTTAGTCTGCTTTGCTATATCTCTGTTTCCCTCTGAGACAGACAGTGGGGAACCTGAATGGCTGGTCATTAACCCCTAATCTGCTGATAGGGCCAACAAGGCAATGCATAGCAGTGTGTGTAACACATGGCAGTGCCCTCTTGCATGGCTTTAGCCTGGCATCACCGTGCAGTTCCTCTGTGCCACCCTCCTGTTCTGTGACTTGCCCTGACCACTGAGGGAGGTTGCAGGTCGTGGGAAAGACATGTCCCTATTCCAAAATGGCGCCAGCCTGACGCTTTACTAGGCCTGCCACCACGAATGAGGGAAAAAACCAGACTGGATTGCAGTTTCCGCTGGGGCTGGTAGCGGTCCCAGGCGTTTGTAGCTCCTCATGCCAGTATAATATTATTATTATCATCATTATTTATTAAGCGCCAACATATTCCGCCGCGCGGTACAATGAGGGAACAGAGCGATATAAATTACAGAAACCGAATGACGCAAGCGCAACCAGGTAACGAGGGCCCTGCTCGCGAGAACTTACAATGCAGCCGGAGTTCAAGCTGCGTTTGCACTTACTCGTGGTAAAACAAATAAATACATTTTGCAAACCAATAAAGCAAATTCAGTGGTTGAATCGCTGCACTGAACACTTTTAAAAGCACTGAAGCCAGTGGAGGGAATGAAAACGAAATCAGAGTTTTCTTAACGGACACTTTTAAGATGGCTGCCTCTGATATAAACCCACAACAGTATTTTTTAAATATAAACCTGTAACAGTATTGTTTAAATGTTTCACATTCTAAAGATCTACATCCGAAGGGAGACCAGGCATTAGAAGGTGGGAATAGTGTATGAAAAGTTAACATAATTTGTAAGAGTTTGGTGCTCTGTTTGTATTTTGTGGGACTGAGGAGTCTTGCTCTGCGTGCAGAGGGCATAGGAAGGTCATTCACATGAGTCTGCTGACCACTGACTGAAAAGAATCAGTTGACCAAGGGGTTCTCAACTCCAGTCCTCAAGACACCTCCCCCCAACAGGTCAAGTTTTCAGGATATCCCTGCTACAACAGAAGTGGCTCAATCAGTGGCTGTGCTGAAGCAGGGATATCCTGAAAACCTGACCTGTTGGGGGGTCTTGATTGCAGTGGAGAACCCAAGATTTAATCCTTCAGTGCTGTGGGATCGCCAAATGCACTGCTGCTGGATCTCTGGCAGCGAAGGGTTATATGCAGTCAACAGGGGGGGGGGGGGGTGCTGGAGATAATAATATAATCATATTTGTTTTCTTATATAGCGCTGACAGTTTACGTAGCGCTGTACATAGAATTTTGCAGGCACGATGAGCTTGTAGTCTAATTTTGGTGCTTGGAGCACAGGGAGATAAAGTGACTTGGCCAATGTCACAAGAAGCAGCCCTGCTTCAAGGGTAGTGTCCCTGATTTCATAGTCGCCAACCTTCACTCACCGAGCCACTACTTCAGGCCTGTAGGGGAATGGGACGAGATGAAGTCCTGTCCATGCACCATGCTCCCTCCTGGTATCACCTCCCATATTAGGCTGACAGGGAATCGCTGCAGAAATGTGGTTGCATTAAACAAGCTCAAGTAGCCACATTGTTTCTGGACAAATGTCAATCAGACAAGGTTTGGAAAGCTAATAATGTTACTTATATCCGGGGTGCTCAACTCCAGTCCTCAAGAATTCCCCCTCCCCCAACAGGTCAGGTTTTCAGGTACGAATAGGTTGCCAGCTGGACAAAAGATATGTTATACTGTTTAATGTGTTAATGTCGTGTATTAATATAGTGCTAGTGTAGCCAACTCCAGTCCTCAAGAGCTACCAACAGTTAGGTTTTCAGGAAAACCCTGCTTCAGCAGATGGCTCAATCAGATTGAGCCACCTGTGCTGAAGCAGGGACTGATTGAGCAACCTGTGCTGACGCAGGGATATCCTGAAAACCTGACCTGTTGGGAGGGTCTTGGGGACTAGAGTTGAGCCCCCCTGATCTACATAGAACCCTTATGTCCCATAAAAGGTATCACAACCTGCAACTAATGTACTCCACAAATCTGTGCAGCTCAAGTTCCTGAGGACCACACACGTTGTCTCTTTGTAGCAAACTCCATCGGAGATGATTTTAATGGGGCACCACTGACATCCCAGAGGGGCCTGCACTGCACTGCATCGTAGGGGGTGCCTGAGCTGTGTGTGCAGGGGGAAGGGGCTGTCAGTTCTGCAGATCCTGTGGCAAATTCACTGCAAACCTCCCCATGAGCTGTTTTATAACATGGTATTTCCTGCTCTGAGGGATATGGGGGAGGGGGGGAGAGAAAGCACTCATTCGGTTATGTTATCACCTCTTGGCTCACCGCCCTTCTCAGTCCTTGGGTGACCCGGGCAGTCAAGGAGTTAAAGTCTCAACGCTGTCTGAATAATTCTGCAGCTACACGTTTTTATGATGGGGAAGGCAATGGTCGCCCAGCCTGGGGACACCGTTAATTATAAGCTGGGGTGGAAGTCCCCTGTGGCTCAGACTTAGGTAATTAGGGGAGGGGGTAGGAGGGCGGCTCGTTTGAAAGTTACAAGGCGCAGGTGGTCTGTGTAAAAACCTAAGGGTCCCAAAATACTAATGTCCCAATCCAGACGGGATTCCAGGTGAGCACAGGATCAAAAGACACATCTGAGTAAGCCCAGTTTGAATCGTAGGGGGTTATCCATTTACCTGTAATCGTGCCCGTCGTGGCACAATCGCACTGAAACTGGTATTGACGTCAATGGCGGTTTCCGGGCAGTAGTGCCCCGATCGGCACTATTGTAGTTACGTGAAGAACCCTCATGAAGTCAGCTACGTGGGACCTTTGGGAAGCCACAGCCGTGTGCCGTAGGCACCGGTTATTAGATTGTAAGCTCTGCAGGCCTGGAACGGAAAACTTGTATACACTCTGGGTGCATGTCAGGAAAAAAAAGGTCATATGATTACTGTGGGAACGATTACAGCGTCACAGCAGGGGGGGGGCTCGCTCTGGCCGCTGTGTCGTCCGTCCCCCCCCCCAGTCTGCCTATTTTCTTCTCTAGTGTAAGACCTCTGCCCGTATTTGATCCTGTTTTTTTTTCAATTCCCTTACTGTATTAGCAGATACCACCTCTGCTGGGCGGCTATTGCATGAATCTACCACAATTTCCATTAAGTACTTTCTCAGATTTCCCCTGAGCCTCTCACACTCCAGCTTCACAGGAGGACCTCTTGTTCTAGCACATCTAGCGTGCAGGGTTCACCCCTCTGCCCTGGCTGCAGTGTGCAGGGTTCACCACCTCCTCGCCTGGCTGCAGTGTGCAGGGTACACCCCTCTGCCTGGCTGCAGTGTGTGCAGGGTTCACCCCCCCTGGCTGCAGTGGGGGTTCCCCCCTCTGCCCTATCTGCGCAGTGTGCCAGGGTTCACCCTCATGCCCTGGCTGCAGTGTGCAGGGTTCACACCCTCTGCCCTGCTGCAGTGTGCAGGGTTCACCCCTCTGCCCTGGCTGCAGTGTGCAGGGTTCACCCTCTGCCTCTGCTGCAGTGTGCAGGGTTCACCCCTCTGCCCTGGCTGCAGTGTGCAGGGTTCACCCCTCTGCCCTGGCTGCAGTGTGCAGGGTTCACCCCTCTGCCCTTGCTGCAGTGTGCAGGGTTCACCCCTCTGCCCTGGCTGCAGTGTGCAGGGTTCACCCCTCTGCCCTGGCTGCAGTGTGCAGGTTCACCCTCTGCCCTGGCCTGAGTGTGCAGGGTTCACCCTCTGCCCTGGCTGCAGGTTGCAGGGTTACACCTCCTATTGCCCTGGCTGCAGTGTGCAGGGTTCACCCCTCTGCCCTGGCTGCAGTGTGCAGGGTTTCACCCTCTGCCCGGCTGCTACAGTGTGCGAGGGTTCACCCCTCTGCCCTGGCTGCAGTGTGCAGGGTTCACCCCTCTGCCCTGGCTGCAGTGTGCAGGGTTGCATGCCCGCCCTGGCTGCAGTGTGCAGGGTTGTCCTGGCTGCAGCAGCAGGAGGATGTCCAGATGCAGGCAGAGGGGACAGCAGCAGAATAATAATGAGGGGAGGATGGGGAGACCCGCAGAGCTCAGCAAACGCAGGCACATCCGATCTGCAGGCAGCACACACCCAGGCTCCCTGCCCTGTGTGTGCTTAGGGGTGACTGTGAGCAAAGGGGAGACCTGTGCTGCTGCTGCTGCCCACACTGCGCTGCCGTTTGTATACACTGAAGTTAGGGAGAAAGGCATATATCCGTGTGAAACAGAATGACCACATGTTGCATACAGAGCAGCATTAAATAGGATAGACGGATGGACACACATCATTCAACCTCTGGGGAAGGATAGAGGGGGTTCGGAGGCTGCTGCCCATACGCTGTATCTGTGTCGTCCCCCCCCCCCCCCCCCCACCTCATTCTCTCACCCCCACCTCATCCTCACAGTGTAATACTCACACTGCTCCCTCCCCCACAGTATACTCACACATAGCCCCCTCCCCCACTGTATAAATACTCACACACAGCCCCCCTCCCCCACAGTGTAAATACTCACACAGCCCCCTTCCCCACAGTAATACCCCCTCCCCCACAGTATGAATACACACAGCCCTTCCCCCATAGTATAAATACGCACGCACAGCACCCTCCCCCCAAGTATAAATACTCGCACAGCACCCTCCCCCCAAGTATAAATACTCACACAGCCCCCTCCCCCGCAGTATAAATACTCTCACAACCCCTACCCCACAGTATAAATACTCTCAAACAGCACCCTTCTCCCCAGTATACTCACACAGTCCCTCCCCCTCAGTATAAATACTCACACACAGCCCCTCCCTCACAGTATAAATACTCACACACAGCCCCTCCCTCACAGTATAAATACTCTGGCACTGCTATTCTTCTGCTGTCTCTGCCTCACATTCCATCCTGTCATTCTTTACCTTCCTGAATTCTCCCCATACAGGCGCAGGCTTCCTCCCCCAGGCCGACATCCCATACAGGCGCAGGCCTCCTCCCCCAGGCCGACATCCCATACAGGCACAGGCCTCCTCCCCCAGGCCGACATCCCATACAGGCGCAGACCTCCTCCCCCAGCCCGACATCCCATACAGGCGCAGGCCTCCTCCCCCAGGCCGACATCAGCTAACAATATGGAAGGCCAGATAGAGCATTAGTGGGGCTGATTGTGGGAAGAACTCCGCCCACCTCCATTATAAGAACATCTTAATGCACCCCCTACCTAAAGACACCCCCATTATAAGAACATCTCCTCACAGCCCTGACGTGCCACTCCCTATGGAGACCCTTGTTATAAGAACAGCGCCCTTGTAAGAACATCTCGTAGCGCTGATCTGTCCGCACCTAAGAGAGGGGTCTGTGTCACTATACTGACCTCCATATAAGAACCCTTCAAAGCTGTGTAATTATCCTTTTTTTATTTATTTTAAGAACCCACTTATAAAAAGCATCTCATGAGGGTCTCGTGGGGGGTGTCTTCGTATAAGAGACATCTCTGTCATGCCCAGACTTCCCTGCTATAAGAACGCACCCTGTGTGCGCCGTGCTCTTGTTCTCTCTATAACCGGTTTAGCTCCTGTGAGATCACGGTGTTGGTTACACCCTGTGGCAGGTGGCCAGGTCACCTGCAAGCTCCTGACAAGGAGTGCTTTGTCTTCCCAAGGGGCCCTCGATGGGGACAGGGTGACACTTCCCGGAACTACCTGACCGACTGCATGCCATGCACTGACGTCACGCACCAAGTATTTATTTATAAGGCGCCAATGTATATACTGCAGCGCGGCACAATGGGGACGTGAAAAACTGTGACAATAATAGATACAAAAATATTATTACAATATACAGGCATACCCCGGTTTAAGGACACTCACTTTAAGTACACTCGCGAGTAAGGACATATCACCCAATAGGCAAACGGCAGCTCGCGCATGTGCCTGTCAGCACGTCCTGAACAGCAATACCGGCTCCCTACCTGTACCGAAGCTGTGCGCAAGCGGGGAGACTATAGAGCCTGTTACACATGTGTTATTTACATCAGTTATGCATGTATATGACGATTGCAGTACAGTACATGCATCTATAAGTGGGAAAAGGTAATGCTTCACTTTAAGTACATTTTCGCTTTATATACATGCTCTGGTCCCATTGTGTACGTTAATGCGGGGTATGCCTGTGTTACATACATGCTCCGGTCCCATTGCGTATGTTAATGCGGGGTATGCCTGTGTTACATACATGCTCCGGTCCCATTGCATACATACATACATACATACATACATACATATACACACATATATATTCCATAGCTCAGTACAATGGGGGTGTGAAGACAGTAGGTAGGGAGATATATATATACACATATATACACATATATATATACCTCCCTACTTACTGTCTTCACACCCCCGTTGTACAGAGCTATGGAATATGTTGGCACTACGGTTGCCAAGTGTCCTGTTTTGAATCGGACAGACGGGTATTTTGCCCCAGTGCCCGGTATAAAATGAAATGTATGTGTCCGGTATTACCTCTCTCTGAACGCAGGGTGACTGCGGGGGGCCTGAGACCATCCCCAAGGTAAGTCTGATTTTTATATGTATTGGGGGGGGAAGGGGGGTGATATATTTTTATATGTCAAAAAGTACCAATAATGCAATCTTTGATCCGTGCTCTTGCTTCCAGAAAAGACCTAAACGATGGTCAGCTCTCACCGTCTTGCAGCGCTTGTGTGTGAAGGTTTTCCCCTCCTCCGCAGGTGTCCACCGGAGGAAGAATCCACAGGCGGACCAATAGCAAAAAGAAGAAAACACAAGGCGCACCGATGGAGAAAGGTATATAATCAACAGTCAGATACATGTATATAATAACTTACACCTTAGAAATCTGCTGTCCAAAAACATCTGATGCAGTCAAATCTCCCTGTTGCCCCGCTCCATTGGTGTATGGCTGAGCGGTAATCTGTTGACGCGCGCTGTGAACAGCTGAGGCCTCGACCAGGGTGGAAACAGGTACACTAGCGCTCTTGCACTGCACCCTGCTCGGACGGGCGATTCGTGGCCGGCTAGGTGCGCGCGCGTCTGGAGGCGCAGCCACGAAAACTGTGTTTTAAAGCAGCATGCATTGGCTTAAGGGTTTAACCATGTGTAGCCCCCTGTAAACAGCACAGGCTATACCTATCTTCCTTCTACTGTGATAAGCCCTGTTAAGATCAGATGCCAGTAATCATCATGGGTTTTCCCCCTTCATAGCCCTATCCTGAGTGGTAGACGCAGGCCTGGACTCTGCTGCAGGCGTGAGCAAGAGGGAGGTTCTGCTGACACCATGAGGGGAGGGGCTAGCTCTATATTTAGCAGCCAACTCCGGTGAGTGGGGGTCTTCTTGTTCTTCTTTGTTTGCTGGTTCTTCGGAAGAGAGAGTAGTTTAGGAAGAGTTCGAGTGAACAGTGATATTGAGAGTCTAGAGTTGCTGGTTATTATGCCGTGAGCCACGAATCCTGCGGAACGGTCCGAGGAGTATCAGGAGGCTGCGGGCTCCCCGGCGCAGCGTGACGGAAGAGAGAGAGAGAAACTGAAACGATCAGCGTCTATAAGTAGAGCTGATAGAATTATATACTAGTGGACCAATGCCCTCACCCCGCTGCCAGGGGTGATGGGGGGAGAATTTAACACCTACCTCGAGGCTAACCTCGGGGGTGGGCCACGGGGTATTGACGCCCTAGCTCAGACCATCCTGTCGGAAGAGTGACTTGGAGGGAAGGAGAGGAGGAAGCATTTGGGCGGAGGTGAGCTGTGTATACCCCGTCCTGGCGATTGTGTTGCGGCTGCTGGAAGCCTTATCGTTGGGATACTGTTGCTCTGTCAAATAAAGAGACTATTCTTCACCCGTAAAGACTGTGTGTGATTTGGAGAGTATAACCCTGGGACCCGAGGGGTTCTTCTATACCGGTCCTGTCCCATTACCCTGGGAGTATAGAAGATGGAGGCGCTGCACCACTAAGAGATCATGGAGGCTATCACCCCAGAAGCCCGGTCCTGGCTCCCCCACAACACCGCGGGAAGCTCAGGCCCTCCTGTTCCTAAGAGGTACGCACCACACCGCATGTAATCTGCCCTCATGTACCCTAGACATCACCGTAGAGTCTGGGGGGGGGGGAAAGCAGGGTTACATTTGGAGGCGCTGCTGAGAGGATATATATCAGAACAGGACCGGCTTATAGCGAGGCGGAACAGGCAGACTAAGATGCACTCTCCCAGCAGGTGTCTTAAGCAGGTAGCGTGAGGCAACTGGGGGGTCATAGCGGTAACCAATCCGGGGACCATGGCCCAGGGCCCGCGTTACGGAGGGGTGGATAGTTAGAGCTGATGAAGTCCCTTGAGGCGGGTAGCGTGAGGCAACTGGGGGGGTCAGCCTGTTAACCAGCCCAGGGACCATAGTCCAGGGCCACGCTATGAGTGGCCAAAAGCAGGAGACGCCCGTACCTAGACATGAGGTATCATAGCTATCACCCGCACCACAGATTCCTTGCCAGAGGAGAGGAGTTCCGCTGAGCCTGGGGTACCAGCCACCTAAATTTAGTGGGCCACAGACAGTATGAAAATGCAGAGATCACATTTGGAGGGAAAACATGGTCTAGGTACGAGATACCCGTTAGACATGGAGAGTAGGGCACAGGCACATTTGGAGGGAGTATCCAAGATGGCGGCCATCCCTACATGAGCTTCGTGGAGCAGGAGAGGCAAGTTAAAATGGCGGTTCCCGCCAAGCCTGGAGCAAGCACGTGAGATTTGCAAAAGGACTGTGAGACAGTTGTGGCGGAAAATGTGCAAGAGTCTGGCGCCAAACCCAGATTCCTTGCAGGAGGAACGGAGCGGCGCCAAAGCCGAAAGGCCATGTCATGCTGACAAGGAAAAGACCCGCCTCTGGATTCCACCAGAGGGAGGGGGCCCACAGAGAGCTAATCAGGAAGGTCCTTCCCCGCGAAGGGAGGGACCGGAGACCTGAGCGAAGAGCGTCACTTTTGTCTGGCATTCGAGGGGCAAGGAGCTGGAAAACTGAGTTGTCTTCACTCTGAGCGAACCATGTCCGAGATAAGTACCTCCATTCACCAAGTACCTGGAGGCCTACACATACACATACACATACACATACACATACACATACACATACACATATACATATACATATACATATACACAAACACTCAAATAGATAGTGTGTGTGTGTGTGTGTGTGTGTGTGTGTCTAACACTTCAGTTGCTGCTACAGTAACAGTGCTTTTCTCCAAAGTTTGTCCTTTGTCGAGTTTCTCAGAGTTCTGCACTTTTTGGGGATACTTTATAATTGTGTCTTTGGGGCTGTGGGAGACCCCTGAGACGCGTCCTGTATACAGTAATGATTCCTGCACCTCTAGCAATCTGAGATGAGAGAGATGGAAATTAAATCCCTGAGCACGCCCCCCCCCCCCCCCCCCCCCCCCCCCCCACCTCTCCCCTTTCTCCAAATAGAGAGAGAAATTTCTACTTTACACTCATTAGGGGCGCACTGTATCTGGGACAAAAATGAGCATTAGTTTGAAGTTCTTTGTACATATGACAATTAATATTTATACACATGAGCAGATTTGGTGTAGGTTGTGATACCTTTTTATGTCCCATCAAGAGAATTCTCTATAGATGAGATTACACATTACAGTATATAGCACAGAGGTTTGCAAACCTCGCAGGTCTCTTCGTCATGCGTACAGAACTTTCCAAACCTCACAAATCTCTTTGTCATGTGTACAGAGCTTTCTAACCCTCACAGGTCTCTTCTTCATGTGTACAGAGCTTCCCAAACCTCACAGGTCTCTTCTTCATGTATACAGAGCTTCCCAAACCTCACAAGTCTCTTCTTCACGTGTACAGAGCTTTCCAAACCTCCAGGAACAATACAGGTACTGGATCTTAGCACATAACACATCACAGTCAGACCGCAGGACAGATGAGGGCAGAGTTTTGACTCCAACCTGTTATGTTGATACACAGGGAAGGGAATAACAGCAGCCAATGCACACAGAGCTGAAAATTCGTTCCTGTCCCCAAATGTGAGTGCCCTGTGGGGCCTGAATCAGCGTGAAGAAGCTGCAATGGTTTTATCTGAGTGTATAATACAGGCCGTGAGGGCGCCGAACAACCCCCTGAAAACTCCGGTGAGCACCAAACTGCAGACCGGGATTCACCTAAATCCTTCACTGACTTGAAATGAGGAGAAAATGTGTCAGAGAGAACACGGCACATTCACCCGTCTCAGATCCCAAAACTTGCCCAACCCAATCACCACACAGCATACAGCGCTTCCACTGCACCCAGGCATTCTGGGTAATGCCATGCAAATGAGCAGTGTGTCACCTGGGGTTGCTTATCCACCTTGACATGAACCCCTATAAGCGTAAGCCTGCCGTATCACAGCGCTCATCAGCACAGCCTGGGTTAAAGGGCATGGCCGGTAAACCTACTCACAGACAGCTGGTTAAACCTCTTCGGTCTCATCAGTGTGAGGATAGCTCAAAAATATTACGCGTTTCAGCTGTCCCCGGGAAATCCCCGATGCACAGGGAGACTTTTCAGGAATGATAGGACATTGCTTTACAGGAAAGCATTGCGGCTTAAAGCAGTCATTTTCAACCGGGGTTCCGTGAGCACCCCTCAGGGGTTCCGTGAGCACCCCTCAGGGGTTCCGTGAGCACCCCTCAGGGGTTCCGTGAGCACCCCTCAGGGGTTCCACGCCGCCACGGGGACTAGGGAGGGGGGGGGGGGAAGCTGGGAGAAGTCCCAGGCCCGCCAAAATGGTGGCAACCCACATACAGCGGCGGATCTTGAAATCTGCCGCCCCATGTCACTTACATACGCCGGGCGCCTCCTTGCCGTCTCCTTTCTGCCCCTCTTCCCGATTTGCAGCGTCAAATGATGCCGCGGTCGTCGCCACAGTGACATCGCACGCCGTCTCATTACCATGGTAACGTGACGCCATTTGATGCCGCAACGTCACTTTGCCATGGCAACTTGACGCCGTGTGACGCCATGTTGGTGACATCCGTGGCATCATTTTACCCTGCGAATCGGAAGGTGGAGGAGGGCGGCAGAAAGGAGACAGTAAGGAGGCGCCCGGCGTATGTAAGTGACTTCTCACCAGGCCCGAGAGCGCCGCAAATGCATATGGGGCGGACATTTTTGCCGCCTCAAAATTTTGCCGCCCTAGGCCCGGGCCTAATGGGAACTCTGCCACTGCCCACGCAGCAGTGACCCGGCGGCTCCCCAGCTCAGCGGCAGCCGCCCGGTCACTGCAATCCTTCCTCTCCCCTCCTCCTGTCAGCACCGGAGGTCGCATTCAGCTTCCTGCTGACAGGAGGAGGGAGCTGCAGACCGCAAAGGTGTGTGTAAGGGGGCAAGAGAGAAGGGGGAGAGTGTGAGAGGGGGGAGGAGGAGGAGAGTGTGAGGGGAGAAGAGAGAAGGGGGAAGAGGGGGAGGGGTGAGAGTGTGAGGGGAGAAGAGAGAAGGGGGAGAGTGTGAGAGGGGGAGGGGAGAAGAGAGAAGGGGGGACGGAGGAGGGGAGAAGGGGGAAGAGGGAAGAGGGGGAGAGTGTGAAAGAGGGAGAGTGTGAGTGGGGGGAAGGAGGGGGAGAAGGTGGGGGAAAGTGTGAGGGGGAAAGGGGGGAGAGTGGGAGGGGAGAAGAGAGAAAGAGGGCAGTGTGAGAGGGAAGAAGGGGTAGAGTGTGAGGGGGGAAAAGGGGGATAGTGAGGGGGGAAGGAGGGGAGAGTGAGGGGAAAGGGAGGAGTGAGGGGGAAGGGAGGGAGTGTGAGGGGGAGGAGAGGAGGAAGAAAGGGGAGAGTGTGAGGGGGGGAGAGAGAAAGGGAGAGTGAGGGGGGAAGGGGTGAGGAGAGTGAGGGGGAAGAAAGGGGAGAGTGTGAGGGGGAAGAGAGAAAGGGGATTGTGAGGGGGAAAGGGGAGAAAGAGAAAGGGGAGAGTGTGAAGGGGAAGGAGGGGGAGAGTGTGGGTGTGAAGAGAGAAGTGGGAGAGTGAGGGGAAGGAGAGGGAGTTTGAGGGGGGAAGAGGGGAGGAGAGTTTAAAGGGGGAAGAGAGAAGGGGGAGAGTGTGAGGAGGAAGGGGAGGGTAGTGTGAGGGGAGAGGGGGGGAGAGTGTAAGGAGGCAAGAGAGAGAGGGGGGACAGTACGGAGGTAAGAGAGAGGGGGAGAGTGTGAGGGGGAAGTATGGTGAGAGTGTGAGGGAGGAGAGAGAAGGGGAAAGTGTGAGGGGGAAGGAGGGGGGAGTGTGAGGGGGAAGAGAGAAGGGGGAGAGTGTAAGGGGGCAGTAGAGAGAGGAAGAGTAAGGGAAGACAGTGAGGGTGAAGAGAGGGGAGAGTATGGTGGGGGGAGAATGTAATGGGAGAAGAGAGGGGGGGAATGTAACGGGAGAAGAGAGAGGGCGAGAGTAAGGGGAGAAGAGAGAGAGTGGGGGAGAGCATAAGGGGGGAAAGGGGGAGTGTATGGGGAACAGAGATAGGGGGAGTGTGAAGTGGGGGAGGGAAGACAGGGATGGGAAGGAGAGATGTATGGGGGGGGGGAGAGGGTTGGGGTTCCCCAGAATATTTCACAATCTAATTCTAGGGTTCCCTAACCAAAAAAAGGTTGAGCCCCGCTGCTGTACAGGATAAACACTCAGCTCGGGCAGAAGGAGCTCTGCATGGATGTTTGCAGGCACAATACATTCACTGCCCGCCAAGCTTACAATCTAATTTGTTGGGAGGTGACTTGCAGGGGGTCACAGGAGCTGGCGCATGTTCTTTCGACTGGGTTTTCCCCACTTCAGAGGCAGCCTGGTCTCCATCGCTCCTAATGTTCGCGTTTCTCTGGGCTCCCGGTTGCTCGGGGTAACAGAGATCAGCGTTGTTCGTGCGCCCTCCCTCTCAGCGCACGGTCACCATCAGGCCTCACTGCCCCGTCTTCAGCAACTCCCCATTCTTCCTCTTCTTACCGAGACCGTCACCAAGGAAACACCAGTGATTAGCATGCACCAGGCGCAGTCAGATAACCAGGGAAGGAGGGGGGAGATTAACCTGCCCCATGTTGAATGCACCACAGAGCTCCAGGGCCCACCCAGAGACTGGCATGCGGGAAGAGTAGCCTGGTGTCACCTGTGTCCCTTCATGTCTCTGTACTACAGATGTCAGCATTATGTTACACACGCCTATAACATATAGTATCTCTTACTGTGCATGCAATGTATTTATATATAATGTATAACCCGGTTCACTTAATGTAACCGTGTATCTGTCATCAGAACTCTGTGCCCAGGACACGCCTGAAAACGAGAGGGAACTCTCACTGTATTACTGCCTGGTAAAAGATTTTATAGATAAATCATTAGATTGAAAGCTCTTTAGAACAGGATTTAGCTATGAGCGCTGTTCTGCCATCTCTATGGCTGGACAGCCAAGGTGCAGGAGAAAGGGACATTATTGTAAACACCTGTAGTAAAAAAGGGACATGTATCCAGAACGTCCCATACACTGATTATCTGTCTTTAGAATAAAAAGCTGCATTGCTTTTTCAAGGCTGTGTCAGTAAACACGTGCAAACCAGATATGGGACAGGAGGTCTCACATTGCTCTCCCCGAATCTAACAGCGAGAGCTGTTTAAAAAATATAAAACTAAATATTATATTCTTTGCATGATCCAAAGTGATTTAAATCCCCTATTTTACTGCCCAGTGACAGCTGTTGGAGCAAACTAGATTTGTTTTAAATCAGACTGTATGTAGTTGTCCAAAACTGTAACATTTACAGCCACAAATAGCTGATTTGGCTCAAAACGTCATCAAGAGAAATACACCTTTCTGTCTAACGTAATATTTGTTCCGGGTATTAATTGTCAAATCAATCATCTTTGCAGAGTGTGAAATCAGATGAATGGCTGTGTGTGCAAAGCCAGCGGATGGTTCTCAGTAACTGGAAGTCTGTTCGTGTCCCGTCTTGCAGTGCGGAAAGTGACTTTAGATACATGTTGCGTGCGTAATCGTACATATTTTAATGATTTCCTTTATAATAACGACAACCCTATTTGCACTTCGTCATTTCTTTGCCTAAATATTCCACCCCATGGGATGTTGAAAGCAGATGTGTCACCCTTTTAAAGATCCAGTCCCACTCAGGACCTGAGTGTACTAGTGGCAGAACGGCAGTGATGAATTTCATACCCTTTTTACCAAAATAAAATGACAGTAAGTAAATCGAGACAAGTACGGGCATTTTGTAATCATTTGTGCACGTCTGAAAAGTTTTCTTTGTTTTAGGATAACAGAATGAAATCTTAAGGCTGCCGCAAGATACACTTTTTTGTATAAATTGTTTTCACGGTTCTTTCTTTGTTGGACTATGAAATCCTTCAGCACTTTATTTTGGAAAATTATTAGATTTCATTTTTTTTTTTGTGTGTGGGGCCTTGTTTAAATTGGGATTCGCTGAACAGATTTGGGGTTTGCCCTGTGTGGAGTCGGTCTTTTTACTGTAATACACACACACAAATATTTCCTAAAAATCTAAAGAAGAATCACATACAGAAATATTGAGATGGAGCCCGGGAGGGGACAGAGATGTGGGAATTCCGGAAACTTAAACTGAAGCGGAAAAAAACAAAACGACTTTTCCTCCTGAAGCATAGGTTTCTTGCAGGTTGGGATAATTAATAGTGGGTTAAGATACAGCAGCACAAGCTTTTGATACCTTATTTCTAAAAATACACTTGTGAGGTCTCTAGAGCTCCAGTATAAATGTATTTATTCAACAGGAGTTCCCCCAAGCATCGCTAGAAAGTTCCCTGCTATTTTCATCACCAAATACAGAAGAATGTACAACTAATCTGATCTCAGATGCGCTATTAGAGAGGGTTGGGGTTCCTTACAATGCATCTGATCACAGACACGGTATTAGAGAGGGTTGGGGTACCTTACAATGCATCAGATCTCAGACGCACTATTAGAGAGGGTTGGGGGCTATTAGAGAGGGTTGGGGTTCCTTACAATGCATCTGATCTCAGACGCGCTATTAGAGAGGGTTGGGGTTCCTTACAATGCATCCGATCTCAGACGCGCTATTAGAGAGGGTTGGGGTTCTTCAGAATTTCCCAATATAATTATAGGGTTTCTTACCAAAAAAAAAAAAGTTGAAAACCCCTGCTCTAGTCTACACACATAGGCTTTCTTGGAGTTTATTATAAATTATTTTTTTTAAAAATGTACAAAAATGAAGATCACCCACAGGTCTCGCCGGGCGCTCATTCACTGGGATACACTGCCATCTGGTGGTTGCTGCCTGTGGTCTCTGCAAAATGCCTCCAGAGGCAGAAAGTAGACATTGTGTTGGATACAATAGCAGCGGTGCGCAAACTGTGGGGCACGACCCCCAGGGGGGGCGCGAGACTGCCAACAGGGAGCGTGGGGTTTACAGAGGCCCCGTGCGCTTCCCGAAGGCACTTAAATTAAGTGCCGGGGGAGCTGCAGGTCCTCTGTAAACCTAACTTACCGTGGCTCCGGCGGCTTCCTCCCTGTGTCGCCATGGCAACGCGGCGTCAAGTTGGGGTTGGGGGGGGGGGGGGCGGGAGTGAGGGGACAGCCGGCAGGGGGGCGCAGGAAAAAAAGTTTGCACCCCCCTGCAATAAGGCACTCGGTGTCCTGAAGGTGATCCCAGCACAGCAGGCCACCAGACCTCTTATCTCACACTAATACAGAATAATAATGCTACTTTTTATTAGGTTATTTTCGTAGCTTGTTCAGTATTGTAAATAATAAAATAAGAGAGATATTCTGTCCCTGTCTCGAAGAGCTTACAATCTATTTGTGTCAGGACATGAGGCACAGTGGTAAAGTCCAGAGAGCCCAAGAGGTCAGTGTCCTTCATACATCCTCAGGGAGGCACTGGGAGGGAAGAGAGTGACCCTGCCTCACTGCATCCAGGATCTGGGGGGCAGAGAATGAAACACCAACAGCATGAGACAAAATGTGGAGAGAGAGAGAGTGAAAGAGAGAGAAACACCAAAAGCATGAGACAAAACGTGGAGAGATACAATGCATCTGATCTCAGACGCACTATTAGAGAGGGTTGGGGTCCTTACAATGCATCTGATCTCAGACGCACTATTAGAGAGGGTTGGGGTCCTTACAATGCATCTGATCTCAGACACGCTATTAGAGAGGGTCGGGGATCCTTACAATGCATCTGATCTCAGACACGCTATTGGGTTCTTGAACCAAAAATATAGGTTGAAAACAACTGCAGGACAAGAACGGGAGGGTACTCCTCTTCCTCTCTGATTGTGTTCACGACTTCCCCTGGAAAATTGGCAAAAAGGCTTTACGTACTTCCTACGTCATGGGGCAATCCCTCTTAGGACCGAAGTGAACTACTGTCATGTGTAAGGGGTCCCATCTGGGTGATTGATGCCTGTTTTACCCAAATCTGATACATATAAGCATTTAAAATATTTGTTTTTAAAGTTCTTTTGTAAACATGGTGAGCTGAGACGTGGAAGAGGTTTGGTGCCACTGAACGTTCAGCAATTGCTAGGCAAAGCCCCCCCCCCCCCCCCCATCTATATTGCCTCTTTGGGAAGGACAGGGTGGGATAAGGGTAACAACACATGGATAATAAACAAGGCCATTAAGAAATTCCATTTGGAATTCATGTCCCCAACAAACAGCCAAATCTCTGCTGTTTGCAAGGTTACATTAGTTTCCCAAATTCTTGCTGTTTGAAAGTTTAGTTAGTTTAGGGATGCAAGGACAGGCATGCTTTTTTTTATTTTCGAGTCATTATATGGCCAACTGGCATTACATTTGGGCGCAGTATATGGCCACCGGGAACTGTTTACATTTAGGACGTGTTGTTTACGACCATATCATTCTAGACCATGAGGATGCTCTTTTTCCTACAGCGGTATTAGACATGGTTGGATTTTGAGGGCATTCATACACCGAACTTCAGGATTATGGATCGGAGGAAAAGTGACGGATTATTATTATGTCGATAGTTTTTAAGTTAACTGATGATTTTTTGATAATTAAAAAGGAAATGTTAACTTTCCACGTATATTTTTGTTTAAATACGGTTTAGTTTTTTTAAGCCCGTTTAACACTTTACCTAATCAGCAGGCCGGGTTTCCAACTTTTTTTAAACTGGGTTCACACCATTAAATAAGTTGTGTTTTAACTGATGGGGCACCTTTCCCAACCTTTATGTATTGCAGTGCCAATAACGACGATTTTTTTTGCTGAATGATTTGTAGGTAGGTATTGGAGAGAGAGAGAGAAGAGAGAGAGAGAGGAGAGTGTGGGTGTGGTGTATGTGTGATGTGTGTGTGTGGTATGTGTGTAGGTGTGGTGTGTGTTATGTGGTATGTGTGTGTGTGGTTGATGGGTATGTAGTTGTTGTGTGTTGTTGTGATGTGTGTAGTGTGTGTGTTGGGTATATGGTGGTGTGCTTGTGGGTGGGGGAGGATGTAGGGGGTGTGTGTAGGCGGTCGGGTTGGGGGGTATGGGTGGCGGTGTGTAGGCTTGTGCGGTGTATGTGGATGTGTCGGGAGAAGGGTGGGTTATATTTGATGGTGTGGATGGGGTATGTGGTTCTGATGCTGTATATGTGGTGTGGTAGTCGTATTAGTGTGTGTGTGTAGGTGTGTGTGTTGTGATGTGTGTGTTGTGTATGACGTGTGTGTGCTTGTTGTCCTGTGTATGTCTGTGTATGGTGTGTTTGTGGTAGGGTTGTGTGGTGGTATGTGTTGTGTTGTGCATGTGACGGTTGTGTGGGTGTTGTAAATAGGTGCTGGGGGTGTGTAGTAGTGGGTGGTTTTTTTGTGGAGTATGTGTGTAATGTGTTCTGTGTGTGTATTGATGGTGTGTTTTGTGTGAGTGGGATTGTGTGTGGTGGGTGTAGTATGCTGGGTGTGTGTGTACTGTTGTGTAGGTGTGTTGTGCTTGTGTATCGGTATGTGTATGTGTGTGTTGGTGTTTGTTTGTGTGTTTGGTGTGTTTGTGGGGTTGTGGGTTGGGGGTGTGTATTGGTGTGTAGGTATGGTGTGTGGGTGTGGTTGGTGTTGTGTAGATGTGTGGTGGGTGTGTTGGTATGTGAGTACTGGTTGTATGTGTCGAGTATGCTGGTGTATTGTGTGTATGTTGGTTGGGTTGTGGATTGGTATATGGTGAGATGTATGGGGTCTGTGTGTGTAGGTTGTGTATGTGTGTATGTGTTATGTGGCGTTATTTTTAGGCTATTGATTTTTTTGTTTTTTTTTTTTTTTTCCCCCCCCCATTTGTGTAACTGCTGTTTGTAGTTGTGTGGTTGTAGGGGTTGTTGTAGTTGGTATGTTTGTTTTGTTAGTGGGTGATGATGTTCGCGATGGGTGTATGGTGTATGTGTCGTGGGTAGGTGGGGGTAGGTGGTATGTGGTATGTGGGTGAGTGTGGGTATGGTTGGGTATGTGTAGTGTGTATGGTGTATGGGGTGTGTGTTTTATGGTGTGTATTGGTTTGTTGTATGGTGTAGGTGTGTAGGATGGTGTATAGTGGGTATGTTGTATGTGGTATGGTGTTGTGTGTTTGTTGTGTTTGCGTGTGTGTATGTGCATTGTTGTGTTTCTTTTGTGTGGGGGGCAGGTGGGTTAGTATAAGAGATGAGGTGTGCTGTGTGTGTTGTGGTATGTTTGTCTGAGGGTTGTGTGTGTTGGTGGAGAGATGGAGTAGGGGAGTGTGTCTGTGTGTAGTGTGTAGTGGTCTGGATGTATGTGTGTTATGATGTAGGATGTGGTTTTATTGTGTGTATGTTGTGTATGTGTATGTGTGTATGGTATGTGTGATGGGTGTTATGTGTTATGGTTATGGGTATGTGTGTATGTGGTTTGTATGTCGTGGAGTGGATGTGTGTTATGGGTGTATGTGTTGTTTTGTTGTCTGTGTGTGGTGTGGTGTGTGTGTTGTATGGGCGGGGTTGTTGGGTGGGGGTATGGGGGTATGGGTGGGTTGTGGGTGTGGGTGAGGGTGTAGGGGGGGTGGGGGGGGGTGTGTTGGTTGTGTGGGGATTGTGTATGGTATGGGGTGGTCTTGGTGTGTGGCTTGGAGGTGGGTAGGTGGATGTGTAGGGTAGGGCTTTGTAGTGATTTGTGGGTTTGTTTGTGGTATTGTGTGTCGTGTGTATTGTGTATGATTGTGTCTGTGGTATTGTTGTTATGGGTACTGGGATTGGGGGTTATGTTGTGTGATGTTGGGTAGGTGTTGTCTGGGTAGTCTGTGTCTGGGAATGTCTGTTGTGTGGGTTATGATATTTTTGTTGTTTGTGTTAGACGGTTCTTGTTTGTGTATGTGTTGTATGTGGTGGTGTATGTGGTATGTGTGTATGTGTGTGTAGGTTGTGGTAGTGTTTTTTTTTGTGTCTTGGTTGTTATGTTATGTTGTGTAGGGTATGTGTCTGTGTATGGGGGGTGTGCCTGATGGGTGTTTGTTGTCTTTGTGGGTGTGTCTGTTGTGTAGGTGGGGGGGTCGGTGTGGTGTCGGGTGTGGTGGTCGGTGTGGGGTGGTATGTGGTGGTTGTGTGTTTGTGTGCTTGGATGTGTTGTTTGGTGTGTCGTCTGTGTGTGTTGTGTGTCTGTGGTGTGTGGTCTGGTGTGTGGGGTGTGTTGGTCTGTTGTTTGGTGGTTGGTATGTGTCGTGTGATGTGCGTGGGTCTGTTGTTTTTTCTTGTTATGCTTGGTGTTTGTCTGTGTGTGTGTCTGTTGGCTGTGTCTGTGTGTGTGTCTGTTGTTTTTTTGGTTTACATACCAGAATAAGGGCCTTTCTCTATCGACCTCTTCTCTCAGCTTCTTTTAATCACTTTTATATTACATTCCCAGTGTGTTTTGTCCTCCACAAGCCCCATTTTTAATATCCTGGGCCCCTCATACACGCAAATAGTGAGTTGATCGGTTCGATCTGTGAATAGACTAGGGGCCAGCTTGAACTCCAGTTCCAAAGCCCCCACAGGTCAGGTTTTATGGATATTCTCCATCTTCAGCAAAGGTGGCTCAATCGTGAATCCAGTCAAAAAAAATAAAAGACGGAGCAACCTGGGCTCAGTTCGAGATAACTTTCTTGAACCTGACCTGTTGGGGGGCTTTGCACCCGAGTTGAGGGAGTTGAAGTGAGCGCCCTGCCCTAGATCACTTGGTCCTTCCTTGGGTGACAATTGAAATTCAGTCACTAGGTTTTATTAGTATATCAGAGGTGCACGAGACGCGCGTTTGAGCTTGACGCTGGCTCCCTTCCCGCGCATCCCCCCCTCTCGGTCCCATGTTTCGCGGTGTAACACCGCCGAAATCAGCTCATTGCACTGTTGGTATGACATCGCGCAGCTTGGCACACACCAAGAAGGAGCAAGCCACTTCGGTGCAGTGGAGGAGGTCGCTCCGGAGGAAGGAGGCGTAATGACGGGGTGCTCAACATGACGGGCACCAGGTCTTGACCGGCGGGGGGTGTGTGTTTCTTGTTCGGGTGAGTGTAGTGCTAAAGGCTTCACGGTATTGGGCGAATGATTAGACCAGGATCCTCACTGCGTGCCACGTGGGGCCTCTTCAACACAGCTTTCGTTTGGGGGTACAAGTTAAAATCAAAATATTGTGCGGTAAAAAGAAAAAATTAGGTTTATCTATAGTAGAATCCCCTTAAAAGCAGCCAGGCGCAAGAGCATAGCCAATGGGTGTTTGAATGGCCTTCTCGAAGCCGGGTTTGTGGCTAGGAATTTTGACACGGGCCGTGAGGCCGCTTGTGGCATGATGGGACATTGGCAGCCGCAGGTGTTTAATATTTGTTTTGTTTTGTTTAATAGGGTAATATGTCCCCTTTCCCTAACACTACTAACTACCCTCGTCTACTCTGAAAAACCCTTACCTGTGTTCTCTCTAAGTACTTGCACCCCTAATTCTAAGCCCCCCCCCTATCGCCTAGATCTCGGCGGCCGAAACGGTACCGCACATGTTAGTTCTTTTCCTGGGTCTGTTTGGAATTGCGCTTTTCCATCCAACAAAAATCAGTGCGGTTGCTAGCATTTTTTACATAGACCAGGGACAAAGAAACCTAACCAGTCACTCAAGTGAGCTGTCTGAAAAATAGTTAAGCGGGCGCACTTATTCCTGAGGGGTAGGACCGACGCGGTCTTTTTGGGTCGAGCTATGGTCCCTGGTGTCCTAGTTTTTTTAGGTCCAGCTTGATTTATTGGTGATAATTGGTGGTTTTGCGTGCGTAGGACCTCACGATCCCCTGTAAAAAGAACTTATTTTCCAGAAGAAAGAAAGTCACATTAATTTGTTTATTTTGGCAACAGGCGGTCTTCACATTACTTTAATTAGGAGTCTTAGTCTTGTGGTTTGATTTTTTGTTCCCTGGCACGCTACTATGTAAATATTATGAGCGAAGAAAGAGAAAGTAGAGTTTGTTGTAAGAATATGTTAAAATGTGGATTTAATTGCAAGGCTTAATATGAAATGACGGATCAAGCTGTATTATAATCTATGCGATGGTTGCTCCAGTCAGAATGCACTGGTAGTATTATTAATCTTTTATAGTGGTGCTCATCAGAATGCGGAGTTTTTATTGTTATCCTCCTATGTAGAATGGAGCCAGCCAGTTAAGACTGATTAGTAGTAGTATTGTATTATATCCTATAGACTGGAGGCAGCCAAAGAGCAGCCATTTTCTTTTGTAAGAAGAATGCGTTGGTTTTGTTTATAATCCCCTAGATGGAGCCAGCCAGTCAGAATGCAGTATAATAATAATATGACTTGGAGCAGCCAGTCACAGATTTATTTGACTGTAGGATTATAATCTATAGACTGGAGCAGCCGTAGAATGCATTAGTATAATCTATAGACTGGAGCAGCCAGGCATGTCGAATGCAGTATGATACTCCTATATTAGACTGGAGCAGCCAGTCAGAAACATGATAGGCAGTATTATAATACTATAGATGGGGCGCCAGTCAGAAGCAGTATTATGCTCCTGATAGACGGGAGCAAGGCCAGTCAAGAAGAATGCGTGTATTATATAATCCTATTTCGTCTTTGATTTGAAGACAAGTCAGAATGCGGGGGTATATCATATAGGATATTGAAGGCAGCCAGTCGAATGCGGGGGGAGTTTGTTTTTTTGGGTGAGAGTCTTTTGGATGGGCCCGCCCCCCCCCCCCCCCCCCGCCCCCCCCCGTATTGCAGCTGCAGCAGCTAATCACAGAGAAAAGGGCCAGATTCGAATCTCTGACTCTCAATCAGTGTATCATTGAGTTTTAGCTTTAGCATTTCAATAATAAAAATCTATCAAAATTTAGTGTGGTAAGATTTGTTATTGTTTCAATATAAATTTATGAATACCAGGTATCCTCCATAGCAAACAAATTACTTGAAAAGCATTAGAAGTCTGTGGGTGGTATAGTTAAATAGTTGGCTTAGAATCACCCAAATTTTGTGGCTTGTTTTTATTGTGATACTTCACTCACAAGGGCCACACTGTAGAGGTGGTGTACAAAAGTAAAGCAAAATGGATTCTCAGTGTAACAATATTTGCCTGGATGAAAACGGTTTTTTGAATAAGGACAGAGCAACAGAGGGTGAGTTGTCAGAAAGGAACTTTTGTCAGGTTGGGCTTCTAAAGTCAGGGAGCGGAGTACCTTAGTGGTTGATCGGGTACTGGGACCACGTCATTGTTTGATACTAGTTTATTAAGAGCTTGAAATGTTGGCACGGAGAGCATAAGTTATCCGTATTGTGAATGATATTATAAATGTTTGTAAGGTAATAGAATCAGATCAGGATGTTTTATTTTGTGTCTTATTTCAGATAGGACGTTGGAGCGAGACTGTGTAATAACGTGGGCAGTAAAATGGCAGATTGATTGGGTTTTTTTAATTACAGATATAAATGTAAGATGCAGTTGGGATAAAAGAATTAAAAAAGGCGACTTACAATTATCAAATGGGGATAATGGGGGAATTCCTGGATGGAG
This sequence comes from Ascaphus truei, assembly GCA_036426205.1. Lineage (NCBI taxonomy): Eukaryota > Metazoa > Chordata > Amphibia > Anura > Ascaphidae > Ascaphus > Ascaphus truei. The sequence continues at coordinate 58,730,362 of CM071574.1, forward strand.
AAGAAGGATTTAGGGGTGCTTTTTGTAGACAGCAGGTCTATTCAGGCTTAGCAATATTCGCTAATTGTAGGCAGTGGAGATTGCAAAGGACAAACAAAGATATTTTATCTTTCATGATTATTAAACGGGCAATCAAAAGGATGGAAGGGAAGGAAAAATAATTATGCCCCTTTTAAGAGCTACCTTAGAGACCACCACTTTGAATATGGAGTAAAATGTTGTTGGGGGAACACTCCTTAGAAAAGAAATTATGGAACTAGAGAGAGTGCAGAGAAGAGCCACACCAAATTAATAAGGGGCCCCCCATGGACAATCTAACCAATGAGGGAGGGCTAGTTAAATTTGATTTATTACATTAGAATAGAGTCGTTTCTACGAGGGGATTTTACGATTAACTATATTATAAAAATTGAATTTTTTTTAGTTTCAGGGGACAATAAAAAGGGGCTTTCAAAAGAACTAAGACTGTTTCGCCACGGGAAGTAAAGAGCGATCGGGTCACCCTTAAGGTGGGGGGAAAGGAGATTTCACCAGCAACAAAGGAAAGGGTTTCTTTACAGTAAGGCAGTAGTTAGGTGTGGATGACCTTATACCCATGGAAGATTGATGGCATTTGATACAATAGATTTGTTCAAAAAAAGGTATGGAAATATTGTTTTTTATGTATTTGTGAAAAGGTATACAGGATTTTGTATACGCTCGAAAAAAGTATATAGGTGTAAGGCTGTGATCCAGGGAGGAGAGTAATCCGAGGCCAATTCTTGGAGCAGGAGGAATAATTTCCCCTATGCGATATCATTGGAGTTATGACTCTGGGTTCTTTTTTTTTTTTTTGTGCCTGCTATCAACATCGTTATTACGGATATCGGTAAAGAAGCCGTTTGTCTTCTTAAAATTTCGCTGTGTTTGTCGGTTGAATTGATGGGGACTACGTCTTTTTCAACCTCTTACGTGTGTAATTTTAGTAACAAAGTTCCAATATCAATATAAAAGCTCTCATTTTAAGACTGTTCCCATGCCACAGGTACTTTTCTACTTTACGCGTACAAGGGCCCATTGGTATATGCAGAAATAGAAAACTAAGCGGTGGTTCATGAAAGAAGTTAGAATTGAAAATGTAAATAAGACGTTGTCCCCTGTGGAATTCTAACAGTCTAGATTTATGGGAAGTATTTAGCATGGTCGCTGCAGCATTGGGTCAATGACTTCTTGTGTTTTGTGTCTGCGCCTGGATCATGACCTGCCTCTGCAGCTTGGATGACTGGACCGGCCTCTGCAAGCTGCTTGGAGGCACTCCTTGACATGGCCTTGCAGCCTTGGGTCATGACCTGCTCTGCAGCATGTGCAATCCCGGTCGCGTACAACCATTGAAATAACAGTAGGTGTTTGGCTCACCTTTGTTTCAAAAAGACCCGGTTAGAAATGAGGCCTGAGATTTTTGAAGGACTTTCACTCGGTCGCTCAATTGAGTCAAGCTTTTAACCCCTGTGGAGGTCATTTTGGTACGATAGGTTTAGAGCGGCGCAACTCAAAGCAAGAGAGAGAAACAGTCCGTCTGTCCCGGATGTCTGTGTTTGTATTAGGAGGGTGGGGTGAGGAGCGGTCCGTGTCTTTTCGGAGGTTGTGTATCGGATGGGGTGAGCGTACAGTGTCCCGGATGTCTGTGTATTAGGAGGGGCGTGTGAGCTGTCCTGTGCCCGGATGTTCTGTGTCTAGGATGGTGGAGCGGTCGTGTCCCGGAGTCTGTTGTTAGGACTGGGGTATGGGGTGAGGGTCAGTGTCACGGATTTGGATGTGTTATTGTAGGATGGGGGTGAGCGTCCGGTCTTTTGGATGTTGATGATGTCTCTGTGTATTAGGATGGGGTGTTTTGTGAGCGGTACGTGTCCCGATTTTGTAGGTTATTTAGGAGGGGTCGTGGGTGAGCGTCCGTATTGCCCGGGGTTGTTGTGTATTGATTGTTGTAGGGGGGGGAACGGTTAAGTGTTCCCGGCTGTCTGTGTGTTTGGAGTGAGTGGCCGGTGACTGTAGGTTGTGCCGGATGTTGTTGTCTTAGAGGGGGTGAGCGTGGTTACGTGTCACGGAGTGTTGGGTGTATGTTAGAGTATGTGGGGTGAGCTGGGTACGGCCCCGGATTGTCTGGTATTAGGAGGGGTGAGCGGTGACCGGGTCCGGGTGTGTTTGTGTTTAGGAGGAGATTTTGGGCGAAAGCGTTGACTTATGCCTGCCCGCCCTCAATTCACGAGTAGATCAGTGCCAGATTGATTTTTTTAACATCGTCACCTAAGCTACATTCAATATAGTCTATACAGGTAAAATCCGTCCCAAATTCTGGTTGCACCGCTATTAGAGAGGGTTGGGGTTCCTTACAATGCATCTGATCTCAGACGCGCTATTAGAGAGGGTTGGGGGTTCCTCAGAATTTCACATAGGGTTCCTAAACCAAAAAAAGTGAGTGTGTGCCGAGCATGCGCATTTTAAGTGAAACTTCTTTGTCTTTTGTCACTATTTTGTCACAGACATTGTATTTGTGATGGTGATTGTTTTAATTAAAAATCAAAACACAATTTCAGTGACAAAACGCAAAGAAGTTAGCCTAAGGTCGCGCCTACAGTGCCGTCGATGGCGACGGCGACACAGCGGGTGACGTCACCCGTCGCGACCAGCAAAAGTTATATTTCGCCCGGCGGAGCCGCGGGTTTCCGGCCATTTGATTGGTTCAAGGGCCATCACATATGGCGACAGCCCTTGAAAAATCTAATTTTGCCGGCTACCAGTTTACGTGACGGCTCCGTCGCATTGTCGCCGTCGTGTTTACTATAAGCGCACGCTGCGGCAGAAATGCATTTGTTTTCGGTCGCCGTCACTATAAGCGCGGCCTTAGAATGCGCATGCTTGGCACACACCCGTTTTAGCTATTTGCACTTCTATATTTATAGTAACGGATTCTTACCCTTATGTGCTTCTTTCTGTTTTTGAAGTAAATGCTACAAACGCCAACCCTCTCTAATAGCGTGTCTGAGATCAGATGTATTGTAAGGAACCCCAACCCTCTCTAATAGCGCGGCTGAGATCAGATGCATTGTAAGGAACCCCAACCCTCTCTAATAGCGCGTCTGAGATCAGATGCATTGTAAAGAACCCCAACCGCTCTAATGCGCGTCTGAGATCAGATGCATTTTGTAAGAACACCCAACCCTCTCTAATAGCGCGTCTGAGATCAGATGCATAGTAAAGAACCCCAACCCTCTTAATAGCGGTCTGAGATCAGATGCATTGTAAAGAACCCCAACCCTCTCTAATAGAGCGACTGAGATCAGATGCATTGTAAGGAACCCCAAACCTCTCTAATAGCACGTCTGAGATCAGACGCATTGTAAGGAACCCCAACCCTCTCTAATAGTGCGTGTGAGATCAGATGCATTGTAAGGAACCCCAACCCTCTCTAATAGCACGTCTGAGATCAGATGCATTGTAAGGAACCCCAACCCTCTCTAATAGCGCGTCTGAGATCAGATGCATTGTAAGGAACCCCAACCCTCTCTAATAGCGTGTCTGAGATCTGATGCATTGTAAGGAACCCCAACCCTCTCTAATAGCGTGTCTGAGATCAGATGCATTGTAAGGAACCCCAACCCTCTCTAATAGCGCGTCTGAGATCAGATGCATTGTAAGGAACCCCAACCCTCTCTAATAGCGCGTCTGAGATCAGATGCATTGTAAGGAACCCCAACCCTCTCTAATAGCGTGTCTGAGATCTGATGCATTGTAAATTCTTCTGTAAGTGGTACAATTTTTAAATTACATGAAAATTGCAGGGAACCCTTTATAGATGCCCCTTGAACCCAAAGGTACTCAGAAACCCCTGTTGAAAGACACTATATTACACCAGGGGTGCGCAAAGTATTCGCGCTACGCCCCCCCTGCCTACTCCCCCCGGTGCTCGCACCCCCCTACGTTTCTTTCCGGTGTGCGGAGGTCAAGTGACGTCACACCATGACCCCGCAGCGTCATTTGATGCCATGTTGCCATGGCGACGTGTCGCCGAAAACCCGCCTGGCAGCAGGCAAGTAAGTTACAGAGGCCTCACGCCTCCCCTGGCATTTAATTTAAATGCCGAGGGGGAAGAGCGCGGGGGCTCTGCAACCGCCCGCGCCCCCCCCCCCCCCCCAGCAAAAGTCCCACCCCCCAGTTTGCGCACCGCTGTACTACACTATGGAGTTCGAGTACTACTCTCTTGTGGAGAAGAGAGCAGCGACTTCAGACTGATTTACTTGGACGTTCTGGGACAGTAAATAAACTTATGTTCAGATCTAGTACTATATATTTTTCTGATTATTGATTTCTCTGATTTTTGTGCATTTGGTAACTAACCATTCTTTCTTTTGGCACATATGGCTTTGTTTATAATATCATTTTCTTTACTAATTGTTGCCTTTAATAATTAATACAAAACATTCCCTTCACTAATATATCTTCCCTCTCTTAAATCGTCTTTTAAACCACAGCACATGCAACAGTAACCATCAGTGCCCCATGAGTGCAACAAAGTACTGTAGCAGGTCATTCATTAGACATTATAAATAGACATCTTCAAATTCAAAGCATACGGTTCATATACATATGGGCCCATATCTACTAAGTGCTGCTACTGCATAAGACACCTTCCAGTGCTGGAAGATACCTTACAGCCCAGTAACCTGAATATGGAACAGGAAATGGCATCACTCAGCAGACATTGGCCATAATCCCATACAATATTGAGGATAATAGATTACATTGCACTGATGAAGAATCTGGGAATAGGTAAGGGAGGGTGGTGGTGGGGGGGGGGGGGGGGTTAGTGTCTAGCCTCCACTTACCACGTAGCGTCCCAATCTGAAGGCACATGTCATGGGGTCCTGGGCAGAGTTCTTATTGCAGGTAGTCTCTCGGACGCTGAATTCCAGAGATATGTCATAGTCTGCGTCACCTTCCCCCAGATAATTCACCTGTGACCAGGGCAGAAATGTCACTCTCCCCTCTTACCCCCGCTGTTCCGACCCCTAACTGCTGTCCCGGAGAGACCTAGCCTCTAAGGTGGGCGACGGGGCGCCTCTTCAAGTCCAAAGGAGATCTACTTGCAAACTGGGACAAAATCAGATGTATTTCCCTGGCTGTATACGTGAGATGCTGAGCTGTGACACGGGCGTATTACTGGAGGGCACTGTGGGTGAGAAACCCGCTTCCCCTGCTGAAAGGACTCACCCGCTTTACAATGCTCCTCGTCACCCTGAGTAGGCTCGTCCCCCAGGACTGGCTGTTCACCCGAGAGAGGGAGGCGTTCAGGGCTGCTCTCATTATACCCTCTTTGTCATCATCAACTGGTAACCCTGAGGCAGACAGATTTATTTACACGTCGCCCACATGGGGGCTGATCACTGTACGAAAGTACCACCACGGTAATATATACCAAGGTGGAAATCCACGTTCTTTTTACCTTAATCATTTTGTTCGGAAAACTAAAGAATGACATAATAAAAGCAGTATCAATGATCAATGGTGATATCATATTAATAATGATGATATACAGGCAGATTTATAAAGAGCGGCTCCAGCGTCACTGGGAAGACTCCAGCTTGTGACATGATGTGTCTGCGGAGGGTAAATTACATTTCACACCCGGAACTCTCTGGGGCTACAAGCTGCAGGGGGTTAGGGCTGTGCGCTTTCTTATTTGGCTGCTATATGGGATAGTATGTATATCTTCATTTATATAGCGTCCCCACAGTGTACTCAGCTCTTTGCAAAAGAGGCAATACAATACAAGGGGTACACTAGGGGAGAAAATCCCTGCGTCGGAGAGCTTACAATCTAAGTATTATGCTGGGAGACAGCAGGTGAGCGATTCTTAGCGTGCTCATTAGACAAAGCTGTGAGTAGGTTCATGCTCTGTAACAAGGACACGAACATTGAATCAAATGTGATAAATAAACAACAGGTGAAAGTGTAGCTTTCTAAAGCAAGAAAGTAGTGGCACTGCCAGTCCTACCCACTATTGCACATAGACCAGGGATGGACACCTCTAGTCCTCAAGGGCCACCAACAGGTCAGGTTTCCAGGACATCCCTGCTTCAGCACAGGTGGTGCCATTATGACTGAGCCACCTGTGCTGAAGCAGGGATATCCTGGAATCCTGACCTGTTGGTGGCCCGTGAGGACTGGCGTTGGCCACCCTTGTATAGACAGAGAGGTTAATTGTTAACCTATTCAGCACGGTAACGCAGAGTTAACATACAGAAATATAGTGCCATTAAATGTAGCGTCCAAAGATACTGCTAGAGTATATTACCTGATGGTAACCCTCCTCCTGAGTACACCACACCCCCTGTGTTTACCTGAACAGCAGAGTATCTGCACAAGCAGAGTGCTGAGCAAGATCCTCATCATGCTGAGCTCCATAGGGCGTCCTGTGTGAGACCCCCTCACTGTACTGCTGCCCTTTTATAACACCCTCTCCCCTCGCTCTGATCCCACCGCGGGTAAATATTTAACATTTCTGTTTTTCTGGCCTTGAGCCCTGGGGGTTTTGTACATTACATAGAAATAGACAATAATTGCATCATGTGCTCTCCCTGCCATATTTACAGTGACTCCTCCAGTCCTGTTTGTCCTTCCCTCGCCCATTATTCTCCCCTGGAATCCTGCCAGCTCGGAACTGCAGGTGAGACCCGCGCAGAATCACGCCGCGCTGTCTTGGTATCCAGCTCTTCAGCGGGAGAGCTGATAGGACACGGAAATCTCACTGACGCACTGCGCCACTTTCTGCACGCAACTTTGTCCGATTTAACTAGCTAGATAATCCGGTTTCTTACATTTGATATTACACATAAATACCCAGAATTTCCTACATTTCATTATGTAACTTTTCCTATTGCCGTATATAACCCCTCCCTATAATTCCTCCTATTGCTTCATAACCACTCCTACTTTTTCTCCATACGTCGCTTATTGCCCCATATAACCGCTCCCTATAACTCCTCCTATTGCTCCATATAACTCCTCCTATTGCACCATATAACCCCTCCCTATAACTCCTCATATTGCCCCATATAACCCCTCCCTATAACTCCTAATATTGCCCCATATAACCCCTCCCTATAACTCCTCCTATTGCTCCATATAACCGCTCCCTATAACTCCTCATATTGTCCCATATAACCGCTCCCTATAACTCCTCATATTGCTCCATATAACCACTCCCTATAACTCCCTCTATTGCCCCATATAACCCCTCCCTATAACTCCTCATATTGCCCCATATACCCCCTCCAGGATGGGCTGCAGGTGAGTTCCTGCAGGGGAGCCAGGATGGCCTTAGACCCAGGGGTTGGTGGCTGTGAGTTGGAGATGGAAGTAGGAGAGGCTGCAGGCTGCAGCAGTGGTGTAGGCCTTGGTGAGGCTGAATGCAAGGTACAGGAGAGTTTGGAGAGAAAGGAAGGTGCAGAACAGAATCTGCTTAAGAAAGAAGAGAAACGAGCTTTATTGAAGAAGTATAACAGGAAGGTAGAAGAATTGGAAATAGAAAATATTAAGTTAAAGAGATGTCGTGGTCGTGAGGTAGACACGCGCAAGAAGCAAATAAATCATCTGCATGTTGAATTAACCCGGTTGGAGGTTGAGATTGCTAAAATAACAGGGGTTCCAGTCAAACAGAAACGTTCCCTTTTAAAAACTATTGAAATGCTAACCCACAGTGCTGAACAGGGTGCTGAGGAAAGTGCCAAGCAGGGTGCAGAGCGGGGCGCAGAGCAAAATGCTGAGCAGGGTGTAGAGCAAAGTGCAGAACAAGGCGCAGATTCATATTGTGGAAACGGTAGCCAAAACCCCATTAAATGCTCTCAAGAAAAGATAAGTTTGGTGACGCCTACAAGAAGTGGGAGAGAAACTAGATCCCAGAACAAGTCTGCAAAGTCTAAAGATAAAACAAAGAACTTATCCCAGGAAAATTCTGATTCAGATCCTGACAGTTTAATTCCACCAACTGCCAAGAAAACCCCAAAGGGTAAAGCATACACACTGCTCTGTACTATACAGATACACTGCTCTGTACTATACGCATACACACTGCTCTGTACTATACGCATACACACTGCTCTGCACTATACGCATACACACTGCTCTGTACTATACAGATACACTGCTCTGTACTATACCTGAGACGTGTGAATGTGCTCACAAGGTATATTTTTATTTGCTGTGCATAAAGGATTTTTGTCACTTTTTTACCCACCATAACTTAAATAGTGTGCAATAAATTCAAAAGAGCTTTGTCACACTGTGTGACAAGTTAAAAAGTCTTGGATCTGGTGTAGTACCAGTACTAATACGTATATCTAATACTTATATTTACAAACCCAGAGTAACACCACCTTATTTACAAACCGCTGAAAACAAGAACAATTTTACCTTAAAAAAAAAAAAACCCTTTAGTTTTTAGAATACAGTAAACACAAATCCCACCTGTGTTGCATTAGCACGTCTCAGACAGGTCTGCAACCCTGCCTTTCCCCATTACCGCTTAGCAAGCAGTGCTTCCACTGCAGCCGGGGATTCTGGGTAATGAAATGCAAAATGAGCACAGTGTCACTCTTTACTTCTGATCTATTTTACATGGTTTTTAAAGTATAAATACTGAACAGACTTTTTTTTTAAACTAAGGTCTAAAGATCTTTGCTCCAATTTGAACCGCTTTAACATGTCCTGAGCTCAAACCCAGAACCGCCAGTTCTTCCGCGGCAGTTTCCCCATGGCCCTCCCCCCACACACGCTCAGTTACACACTTTAAAAGAATGACTCCCATGAACATTAAATGCGGTTTCGGATACAGCTAACAAAACACACAAACAAAACCTGCTTTGTTGACATAACATTTCAACACACTTCAGTTACGATTTCCACAGTGGTACCTTTCCTTTATACGCGGCAGTATTCCAGAGTATTCCAATATTTGGCAGGGGTGAGCTGTACTCACCTGAACACAATCCCAGCAATGAAATACAGGATGGCCAGAATGTCCATGATGTTCCACAAGTCTGTGAAATATTTCACCCCGCTCATATACATCTGCACAAAGAGGGTATGTGTGACATATACATCTGCACAAAGAGGGTATGTGTGACATATACATCTGCACAAAGAGGGTATGTGTGACATACAATCTGCACCAAGAAGGTATATGTGACATACAATCTGCACAAAGAAGGTATGTGTGACATATACATCTGCACAAAGAGGGTATGTGTGACATACAATCTGCACCAAGAAGGTATGTGTGACATACAATCTGCACAAAGAGGGTATGTGTGACATATACATCTGCACAAAGAGGGTATGTGTGACATACAATCTGCACCAAGAAGGTATGTGTGACATACAATCTGCACAAAGAAGGTATGTGTGACATATACATCTGCACAAAGAGGGTATGTGTGACATATACAATCTGCACAAAGAAGGTATGTATGACATATACAATCTGCACAAAGAGGGTTGTGTGGCATATACAATCTGCACAAAGGGTATGTGTTACACACATATATATATATATATATATATATATATATATATATATATCTGCACAAAGAGTGTATGTGTGACATATATACACATCTGCACAAAGAGTGTATGTGTGACATATATACACATCTGCACAAAGAGGGTATGTGTGACATATATACACATCTGCACAAAGAGGGTATGTGTGACATATATACACATCTTCACAAAGAGGGTATGTGTGACATATATACAATCTGCACAAAGAGGGTATGTGTGACATATACAATCTGCACAAAGAGGGTATGTGTGACATATACAATCTGCACAAAGAGGGTATGTGTGACATACAATCTGCACAAAGAGGGTATGTGTGACATATATATATATACACACACACACACACACATCTGCACAAAGAGGGTATGTGTGACATATACAATCTGCACAAAGAGGGTATGTGTGATATATATACCGATCCGCACAAAGAGGGTATGTGTGACACACAATATATACAGTATGTATATATACATATACACACACACACACACACACAGTTCAGATATAAGAGGTACTCATCCATGCTGCTATATACAGATAGAAGATGTCTTCTCAGTGCAATATGCAGCTATACAATATCCCATCAGTGCTATATACAGTGCTATATACAGAAATAAAAGGTCTCACCAGTGCTACTGTATATACAGGTATACACTATCCCACCAGTGCTATATACTGTACAGGTGTACAATATCCCACCAGTGCTATATACAGAAATAAAAGGTCCTCTCCACATATTATGTATAAAGTATATCATGTTCAGTGAATTAATATATTAACAATGGTCATATACTGATGTCCGTTGTGTACTTTGGATAAAAATATATGGGCTACACGAGATACTCTACAAGTTGCAATTTAGGTTGCATATGGGAACTCAGCATTGTCACTCTTAAAAAACCATGTGTTGTGTAAAAAATAGAAGAAACCTATTTGTGATTTGGAAGTATGTTCGAACCAATATAATTGTTTTCTTGTTCTTATTGGTTCGGTTTATAGTGGGCTTACATTGCAAACCATCCTACAATAATTGATTATTGTTTTGATATAAAATCTCTCTTTTGGGGGATAAAAATAATTAAAACTCTTAAAAATAAGTTTCTTAAATCTCCCAATATTATTCCATTTGTAATGATGGTTGCTTATATCCACTGTATCACTCGCTACTTCATTTTGCATCAACCACATAGATATGATTTGAACTAAATATGATCCCAAGTAACCCTTTATAGTTAGTCATTTTGGAATACGATATTATCTTTTCTAAATTTATTTTAGGTATTTTTTCTCCCTCTGAGATTAATTGGGTTTATTTGTTCACCATAGGATGCTTTTCAATCTAACTTATCTTATTTTTCTTCAATCTTTTTTCTGATTTTGTAAATATATGTTGTTATTTTATGTACAAGATTAATTGTCTTGTCTAAATGTTTGGTGAGAGAAATGCATTTCCACACTGCCAGGTTTTCCTTATTGATTGATGTAGGGGATCGTGTGTTTGTTATGTAAATGAATAAAGTTTTGTTATGTTTGAACACGTGCATTGGCGCGCTGACGTCACCTCCCGCGCCACACGTGACGTTTTCAGGAAGTGGTCGGAGAGGGGTAGACGGCGCGAAAATGCAGGTATATAACGCACCTGGGAAGTGTGGATCACTATGCACCTTGACAAAGAGCGTGACGCTCGAAACGCGTTGGTGGGGGGCCACCCGGGCTCCGTTTGTGTGGTTGATGCCTTGATCCATTAAACACTTTTTATTCTATGGGACACACTCTCCCGCAGTATAATTTCTAATGACCATAGTAGTGCTCCAACCTTCCTCTTACCTGCTCCCCGTGTTATATACAGATAGAAGAGGTCCCCTCAATGTTATATATACAGATCCCCTGAGTCCCCCTGCAGCTGGTGGGTACCTGTCGTATTTCATCGCAGAGCAGGATAAAGACCAGGACATAGACAGAGATCTCCAGCCCCGTGGGGACCGTCTGGAAGTTCATGAGCAGAACGTAGGCAAAGAGCAGGAGGAACCCAATGTAGAAAATAACCGTCCAGGAGAAGACCACAAAGGGAGAGGTGAAGAAAGCAAAGTAATGCCAGAGATGAGTGAACTTCCCTTCCGTGGGCTTCTTCCTGCACTCACAACGAGACCACACACTGAGAGTTACTATACATGAGGACTCACAGGTAACTACTGTACACAGTAACAGTTAATATAGATATAGATATAGATATATATATATATATATAGAGAGAGAGAGAGAGAGAAAGAGTGAGTATTAATGCTACCTATATGTATAGATAAACCATCAAGGTGACCTTCCCTGTATAGGAGGTTACAGTTACCAATACCTAAAATTACATGTTTGCCATCAAAACCGATGTATGATGCATTTGTTGATGATGCTGGTGCCGGTTACCTGAAGGAGATGAATCCGCAGCTGATTAAAGGGAACAGGAGGAGGGACAGGAGAATCTTCCAGTTCTTGGTGTCTCTGGAGATCTCTCCGTACCACTGCTTGGAGAGGAAGTTCTGCACGACAGGGAGTCAGACTGGGTCAGGAGCAGACAGGGAGTCAGACTGGGTCAGGAGCAGACAGGGAGTCAGACTGGGTCAGGAGCAGACAGGGAGTCAGACTGGGTGAGGAGCAGACAGGGAGTCAGACTGGGTGAGGAGCAGACAGGGAGTCAGACTGGGTCAGGAGCAGACAGGGAGTCAGACTGGGTCAGGAGCAGACAGGGAGTCAGACTGGGTCAGGAGCAGACAGGGACGGAATAATGAGACTGCTCTCTGGGAACTCATCGGGATGTAAAAAGAAAGATAGGATTGATCCTTTCCAGTTAAATTCAGTGTCCACTACAAAATATAAACACCAGCCCGCCTGGGATCAGGACCTTGGCTCTGAGATGGGTGGAATAACGCAGCTACCTCATCTACAGTAGGCCAGGTACCACTGGAGAGCAATATAAGCTATTTCTTAGATACAGTAGTATTACACAACTGCTAGGCTTAACATGATTTATCCTACTAGGTCTAATCTCTGGGAGAAATGACGGCTAAGGAGAGTATATGCAGAGGAGAGATAGATTATGAGATATAGAGAGATAGAGAGAGATAGAGAGAGATGTAGATATTAAGAGTTTATATATATAGAAGTGATTAGAGATATATATATTACCTATCAATATATATATAGATATATAATTGTGTGATTGTCCTACTATTCAGTTATATTGGATAGAAATCAGGGATTCCCTACAGGATATTACCGGGAAATAATCCCACTTCAACCTAAAATCCTTCTCTTGAAGGACTTGCCTAATAATTGGTCTAATAATACCACGACCCTTGTTACCCTGATGGGGTGTGCAGCTAAACTGAGCCTCTCCTTTCATTGGAAATTCGTTGCGATGCCACATATTAATTCATGGTATGTGGTACAGAGTGTGGCAAATGGTAGCCACGGAGACACGTAGAGCCCTATACAAAGATATAGAGCCCTATACAAAGATAAACAATGGAAATACTTTAGAATATGGGGGTCCTTTCTTAAATATACACAAAGGGATTATAGCTACTTTTCAAACCTGTGTCTTTACAAAACAAGGTTTTTTTCTTGTAAAATGTGACAGATTGTATGTTGCTGTCTTTAATACTGTAACTCCGTATAATGTATGTTGCTGTCTTTAATACTGTAACTCCGTATAATGTATGTTACTGTCTTTAATACTGTAACTCCGTACAATGTATGTTACTATCTTTAATACTGTAACTCCGTATAATGTATGTTACTGTCTTTAATACTTGAAGTCAGATAATGAAAGGGGGTGAGAGGAGGGATATCACGAAGAGTTTGAGATACCTAACATCTATTGATCGTACCGACCTATCAGTGCATCTCCGAATAGCGTTGAGAGCAATAACGCGCCGTGCTCTCCAGCACGCTCGTTAGTCTCCCTCCCGCTAGTGCGCGCAGAGCGGAATGCTCCTCGGAACCCCTTCGAGCCCGTTCACTGACGGTTAGCTCGCGCGCTTCACCCAAACCGCGCGTTATACGCCCTCATGTCCTCGCCCTGTTGTGGCGCCTGCCGCAGCGCGCCCCCTCTTCTTGTCCTTTCTGGCCCGTCTCGCGGGCCTCACCTCCCGCTGCATTCCTATCGCTGTGCGTCTGTTTCGTCCTGGCGCGCCGGGCGGGGGCGCCCCGCGTGGCGGGGTTACGGGGGGCGCGCGAGAGCCGAGGGAGAGTGACGCGAGGTGCCAGAAGATCGTGTGCTAGAGAATCGAGACGCGCGCTTGCCGACACAGCTATCCAGACACCGTAGTTCCCTCGGTGATCAGCGCTGTTTTTCTTCCGCCGCCATCTGAATGTAATGTATTTTTAGGGTAACGTTCTCACTCTGTGAGCGTGTGATGGACCTTCGCCTGGTGACATAGTGCTTTTTGTCCTGGCTGAGGCGCGCTTAGGCCAGTGAAAGCTGGTGCCTTCTCCCGGGCTTACACAGCGCGCCGTCAGGTGCGGTCGGGGGCCGGTCCAGTGACGTCACGGGAGCTGGTTCGCCTCATTTTGTGAACCACCCGCTCACGTGACCGGCCCCTGCGCTCCGGCAAGGCAGGAAAATCCTCAAACCTCCCGTCAGACACAACGCTTCCCAACGTGCGGGACGCTTGCGGATCCCCTGCTAAGATCCGCTCTCATTGCGGCTGCAGGGGCTCATGCCGATCAAGCAGCATGGTTCACAAGCACTGGTCAGTGCATAAACGCTGACCATGCCCTAGGCCTTAGAGTCAGTCCGTTGTAAATGGAAGGTACATTAGACCTAATGTCCATGTCTGATGGTCAATTAGCAATGTCCATGCTCTTCCTGCAATTTAATGTGTCTCATGTTTTACGTTCCGCATGACCATGGTCTCACGGGTTGGGATCTCTGCGTGTAACTTGTCCTCACGGTTGGTCCTGCGGTAACGTGCTCAATCACGGTTGGCTCTGATGTAGAACGTTGTCTCCGTTGTTCTCGCTTGTACGTGTTCTCATCTCACTGTTTGTCTCGCGTGTAACGTGTATCACTGTTGGTCTCTGGCGTGTAACGTTTCTCCCTGTTTGTCCCTGCTGTAACGTGTCGCACTGTTGGTCTCTCTCTGGCTTGTAACGTGTCTCCGGTTGGTCCCTGCGTGTAACGGTCTCCTGGTTGTCTCTGCGTGTCACGTGTCTCACTGTTTGGTCTCTGCATGTAACGTGTCTCACTGTTGGTCGCTGCATGTAACAGGTTTCTCATCTGTTGTTCTCTGCTGTAACAACATGTCTCACTGGTTGTCCCCTGCGTGTACCGGTCTCTGCTCCACCTCCCGGCGCCGTTCGTTTGTGAAGATCTCTCCGGCTCCCGCTGGCCATGTCATCTGGTTCCACTCCAGGAGCAGCTTCATCAGCTGAGCGTCCAATACTGCCTTATCCTTCTCGTTGGTGCTGAGGCTGCGGGGAAGTATGATCGTCACCCAGGGGATAGGGTATTTTTTTTGCCCCGTTTTTGCCCCAATGTCAGAAAGCAACATCAGGAGCAATTACTTTGGATCAAGAGGAATCAAGTACTTTCACTCTCTCTCGGGTATATCGTATTGGGATTCTCTTTTTCATTTTCTTTATTTTAAGTATTTGCAAAGTTTGATAGTTAGTTGCGTATGGCTTCTTTAGGCTTCCCAAACCTCACATTCTCTTCTTCATGTGTACTAGCTTCCCAACCTCACAGTCTTCTTCTTTCTTTCATGATATCAGGGATTTCCAACCTCACAGGTCTCTTTTTTCACCTGTCCAAAGTTTCCCACCCTCACAGGTCTCTTTTCATGTGTATAGAGCTTTCCAAACCCCCATCCTTCTCTACATTACAGGGGAAAAGAGGACCCTTGAGGTTTAGCCGCATCCTGCTTACCAGCACCTCGTGAGGGCCGGGGGGCGATCAAACACATTAAGTCTACAATAACGCGAACTTCCATAGTATGGCGCGGCACACGGCGCGGCTTGTTTCTTATTTTTTATTTTGTCTAGCGAACGGCCGGGTCCACCAGAACGAGTTCAGCCAATAGGGCGACCCGCTCATGTGACGTCATGAAACACGCCCCGTCACGCCTTCCCCGTCACTGTAAATTACAGGGCCCAGATCGCTTGACGTCGTGCATGTGCATCACGCGCTCCGTGTGCGCGTTCTAGCATGGACCGGCCATTAGAATCAACTGTAGCACAGGCAAAAGAAGACACCCTGGGAGGTTGGAGACAAGAACATCGTGTACACATGAAAGAGACGCGTGAGGTTTGGGAAAAAGCCTCTGTGAACATGAGGAAGATACCTGTGTGGTGGAAAGCTCTGTAACACATGAGACAGACCCTTGTGTTTGGAAGCTCTGGACAACAGGAGGAAGAGACCTGTGTGGTTTTGGAAATGCTTGGTACCACGAAGCAGACCTGTAAGGTTTTGGAAAGCTCTGTACATGTGAGGAGAGACCTGTGCAGTTTGCACCTCTGTAAACCTGAGGGAAAAGACCTGTGACGGTTGGGAAAGCTCTGTGCACTGAAGAAGAGACCTGTGAGGTTTGGAAACCTCTGTGCACATAAAGAAGAGACCTTTTAGGTTTGGAAAGCTCTGTTACACGTGCGGAAGAGACTTTGAGGGGTTGGAACCTCTGTCCCACCATGAGAAGATACCTGTGACGTTTGTGAAGCCTCTGTGCACGAAGAAGACCCTCGAGGTTACAAACTCTGTACATGATACTGTCATCTTTAAAGAACGGTCAACATTGGGTCCATCAAATCCACAGTTCTTAGAAAATCTGTGTTTAACGTCTGAGATATACACAAGTCTGGCCAAGCCTCGGAACAATGTAACGTAAACATTTCCCAAATACATATTATATGAAATAGGAAATATATCTAATTCATTCCTGGATACTGAAGTTTGTTTTTGAAGTTTGGAATTGGTGAGATCGTATTCGTTATACGAAGGTGATTGTGGGCTGAGAACTAACTCAGTCGTCACAGCCTTTGAAGTGGGTGAACCACCGGTTTCGAATCGATTCCAATGTCGCTTCCGGCTCCGTGTGACCAAGGGCAAGTCACTCCTCTCCCTGGGCCTCAGGCACCAACATTAGAATGTAAGCGTTGCGGGCATGGGCGCTTGGCCTGCAAAATTTTATACGAGTGATGCAAGTAATTGCGGAATTGGACATCTCGCCGCCCGGCCCCACGATCGCCTACACCACCCTGCCAGTGCCATTTAAGTAAGCACCCGCCGGCATCTCGCCGCGGCCATTTCGTTAGAGATCCTGCCGCTAGTATATGCATTACCGTGTATTAGTAGTAGGGGTTTACCTTTAGGTGTTTTTAGGACAGGTTTAAAGCTTTTATGGTAAGGGTTTAAGGTTTTGGGTTTTAGGATAATATGTTCCGGCTTAGGTGGTTTTAGGGTATGGGGTACGTTAGGGGGTTAACGTTTGATTGGATTTAGGTTAGGGTTCACGTTACGGGGTTAGGGTAAAGGGTTAAGGTTAGGGGCCTTTAGGTTAAGGGGCTTAGGTAAGTAGTTACACGTTATGGGTTTTAGGGTAGGGGTCAAGGTTAGGGTGGTGGATAGTGTTGTGAATGGGGTTTTAGGTTAGTGGGTGTTGGGTAAGGGGTTAAGTTTAGGGGTTTTATGGTATTTCCGGGCTTACCTTTTTGCGGCGAAACGCGGCGGCTAAATATCCCTGCGGCTTATCGGCGGGGCTTAATGGCAGCGGGCGTGGTGGCGCATGAGCGAATGCCGCCGTCTAATGTCCTAGACCTATTTGTCAGCGTTATATAGATTTTAATTTTGAAATGATTATAGCCTACTCAGACCTTACCTACGCACTCTCGCCCTCGTGCTGTTGCGTTGTTACCTTTGTATGAAGGGCAAGGGATGGCGTTGCTCACTATACTCACTCCCCAGCTTGTTCTCATCTTGATGATGGTCGAAAGGTTGGCACTGTTGTTCCATGATCTCGTTTGATCTGCAAATACATGTTGGAAACCCACCTAAGGAAGACCCTTACGAAAGGCTAACGGAGCCCCCAATAATCACAACTGCCTGCCTCCCACCACTAGTCTATGAATAGGGTTGCCTTGCGTGGCTTCTCCAAAAATACGGAACACAATGGTGAAGGTTGCAACCACGCTATCACACACCACCACACATCACACACCACATCACACACAATCACACACAATCACACACAATCCTCTCCATTCTGTTTCTCCTCCTCCCTTGGGCCCCACCCCGCTCCTGCCCCTCCCCTATTGGCCGCTCTCTGGTATGCAGAATCAGGATGTGAAGCTGCCCAGCCCCTACGCCACAGCCCTACTCTCTCCCTTGCGCCCTCCCCCCCCCATTCCCAAGCTGGTCAGTTCAGCTATGTCCCAGATAGGTTAATACCCCACATCATGTCATATTACTCTCATAATTTTACTTGGCCGATTCCCACTACACGAAGTCCCAGTTCAATTGACCCCTGGCAACCTAAATCTAGTATCCCACATCGTCACAAGGATCCTCTGGGAAGGCGTGATGAGCTGAAGATTTTAACGGCACCATGCACGCGGGACCTGCAATTGCAAAAAGCCCGCCCCGGGTCCCACACCTCTAACACAAAGCGACAAACAGGTTAGACGATGAGAATGATTCCTTTGATCCCATCCCTTAGTAACAGACAGCCTCTGTAAGCCAAGTCCTGCTTCCTTTCAGTATAGAGCTTGTGTGGTGTATCAGTATCTCAGAACCCTTAGATACAGAAGAGTTCTAATTGCCTCGTCCCTACCAGCTGTTAATTTCTACTGGCCACGGTAGATTTCTACCGTTAAGAGGACGTCTAAAACCCTACAATTATAAATTCATCCATTTATTTAAAAAAACAAAAAACGATCATGAAACCGAAGAGCCCCGGAGTCCTCTACAGCGTTATACGGACCTTATCCCGCGTTATTCACGACCTCGGCTTTCGGTCCGCGGCAATGTGAAGGGATAGACAGAGATGAGAACGTCCTGACCTAGTGCTTATTGGGAAATATAGCTAATCTTAAATCAATAGCCGCGTTCGGGTTCCCATAGACCGACACAAACAATGGCCTTCTAGATTTCTTGCAAAAGGACTTTTTATTATTTTCCATTGTGTATGGGGTCTTCCTAAAATACCAGGGAGAGTGGAACGTGGTGGATCCACACTAGATAGCCCATTACCATGCTGGCAGATATGCAGTAGCATTGTTATTTGAGGAATTCATAACATCGAAACGTCACTCTGCGCTATAGATGGTCTCTCTGCTAATTAACTGAATACGCCAAAGCCACCAAATTCCTAAAGGAGTTCAGTGATCGCACTAAGACAGCTCTCATCTGCAAAAGTGGGCTCAGAATGCCGTCAATCCTTCACCTTTACATCATGGAAACAAAGAATTTGACAGCCAGATAAGAACCGAACTTGTGTCCACATTATCTAGCCCATTTACTTCTAGATGTCCAACTTCTAGTAGCATTGGGACCCCTGCTTTTTAAACTTTGTTTTTTATGACTTTGATGTTGGCATCAAGAGCAAGTCTCATCTTTGCTGATGATCAATTGTATAGGTAAAGAATCATAGCAGAGTAATTTCCTCCAGAAGGACTTGGAGAGACGGAAACTGTGGGCAGGTAAATGGCAGATGAGTTTAATACAGAAAAGTGTAACGTATGCATTTGGGATCAAAATAAACAGGTGACTTACAAGTAAATGGGGTATATACTTGGGAGAAGGATCTTTACGTAGAGATTTGCAATAGTGCCCAAGCCATGCAGTAGCTGCAAAGGCAAACAAGATCTACTCGCTTAAACGGCAATGTGGAGGGAAGTAACTAATTTGCCCCTTTACAAAGAACATTGTTAAGCACATCCCTTGAATATGGAGTACAATTTTTGGCACCACCTTAGAAAGACATTATGGAACTAGAGAGAGTGCAAAAGAGCCACCAAATTAATAAAGGGATGGACATCTAAGTTATGAGGAGAGGCTAGCTAATTAGATTTATTTACATTCGAAAAGAGGCGTTCTGAGAGGGATATAACATATACAAATATATACTGTGACAGTACAGGAGCTTCAAAAAACTATTCATCCCAAGGGCGTAACTAAGGACTCCGGGGCATCCCTTAAGGTTGTAAGGACAGGAGAGTTCACCAGCACAAAGGAAAGGGTTCTTTAGGCAGTAAAATGGGAATCATTACAATGGAGACTGTGATGGGCAGACACATAGATTTGTTCAAAAAAATGTTTTTTAGAAAGAAAGGTTACATGTAATACCAAATAAGTAAACATGGGAAGGATGTGATCCAGGGATAATCCAATTGCCAATTCTTGGAGTCAGGAAGGAATTTATTTTCCCCTTAGATGATGAGTCATTGGATGAATATGACCGGTTTTTTTTGTGCTTCCTCTGGATCAATAATACTTATATAGATATAGGATAAAAGTCTGTCGTTTCGAATTGGCTAGGTTGAACTTGATGACTACTTCTTTTTCAACCTCATCTACTATGTTAACTATGTACTTCGACCTTAATCATCCCTCAGCTTTCTTTATATGTAAGGATAGCCTTCATGTCTATCCCAATAATTTTTTTAATTCCCTTACTGTATTGCCCATACCACCTCGTGTGGAACTATTCCATGAATCCACCACCCGTACTTTGGTCAAGACTTCTCCTCATATTGCCCCTATACTGCCACCCCCAGCCTCAAGAACCACCTCTTACCCTGCTCTAACAACCTCCTCTTTTCTTTGGAATACTGCTTCGTCCTGTACTTTGTTTAAAAAATGCGCTTTGTATTGAAAGTACCGTCAAATCATAGCCTCCCCCCCACTCCCTCTATCCTCACGCCAGTGGAGTGCTCACTCCAGTCTTCATACCCCCAACAATTGGGTTTAAAGATCCCAGCTTCAGCCCGTTGGCTCAATCGTGGCTTTCGACTGAGCCCTGTGTACACAGGTGGACCTTATCCCTGTTGCAAAAATGTGCCTCATCCAGCATGTGGGGTTTAACTGCTGGTAGAAACAATAATACCACACACCTGCGATTCAGTGTCAGAAACCTGCCTCTGAGCAGAAGGAGATTCTTTTCCTGATGCTGTAGCTGACCAAGGAAGCAGAAAGAAGACAGAGAGTGTCCTATCCCAA
Source organism: Ascaphus truei (assembly GCA_036426205.1). Taxonomy (NCBI): domain Eukaryota; kingdom Metazoa; phylum Chordata; class Amphibia; order Anura; family Ascaphidae; genus Ascaphus; species Ascaphus truei. The sequence goes on from CM071574.1 coordinate 58,751,162, forward strand.
CTGGGCTACCTTGGAACAAACAGATGTCTTAAGCTAGCAGAGAACTCGGCACGTCTGCCAGCAAGACACAGGGGACAATACTTTCTACACCTGGATGCCTGACATTGCCTTATTGCACAAGGGTGCGGACAACCAGAAGAACAGAGAACCTTCCCCAACATCTAAACAAGAGAACAGTAGACTTTTCTTTAGACTGTTATCATTCTTAATATAAATGTCCTCTATGATTTGGCTGTGAATCGCTGGGATAACCATCGCCGTTAAGAAGGCGAACGTCAGGTGGTAAATATACTCCAAAGTGAGCATATTTTGTTTTACGGATTATCCACGTGCTTTGTTTTAAAGCGACAGGTCGCTCAATAAAAGCCTTTATTTAGATTTCACCTAAAACAGTCTCCCATTGCAATACCTCTGCTCAATGTTTCTCGTTACACACACTATTTTGAGCCCCCTGTGCTGAAGCAGGGCGCCACTGTTGATGCCACTGTGGCTGAAGTTCTTTGATTCCTCAAAACCTGATCTAATCTGTACAAATGAAATCCTTTTATGTTCTCTGATGTACTATCCTTGCAGTTAAGTCAATGCACATTCTCAGTATCCCTCTGGCCATCTTCTCCCACTCTTTCATGCCTTTCCGAGCTATAGTTACTCGAACGAACACAGTATTTCTAGTTGAGGGTTTCAATCTCACCCCCACCCCCTGTTTCCATCTGCAGTCCATTAAGAGAGCCTTTTTTGCAGAGGATAACTGCAAGTTGTGATATGATGGTGTCCACACTCCCTGGTAAGTGACTCTTTGCCGCCTGAAGGAGCTTGCAGGTCTAATTGAGTCCCTTACTGACATGAGCAACCGTCCAGTCCTGTTTAAAGAGACCCGCCATTACCGCAGGACGCTACTCTCTTGCTTGCTGCCCCCAGGGAATGAGAGGGGGGGGAGGCCATTGTCACCCCATCGGATCCCAGGCCTCCACTCCTCCTCCCCTCGCGGGACACATTGCGAGGGGCAGGAACGCGTAGCTTTCCTTGATGGCGGAGAGATGCCACGAGTGTGCCGCTCTTAGCCTCACCAGCTGGCCTGATCATCGGCTGTCTGCCCGAACCCCATCCACCACCACACACGGTGAATCTTACTCTTGGATGGCTGTGTTTATAGCTGGCGAATTAAAGAACGAGAGAAGAGCCCTTCTCTCCCCCCCTCATCTTTATTGGGGGGGTTTTGTCCCGCCCCTCTCCCCCTGTCTTACCCTCTTCCTTTCTCTCTCTCTCTTAACTATATTTGTGTCCCTCCCCACTTCTCTGTCTTACCCCTCCTTTGCTCTCTCCACCCCACTGCCGCTCCTCTCCGCTCATCGTTTTACCTCTCACACCGTCCCCTCTCCCCCCGCCCCTCTCCCCTCCCTCTCCCACGCAACACTCTCCCCCCTCCCACACTCTCCCCCCCCCCACACCTCTCTCGCTCCCCTCCCCCCTCACACCTCTCCCTCCCCCTCCCACAACTCTCTCACCTCCCCTCTCCCCTCCCCCCCTCCCACCCCACACCCCCCCACACCCGTCCGCTACCCAACCCCCCCCTCCACAACCCTCCCCTCCACCAACCACACGCCGCTCCCCTCACCACCCCCACCCCTCCCCACCGCTCCCCCTCACCTCGACCTACCCCAGCCACTCCCTCACCCCAGCCTCCCTCCCACATCCCACCTCAGCCCTCCACCTCCCCCACTCCCTCCCTCACCTCCACCCCCCCTCCACTGCTCCTTCACCCTCACCGCTCCTCCCCCTCCCGCTCTCCCCAGCCCTCCCCTCCCTCACGCCCTCGTCACCCTCCCTCCCTCCTCACCTCACTCCCTCCTTCACCTCTAGCCCTCCTCCTCACTCACTGCTCCACTCTCGTCAACCGCCTACTCACCCTTTCCCTCACTTCCCCCCCTCTCGTGCCCTCATCTTCCCCCTCCTCCCCTCTGCTCCTCCTTCACCCTCTCTCTCTCAATCCCTCACTTACCCCCTCTCTCCCATTCCCGGTCTCCTCCCCTCACCTCTCTCCCCTCCCCCCGCGTCTCTCCTCTCTCCCCCTCTCCCTCACCTTCTCCTTCTCGGACTTTCCCAACCCTCTTTTCCCGTTCGCCTCACCCCATCTCCCTCTCCTCCCACCTCTACCTCCACCTCCCCTCCTCCTCCCCTCTACCTCCCCCTGATTATTGCGACTTACCTTGATCCGTTTTCCTTCCCTCCTCCCTGAGCAAAAACTAACGTCGGATTTTCCCCCTCCCCCATAATTGGAATCATGCAGGAGACCCTTTAGGAAATGAAGAGCCGATTTTCGTGGATTTCGGGTTATCCGGATGAGTCTGAAGGCCGGCTGCCGATTAGGCCATTTCAGGATGGAATTCCCATTGACAAACCGGCTGATTACCGATTCGGACAATATATATTTGCTCTCCGTTAGCCTGCTATAGGGCTACTTGACATCAAATTTCCATATGACCTGCCACTAAATAGGGTCCATATAATTCCACTGATGGGCCATATAGCGTTTAACGCTGGGCCCTGCCAGTGAAAAATGCCCTGTTCTTTTACAACCCGTGCATATGCCACGTAAGGTTAATCGATCTCTCGCCCCCTCAGCGACGGCCAGGAGATTTTCGCTGCAGTATAGTTTTATATTCCTTGTATGCCTTAGCAAACGTTGATCCGTTCATATAAACGTAAGCTCATTACTGTCTGTTATTTCCAGTAACCATGTAAATGTCGATCTTACATATGTTTATCAGTACCATGGTAAATGCGCTCTTAACTGATGTTATGTTACAGTACCATGTAAAATGCCTCTTCTGGTATGTTACAGTACCATGTAAATGCGCTCTTACTGATGTTATTTCAGTACCATGTAATGCGCTCTTACTGATGTTTATGTTACGATCCATGTAAAGGCGCTCTTACTGATTTTTCCAGTGCCATGTAAATGCCGCTCTACTGATTTATGTTACATATGTAAATGCGCTCTTACTGTGTTATGTTACTGCTGTAATGCTCTATGATTAGTCAGTACCATGTAAATGTGCTCTTGACTGATATGTTTACAGTACCAGTGTTAAGATGCGCTCTTACTGATGTTATTTACACCATGTAATGCGCTCTTACTGATTGTTACGTGCCATGTCAAATGCGCTCTTACTGATGTTTTTCAGTACCATGTAAATGCTCTCTTACTGATGTTATGTTACAGTACCATGTAAAAGCGCTCTTACTGATGTTATGTTACAGTACCATGTAAATGCGCTCTTACTGATGTTGTTTACAGTGCCATGTAATGCGCTCTTACTATATGTTTACAGTACCATGTATGCGCTCTTACTGATTTATGTTACAGCCATGTAAATGCGCTCTTACTGATATGTTACAGTACATGTACATGCGCTCTTACTGATGTTATTTACGTACCATGTAATGCGCTCTTACTGATGTTATGTTTACAAGTACCATGTACATGCGCTCTTACTGAGGTTATGTTTACAGTACATGTAAAGCGCTCTTACTGAGTTCTGTACAGGCCAACCAATCATCTTACTGATATTTTACAGTACCATGTAAATGCGCTCTACTGATATGTTACAGTACCATGTAAATGCGGCTCTTACTGATATGTACAGTATACCCCATGTAAATGCGCTCTTACTGATATGTTACGTACCATGTGTAAATGACGCTCTTCTGATAATGTTTTACAGTACCATGTAAATGCGCTCTTACTGATTTTGTTACAGTAATGTAAAGCGACTCTTACTGCTATTTTACGAACCGTAAGCGCTCTTACTGATTTATGTTACAGTGCCATGTCAATGCACTCTTACTGATATTTACAGTACCATTTAAATGCGCTCTTACTGATATGTTACATTACCATTTAAATGCGCTCTTACTGATATGTTACAGTACCATGTAATGCGATTTACTGCTATGTTTTTACAGTACCATTTAAATGCGCTCTTAACTGATATGTTACAGACCATGTAAAATGCGATCTTACTGATATGTTACAGTATCCATGTCAAATGCGCTCTTACTGATAGTTATCAGTACCGTGTAAATGCGATCTTACTGATTTATGTTACATACCATGTAAATGCGATCTTACTGATATTGTATCAAGTACCATGTAAAATGCGCTCTTACTGATATTATGTTTTACAGTGCCATGTAAATGGCTCTTACTGAAATTATGTTTTACAGTCCATGTAATGTGCTCTTAACTGTTATAGAGTTACAGTACCATGTAAATGTGCTCTTACTGATGTTATGTTACAGTACATCCTGTAAATGCGATCTTACTGATGTTATGTTCAGTACCTGTAATGTGCCTTACGGATATTACAGTACCATGTAAATGCCTCTTACTGATATGTTACAGTACCATGTAAATGCGCTCTTACTGATTTATGTTACGTACCATGTAATGCGTCTTACTGATTCTGTTACAGTACCATGTAAACGATCTTACTGATATGTTACCTACCATGTAAATGCATCTTACTTTATATGTACAGTAACCATGTAAAGTTCTCTTACTGATGTTATGTTACAGTACCATGTAAATGCGCTCTTACTGATGTTATGTTACAGTACCATGTAAATGCGATCTTACTGATATGTTACAGTACCATGTAAAGGCGCTCTTACTACTGATATCTGTTCAGTGCCATGTAATTGCTCTTACTGATGTTATGTTACAGTGCCATGTAACATGCGCTCTTTACTGAGTTTATGTTACGTACCAGTAAATGCGCTCTTACTTATGTTATTTTACAGTACCTGTAATGCGCTCTTACTGATGTTTGTTTCCATGTACCATATAATGCCTCTCTTACTGGTATGTTACCGTACCTGGTAAATGCGCTCTTACTGATGTTTATGTTACAGTAACATGTAATCGCTCTTACTGATGTTCTGTTACAGTACCATTAATGCGATCTGATGATGTTACAGTCACCATGTAAATGCGCTTACTGATATGTTACAGTACCATGTAAATGCGCGCTTACTGATTATGTTACAGTACCATTTAAATGCGCTTCTGTAATGCTGATGTTATGTTACAGTACCATTGTAAATGCGACTTACTGTGTTATGTTACAGTAACCATGTAAATGCTCTACTGATGTTTATGGTTACAGTACCATGTAATGCGCTCTCTTACTGTGTTATGTTACGTCCCATGTAAATCGCCTCTTATACTGATATGTTACAGTACCATGTAAATGCGCTCTTCTGTGTATGTTACAGTACCTGTAATTGGCTCTTACTGTTTATGTTAAGTACCCATGTAATCGCTCTACTGATATGTTCAGTACATGTAAATGCGCTCTTATACTGATGTTATGTTACAGTACCATGTAAATGCGCTCTATGATGTTATGTTACAGTACATTAAAAATGCGATCTATGATATGTTACAGTACCATGTATGCGTCTTACTGATATGTTCTAACAGTGCCATTAATGCGATCTACTGATATGTTCAGTGCATGTAATGCGATCTTACTGTATGTCCGTACCATGTCAAATGCGCTCTTACTGATGTATGCTTACAGTCCCATGTAAATGCGCTCTTACTGATATGTTACAGTCCATTAAATGCGCTCTTAACTGATGTATTCATTGATCTTACGATGTTTTTACAGTACCATGTAATGCCGCTCTTACTGATATTATGTTACAGTACCATGTAAAGGCGCTCTTACTGATATGTTCGTACCATGTAAATGCGCTCTTACTGATGTTATTTACGTACCAGTAATGCGATCTCTGATGTTATGTTACAGTGCCATGTAAATTGCGCTCTTCTTACTGATCTTATGTTAGCAGTACCATGTAAATGCCTCTTTACTGATTTGTTACAGTACCATGTAATGCGCTCTTACGGATAGTTTACGTGACCCATGTAAATGCGATCGTACTGATGTTATGTTACAGTGGCCATGTAATCTATCTTACGGATGTTAGTTCCAGTACCATGTAAAGGCGATCTTACTGATGTCATGTTACAGTGCCATGGTAATGTGCTCTTACTGATGTATTTACAGTACCATGTAAATGCGATCTTACTGCATGTTACATACGATGCGTTTCTGATTATTTACAGTACCATGTAAATGCGTCTCTACTGATACTGTACAGTCCATGTAATGCGTTCTTCTGATGATGTTACAGTACCATGTAAATGCCTCTTACTGATATATTTACAGTACCATGTAAATGCGCTCTACTGATTTACTTTTTACAGTTTCCATTGTAAATTGCTCTTTACTGCTGTTATGTTACACGTGTGTACATGCTAAGCATCTTACTGATAGTGTTTACAAGTCTTAAACCTCTCATGTATCAAACTGCCATCATGCCCAACTACTTTACAGTACCATTTAAATGCGCTCTTTACTCTACTGATGTTAGTTACAGTACCATGTAAATGCCCTCTGATATCAGAACGATGTACATCGTCTACCTGATATGCATGACCATGTAAATGCGCTGGCCTCTACTGATGTTTATTACAGTACCATGTAAACTTGCTGCTCTTACTGAATTATGACATACCCATGTAAATGCGCTCTTATGATGTTATGTTAGCATACTGTAAATGCTGGGCTCATCTAACTGATGTTACAGTACCGATGTAAATTGCTCTTATCCTGATGTTGATGTTATCCAGTACCATTAAAATGCCGCTCATTACCGTGATATGTTACAGTCACCATGTAATAAGCGCTCTTTCTGAGTGTTATGTTCACATACCATTTAACATGCGCCTTACTGATTTATGTTATCACGACCATGTAAATGCGCTCGTTACTGATTATGATTACAGTAGCCATTTAAGCTATCTTACTGCGATGTTATGTTACGTACCATGTAAGGCGATCTTACTGATGTTATGTTTACAGTGCCATGTAATGTGCTCTTACTGATTTTTGTTAATTACCATGTAACATGCGATCATTACTGATGTTATGTTACAGTACCATGTACAATGCGCTCTCTTACTGATGTTATGTCTTACAGTACCATGTTAATGCGCTCTTACAGAGATTTATGTCACGTAAGCCAATGTAATGCTCTTACTTGATGTTATGTTACAGTGCTCATAGTAAATGCCTCTTACTGATTTTATGTTAAGTACCGTATCCTATTGATTTTTACAACTGTAAGCGCTCTTACGGATGTTTGTTACATACCATGTATACATGCGCTCTACTGATTATATGTTGGCATAGTCCATGTAAATGCGCTCTTACTGATGTTTTACAGGTGCCATGTACAAGTGCCATCTTACTGATTATGTTACAGTACCCATTTAAATTGCCTCTCGACTGCTGTTATGTTACCATGTCCTATGTAAAATGCGCTCTTACGTGATGATGTTACAGTCCCTATTCAAATGCGTCTTACTGATGTTACCATACCCACTGTTAAATTGTCCTTACGATGTTACCACCATGTAATGCGCTCTTACTGACATTATGTTACCGTACCATGTAAATTGCGCTCTTACTGATATGTTCAGTACCAAGTAAATGCTTTTATATTTATGTTACAGACCCCGATGTAAATGGCCTTACTGATATTAGTTACAATCCAGTAATGCGCTCTATGATATTGTTTACAAATTCGCTCTTACTGATATTACAGTCCATGTAAATGCATGCTCTACTGAGTTATGTTACATACCATTTAATGCATCGTAATATCGTTGTTCAGTAACAATGTAAATAGCGCTCTACTGATTTATTTACAGTACCATGTAATGCGCTCTTACTGATGATTGTTACGTAGCCATGTAATGCGTCTCTTAACTGATAGTTATTACAGTACCCATGTAAATGCGATCTCTGATGTTCTGTTACAGTGGCCATGTAAATGCTCCTCTTATGATGTTATGTTACATACAGGGTTAAGCCTCATGATATTTATACCGCATAATCGTTTACTGATGTTATGTTACAGTAACATGTAAATTCGTCTCTGATATGTTTACGTTGCCATGTAATGCTCTTCGAAGATGTTTTACATTGTCAGTACTTAAATGCGCTCTTACTGATGTTGTTTGTTACAGTAACCATTACAATGGCCTCTACTGATGATTGTCTCAGGTATGCCATGTAATGCGCTCTTACTGATGTTATGTTAGTGCTTGAAAAACAACGGTAATTTTGCCATGTCATGCGCTCTTACTGCTGTTTTTAGTTACAGTCCCATGATAATGGCGCTCTTACTGTTTGTTACAGTCAACCATAGTAAATGCGCTCTTACCTGATGTTATCTGTTACAAGTGGCATGTAAATGCGCTCTTACCTGATATGTTCACAGTACCATGTAATTCCCTATCACTGCATGTTATGTTACAGTAGCCTCTGTAAATGCGCTCTTACTGATTTATGTTACGTACCATTACATGCAGCTCTTCATGATATTGGTACAGTACCATGTAAATGCGCTCCTCTTATGAGTTATTTACACATACCCGCAATGCTCTTACTATATGTACGTCCATTTAAATGCTCTCGATACTTTTTAGTCAGTACCATGTAATTGCCAATGTCTCCTTGCACTCTTGATGTTGCAGTCCGTCATGCCTACTACTGATGTGTCCAAGTCATATAATGCGCTCTTACGAATATGTTACAGTCACCATGTAAATGCTCTCTTACTGTATGTTATGTTACAGAGTGCCATGTACATGCGCTCGATTTACCTGATCTGTTATGGTCAGTACCAATGTAAACGCTCTATGCGTATGTTATGTTAGCAGTACACTGTAAAGGCGCTCTTACTGACTTGATTTAGTCAGTACCATGTAATGCCGGTCTTACTATGTATTTCAGTCCATGTAAATGCGATCTTACGGTTGATTGTTACAGTACCATGTACTGCGATCTTACTGATTGTATACAAGTCCAGTGAAATGGCTCTTACTGATGTTATGTTTACAGTACCTGTAAATGCGCTCTTCTGATGTATGTTACTAGTACCAGTTAAATGCGCTTTACTGTCGGCAAAATATGTTACATGACCATGTAAAGTGCGCTCACTGATGTTTATTTACCGTGACCATGTACATTCGACGTCTCTCTGATTTATGTTACAGCACAGTACCTGCGCTCCTTACTGATGTTTGTGTCATTCCTATGTAAATGCGCTCTTTACTGATATGTTAACAGTACATGTCAAATGCTCTCTTACTGAGGTGTTATTGTTACAGTACCATGTAAAAGGCGCTCTTACTGATGATTATGTTTACTACATGTAAATGCGCTCTTACTGATTTATGTTCAGGTACCATGTAAATGCGTCTATACTGATTTGGTTACAGTACCATGTTAACATGCGCTCTTAACTGATTTATGTACAGTACCATAATAATGCGCTCTTACTGATATGGTACAGTACCATGTAAATGCGTCTTACTGATGTTATTTACAAACCGTACCAATGTAATGCGCTCTTACTGATTTATTTAAGTACCATGTACAATGCGCCTTACTGATATTACAGTACCATGTAAATGCGCTCTTACGATTTATGTTACAGTACCATGTAAAATGTGCTCTTACTGATATTATGTTACAGGACCATGTAACGCGCTCTACTGCTATTTCGTAACCATGTAAATGCTCTCTTACTTATGTTATGTTACAGTAAACCACTGTAAATGCCTCTTCACCGATGTTGACGTACCCATGTAACTGCGATCTACTGATGTTATGTTCCAGTAACCATGTAAAATGCGCTCTTAACTGTGATATGTTCAGTGCCATGTAAATGCGCTCTTACGCTGATGTTTGTTACAGTGCCATGTCAAATGCGATCTTACTGATGTTATGTTCAGTGCCATGTAAATGCGCTCTACTGATGTAGTTCAGTACCATGTAAATGCACTCTTACGATATGTTACGTACATGTAAAGCGCTCTTACTGATGTTATGTTTACAGTACCACCATGTAAATGCGTCTTACGGATCTGTTACCGTGCCATGTAAATGTGCTCTTACTGATTTTAGTTACGTCCCATGTAAATGCCGCTCTTACTGTGTTTATGTACAGTACCATGTAATGCGCTCTTACTGATGATATGTTACAGGTCATGTACGATGCGCTCATCTGAGTTAAGTTTACATTGCCTTGTAAAAGCTATCTTACTGATATTATGTTATGTAGCCATGTAAAATGCGCTCTACTGATGTTATTTTAGCAGTACCATGTAAATGGCGCTCTTACTGATTGTTAGCAGTAACCAGTCAAATGCGCCTTACTGATGTTATGTTACAGTACCATGTAAAAATGCGCTCTTCCTGATATGTTACAGTACCATTACATGCCTCTACGGATGTTTTTATGTTTACAGTGCCATGTAAATGAGCGTCTCTTACTGATGTTATTTCAGTACCATGTACATGCCTCTTACTGATATTTTACAGTACCCTTAACTGCGCTCTTACTGATTTATGTTCTTACCATGTAATGCGCTCTTACTGATATGTTTACAGTAACCCATTAATTCTCTCTGCTGATATGTACAGTACCATGGTTAAATGCTCATCTTACTGATAGTTAAACAGTACCATGTAAATGCCTCTCCTGATTTATGTTAACAGTACCAATGTAAATGTCACTCTTTACTGATGTTCTGTTCCAGCTCTTACTGATGTTATGTTACAGTACCATGTAAATGCGCTCTTACTGATGTTATGTTACAGTACCATGTAAATGCGCTCTTACTGATATGTTACAGTACCATGTAAATGCGCTCTTACTGATGTTATGTTACAGTACCATGTAAATGCGCTCTTACTGATATGTTACAGTACCATGTAAATGCGCTCTTACTGATATTATGTTACAGTACCATGTAAATGCGCTCTTACTGATATTATGTTACAGTACCATGTAAATGCGCTCTTACTGATGTCAGTTGCCTCGTGTTTATCATTTTGGGAAGGAGGGCACTTCAGTTCTACCTAGTGCCACCAACAACGTTCCCGGAGCCTGACTACCATTGTGACCTGATCCCCAGTATAAGGTCGTGGGTGATGGGGGTTGTGGGGAGTGGGCCTCGGGGCCAGCCTGTTAAGCGGTAGGGATGGCGCATCATTCATGGGCCCAGAAGAGGAAAGAGTTAATCAAGAGGTGGGCAACTCCAGTCCTCAAGGCCACCAACTGGTCATGTTTTAAGGAAATCCCTGCTTCAGCACAGTTGGCTCAGTCAAAGACAGAGCCACTGATTGAGCCACCTGTGCTGAAGGATGGATATCCTGAAAACCTGGCCTGTTGGTGGCCCTTGAGGATTGGAGTTGCCCGCCCCTGGGCAGATTACTGGAGTTGCATCTGCCTTAGGCTAGGTCCCCAGTGGCTGCGGCTGCAACGGCGTGTGCGGCGCATTCAAGGCACGGCCCTCAATGGAGCCGGCCCAGTAGCTGCCTGCGCGCCCCTGCGCGATGCGCCATGCGCGACCACATTTAGCAAAGACAAGGATTTTGTCTTTGCTAGTGGCGACGGAGCGCTGGCCACGTCACAGCGGCGGTTCAGCCAATCAGGGCGAACCAGCCGCGTGAGGTCATGGCCTCGCCCCCGCCTTGCCTCCCCGTTGTGCGCTGCCTGGAGTCCACTAGGTCAACGAGTGCCGCCCAGGCACCCCGCCGTACCTGCAGCTTTATGGTTGGACTTCCAACTTCCGAGACACCTGTCCCCCCTTCTCCCCTGCTTGCCGGCAGCCCTGGCTTTCTCCTATATATTTTATATGGCTGGATGTACCATAGTGGCGGGTAAGTAACAGTTCATGTTCTGCATATACCTTGAAAGGACCGCGGCATGCACAGATTGCAAGATGGCGGATATGAGTATTAACAAGATGGGAGCATCATGTTCCATACAAAGAGAAGCGATAGGAATAGGTCCTGTTCTGATACTGGGGGGTGGGAGGCTCAGGGAAGACGTGAGCAAGTGCTTCTTCATTGAAAGGGTAGTGGATTCAGGGACCACCTTCCCAGCAGGGGTAATACAGGTTTGATGCAGGAAAGGAATTCAAAGCTGCATTAAATATAGTGCGGTCGGGGATCACATGGGGTGTAGGGTTTAACTGCAGGCAGGCGAGTGAGCCGGCCGAGACACCGCAGCCCCTCTGACCTCCCACTCGTGTTTATTTCACGTACCTGGCACATTGAGTTCAGAGATGTACTTCTCCAGCGAGGCGCGGACATCGGCCTCGATGGTCGGGTGTCCGTGGGACCCGTTGTCCACCAGGATTTGGTGCGTGTGGTTGTTGTCCAGAATGTACAAGGGGTCTCGCTTCTGATCATCCATGACGTAATGAGCCACGTAATTCCCCTGCCACGTGGAGATAAAAAAACAAACACTATGACTTGAGCGGAACGCCGTGCTAAGGCTTCTGCTTCTCCTGCAACGGCCCAAACCTCTCCTCTTCCTTCCTCAACAGCACCAGATGTATTAAAGTCATGTTGCCACTGAAAGGAACACCATTTTAAAAATAAATGAAACATCTGTTGCTGGGTTGTTTTTGTTTAGCACATTTCTTGTTTCCGGACGACTTTGATCTATAACCAAACAAGTGAAGCAGAGGATAGGTTGTGCTGCTCCAGGAGAAGCAGAAGCCAGATAAATCAGTAATAAATCTCAATGCACTGCAGCCTCTGCAGACACGGCTAAAGTCATGAGAGGAATACCCCAGGGATCGGTACTGGGACCCCTGCTTTTTAACTTGTTTATTAATGACCTTGAGGTTGGCATCGAGAGCAAAGTCTCCATCTTTGCTGATGACACTAAATTGTGTAAGGTAATAGAATCAGAGCAGGATGTAATTTCTCTCCAGAAGGACTTGGAGAGACTGGAAAACGTGGGCAGGTAAATGGCAGATGAGGTTTAATACAGATAAATGTAACGTTATGCATTTGTGAAGCAAGAATAAACTGGCGACTTACAAATGAAATGGAGATATATTGGGGGAATCCTTGAAGGAGAAGGATTTAGGAGTGCTTGTAGACAGCAGGCTTAGCAATAGTGCCCAATGTCATGCAGTAGCTGCAAAGGCAAACAAGATCTTATCTTGCAAATAACGGGCAATGGTGGAAGGGAAGTAAACATAATTATGCCCCTTTATAAAGCATTGGTAAGACCAGTGCTTGAATATGGAGTACAATTTTGGGCACCACTCCTTAGAAAAGACATTATGGAACTAGAGAGAGTGCAGAGAAGAGCCACCAAATTAATAAAGGGGATGGACAATCTAACTTATGAGGAGAGGCTAGCTAAATTAGATTTATTTACATTAGAAAAGAGGCGTCTAAGAGGGGATATAATAACTATATACAAATATATCCAAGGACAGTACAGGGAACTGTCAAAAGAACTATTCATCCCACGGGCAGTACTAAGGACTCGGGGCATCCCTTAAGGTTGGAGGACAGGAAATGTCACCAGAAACAAAGGAAAAGATTCTTTACAGTAAGGACAGTTAAAATGTGGAATTCATTACCCATGGAGACTGTGATGGCAGATACAATAGATTTGTTCAAAAAAAGGTTGACATCTTTTTAGAAAGGAAAGGTATACAGGGATATACCAAATAAGTATACATGGGAAGGATGATGATACAGGGAGTAATCCGATTGCCAATTCTTGGAGTCAGGAAGGAATTTATTTTCCCCTTATGAGATATCATTGGATGATATGTCACGGTTTTTCTGTTTGCCTTCCTCTGGATCAATATACTGTAAGTACGGATATAGGATAAAGAATCTGTCGTTTAAAGTTAGCATAGGTTGAACTTGATGGACATACGTCTTTTTTCAACCTCATCTACTATGTAACTATGTAATATTGCAAATTACAGATGGTTACCTCTATGACAGTATACATTATAAAGTGCTGTATGACATCACTGATAACAGTTTCCTAGCTGTATGACATCACTGGTCATACTGTTCGTACCTCGTTGCTGTTGCTGCGGATCAACGTTTCACGGTTTGAGATCATTCCCCAAGCCACAATGCCGATAGCCACCACCTTCTCCTCCGAGCTGCGGCTAATGGTGTTGTCTCTGACCACCTCCCCGATGTATTTCATCAGGCCATAGTGCGTTCCTCCCGTAAAGATCCAGGCTCCTGGGGTTAGAGGGGAGACGGGGCGTCACTGAGAGGAAGGGAGGATGGCACAGAGTCTCCTGCAATCAGCCTCCTGAACATAACTCCACTCAGCCTAACTCCACCCTATATATAGAATAAGCCTTCTGCACCCAGCTTCACTCGGCCTCCCTTCAGCTCCGGCACACACTCAGTCTCCCACCAGCCCTTGCACACTCAGCCTCTCTCAGGCTCCTGCACACACTCAGCCTCTCTCAGGCTCCTGCACACACTCATCCTCGCTCAGGCTCCTGCACACACTCAGCCTCTCTCAGGCTCCTGCACACACTCAGCCTCGCTCAGGCTCCTGCACACACTCAGCCTCTCTCAGGCTCCTGCACACACTCATCCTCGCTCAGGCTTCTGCACACACTCGGCCTCTCTCAGGCTCCTTTACACCCAGTGCCTCCCTTGGGCTCCTGCACACACTCAGCCTCGCTCAGGCTCCTGCACACACTCAGCCTCTCTCAGGCTCCTGCACACACTCAGCCTCTCTCAGGCTCCTGCACACACTCAGCCTCTCTCAGGCTGCTGCACACACTCGGCCTCTCTCAGGCTCCTGCACACACTCGGCCTCTCCCAGGCTCCTGCACACACTCGGCCTCTCCCAGGCTCCTGCACACCCAGTGCCTCCCTTGGGCTCCTGCCCCCAGACACCTTTGGACTGAGCAATGTAAATGAGCCGGCTGAAGATTTTGCGCATTCGTGGCTTGAGGGAGAAGTTTCTGGCGCCTCCAGTCACGGAGATGATGAGGTTTGGGGTCTTCAGCTGCCAGTATTTTGTCATCAGCTCATACAGAGTCTCTGGGCCGGTGTCCCGGGACAGCCGGATGTACTGCAGGGGCAGACATGGGGGTCTTTTAATATCAATGATCCTTTGATACAAAGTATCACATAGACAGACACAGGAGTCTGATACATCCCATAGACACTGCTCATATGGTACAGAGATTCCCTTCTCAGTTCATCTTTTCTCCCTCTTGTAAGTCCCCCACTACCGGACAACATGCACAACCTTGCTTCACCACCCTTGTCCCCTACTGTGGTCTGTTTCCCCCACCACCCTCTCATCAGCAGGACTCACCTTCCCCCTCTTCCCAAATGCCTCAAACTGAATGTCTCCATATGCGTCCGTGGGCAGCTCCTTTGTGTGCTTCTTGTAGTTCCACTTTTCGTTCTGGTTGCTTTGGATGCCCTCGGTGTGCTGGGCCTTGGGGTATCCGCACTTACACAGGCTCTCCCTGCAATGAGAGAGTAGAGTGAGGGCGACACTACGCTCTCCACGTAGGTACACTCACTCACTGTGTAGGGACACAGCCACCCAGTCAGGGTCAGGAGGTATCAACCCAACAGGGCCACTACTCCCATCTGTGAGTGGGACAGACTTGATGGTCCATTAATCCCTTCTCTCTGAGTCAGTCTGCAGTCAGAAGGGCAAACATGATAGGTCAATTGTCCCTTAGAAGAACATGTCATGCCCATGTGTGTCACAAAGTTGTGTCGTATCACTCTGTCAGTTTGATATGTGATGACCGTGTCACAGTGTCATGCAGGGTGTCTGTTTGGGTTGATTCTTACAAAGACTTGGGATCCTTAGTATATGACACACATTCTCTCTTCTTGAAGTTCTCCTGAATGAATTTGGCCGCATCCTGTAAACACACAGAGGATGATTTAACATCACATGTTGATGTCATCTCGCCCTCCAAAAACTGTAGCCCTTCCCCGAGTGCGGGAGGAGGGCTGCAAGTGTCACCCTGTGAACGCCTCTTACTATCTCATCCAAGGACAGCTCGATACTGCGGGAGATACTGGAGTAGAGGGTTCGGGAGCTCTCCAACATCCCGCTCCTGTGACTTCTCATCCTGGCTATATCCAAGGAATTGTCCACCAACCTGAAGGGAAAGGAAAGCTGACATCAGCCTGCGGGAGACTGGCACTGCTGGTCACTCAGATATACAGGGAGCGATCAAGGTCAACCAGCTAGCACAGGGAATCAGGGGGAGATACAGGGATAGAGCTATAGGACTCAGAGACCCAAGGAAGTCTTACTACATGGGGGCTCAATTCCAGTCCTCAAGCCCCCCCCCCCCCCCCCCCCCAATAAGTAAGGTTTTCAAGATATCCCCAGCTTCAGCACAGATGGCTCAATCAGTCCCTGCTTCAGCACAGGTGGCTCAATCAGTCCCTGCTTCAGCACAGGTGGCTCATTCATACTCACATATACATGTGCACAGATACATACATGTGCACAGTGCAATCATACATACTCACATATACATGTACACAATGCACTCATACATACTCACATATACATGTGCACAATGCACTCATACATACTCACATA